>CAWUFW010003295.1:0-1200000 GCA_963921515.1 Calotriton arnoldi
TTGCCTTTTTCTGCAGTTCTCTTCCCTCTTTCTGCACGTCTGTTGCCTCTTTCTGCACCTCATTTGCTTTTTTCTGCACCCCTGTTGTCTCTTTATGCATTCGTCTTCCCTCTGTCTGTACCTTTCCTGCCTGTTTTTGCCACTCACTTGCCTCTTTCTGCACTTTTCCTGCTTCTTTCTACACCTCTGTTGCTTCTTTCAGCAATTCTCTTGCCTCTTTGTGCACATCTCTTGCCTGTTACTGCGCTTCTCTTGCCTCTTTCTGCACCCCTGTTGCTTCCTTCTGCACTTTCCATGCTTCATTCTGCACCTGTCTTGCTTCTTTCTGTACCCCTGTTGTCTCTTTCTGTACCTCTTTTGCCTCTTTCTGCACTTTTCTTGCCTTTTTCTTCACTTCTCTTCCCTTTCTGCTTGTCTGTTGCCTCTTTCTGCACCTCATTTGCTTCTTACTGCACCCCTGTTTTCTCTTTCTGCACTCGTCTTCCCTCTTTCTGTACCTTTCCTGCCTGTTTTTGCATCTCACTTGCCTCTTTCTGCACTTTTCTTGCTTCTTTCTACACATCTGTTGCTTCTTTCAGCAATTCTCTTGCCTCTTTGTGCACTACACTTGCCTGTTTCTGCACCTCTCTTGCCTCTTTTTGCACCTCTGTTGGCTCTTTCTGCACCTCACTTGCTCCTTTCTACACTTCTCTTGCCTCTTTCTGCACCCCTGTTGCTTCATTCCGCACTTTCCATGCTTCTTTCGGCAGCTGTCTAGCTTCTTTCTGTACCCCTGTTGTCTCTTTATGTACCTCTTTTGCCTCTTTCTGCACTTTTCTTGGCTTTTTCTGCACCTCTCTTCCCTCTTTCTGTACGTCTGTTGCCTCTTTCTGCACCTCATTTGCTTCTTTCTGCACCCCAGTTGTCTCTTTCTGCACTCGTCTTCCCTCTTTCTGTACCTTTCCTGCCTGTTTTTGCATCTCACTTGCCTCTTTCTGCACTTTTCTTGCTTCTTTCTACACCTCTGTGGCTTCTTTCAGCAATTCTCTTGCCTCTTTGTGCACTTCTTTTGCCTGTTTCTGCACCTCTCTTGCCTCTTTTTGCACCTCTGTTGGCTCTTTCTGCACTTCACTTGCTCCTTTCTACACTTCTCTTGCCTCTTTCTGCACCCCTGTTGCTTCATTCTGCACTTTCCATGCTTCTTTCTGCACCTGTCTTGCTTCTTTCTGCACCACTGTTGTCTCTTTATGTACCTCTTTTGCCTCTTTCTGCACTTTTCTTGCCTTTTTCTGCAGTTCTCTTCCCTCTTTCTGCACGTCTGTTGCCTCTTTCTGCACCTCAATTGCTTCTTTCTGCACCCCTGTTGTCTCTTTCTGCACTCGTCTTCCCTCTTTCTGTACCTTTCCTGCCTGTTTTTGCATCTCACTTGCCTCTTTCTGCACTTTTCTTGCTTCTTTCTACACCTCTGATTGCTTCTTTCAGCAATTCTCTTGCCTCTTTGTGCGCTTCTCTTGCCTGTTTCTGCACCTCTCTTGCCTCTTTTTGCACCTCTGTTGGCTCTTTCTGCACCTCACTTGCTCCTTTCTACACTTCTCTTGCCTCTTTCTGCACCCCTGTTGCTTCATTTCGCACTTTCCATGCTTCTTTCGGCAGCTGTCTTGCTTCTTTCTGTACCCCTGTTGTCTTTTTATGTACCTCTTTTGCCTCTTTCTGCACTTTTCTTGCTCTTTTTCTGCACGTCTGTTGCCTCTTTCTGCACCTCATTTGCTTCTTTCTGCACCCCTGTTGTTTCTTTCTGCACTTTTCTTCCCTCTTTCTGTACCTTTCCTGCTTGTTTTTGCATCTCACTTGCCTCTTTCTGCACTTTTCTTGCTTCTTTCTACACCTATGTTGCTTCTTTCAGCAATTCTCTTGCCTCTTTGTGCACTTCTCTTGCCTGTTTCTGCACTTCTCTTGCCTTTCTGCACCCCTGTTGCTTCATTCTGCACTTTCCATGCTTCTTTCTGCGCCTGTCTTGCTTCTTTCTGCACCCCTGTTGTCTCTTTATGTACCTCTTTTGCCTCTTTCTGCACTTTTCTTGGCTTTTTCTGCACCTCTCTTCCCTCTATCTGCACGTCTGTTGCCTCTTTCTGCACCTCATTTGCTTCTTTCTGCACCCCTGTTGTCTCTTTCTGCACTCGTCTTCCCTCTTTCTGTACCTTTCCTGCCTGTTTTTGCATCTCACTTGCCTCTTTCTGCACTTTTCTTGCTTCTTTCTACACCTCTGTGTGCTTCTTTCAGCAATTCTCTTGCCTCTTTGTGCACTTCTTTTGCCTGTTTCTGCACCTCTCATGCCTCTTTTTGCACCTCTGTTGGCTCTTTCTGCACCTCACTTGCTCCTTTCTACACTTCTCTTGCCTCTTTCTGCACCCCTGTTGCTTCATTCTGCACTTTCCATGCTTCTTTCTGCACCTGTCTTGCTTCTTTCTGCACCACTGTTGTCTCTTTATGTACCTCTTTTGCCTCTTTCTGCACTTTTCTTGCCTTTTTCTGCAGTTCTCTTCCCTCTTTCTGCACGTCTGTTGCCTCTTTCTGCACCTCATTTGCTTTTTTCTGCACCCTTGTTGTCTCTTTATGCACTCGTCTTCCCTCTGTCTGTACCTTTCCTGCCTGTTTTTGCCACTCACTTGCCTCTTTCTGCACTTTTCCTGCTTCTTTCCACACCTCTGTTGCTTCTTTCAGCAATTCTCTTGCCTCTTTGTGCACATCTCTTGCCTGTTACTGCACTTCTCTTGCCTCTTTCTGCACCCCTGTTGCTTCCTTCTGCACTTTCCATGCTTCATTCTGCACCTGTCTTGCTTCTTTCTGCACCCGTTGTCTCTTTATGTACCTCTTTTGCCTCTTTCTGCACTTCTCTTGCCTTTTTCTGCACTTCTCTTCCCTCTTTCTGCTTGTCTGTTGCCTCTTTCTGCACCTCATTTGCTTCTTTCTGCACCCCTGTTGTCTCTTTCTGCACTCGTCTTCCCTCTTTCTGTACCTTTCCTGCCTGTTTTTGCATCTCACTTGCCTCTTTCTGCACTTTTCTTGCTTCTTTCTACACCTCTGTTGCTTCTTTCAGCAATTCTCTTGCCTCTTTGTGCACTACTCTTGCCTGTTTCTGCACCTCTCTTACCTCTTTTGCACCTCTGTTGGCTCTTTCTGCACCTCACTTGCTCCTTTCTACACTTCTCTTGCCTCTTTCTGCACCCCTGTTGCTTCATTCCGCACTTTCCATGCTTCTTTCGGCACCTGTCTTGCTTCTTTCTGTACCCCTGTTGTCTTTTTATGTACATCTTTTGCCTCTTTCTGCACTTTTCCTTGCCTTTTTCTGCACGTCTGTTGCCTCTTTCTACACCTCATTTGCTTCTTTCTGCACCCCTGTTGTCTCTTTCTGCACGTATCTTCCCTCTTTCTGTACCTTTCCTGCCTGTTTTTGCATCTCACTTGCCTCTTTGTGCACTTCTCTTGCCTGTTTCTGCACTTCTCTTGCCTCTTTCTGCACTCCTGTTGCTTCATTCTGCACTTTCCATGCTACTTTCTGCGCCTGTCTTCTTCTTTCTGCACCCCTGTTGTCTCTTTATGTACCTCTTTTGCCTCTTTCTGCACTTTTCTTGGCTTTTTCTGTACCTCTCTTCCCTCTTTCTGCACGTCTGTTGCCTCTTTCTGCACCTCACTTGCTCCTTTCTACACTTCTCTTGCCTCTTTCTGCACCCTGTTGCTTCATTCTGCACTTTCCATGCTTCTTTCTGCACCTGTCTTGCTTCTTTCTGCACCCCTGTTGTCTCTTTATGTACCTCTTTTGCCTCTTTCTGCAGTTCTCTTGCCTTTTTCTGCAGTTCTCTTCCCTCTTTCTGCACATCTGTTGCCTCTTTCTGCTCCTCATTTGCTTCTTTCTGCACCCCTGTTGTCTCTTTATGCACTCGTCTTCCCTCTGTCTGTACCTTTCCTGCCTGTTTTTGTATCTCACTTGCCTCTTTCTGCACTTTTCTTGCTTCTTTCTACACCTCTGTTGCTTTTTTCAGCAATTCTCTTGCCTCTGTGTGCACTTCTCTTGCCTGTTTCTGCACTTCTCTTGCCTCTGTCTGCACACCTATTGCTTCATTCTGCACTTTCCGTGCTTCTTTCTGCACCCGTCTTGCTTATTTCTGCACCCCTGTTGTCTCTTTATGTACCTCTTTTGCCTCTTTCTCCACTTTTCTTGCCTTTTTCTGCACCTCTCGTCCCTCTTTCTGCACGTCTGTTGCCTCTTTCTGCACCTCATTTGCTTCTATCTGCACCCCTGTTGTCTCTTTCTGCACTCGTCTTCCCTCTTTCTGTACCTTTCCTGCCTGTTTTTGCATCTCACTTGCCTCTTTCTGCACTTTTCTTGCTTCTTTCTACACCTCTGTTGTTTCTTTCAGCAATTCTCTTGCCTCTTTGTGCACTTCTTTTGCCTGTTTCTGCACCTCTCTTGCCTCTTTTGCACCTCTGTTGGCTCTTTCTGCACTTCACTTGCTCCTTTCTACACTTCTCTTGCCTCTTTCTGCACCCCTGTTGCTTCATTTTGCACTTTTCATGCTTCTTTCTGCACCTGTCTTGCTTCTTTCTGCACCACTGTTGTCTCTTTATTTACCTCTTTGCCTCTTTCTGCACGTCTGTTGCCTCTTTCTGCACCTCATTTGCTTCTTTCTGCACCCCTGTTGTCTCTTTATGCACTCGTCTTCTCTCTTTCTGTACCTTTCCTGCCTGTTTTTGCATCTCACTTGCCTCTTTCTGCACTTTTCTTGCTTCTTTCTACACCTCTGTTGCTTCTTTCAGCAATTCTCTCGCCTCTTTGTGCACTTCTCTTGCCTGTTTCTGCACTTCTCTTGCCTCTTTCTGCACCCCTGTTGCTTCATTCTGCACTTTCCATGCTTCTTTCTGCACCTGTCTTGCTTCTTTCTGCACCACTGTTGTCTCTTTATGTACCTCTTTTGCCTCTTTCTGCACTTTTCTTGCCTTTTTCTGCAGTTCTCTTCCCTCTTTCTGCACGTCTGTTGCCTCTTTCTGCACCTCATTTGCTTTTTTCTGCACCCCTGTTGTCTCTTTATGCATTCGTCTTCCCTCTGTATGTACCTTTCCTGCCTGTTTTTGCCACTCACTTGCCTCTTTCTGCACCGTTCCTGCTTCTTTCTACACCTCTGTTGCTTCTTTCAGCAATTCTCTTGCGTCTTTGTGCACATCTCTTGCCTGTTACTGCACTTCTCTTGCCTCTTTCTGCACCCCTGTTGCTTCCTTCTGCACTTTCCATGCTTCATTCTGCACCTGTCTTGCTTCTTTCTGCACCCGTTGTCTCTTTATGTACCTCTTTTGCCTCTTACTGCACTTCTCTTGCCTTTTTCTGCACTTCTCTTCCCTCTTTCTGCTTGTCTGTTGCCTCTTTCTGCACCTCATTTGCTTCTTTCTGCACCCCTGTTGTCTCTTTCTGCACTCGTCTTCCCTCTTTCTGTACCTTTCCTGCCTGTTTTTGCATCTCACTTGCCTCTTTCTGCACTTTTCTTGCTTCTTTCTACACATCTGTTGCTTCTTTCAGCAATTCTCTTGCCTCTTTGTGCACTACACTTGCCTGTTTCTGCACCTCTCTTGCCTCTTTTTGCACCTCTGTTGGCTCTTTCTGCACCTCACTTGCTCCTTTCTACACTTCTCTTGCCTCTTTCTGCACCCCTGTTGCTTCATTCCGCACTTTCCATGCTTCTTTCGGCAGCTATCTTGCTTCTTTCTGTACCCCTGTTGTCTCTTTATGTACCTCTTTTGCCTCTTTCTGCACTTTTCTTGGCTTTTTCTGCACCTCTCTTCCCTCTTTCTGTACGTCTGTTGCCTCTTTCTGCACCTCATTTGCTTCTTTCTGCACCCCTGTTGTCTCTTTCTGCACTCGTCTTCCCTCTTTCTGTACCTTTCCTGCCTGTTTTTGCATCTCACTTGCCTCTTTCTGCACTTTTCTTGCTTCTTTCTACACCTCTGTGGCTTCTTTCAGCAATTCTCTTGCCTCTTTGTGCACTTCTCTTGCCTGTTTCTGCACCTCTCTTGCCTCTTCTTGCACCTATGTTGGCTCTTTCTGCACTTCACTTGCTCCTTTCTACACTTCTCTTGCCTCTTTCTGCACCCCTGTTGCTTCATTCTGCACTTTCCATGCTTCTTTCTGCACCTGTCTTGCTTCTTTCTGCACCACTGTTGTCTCTTTATGTACCTCTTTTGCCTCTTTCTGCACTTTTCTTGCCTTTTTCTGCAGTTCTCTTCCCTCTTTCTGCACGTCTGTTGCCTCTTTCTGCACCTCAATTGCTTCTTTCTGCACCCCTGTTGTCTCTTTCTGCACTCGTCTTCCCTCTTTCTGTACCTTTCCTGCCTGTTTTTGCATCTCACTTGCCTCTTTCTGCACTTTTCTTGCTTCTTTCTACACCTCTGATTCTTCTTTCAGCAATTCTCTTGCCTCTTTGCGCGCTACTCTTGCCTGTTTCTGCACCTCTCTTGCCTCTTTTTGCACCTCTGTTGGCTCTTTCTGCACCTCACTTGCTCCTTTCTACACTTCTCTTGCCTCTTTCTGCACCCCTGTTGCTTCATTTCGCACTTTCCATGCTTCTTTCGGCAGCTGTCTTGCTTCTTTCTGTACCCCTGTTGTCTTTTTATGTACCTCTTTTGCCTCTTTCTGCACTTTTCTTGCCTTTTTCTGCACGTCTGTTGCCTCTTTCTGCACCTCATTTGCTTCTTTCTGCACCCCTGTTGTTTCTTTCTGCACTTTTCTTCCCTCTTTCTGTACCTTTCCTGCTTGTTTTTGCATCTCACTTGCCTCTTTCTGCACTTTTCTTGCTTCTTTCTACACCTATGTTGCTTCTTTCAGCAATTCTCTTGCCTCTTTGTGCACTTCTCTTGCCTGTTTCTGCACTTCTCTTGCCTTTCTGCACCCCTGTTGCTTCATTCTGCACTTTCCATGCTTCTTTCTGCGCCTGTCTTGCTTCTTTCTGCACCCCTGTTGTCTCTTTATGTACCTCTTTTGCCTCTTTCTGCACTTTTCTTGGCTTTTTCTGCACCTCTCTTCCCTCTATCTGCACGTCTGTTGCCTCTTTCTGCACCTCATTTGCTTCTTTCTGCACCCCTGTTGTCTCTTTCTGCACTCTTCTTCCCTCTTTCTGTACCTTTCCTGCCTGTTTTTGCATCTCACTTGCCTCTTTCTGCACTTTTCTTGCTTCTTTCTACACCTCTGTGGCTTCTTTCAGCAATTCTCTTGCCTCTTTGTGCACTTCTTTTGCCTGTTTCTGCACCTCTCATGCCTCTTTTTGCACCTCTGTTGGCTCTTTCTGCACCTCACTTGCTCCTTTCTACACTTCTCTTGCCTCTTTCTGCACCCCTGTTGCTTCATTTTGCACTTTCCATGCTTCTTTCTGCACCTGTCTTGCTTCTTTCTGCACCACTGTTGTCTCTTTATGTACCTCTTTTGCCTCTTTCTGCACTTTTCTTGCCTTTTTCTGCAGTTCTCTTCCCTCTTTCTGCACGTCTGTTGCCTCTTTCTGCACCTCATTTGCTTTTTTCTGCACCCTTGTTGTCTCTTTATGCACTCGTCTTCCCTCTGTCTGTACCTTTCCTGCCTGTTTTTGCCACTCACTTGCCTCTTTCTGCACTTTTCCTGCTTCTTTCCACACCTCTGTTGCTTCTTTCAGCAATTCTCTTGCCTCTTTGTGCACATCTCTTGCCTGTTACTGCACTTCTCTTGCCTCTTTCTGCACCCCTGTTGCTTCCTTCTGCACTTTCCATGCTTCATTCTGCACCTGTCTTGCTTCTTTCTGCACCCGTTGTCTCTTTATGTACCTCTTTTGCCTCTTTCTGCACTTCTCTTGCCTTTTTCTGCACTTCTCTTCCCTCTTTCTGCTTGTCTGTTGCCTCTTTCTGCACCTCATTTGCTTCTTTCTGCACCCCTGTTGTCTCTTTCTGCACTCGTCTTCCCTCTTTCTGTACCTTTCCTGCCTGTTTTTGCATCTCACTTGCCTCTTTCTGCACTTTTCTTGCTTCTTTCTACACCTCTGTTGCTTCTTTCAGCAATTCTCTTGCCTCTTTGTGCACTACTCTTGCCTGTTTCTGCACCTCTCTTACCTCTTTTTGCACCTCTGTTGGCTCTTTCTGCACCTCACTTGCTCCTTTCTACACTTCTCTTGCCTCTTTCTGCACCCCTGTTGCTTCATTCCGCACTTTCCATGCTTCTTTCGGCACCTGTCTTGCTTCTTTCTGTACCCCTGTTGTCTTTTTATGTACATCTTTTGCCTCTTTCTGCACTTTTCCTTGCCTTTTTCTGCACGTCTGTTGCCTCTTTCTACACCTCATTTGCTTCTTTCTGCACCCCTGTTGTCTCTTTCTGCACGTATCTTCCCTCTTTCTGTACCTTTCCTGCCTGTTTTTGCATCTCACTTGCCTCTTTCTGCACTTTTCTTGCTTCTTTCTACACCTCTGTTGCTTTTTTCAGCAATTCTCTTGCCTCTGTGTGCACTTCTCTTGCCTGTTTCTGCACTTCTCTTGCCTCTGTCTGCACACCTATTGCTTCATTCTGCACTTTCCATGCTTCTTTCTGCACCTGTCTTGCTTATTTCTGCACCCCTGTTGTCTCTTTATGTACCTCTTTTGCCTCTTTCTCCACTTTTCTTGCCTTTTTCTGCACCTCTCGTCCCTCTTTCTGCACGTCTGTTGCCTCTTTCTGCACCTCATTTGCTTCTATCTGCACCCCTGTTGTCTCTTTCTGCACTCGTCTTCCCTCTTTCTGTACCTTTCCTGCCTGTTTTTGCATCTCACTTGCCTCTTTCTGTACTTTTCTTGCTTCTTTCTACACCTCTGTTGCTTCTTTCAGCAATTCTCTTGCCTCTTTGTGCACTTCTTTTGCCTGTTTCTGCACCTCTCTTGCCTCTTTTTGCACCTCTGTTGGCTCTTTCTGCACTTCACTTGCTCCTTTCTACACTTCTCTTGCCTCTTTCTGCACCCCTGTTGCTTCATTTTGCACTTTTCATGCTTCTTTCTGCACCTGTCTTGCTTCTTTCTGCACCACTGTTGTCTCTTTATTTACCTCTTTTGCCTCTTTCTGCACGTCTGTTGCCTCTTTCTGCACCTCATTTGCTTCTTTCTGCACCCCTGTTGTCTCTTTATGCACTCGTCTTCTCTCTTTCTGTACCTTTCCTGCCTGTTTTTGCATCTCACTTGCCTCTTTCTGCACTTTTCTTGCTTCTTTCTACACCTCTGTTGCTTCTTTCAGCAATTCTCTCGCCTCTTTGTGCACTTCTCTTGCCTGTTTCTGCACTTCTCTTGCCTCTTTCTGCACCCCTGTTGCTTCATTCTGCACTTTCCATGCTTCTTTCTGCACCTGTCTTGCTTCTTTCTGCACCACTGTTGTCTCTTTATGTACCTCTTTTGCCTCTTTCTGCACTTTTCTTGCCTTTTTCTGCAGTTCTCTTCCCTCTTTCTGCACGTCTGTTGCCTCTTTCTGCACCTCATTTGCTTTTTTCTGCACCCCTGTTGTCTCTTTATGCATTCGTCTTCCCTCTGTATGTACCTTTCCTGCCTGTTTTTGCCACTCACTTGCCTCTTTCTGCACCGTTCCTGCTTCTTTCTACACCTCTGTTGCTTCTTTCAGCAATTCTCTTGCGTCTTTGTGCACATCTCTTGCCTGTTACTGCACTTCTCTTGCCTCTTTCTGCACCCCTGTTGCTTCCTTCTGCACTTTCCATGCTTCATTCTGCACCTGTCTTGCTTCTTTCTGCACCCGTTGTCTCTTTATGTACCTCTTTTGCCTCTTTCTGCACTTCTCTTGCCTTTTTCTGCACTTCTCTTCCCTCTTTCTGCTTGTCTGTTGCCTCTTTCTGCACCTCATTTGCTTCTTTCTGCACCCCTGTTGTCTCTTTCTGCACTCGTCTTCCCTCTTTCTGTACCTTTCCTGCCTGTTTTTGCATCTCACTTGCCTCTTTCTGCACTTTTCTTGCTTCTTTCTACACCTCTGTTGCTTCTTTCAGCAATTCTCTTGCCTCTTTGTGCACTTCTCTTGCCTGTTTCTGCACCTCTCTTGCCTCTTTTTGCACCTCTGTTGGCTCTTTCTGCACCTCACTTGCTCCTTTCTACACTTCTCTTGCCTCTTTCTGCACCCCTGTTGCTTCATTCCGCACTTTCCATGCTTCTTTCGGCTGCTGTCTTGCTTCTTTCTGTACCCCTGTTGTCTTTTTATGTACCTCTTTTGCCTCTTTCTGCACTTTTCCTTGCCCTCTTTTCTGCACGTCTGTTGCCTCTTTCTGCACCTCATTTGCTTCTTTCTGCACCCCTGTTGTCTCTTTCTGCACGTATCTTCCCTCTTTCTGTACCTTTCCTGCCTGTTTTTGCATCTCACTTGCCTCTTTCTGCACTTTTCTTGCTTCTTTCTACACCTCTGTTGCTTCTTTCAGCCGTTCTCTTGCCTCTTTGTGCACTTCTCTTGCCTGTTTCTGCACTTCTCTTGCCTCTTTCTGCACTCCTGTTGCTTCATTCTGCACTTTCCATGCTACTTTCTGTGCCTGTCTTCTTCTTTCTGCACCCCTGTTGTCTCTTTATGTACCTCTTTTGCCTCTTTCTGCACTTTTCTTGGCTTTTTCTGTACCTCTCTTCCCTCTTTTCTGCACGTCTGTTGCCTCTTTCTGCACCTCACTTGCTCCTTTCTACACTTCTCTTGCCTCTTTCTGCACCCTGTTGCTTCATTCTGCACTTTCCATGCTTCTTTCTGCACCTGTCTTGCTTCTTTCTGCACCCTGTTGTCTCTTTATGTACCTCTTTTGCCTCTTTCTGCACTTTTCTTGCCTTTTTCTGCAGTTCTCTTCCCTCTTTCTGCACATCTGTTGCCTCTTTCTGCTCCTCATTTGCTTCTTTCTGCACCCCTGTTGTCTCTTTATGCACTCGTCTTCCCTCTGTCTGTACCTTTCCTGCCTGTTTTTGTATCTCACTTGCCTCTTTCTGCACTTTTCTTGCTTCTTTCTACACCTCTGTTGCTTTTTTCAGCAATTCTCTTGCCTCTGTGTGCACTTCTCTTGCCTGTTTCTGCACTTCTCTTGCCTCTGTCTGCACACCTATTGCTTCATTCTGCACTTTCCGTGCTTCTTTCTGCACCCGTCTTGCTTATTTCTGCACCACTGTTGTCTCTTTATGTACCTCTTTTGCCTCTTTCTCCACTTTTCTTGCCTTTTTCTGCACCTCTCGTCCCTCTTTCTGCACGTCTGTTGCCTCTTTCTGCACCTCATTTGCTTCTATCTGCACCCCTGTTGTCTCTTTCTGCACTCGTCTTCCCTCTTTCTGTACCTTTCCTGCCTGTTTTTGCATCTCACTTGCCTCTTTCTGCACTTTTCTTGCTTCTTTCTACACCTCTGTTGCTTCTTTCAGCAATTCTCTTGCCTCTTTGTGCACTTCTTTTGCCTGTTTCTGCACCTCTCTTGCCTCTTTTTGCACCTCTGTTGGCTCTTTCTGCACTTCACTTGCTCCTTTCTACACTTCTCTTGCCTCTTTCTGCACCCCTGTTGCTTCATTTTGCACTTTTCATGCTTCTTTCTGCACCTGTCTTGCTTCTTTCTGCACCACTGTTGTCTCTTTATTTACCTCTTTTGCCTCTTTCTGCACGTCTGTTGCCTCTTTCTGCTCCTCATTTGCTTCTTTCTGCACCCCTGTTGTCTCTTTATGCACTCGTCTTCTCTCTTTCTGTACCTTTCCTGCCTGTTTTTGCATCTCACTTGCCTCTTTCTGCACTTTTCTTGCTTCTTTCTACACCTCTGTTGCTTCTTTCAGCAATTCTCTCGCCTCTTTGTGCACTTCTCTTGCCTGTTTCTGCACTTCTCTTGCCTCTTTCTGCACCCCTGTTGCTTCATTCTGCACTTTCCATGCTTCTTTCTGCACCTGTCTTGCTTCTTTCTGCACCACTGTTGTCTCTTTATGTACCTCTTTTGCCTCTTTCTGCACTTTTCTTGCCTTTTTCTGCAGTTCTCTTCCCTCTTTCTGCACGTCTGTTGCCTCTTTCTGCACCTCATTTGCTTTTTTCTGCACCCCTGTTGTCTCTTTATGCATTCGTCTTCCCTCTGTCTGTACCTTTCCTGCCTGTTTTTGCCACTCACTTGCCTCTTTCTGCACTTTTCCTGCTTCTTTCTACACCTCTGTTGCTTCTTTCAGCAATTCTCTTGCCTCTTTGTGCACATCTCTTGCCTGTTACTGCACTTCTCTTGCCTCTTTCTGCACCCCTGTTGCTTCCTTCTGCACTTTCCATGCTTCATTCTGCACCTGTCTTGCTTCTTTCTGCACCCGTTGTCTCTTTATGTACCTCTTTGCCTCTTTCTGCACTTCTCTTGCCTTTTTCTGCACTTCTCTTCCCTCTTTCTGCTTGTCTGTTGCCTCTTTCTGCACCTCATTTGCTTCTTTCTGCACCCCTGTTGTCTCTTTCTGCACTCGTCTTCCCTCTTTCTGTACCTTTCCTGCCTGTTTTTGCATCTCACTTGCCTCTTTCTGCACTTTTCTTGCTTCTTTCTACACCTCTGTTGCTTCTTTCAGCAATTCTCTTGCCTCTTTGTGCACTACTCTTGCCTGTTTCTGCACCTCTCTTGCCTCTTTTTGCACCTCTGTTGGCTCTTTCTGCACCTCACTTGCTCCTTTCTACACTTCTCTTGCCTCTTTCTGCACCTCTGTTGCTTCATTCCGCACTTTCCATGCTTCTTTCGGCACCTGTATTGCTTCTTTCTGTAGCCCTGTTGTCTTTTTATGTACCTCTTTTGCCTCTTTCTGCACTTTTCTTGCCTTTTTCTGCACGTCTGTTGCCTCTTTCTACACCTCATTTGCTTCTTTCTGCACCCCTGTTGTCTCTTTCTGCACTTATCTTCCCTCTTTTTGTACCTTTCCTGCCTGTTTTTGCATCTCACTTGCCTCTTTCTGCACTTTTCTTGCTTCTTTCTACACCTCTGTTGCTTCTTTCAGCCGTTCTCTTGCCTCTTTGTGCACTTCTCTTGCCTGTTTCTGCACTTCTCTTGCCTCTTTCTGCACTCCTGTTGCTTCATTCTGCACTTTCCATGCTACTTTCTGCGTGTGTCTTCTTCTTTCTGCACCCCTGTTGTCTCTTTATGTACCTCTTTTGCCTCTTTCTGCACTTTTCTTCGCTTTTTCTGCACCTCTCTTCCCTCTTTCTGCACGTCTGTTGCCTCTTTCTGCACCTCACTTGCTCCTTTCTACACTTCTCTTGCCTCTTTCTGCACCTTGTTGCTTCATTCTGCACTTTCCATGCTTCTTTCTGCACCTGTCTTGCTTCTTTCTGCACCCCTGTTGTCTCTTTATGTACCTCTTTTGCCTCTTTCTGCACTTTTCTTGGCTTTTTCTGCACCTCTCTTCCCTCTTTCTGCACGTCTGTTGCCTCTTTCTGCACCTCACTTGCTCCTTTCTACACTTCTCTTGCCTCTTTCTGCACCCTTGTTGCTTCATTCTGCACTTTCCATGCTTCTTTCTACACCTGTCTTGCTTCTTTCTGCACCTCTGTTGTCTCTTTATGTACCTCTTTTGCCTCTTTCTGCACTTTTCTTGCCTGTTTCTGCACTTCTCTTGCCTCTGTCTGCACCCCTGTTGCTTCATTCTGCACTTTCCGTGCTTCTTTCTCCACCCGTCTTGCTTATTTCTGCACCCCGGTTGTCTCTTTATGTACCTCTTTTGCCTCTTTCTCCACTTTTCTTGCCTTTTTCTGCACCTCTCGTCCCTCTTTCTGCACGTCTGTTGCCTCTTTCTGCACCTCATTTGCTTCTATCTGCACCCCTGTTGTCTCTTTCTGCACTCGTCTTCCCTCTTTCTGTACCTTTCCTGCCTGTTTTTGCATCTCACTTGCCTCTTTCTGCACTTTTCTTGCTTCTTTCTACACCTCTGTTGCTTCTTTCAGCAATTCTCTTGCCTCTTTGTGCACTTCTTTTGCCTGTTTCTGCACCTCTCTTGCCTCTTTTTGCACCTCTGTTGGCTCTTTCTGCACTTCACTTGCTCCTTTCTACACTTCTCTTGCCTCTTTCTGCACCCCTGTTCCTTCATTTTGCACTTTCCATGCTTCTTTCTGCACCTGTCTTGCTTCTTTCTGCACCACTGTTGTCTCCTTATGTACCTCTTTTGCCTCTTTCTGCACTTTTCTTGCCTTTTTCTGCAGTTCTCTTCCCTCTTTCTGCACGTCTGTTGCCTCTTTCTGCACCTCATTTGCTTTTTTCTGCACCCCTGTTGTCTCTTTATGCACTCGTCTTCCCTCTGTCTGTACCTTTCCTGCCTGTTTTTGCCACTCACTTGCCTCTTTCTGCACTTTTCCTGCTTCTTTCTGCACCTCTGTTGCTTCTTTCAGCAATTCTCTTGCCTCTTTGTGCACATTTCTTGCCTGTTACTGCACTTCTCTTGCCTCTTTCTGCACCCCTGTTGCTTCCTTCTGCACTTTCCATGCTTCGTTCTGCACCTGTCTTGCTTCTTTCTGCACCCGTTGTCTCTTTCTGCACTCGTCTTCCCTCTTTCTGTACCTTTCCTGCCTGTTTTTGCATCTCACTTGCCTCTTTCTGCACTTTTCTTGCTTCTTTCTACACCTCTGTTGCTTCTTTCAGCAATTCTCTTGCCTCTTTGTGCACTAGTCTTGCCTGTTTCTGCACCTCTCTTGCCTCTTTTTGCAACTCTGTTGGCTCTTTCTGCACCTCACTTGCTCCTTTCTACACTTCTCTTGCCTCTTTCTGCACCCCTGTTGCTTCATTCCGCACTTTCCATGCTTCTTTCGGCACCTGTCTTGCTTCTTTCTGTACCCCTGTTGTCTTTTTATGTACCTCTTTTGCCTCTTTCTGCACTTTTCTTGCCTTTTTCTGCACGTCTGTTGCTTCTTTCTACACCTCATTTGCTTCTTTCTGCACCCCTGTTGTCTCTTTCTGCACTTATCTTCCCTCTTTCTGTACCTTTCCTGCCTGTTTTTGCATCTCACTTGCCTCTTTCTGCACTTTTCTTGCTTCTTTCTACACCTCTGTTGCTTCTTTCAGCCGTTCTCTTGCCTCTTTGTGCACTTCTCTTGCCTGTTTCTGCACTTCTCTTGCCTCTTTCTGCACTCCTGTTGCTTCATTCTGCACTTTCCATGCTTCTTTCTGCGCCTGTCTTCTTCTTTCTGCACCCCTGTTGTCTCTTTATGTACCTCTTTTGCCTCTTTCTGCACTTTTCTTGGCTTTTTCTGCACCTCTCTTCCCGCTTTCTGCACGTCTGTTGCCTCTTTCTGCACCTCACTTGCTCCTTTCTACACTTCTCTTGCCTCTTTCTGCACCCTGTTGCTTCATTCTGCACTTTCCATGCTTCTTTATGCACCTGTCTTGCTTCTTTCTGCACCCCTGTTGTCTCTTTATGTACCTCTTTTGCCTCTTTCTGCACTTTTCTTGCCTTTTTCTGCAGTTCTCTTCCCTCTATCTGCACATCTGTTGCCTCTTTCTGCTCCTCATTTGCTTCTTTCTGCACCCCTGTTGTCTCTTTATGCACTCGTCTTCTCTCTTTCTGTACCTTTCCTTCCTGTTTTTGCATCTCACTTGCCTCTTTCTGCACTTTTCTTGCTTCTTTCCTCACCTCTGTTGCTTTTTTCAGCAATTCTCTTGCCTCTGTGTGCACTTCTCTTGCCTGTTTCTGCACTTCTCTTGCCTCTGTCTGCACCCCTGTTGCTTCATTCTGCACTTTCCGTGCTTCTTTCTGCACCCGTCTTGCTTATTTCTGCACCCCTGTTGTCTCTTTATGTACCTCTTTTGCCTCTTTCTCCACTTTTCTTGCCTTTTTCTGCACCTCTCTTCCCTCTTTCTGCACGTCTGTTGCCTCTTTCTGCACCTCATTGGCTTCTATCTGCACCCCTGTTGTCTCTTTCTGCACTCGTCTTCCCTCTTTCTGTACCTTTCCTGCCTGTTTTTGCATCTCACTTGCCTCTTTCTGGACTTTTCTTGCTTCTTTCTACACTTCTGTTGCTTCTTTCAGCAATTCTCTTGCCTCTTTGTGCACTTCTGTTGGCTCCTTCTGCACCTCACTTGCTCCTTTCTACACTTCTCTTGTCTCTTTCTGCACCCCTGTGGCTTCATTCTGGACTTTCCATGTTTCTTTCTGCACCTGTCTTGCTTCTTTCTGCACCGTGTTGTCTCTTTATGTACCTCTTTTGCCTCTTTCTGCACTTTTCTTGCCTTTTTCTGCAGTTCTCTTCCCACTTTCTGCACGTCTGTTGCCTCTTTCTGCACCTTATTTGCTTCTTTCTGCACCCTTGTTGTCTCTTTATGCACTCGTCTTCCCTCTTTCTGTACCTTTCCTGTCTGTTTTTGCATCTCACTTGCCTCTTTGTGCACATTTCTTGCTTCTTTCTACACCTCTGTTGCTTCTTTCAGCAATTCTCTCGCCTCTTTGTGCACTTCTCTTGCCTGTTTCTGCACTTCTCTTGTCTCTTTCTGCACCCCTGTTGCTTCATTCTGCACTTTCCAGGCATCTTTCTGCACCTGTCTTGCTTCTTTCTGCACTCCTGTTCTCTTTATGTATCTCTTTTGCCTCTTTCTGCACTTTTCTTGCGTTTTTCTGCCCCTCTCTTCCCTCTTTCTGCACATCTGTTGCCTCTTTCTGCACCTCATTTGCTTCTTTCTGCGCCCCTGTTGTCTCTTTATGCACTCGTCTTCCCTCTTTCTGTACCTTTCCTTCCTGTTTTCGTATCTCACTTGCCTCTTTCTGCACTTTTCTTGCTTCTTTCTACACCTCTGTTGCTTCTTTCAGCAATTCTCTTGCCTCTTTCTGCACATCTCTTGCCTGTTTCTGCACTTCTCTTGCCTCTTTCTGCACCCCTGTTGCTTCATTCTGCACTTTCCGTGCTTCTTTCTGCACCCGTCTTGCTTATTTCTGCACCCCTGTTGCCTCTTTATGTACCTCTTTTGCCTCTTTCTGCACTTTTCTTGCCTTTTTCTGCACCTCTCTTCCCTCTTTCTGCACGTCTGTTGCCTCTTTCTGCACCTCATTTGCTTCTATCTGCACCCCTGTTGTCTCTTTCTGCACTCGTCTTCCCTCTTTCTGTACCTTTCCTGCCTGTTTTTGCATCCCACTTGCCTCTTTCTGCACTTTTCTTGCTTCTTTCTACACCTCTGTTGCTTCTTTCAGCAATTCTCTTGCCTCTTTGTGCACTTCTGTTGGCTCCTTCTGCACCTCACTTGCTCCTTTCTACACTTCTCTTGCCTCTTTCTGCACCCCTGTTGCTTCATTCTGGACTTTCCATGCTTCTTTCTGCACCTGTCTTGCTTCTTTCTGCACCCGTGTTGTCTCTTTATGTACCTCTTTTGCCTCTTTCTGCACTTTTCTTGCCTTTTTCTGCAGTTCTCTTCCCTCTTTCTGCACCTCTGTTGCCTCTTTCTGCACCTTATTTGCTTCTTTCTGCACCCCTGTTGTCTCTTTATGCACTCGTCTTCCCTCTTTCTGTACCTTTCCTGTCTGTTTTTGCATCTCACTTGCCTCTTTCTGCACTTTTCTTGCTTCTTTCTACACCTCTGTTGCTTTTTTCAGCAATTCTCTTGCCTCTGTGTACACTTCTCTTGCCTGTTTCTGCACTTCTCTTGCCTCTGTCTGCACCCCTGTTGCTTCATTCTGCACTTTCCATGCTTCTTTCTGCACCTGTCTTTCTTCTTTCTGCACCCCTGTTGTCTCTTTATGTACCTCTTTTGCCTCTTTCTGCACTTTTCTTGGCTTTTTCTGCACCTCTCTTCCCTCTTTCTGCACGTCTGTTGGCTCTTTCTGCATCTCATTTGCTTCTTTCTGCACCCCTGTTGTCTCTTTCTGCACTCGTCTTCCTGTACCTTTCCTGCCTGTTTTTGCATCTCACTTGCCTCTTTCTGCACTTTTCTTGCTTCTTTGTACACCTCAGTTGCTTCTTTCAGCAATTCTCTTGCCTCTTTGTGCACTTCTCTTGCCTGTTTCTGCACCTCTCTTGCCTCTTTTTGCACCTCTGTTGGCTCTTTCTGCACCTCACTTGCTCCTTTCTGCACCTGTCTTGCTTCTTTCTGCACCCCTGTTGTCTCTTTATGTACCTCTTTTGCCTCTTTCTGACCTTTTATTGGCTTTTTCTGCACTTCTCTTCCTTCTTTCTGCACCCCTCCTGCCTTTTTTTGTACCTCTCTTGCCTCTTTGTGCACCCATCCTACCTTTTTTTGCACCCCTCTTGCCTCTCTCTCCACAACTCTTCCCTCTTTCTGCACCTCTGTTGGTTCTTTCTACACTGCTCTTGCTTCTATCTGCACCTTACTTGCCTCTTTCTGCACTTCTCTTGCTTCTTTCTACACCTCTGTTGCTTCTTTCAGCAATTCTCTTGCCTCTTTCTGCACTTCTCTTCCTTCTTTCTGCACCCCTCCTGCCTCTTTCTGTACTTCTCTTGCCTCTTTGTGCACCTCTCCTACCCCTTTCTGCACCCCTCTTGCCTCTTTCTACACCTCTGTTGGTTCTTTCTGCACTGCTCTTGCTTCTTTCTGCACCTCATTTGCCTCTTTCTGCACTTCACTTGCTTTTTTCTGTACTTCTCTTGCCTCCTTCTGCACCTCTTAGTTAGAAGTAGTTTTAATCCCCCTGCCCTATTATGTACTAGGGCCATACAGGGGAGGTCATGCCAATCACAGGGGTACCCCAACCCATAGTGTACCCTAGTGTATGTAGGTATTTTCACTGTATTCTAAGTGTCTTTCAGCATAGCACTGGCTCCGGGCCTGGTTAGTCAGAGTCAGTTACCACCACTACCAGTCAGCAAAAAGTTGGGGGCACAGGATGACTTTGCAACAAGGCCTCTTTCTGCTCCTCTGTTGGTTCTTTGTGCATATCTCTTGCTTCTTTCTGCACCTTTCTTCGACTTTCTGGACTTCTGTTGCCTCTTTCTTCATTTCTCTTGCTTCTTTCTGTGCCTTTCTTCCTCTTTCTGGACATGTCCTACCTTTGTAGGCATAGTCCATAGACGCTAAGACCGAACACGCCATCTGCACGGTTACTATCAACCCCAACAGACCAGCTTCCCTCCGCAATAGAACTGTGGTGAAGAGTAATCTAGCACCTGTTCGCCTGTCCGCCCAGACTCCTGAACCTCCTGCCAAGTCCTCTCTATCTGGTCTCTTGATTAACGGCCGGTCGGCAGCTAAGCACGCTGCAGATATTGCTGATCTCATCCTTCGCAAAAATTTTGACTTAGCGATCCTCACGGAATCATGGCTCAACGAATCCTCATCTCCATACCTGGACCTCCTAGTCCCTCCTAACTACATCATCACAAGGCTAGACAGACAATCTAACAAGAAAGGAGGAGGCATTGCCTGCATCTACCGCTCTAACCTTCTGGTCACAGAACTTTTGGCGGACACCACTGAATCCTGCGAGCACCTCGCCCTCGCTATTCTCAGCAACTCCATCCCACTGTGCAACCTGCACATCTTTTACCACCCCCCAGGCATGAACGACTCCTTCACTGACCACCTCATGGAAATCATCACAGCTAAGAGTTCCAATAACGCCAATGATATTTTCCTCGGTGATTTTAACCTGCACTGGAACGATCCAAAGGACTCGCATGTCAATGCCATCAAGGACCTCCTGGCCGATCAAGCCCTGACCCAAGCCTGCTCACTACCAACACACGCAAAAGGGGCCACTCTTGATTGGATTATATCCAAAGAATCATCAGTCAAGCTTATCTCTATAGACCCATGCGACTGGTCTGACCACCTCGCCATCACCTTCCTCCTACCTGACACCCACAAGACATGGGCACCGCAACCGGTGATTCCGAAACGCTGGATCAGAGACACTAAGAATCTGGACCGCAGGGAACTCGAGGCTCGCTGCAAATGAGACCTCCCCCCCCCCTGCATATCACATCAGTCAGCGGCCTTAACGAACACTACTCTGCAACCATTTCGAACATCCTGGACGACCTAGCCCCACTAAAACTGAAAAGAACCCAAATCAAAGACAGAAACCCCTGGTTCACTCGATCCCTCAACAACGAGAGGAGAACCCTCCGACAAGCAGAAAGATCCTGGAGGCAGCACCCCTCTACCGCACATCTTAAACTCCTCCGCCAGGCCAGGAATGTCTACAACAGGAACATACTCAAGTCAAAAAAAGAGTTCTTCAGAACTGCACTAGAGAAGGCCAAGAACAGACCCCACAAGCTCTTCGAGCTGGTCAAACACCAATCTAATAAATTGGCCAAAACTTCAAAAGAAACCCCGAAGTCTCTTATATCCTCAGAGGAATTCTCCTCCTTCTTTGCTGACAAAATCTCAGCCCTTGGAAACGAACTCAAATCCATCACATACCCTCAAACACCTCTTGACCCGCCTCCTCCAGCCACGTCGCCCCTACGGGTTTCACCCAAAAACCATGCTCACTGGTCTGACTTCAAACTCTACGACGATGACTTAGTGTCCAAAATCCTATCCTCCCTAAAACCCAATAACCATTTTAATGACCCGCTCCCTTCTAACTGCCTAGCTGTCGTCACCCAATCCATTATTCCTAGCTGGACTACAATAATTAACGCCTCTCTCCAGCAGGGCACGATGCCGGACCCTCTAAAAACTGGTCAAGTATTTCCCATTCTGAAAAAGCCGTCGCTGGATCCTGCCTCCCCAGACAATTTCAGACCCATCTCCAACATCCCCCTCTTGGCCAAAGTGATGGAGAAATGTGTGCAGCAGCAGCTAAGTCAACACATCAACAACTTCCACCTACTCGATGAATTCCAATCCGGATTCAGACCAGGGCACAGCACCGAAACCACTATGCTCCACATCGTTGATGACGCTCTCCAAGCTCTTGACCAAGGCAAAACTTGTCTCCTCATCCTCCTGGACCTATCCTCGGCCTTTGACACGGTCAACCATGAAAAACTACTTGAACGCCTCAAACTCAGGATGGGCTTGGATGGCACCGTTCTAGATTGGTTCAGATCCTTCCTCCAAAACCGGTCCCAGAGATTCCTCGTCGACGGCATCCTATCGGCACCATCCCCGGTCACGATTGGGGTCCCTCAAGCCTCAACACTGTCCCCCACCCTCTTCAACCTTTACCTAGAACCGCTTACCGAAGTACTACGCACTGCTAATATCTCCTATCATATGTACGCTGATGACACTCAGATCTACATCAAAACCTCATCTCTTGAAGAGATCCTCTCCCTGAACGATGCTTTGGAACACACCTTCCAATGGCTCGCATCCAACCAACTCAAACTTAACGCAAACAAAACAGAATTTCTCCTGATCGCCCCGCCCAATACCAACATTGAGATTAAATCATGGGTCAAAGCTATCACAGCCTTGAACTGCCCACCGACCATCGTGGATTCGGCCAAATCGCTGGGAATCACACTTGACAGCAACCTGAACATGCGTGACCACATCAACTCAATGGCCAAATCAGCCAGATTCCACCTGAGCTACCTCAGGAAATTGAAACCCTTCCTCGACGCTCCCGACCTAAAAATGGCAGTCCAAGCACTTGTCATATCTAGACTGGAGTACGGCTGTTCTACCCTCTCGGGTCTACCCAAGATCTCCTGGCACCTCTACAAGCCTGCCTCAATGCAGCCGCCAGACTACTCACCGGCACGAGGAAATACGACCATATTTCCCCACACTTGAAAGCTCTCAACTGGCTTCCCCTGGAGGCAAGAATACAGCTCAAAGTAGCATGCATCACGCACAAAGCCTTATATTCGAACTCCCCTGTATATCTGAGGCAGAAACTTGTGATCTCCGGAGGAAACAGAAACTCCCGATCTGCCAGAGACCGCCTGCTCCAACCTGCACGCTTTCGAAAACAAAAAAACCTACAACCGAGCTTTCTCAGGGGCTGCTCCTAGAATTTGGAACTCTCTCCCTCCTGACATCAGAAGAATCCCCTCTCTGTCTCGCTTCAAAAAGGATGCCAAAACATTCCTTATGGGCAAATTTCTCGCTTAAAACTTGCCTCTACCTCCACAACAGCTTTGATCTACGGCCATCTATTGCCTCCTTCTGGATTATCTACCTCACCCCCTTCAGAAACGTGGGGCCTTGTCACGAACATTGACTAACGCAATCAATAAATATGTTATCTCGTCTTGAGTACTTGGATATTTTAATCTGTAAATACGTGCCCTACCTCCCTTCTAGATTCAGCACCCTGCCTCTTTCATTCGTTCTGTAACTGATGATGCTATGCCTATTCTGTACATGCCTATGTCTCTCTGTAAAGCGCTCTGATACCCTAATGGTCTGGTTCGCGCTCTATAAAACACATAAAATAAAATAAAATAGTTAGAAATTAGCATTTAAAAAACCTTTGAAATTCACTGAAAAAAACCACAGGTTTCAGGGACGTTATAGTTAGAAATTATCATTTAAAAAACCTTTGAAATTCACTGAAAAAACCATAGGTTTCAGGGATTTTATAGTTAGAAATTAGCATTTAAAAAACCTTAGAAATTCACTGCAAAAACCACAGGTTTCAGGGAGGTTATAGTTAGTTGGACATTTCACTCGTACAAAACCAGAGAAATTCGGCCGTTATAGTTAGTTCAGCTAACTATAACTCGCGCCCGCAATGCACTGCTGATGACGTCGCATATTACATCATTCATGACATGGTCAGTGACATCACTGATGACATCTCAAATGACATCACTGATGACATCACTGATGACATCATCCACGTGATAATCTGATGCACCTCCTCATACCCTAATATAACCTTTGATACACCCACTCTAAAATACAGACTACCATTTTCAAAACCATAGACACACCAATACCAGTTAGTACAAACCAACTCACTAATTCCTAGGTCTACACACACATCCACTCATTCACCCATACAGTCACGCATACATGTAGTCAACCATCAATACGGCACTATCATATGCACTCACATATCTATACAGACACTCACACACTGCCACTCATCCATAGAGTTACTCACACACCTTGTGGAAATGTACCTTTTAGGGGTACACTGGTGCAGGGTCACCCTTTTGTCCACGGGTTCAAAAACCAACAAAATAGAGATCAACACTGAAGCTGGAATTCAAAATAACAATTTTATTAACTTCTCATGAGTGGAACCACGTCCAACAACACTCTCAAGTGTTGCAGAGAGGTGGCACACTGGCTTAACAAACCAGTGTCCTTTTATACAGACTTTGTTGCAACGTAAGCACATAACAGAAAAAGGAACAAGTTTAAACATAGGAATAACTATCGGCAAACAAGGGCAGATGAATAACCACTTGGTCAGCAAAGTGGGAGGGAGGAGCAGAAATGCTTATGGCAGTGGTAAATGGTCGACAGTTACATTCAAGACCAGGTGCACTGGCAGCTTACGAAACCCGCAGCACATACATTGTTTTAGCTGAGTCAGGAAGTCACTAAAATAGACAGCACAGGCAGGGAAAAAGACGAGGAGCAGAGAACGAAAGAATTACAAAGCTAACAAATGGACACCACAGCCAAAATGACTGTAGCTTATGCTAACGTAAAATATTACACATTTCCACAGACGACCCTTTTAGCATAAGCTGAAGACATTTTCTTATGCTTTAAAAGGGGTACGATAATCATCATGGGTGTCTATTAACATTAGCTCATTAATTTCCTGTTCCATTGCTAAATGATCATTTACATTTTGGACCTTCGTTTTTGATGGCAAACAAGTAGTACAAGTAGAAATACAGAGGGAACAGAACATTGGCCCACATTGAATACACAAACAGCAAGAAAAGAGAATCGCAATAATAAAAATGAGGCCGACAATATTTTCAAACCCCATACAGAAAATATGTTCCAGAACCATCCAGTCCAAGTCCATGTTCCTGAATCCTGATGGATTTCAGTGGCTATCTTATGCAGTTTGGAAATAGCCAACAGCACATGTCTGATGCAATGTCTAAATAAAAACATTATCTTGATAGACCTTCCGGTGTTCTTCTTTATGAGGGCTAGAGTACCAATGATATGTTCAGGTGGGGGGCGGAGTAGTACTTATCAAAGTGTGCACAAGATATTTTTCTTGCAGAAAAAACAGTATTCCAAATACGAATATTAAAGCAAGCACAATAATTGTCACAAAAACAATCTTTGTTTTGGGGAACCAGGAGGACCAAGCTTGGCCATGGGAATTAGGACGAGGAGCCGCAAAGGGCTGCTCCTCCTCAAAAATGGGACGACCAAAGGGGTACATTACTAACAACAACAAAAAAATACTTGGGGAATTGAAGCCACTGTACAACCAGCCAGAGGGGAGTCTTCTCCCTGTGTCCGTCTGAGCCTCACAGGCAGGCTCTTATCGTTCATCAAGTATTGACTCTCCCACGGTGGAGCTGCACAACTTGCAACCCAGAAAAACAATTGCGGCCCAGGCTTAAGGAAAAAGTCTTTCTTTCAGGATAGGGCAATCACCCTCAATGATCCTGTCCAGTGTCTCAGGCAGTGCACCAGTATTTTTCACTCTAATCTAACAGGCACCAGAGACACAGCACCTGTACCCTAAACTCTAGTCCTTCCCTAACTCCTGTGTTGCCCTGCTGGCGCACTGCTCTTTCGTCGGGGCCGCAGATTGTACCTAGTGTGCCCAGGCACCTCCTTATCAGCAAACAAAGGTGCAGACTTGCATTCACTTGGGGACCGGGACTCAGAGGCCTGATGCACAGAAACTGGAGTATCTGAAGCAACCCTTGTTTCAGAGGGGGTCCCCTCAGGCAAAACCTCCTTGCTCTTGTTATCGGTCTGTGCCTCTCTTAGCTAGGCATCAAAAAAAGGAACAAAGCAAGGAATCAGCTCTCCGTCCTGATTTGTGACCCCGTCTTTCACCCAAGAATTATCCGACAGTGGTAGGGGTACACGTTTCTTCCGGCCTTCCACCTTCACCGCTGTTATAGTGGCCAGCAACACCTGGGCTGGGTCCCTTCACCTCGGCTCCAAATTAGACTTGCGCTTAGTCCCCTGGTTGGATCTGATATCCTGGCCCCTCTGGCAATGGTTGTAGGGCAGCAGATATCTGTTAGTGAACAGAACGGAAATCTTTAGACACAACATACAAATAATCAATCAAAAGAGGATATTCAATTTCAGAAACGCCCCTATATTATTCATCTGAAGAACCTCAAAAAAAAGGAATTTCAAAACAACTATTCTTTTTAACAAACTTGTACTTAATAAGTCATAGAAATCACGATACAGCTTCTACTTTATGAACCTTCACTATTGTGCAAAACTGCAGACACCTCTAAAATTATTTTCCTTGCATAAGAACAACCATGTTTTGCGCTTATGACCATGCTCTCATATTATAGGTGTAGCGGGAAACTCTAAAACTGTGAATGTAACAGAGATCCATATTACATGAATAACTGATAAATTAAACATAACCTAGTAGGTACATGAATTTTCCAGCAGAACTTGTTTGTGGCAGACAAGAAAACAAGCAAAGAACATTTTGTTCTTAAAAATGTGTGCTAAGGGCATATGGGCATCTTTCCTAGCATTGTGAACCATATGCATCATACTTTTCACGATCCGGGCCATGTAACATCATATTCAGGGGAGAAACCTATTCACCAGCTCTAGCAAGGGCTGTCAGCTCGATTACATAGACTAACTGATAAGGGACTCGTGATGCCTCTGCGACTTATGTAGTGCTGCAATAACATAAACAATAATGGTGTTGCCACCTGGGAATTTGGAACAAAAACCACCAACATATAGTTCCCCTTAAAGGTCAAATAAGGGAACATCAGTCTATTCTACCCATCCTTTCATCCTTATCCAATTCCAATTTCATCAGTTTACAGAAAGGAGGGGTAGTAACATGGCGTATTTATTTATTCATTTTGTTAATTCTAACAATTTGTTCAAACAGTATTACTTAATAGCCAATTAGACGTGCACTGGTGAGGTGCTTTGTCTCTATTTATTCAAGAACATATTCACAGCATCCTGTGAAATGAATGACTAAAGCGAGCCCAACCGATTGTCTCATGGCCATTCCTAGACAGCTCAGGCAGGCAGAGAGAGAGAGAGAGAGAGAGAGAGAGAGAGAGAGAGAGAGTACACAACAACAAGCTGCCCTGCGTACTTTCCACGCAGAATAGCTCACAATAATACACATAATAGGCACATAAACCAAGAAAAAAGGAAACAATAATACATATACCAAGCACAAAAACCAAAAAGCACAGTGTGTTACTTAATTTTGCTTACCCTTAATTTGCCCAGGAGCTAGTCTCCTACCCCCCTTCGACAGTAGGTAACCTAAGCAGGTGACCTCCTGTCGACAATACTTACCCCCTTTGGCAGCTGGGCACAGACAGACTTGTAGGAGGTAAATAGCTAGGGGAAACCACACCAAGGAGGCCATGTCCAATACTATTGGACTGTACCACTTTGTAAATTTTGCTGTACAAGCACATTGAGCTAACTAGAAAACATTAATCCAATGAACAACTACCAATTCCTTTAGCTATTGTGCTGTCTAACATGATGGTGCATTAATGCAAACTTTATTTTATTACCTCCTCATCTGGCCCTAGCACAGCAACCTTAAATTGAAACCATTATTCTGTATGCATGGCAGAGCTACTCTCTGTGTCAGAAGCTGCACATGGCCCACAGACGCTGCTGCCCCTCCTTCTCTCTTATGGCTTCATAGAACCTGCCTGGTCTTTTGCCAAAAATAATAAGCAGAGCCTCCCCTCTCTCTCTCTCTACGCTCTGGCCCCCTCCTTCGGAATGTCTTCCAAGGTCGAAGTGCCAGAGCAAGCCTGCCAGAAACAAACCCTCCTTCGTCCGCTCTGGTCTCTCCCCCCTTCTTTTTCATAGAGGGGGAGAGCACATTCCTACATGCACTTTTAAAATACGTGTCTTTTTAAGCACAGAGATACACAGCACTGTGTAATTTAAACGCGCATTCTTCTTTACATTTTTCAAAAGTTGCACTTTTCCTATGTCAAAACGAATGTACATTGTTACTAGTATTTCTGATCAAACCATATTTTTATTTATGTATTATTATTTATTCATTCTTCAAAATTTAAAGTGTAATTCTTCCAATGGCATCTGCAGAACACAATGACGACAACAAACCAAATTGAGCTCATTCCAGACATTTTCAAGAAGGGGCCACACACTCATAACACACAACACAGCTTGCTGAGGCAAGCCATCCTTACACAAAGAGCACAGTCGCTACTCACTCAAACAAGTACTTCACAAGCATCACCACCGGTGTCAGTCCACAAACCTCATAGACACTCAAACACACAATCAAACCACAAATCAACACCAGGACAAAAACAAAAGGCAGCCCACAGACTGCACTCAAACCAAACCAATTGTAAATCATATTTACAAACAAAAGAGCTCTCAAAAGCAGTCCAGAGACTGCACCAAGACAAGTAAACAGCCCAGAGACTGTTCCATGTTCAAGAAGACAGGCTCTAGCCCCAGACCTTTTCCAAAATACGCCGAATTACCAGTTGGTCTGGCAGAGTGTTCGCAAACACTCTGTGTCTTTACCAAATCATACTTATTCCAGAAGGCATGCCTATTACAGGGGTCCGCAGACCCACCCAAAACAAGATAGGGTAAAACCCCCAAGCCTTTGCAAGAAGAGACCGAATTACCAATTGGCCTGGCGGAACACTCAAGAGCGCTCCGTATCACCACTTACGAATTTTACTAAATGCAGGCATGTTCTTCCAAGTATACCCATTCAAACAAATATCATAAGGAGAAAAATCCCCACATTACCTGCCTTCACTTTTTGCAAAAAATGAATAAAATACCAAACCAAAATCTTGGCCAAGCAAATCAAAAGTGCCACTTCAGTGACCTTACCAAACAGAAGTCTTCAACTCCCACCTGCTGATCTCTGGTCGACCTAATGGTCACTGCAAAAAATACGCCAAAGAAAACCCCAGTTGAGACCGGCCATCACCTGGAGGGTCAAATCGGGAAAACCGGAAAATTCACGTCGGCCTGCAAAGACAAAGGTCTCCTCGTGCAGTGCGCTTCCTCAGTAAGATTTCAATTTTCCATCAAGACCACTCCTTCGGACGGCCGCGTCTCCAATGGGGCCCCACGAGTCGGGCGCCAATTGTGGAAATGTACCTTTTTAGGGGTACACTGGTGCAGGGTCACCCTTTTGTCCACGGGTTCAAAAACCAACAAAATAGAGATCAACACTGAAGCTGGAATTCAAAATAACAATTTTATTAACTTCTCATGAGTGGAACCACGTCCAACAACACTCTCAAGTGTTGCAGGAGGTGGCACACTGGCTTAACAAACCAGTGTCCTTTTATACAGACTTTGTTGCAACGTAAGCACATAACAGAAAAAGGAACAAGTTTAAACATAGGAATAACTATCGGCAAACAAGGGCAGATGAATAACCACTTGGTCAGCAAAGTGGGAGGGAGGAGCAGAAATGCTTATGGCAGTGGTAAATGGTCGACAGTTACATTCAAGACCAGGTGCACTGGCAGCTTACGAAACCCGCAGCACATACATTGTTTTAGCTGAGTCAGGAAGTCACTAAAATAGACAGCACAGGCAGGGAAAAAGACGAGCAGCAGAGGTCGAAAGAATTAC
This sequence comes from Calotriton arnoldi, assembly GCA_963921515.1. NCBI lineage: Eukaryota > Metazoa > Chordata > Amphibia > Caudata > Salamandridae > Calotriton > Calotriton arnoldi. Next base: position 28,623 of record CAWUFW010003295.1, read on the forward strand.
AAAGCTAACAAATGGACACCACAGCCAAAATGACTGTAGCTTATGCTAACGTAAAATGTTACACATTTCCACAGACAACCCTTTTAGCATAAGCTGAAGACATTTTCTTATGCTTTAAAAGGGGTACGATAATCATCATGGGTGTCTATTAACATTAGCTCATTAATTTCCTATTCCATTGCTAAATGATCATTTACATTTTGGACCTTCGTTTTTGATGGCAAACAAGTAGTACAAGTAGAAATACAGAGGGAACAGAACATTGGCCCACATTGAATACACAAACAGCAAGAAAAGAGAATCGCAATAATAAAAATGAGGCCGACAAATATTTTCAAACCCCATACAGAAAATATGTTCCAGAACCATCCAGTCCAAGTCCATGTTCCTGAATCCTGATGGATTTCAGTGGCTATCTTATGCAGTTTGGAAATAGCCAACAGCACGTCAGATGCAATGTCTAAATAAAAACATTATTGTGAGAAGTTGGCCTGGTATATGCTGTTCACTAATTAAAGTGGACACCTTGCACCAGAACAATTCGACTCTTATGGTAGATAGGTTTAAGACAACCTTTATAGAAAGCTATCCTAGTGGTAGCTGTGGAGAGCAGCCTTCAGGCTAAGTCTTGAAGGAATGTAAAGCAGCTTGTTTTACCACACAATCTCTTGAATCACCAAATGAAAAGACACCACACAGGTATATATCAAATATATATGTATTTATTAATAAACACTCTCTACTAATCTCTTTATGAGATTAGAGGTCAGGAACATATGTACAAGTCAAATCTTATCAGAATAAGTTTAGCACAATCAAATATCCCAATCTTAGTTTGGCTAGACCTAGGTCTAGGGCATCTAGAATCGAGGGACCCCCAAGAACCACCCCAGGTAGTTGTAGGAGACCCACAGGGGACGGATGCGGTGTCCTGGCACCGGTGCGAGTCCTGTACGAGTCTATGCGCACAGACGCGATTGAGATATCAATCTTAAAGGTCCCTTGCGTGTTCGAGGTGAACACACCGATCGGTCCTTGTACGAGTCGAAGGACGGGGTCACAGATAGAGATGCAAGGGAGATGGACGCGCTGTGTCTAACACAGACGCGAACCTTGTGCGAGTCAGTGCAATGGAGATCTCAGAGTTACAGGCCCTTTGTGTGTTCAAGGCGAACACCGATCGGACTCAGTACGAGTCGAAGGATACAGTTTTAGATAGTGTTACAAAGGAGATGGACGCGGTGTGTCTAACACAGACGCGAACCCTGTACGAGTCAGCGCAATCGTCGCACTTGGAAAGTTCGAGTTTTAGGACACTTTTAGGGACGCTACAAGCAAGTCACTTACAGGGTAAGTAGTTCTAGGGCCCACACCCACAGGAGCACCGTAGTGCTGAAGTTACCTCACCCAGGGGAGCCGGGTGCATAGGTGTTTGTAGTAATTGCGCAGGAAACGGTGGTTGTCTTGAGTGTATTTATTATCAGCTACATGGATAAGGAGCCAGCTAAACAGCATCCAGCTCCAACAGACACCAACTCAAGAGTGCATCACTAACATTCTATAATTGCTAAGCAATATAAACATTCTACAGGAACACTGGTAATAAGATGACCAGTCAATACACATAATATAAATGACAAGATAAGATGTTAGGTTGATATAACCATCACAGATTATTACATTACCTTTCTTCCTTAAAACAACAAAAAAAAGAAAAAAAGAAAAAAGAACACAGAATGAAATTATAACAACCACTGTGCCTACAGGATACAGCACATAGGGTTGATTAAACTCTATACCTTGAAGGTTTGATAACAACACGGGAACTCCTCCTGATCCCCCATGAATAGACTCATCACAAACAGGAGAATCACTTCCTTCGATGGAGGATCGATCACAGACAGAACTTTTAACTTTGGCAACCTTGCTTAAGTTCCACCAAAATCCCCCGTCAACCTGAACCGCATTTCCCACCAACTTAATTACTCTTACAGGTGGACCAAATTTGCTTTCACCTTTATTGACATGGTGGGTTTTCCTTATTTTGACAGTGTCGCCAACTTTAAGAATTGACAACTTAGAACCTTTCTTTGAGTCAAAATACGTTCTTTGTTTAGACTGGGCAGAAGAAACATTCCGCTTCACCACACTCATCAAATTGGAAACATCTAACTCAGTATTTACCCATTTAGACATCCACCCAGGGCGAAATGAAGTATTAGCCTTCCTTCCCCTCATCAATTCAAAAGGAGTTACCTTCGTGGACGAATGGGGAGTGGTTCTGTAAAACCATATCATGCTGTTCAAAGCCTTCACAACGTCATGGTTGCTGGATTTAGCCATTTTTACACAATCTCCAACAACACGATTCATCCTTTCCACAAGTCCGTTCCCTTGAGGATGATAAAATGAACTTTTGACATGTTTGACACCAGAGGAAGATAGAAATGATTCAAAATCCTTACTAACAAACTGTTTACCATTGTCCGAAACAAGTGTTTCAGGAAATCCCTCTCTTGTCCAGACATCATTCAAGAAATCCACAACACTTTTGGTATCAGCATCCTTGACAAGTTTGTATTCAGGCCATTTCGAGGCGTAATCTACTAGGACCAAAATAAACCTGGTACCACCAGAAAGCATATTATATGGTCCCATGACATCCACACCGAGCTTAACCCAGGGACGATCAGGACACTCAACAGGCATGAGAGGAGGAACAGAAGTTTTAAGACACTTGTCTGATGTTTTGCAAACATAACAATTCACAACAAACTCGTCAATTTCGGAATCCATTCCAGGCCACCAAAACGACTCACGTATGCGACGTTTGGTAAATGAAGACCCTAAATGTCCCTCATGGGCTCTCTGAATAATTTTACTTCTAAACACATGTGGAGGAATAAATTTATCATTCCGTAACAAAATACCATCTTCTATGGAAATTTCATTTTCGATTTTGGAAAAGGTTGTAGTGAAGGAGAAAGAACTCTCTCCTTCGGCCAACCACCCCTGACCAGGTTACAAACTTCCTGTAGGATACTATCATCACAAAATGCTGACCTCCATTCATCCTCAGAGCAAAATTTAAGTTCAGGAATATCCACACCAGCAACCAAACAATCTTCACAATCCTCTTCGATGAGATCAGAGAAGGAAACTTCATCATCATGAAAGTCACTGTCAGGATAACGAGAGAGGAAATCCGCCCTCACATTCTTCCCACCAGCAATGTGTTTCACATCAAATTGGTACTGGAGCAATTTAGTAACCATCCTCATAATTCTAGGAGTGCAACACTTGCTCAAACTCCCACCTAATATATTAACAAGGGGCTTGTGATCTGTCTGAAGTAGAAAACGTTTACCCCAAATATATGGGCGGAACTTTTCAATGGCCCATGTGCAGGCTAAGAGTTCCTTTTCAATGACTGAATATTGTAACTCAGCAGCTCTTAGAACCCTAGAAGCAAAACCTATGGTCTTTTCAAGACCATCCTCCACTTGCGTCAAGGTTGCACCAACACCTACTTGACTAGCATCGACAGTCAAACAACACGGTAAACTGGGGTCAAAAGGTTTGAGAATTGTGCTCTTCCCAAGAAGATTTTTAACTTCGCTGAAAGCAGACACGCACTCATCACTCCAATCAAACCTGATCCCTTTTTGAGCAGGTTACTTATGGGACGAACAATAGTAGCATAATGAGGAATAAACCTCGAATAATATTCACAAAGCCCCAGTAGAGATTTGACTCCAGTCTTGTCAGTGGGTGAAGAAGCATTGGTAATTGCCTCGAGGAGACCAGGTCTGGGCTTAACACCCTCATGAGAAAGCACATGTCCTAGGTATTCAACTTCAGTACAGAAGAATTTACATTTTTCTAACTTAAGCACTACACCATGTTGTTGAAACAAACTAAGCACTTTATGCAAAATGTTGTCATGCGAAGCAATATCTTTCCCAAAGATGAGTATGTCGTCTTGGAAGACTAAAACACCCTCGACCCCTTGAGAATGTTGTTCATCACCCTCTGGAATACCGACGCAGCCGATGCCAAACCAAAAGGCATACGTCGGTATTGGAAAGTGCCTAAAGGAGACACAAACGCAGTAAGATGACGGGAGTCCGGATGTAGCTCAACCTGGTGGTAGGCACAGGCAAGGTCGAGCTTGGTAAAAACTTAGCTCCTTTAGTAGAAGCAAATAGGTAATTTATTTTAGGAAGAGGATGTGAATCAACCCAGATCTCCTTGTTGAGAGACCTTAAATCAACACAGATCCTGAGTTGACCACACCTCTTCCTGGCGACCACAAGGGGAGAAAGCCAAAGGGATGACTCAGCAGGCTCAATAACACCTTTCTCACACAATAGCAACAATTCCTTTTCTAGGTCATCCCTCACACTGTAAGGTACCCCTCTAAGTTTATGTTTCACAGGAATACTCCCTTCTTTGACTACTATTCTGTGCTTAAAACCACAAATCTTTCCTAATTCGTTACTGAAAACAGAAGGAAATTTATTCTTGAGTATTTGAACTTCATCTGGACAGCCAACGACAAGAACTTGCTCTTTGGTACCAGGCTTAAGGATCATGCCAAATAGCCCCTGATGGAACCATCCTAGAATGTTAAGTCCTTTAACTGCAACATAAATCTTCCCTTTTATTTTCCTCCCTTTGAAGCACATCTCCTCTTCAAAGAAACCCAGCAGGTCAATTTTTCGCCCCTCATACGATACAGGAGATCGATCTGGAGGAAGTAGCGGTTGACTACCATTCCAAGTCTCATCAAAGAGTCTTTGTGTGATCATTGTTATCTTTGCACCAGAATCAACTAAGAGTTTGATACACTTATTTCCCACATTAATATCAACTATGGGATCAACACAGGATCTGGGATCTCCTTCAACAACCTCATGGGAACCTGAGGAATCCACAACATTAATATCGGTGACCACTGAAACCACCTCAGAATCAGAGTCAGAGTCTATTAGGCATACCACAGGTTTCTTTAGACCCTTTTGACTTTTCAACTTTAGGCAGACTTTTGCAAAATGTCCTGTCTTTTTACAATAATTGCATGTGACATTACTTGCAGGACAACGCGATCCTTTAGTATGAGGCGGGTTTCCACACCTCAAGCATACATTGGATCCTACACTAAATGATGTACTTGACTTAGTTGGCTTTCTTAGATAGTTACTATTACCTTTGAATGACTTCTTGATAGATTTCACAGAAGAATTTAGGTTAATAGCATTGACCGATTCCGTAACCTTTTCATCTAATTCTTTTAGTGAAACCATAGAAATTTCTATGCTTTTAGCTAGTTTAATCGTATCATCAAGAGACGGATCACCCAAAGTAAGAAGTTTCTGCCTAATGCTTTTATCTTTACACTGACACACAAATTGGTCCCTGATGAGTTGGTCCGTGAAATTCTCAAACTTGCAATCAGCTGCTAACCTACGTAAAACAGAAATGTAAGAGTCCACATCTTCGCTATCAGATTGTTTTCTCTTAAAAAATGTATGCCTAAGAACCATGAGATTTGGTTGTTTGTCAAAACGGAGTTTGAGTTTTTGTACTGCTTCACTATATTCGTCGTTTTGCACACCTTCTTCTTGTTGTAAGTTGGGTAAATGTTTAAACACAGATCTTCCTTCAAATCCAAGGGAATGTAATAGTAAACATTTTTTTCTGTCGGCGCAAAATCTGGCTGCACCTATGGCACCCAGATACGTCTCAAATGCATCATGCCAAACCTCCCATGTGATGGGTGGTTCTCCAGGTGTGTCAAAAAACGCAGGAGGAGGATTGACAGACTGAAGGGTGCTCATTTCAAAATGACCAAAAGGAAAAACACAAGAAGAACTGACTATATAAAAATAAATAAAATAAGAAAAGAGCAAGAAAACTCCAAAGGAAGGTGTGTATAACACTGCGTGAAATACACAAACACCAGAAATAAGGGTGTGTGTGTCACCGTAGAGTGCACACTATGACAAGTGGTGTGTGAATCACCGCATGAAACACACAGGACAAGTGGCAGGAAGGATTGTTAAGGGATAATTGGTGTGTGTATCACCGAGAGATGTACACCATGTGCAGGATGTAACTTCGTTGTATGTCAGTAGCAGCGCACACGAGGTTAAGGCGGTGTGTATATACCCCTCGTTATCGACGTTAAAAATGTAACAGTGTTTAAGTGGTGTGTAAATCACCGCGTGAAATACACAGGAAGAAGCAGTAGGTGTGTGTATCACCGCTCGTAATACACATTAAGATTGTAATAGTGCTGAAGTGGTGTGTGTATCACACGAAGAATTGCGAGTAAAATTAGAAAAAAATAACTCCAAGATGGCCTCCAAAACGTCGATGAAGCGTGATGACGCTTTAGTGAAATGAGAGGCAATGAGGACAAAAGCCTGATCCAAGATGGCCCCCAGACGTAAATTAGCGTGATGACACCAAGCGTGGTATGCGCGATGAGACGTCTGTTTCATTCAAGGCAGTTGGCATGGAGATGAAGAGCAGATGTTCGCAAGCAGGCGCTGGGTGTCAGAGACAGCAGGATGGCGAGCGCGAGTTGTGACGATACAATGCGTGAGGTAGGCAAGGCTCAGAGAACATCAGTGAGCGCGAGCAGTAATTTAACTTGAAAAAAATAACGACAGTGTAAAAATAGCGGGGCTCACAGGGCAGTGGATCGAAGTAATTAAATGATGGTCCGCAGACAGAGCGTTTTGCGAGTGGAGTGAAAGTAGAGGTTAGGTAGTCAAACAAGGAGGAAAACGGTGGGCAGGATGTTGTAATAAAAACGTCCTACCATGTCAGATGAGGCAGCAGTAAGGGTCCAACAAGGGTCCAACTCGCATCTGGTGAGGAAAAGGCAAACGCTGTGTAAACAGATGGTTGTAAGTCCGACTTCAAAATGGAGTTGAGAAAAACAAAATCTCAAAGATGAGATGACTTGATAGTAGACAGCTCTTCAGCAAAAATGATTAGCACGCGTGGGTTGTCCATGTAGCCATCCTCGTCGCCAATCAAATGTAGTAATTGCGCAGGAAACGGTGGTTGTCTTGAGTGTATTTATTATCAGCTACATGGATAAGGAGCCAGCTAAACAGCATCCAGCTCCAACAGACACCAACTCAAGAGTGCATCACTAACATTCTATAATTGCTAAGCAATATAAACATTCTACAGGAACACTGGTAATAAGATGACCAGTCAATACACATAATATAAATGACAAGATAAGATGTTAGGTTGATATAACCATCACAGATTATTACAGTGTTCTTTGGTGTCGGGTCGCGGCGTTGTTTTCAATGGGAGCCAGTGAAGACTTGCTGCTTGCGGTGACAGGAGAAGTGTCCGGAGGAATCCAAGCCTGGATTCGGAAGATGGAAGACCTGAAAGCAGAGGGGACAGTGTTCAAAGTCACTTGGCAGTGACTCGGGGCAAGGAAGATGGATGCCCACCGTCGTCGCAAGGTTCAGGTCGTTCGCAGTTGCCTTGACTCTTCAGCCACGAGGTCCAGGAGGCGTCGACGACAACCAGGAGCTGGATTCGGCGTGTCCCACGATGTCTGCAGCTTACTGCGGTGTCGGCGACTCGATCGGAGCCAACAAGCCTTGGTAACAGCAAGTCTCGGGGAAAGTGTGAAGAGGCAATGGCGCAGACCAGCAAGGTCTGTGGGACTCACCCAGCGAGGGTAAGTCAGGGCAGGCCTGGAGCAACCAGGGGAGCCCTTTGGTTTCTTTGGAAAGTCTTCTGTGGACCCACAAGCCGGCTGGCAAGGGATCACAAAGACGCCTCTGGAGGATTCACTCACAGGGGCCCACGGTCACTCGGGACGTGGTAGGCCTCTGATCTTAGGAGGAATTCCTGTTGGAGGCTGGGACCACACGTGGTCCAAAGCACAAGTTCGTGGAGCGTTGTGAAGGGGTTGCACTCGACAATAGTGTACAGTACCCAGGGGTCGCGGTTCCTCATTACTCTTGGGGTCCACTGGCCTCAGCTTCGCTGGGGACTCACGAAGGCCTTTGAGAAGTCAGGAAATCCACTTCTTGGGCTGCAGGGACTTCGGACTCCGGCGGGAGCGGCATAGTTTGCGACCGTCGTTTGTAGTTTTTGGTGCCTGCCAAGCAGGGGAGTCACTCCTTGACTCCAAGGGAGAGTCTTCAGTCTTCCAAAGGTAGTGGAACGTCGAAGGTCCGGGATTCTTCTGGAATCCCACACGCTGCCCACCAATGTGAGAAGTTGGCCTGGTATATGCTGTTCACTAATTAAAGTGGACACCTTGCACCAGGGCAAATCGACTCTTATGGTAGATAGGTTTAAGACAACCTTTTAAAGAAAGCTATCCTAGTGGTAGCTGTGGAGAGCAGCCTTCAGGCTAAGTCTCGGAGGAATGTAAAGCAGCTTGTTTTACCATATAATCTCTTGAATCACCAAATGAAAAGACACCATACAGGTATATATATCAAATATATATGTATTTATTTCTAAATAACTCTCTACTAATCTCTTTATGAGATTAGAAGACAAACATATGCACAAATCAACGTTTCACAATAAGTTAAGCACAAAATATGGCTGGGGCCCTAGGGGCGTACCAGACCATATACTAAAAAGGGACTTAGCAACAACGACTTGTAGGGAGACAAGGCCTAGGGCCTTCAGAAGTGCTGGGGCCCCACGAAACCACCCAAGGCAGGTAAGTAAAGGACCCACGGGGGACGCGTGCAGTGTAGATACACGGGCGCGGATCGCCGTTGACTTCAATGGGGCAAGTCGCGGTTGGAAATAAAGAGTTTTAGGATACTTCGGGAGAACCTACAAGCAAGTCACTTACAGGGTAAGTAGTTCTAGGGCCCACACCCACAGGAGCACCGTAGTGCTGGAGTTACCTCACCCAGGGAAGCCGGGTGCACAGGTGTCCTTTGGTGTCGGGTCGCGGCGTCGTTTTCAATGGCGAACAAAGAAGACTTGCTGCTTGCGGGAGCTGAAGAAGTGTCCGGTGGAATCCAAGCCTGGATTCTGAAGAAGGATGACCTGAAAGCAGAGGGGACAGTGTTTTACCAGAAAATCTCTATTTGAATTACTAACTGAAAACCATTATAGGTACTCAAGGTACATATAAAGTCAAGCTTAGTATCAATAAGTTCTACTGAACTTAGAGCTGTGTGCCAAGGGATAGCACACCCTTTCCACAGCTCAAGCTAGGATCAGTAGGCCACAAACTAGTGTAGGTAGTACAACACTGCACAACACTAGAATGTCCTTAAAGGGTGGACCCAGTGGATCCACTCAGCCTCAGTATAAGGACATGGCTTTCTCTGACTTGAGAGCTATGTGTGTTGACAGACACCTGAGGATAGGACAGAGTCCCTCAACACTCCACCTGATAGATCTGCTGACAGCAGATGACCTTAGATTGGCTCTAGGAGCTAAAGGGTTTGAATAAGTGGGTGGGTCAGTCATAGTATCTGGGTCAGATGATGAAAATCAGAATGACCAAGACTCTGTGATTGAAGGGCCAGGCTCCAAGGGGCCTGAAAAGGACAGAGGAATTCTCCCTAAGAGAACTGACAGAGAGGAGGAGAGGCACAGATCCCCTTCCAGGGAATCTGACCACTCTTATCACTCTGGCAGAGAATTTGTCCAGCAGAGGAGCTCATACTTTTCCTTAAGAGAGACCTCCTCTGAGAGAAGGTGCAAACTGCTCCAGTATGAGGAAGCCAGAGTGGCCCTCAGAACCAAGCAGTTGGCACTGGATAGGGAAGCCCTGGAGATCCAGAGAGCTTCTAGAAAAGAGGGGTTAGAACCCCCTGGTGGCAGCAACAGTGTCCCTAGAGGCAGAGAATATATTCCTGACCATAGGAACCTGAGCAAGGTTGTTCCTCCCTACCAGAGTGGGGATGATATCCACAAGTGGATAACTGCTATGGAGAGGGCCTGTAGAGTACAGCAGGTCCCCCAAAAGCAGTGGGCAGCAATCTTGTGGCTCTCCTTTTCAGATAAAGGAAGAGACAAGCTCCTCACTGTTAGAGAGGAGGATGCTGATGATTATGAGGTCCTGAAGAGTGCACTGATAGATGGGTTTGGCTTAACCACTGAGCAGTACAGGTTGAAGTTCAGAGATACCCAGAAGGCACAGACTCAGGACTGGACTGACTTTGTTGATTGTGCAACCAAGGCTCTAGAGGGTTGGCTGGTTGGCAGTAGGGTTACTGATTTCAAGGGATTGTATAATCTGATGATGAGAGAACAGATCCTAAATAATTGCCAGAACCAGTTGTTGCATCAGTACCTGGTGGACTCTGATCTGACCTCTCCCCAAGAATTGGGAAAGAAGGCAGACAAATGGGTCAGAACCAGGGTGAGGCAGAAAACCCAGAACCAAGGGGGTGACACTAAGAAGCAAGATCCTAAAGGCTCTGAGAAAGGTGGGGATAAGTCAAAAGACCAGAAGTCTTCACAAGGGCCCCAAAAATCTGCATCTGGTGGGGAGTCACAGTCCAACAAGGAAAAGGCCAAAAGAAGCCCTGGTGCAAATTCTGTAAACAGAAAGGGCACTGGACTTCTGATTGTACCAAGTCCAAAGACCAAACCACCACCACTCCTGCCCCTAAGGCAACTGTGCCCCCTAGCTCAGCTACTGGTGGAGGTGGTACGCAGAATAAGGGTGTAGTAGGGTTGACCCTGGGTTCTGAAGTGGATTCTGACCTAGTCAGAGTGACCACTCAGGCAATGCTGATTTGTGAGGGAAACATTGATATGTCCTTCCTAGTAAGCCCCAGTAATCTGGGCAAGTACAAACAGCAGCCTTTGATAAATGGCAAACAGGCTTTGGCATTTAGGGACACAGGTGCTAGTGTCACCATGGTGGCAGAGGACCTAGTGGACCCTGGACAGATCATCCTGGGTGAAATGTACCAGGTGACCAATGCAAGCAATGTCCAGACCAACCATAGTCTGGCAGTTGTGAATTTCTCCTGGGGAGGGGTAACTGGCCTCAAGAAGGTTGTAGTCAGTGCAGACCTCCCTGTAGAATGCCTATTGGGCAATGATCTAGAGACTTCAGCCTGGTCTGAAGTAGAGTTATGGACTCATGCTGAGATGTTGGGCATCCCTGCAGAGGTATTTGCTGTGACCAGGTCACAAGCAAGAATGCATGACACTGAACCAGCTCTGGATCCTGGAACAATGGACCAGATGCTTCCCAAGAGGAGGAGCAGTAGGGTTAAGGCAGTGCCTTCCCTCTGTCTCAGATCAAGGATTCACTTCCAGAGGGAGGTGAAGCAGAACCTGAAGAAGGAACTGCCCCAGAGGGACTTGAACCTGACCAGGTTGAGTTCTTGGGGGTAGGGGGCCCTTCTAGGGAAGATCTGAGTAAGGAGCAACAGTGCTGCCCCTCTCTTGAACCCCTCAGACAGCAGGCTGCTGCTGAGGCTGCTGGGAGTGCTAGTGGGTCCCATAAAGTTTATTGGGATGAGGGACTCCTATATTCTGAGGGTAGAGACCCAGCCCCTGGAGCCACCAGGAGGTTGGTAATACCTCAGAAGTTTAGGGGGTTCCTCTTGACCTTAGCACATGATATGCCTTTGGCAGGACACTTGGGCCAAAACAAGACCTGGGACAGGCTTGTTCCACATTTTCATTGGCCACATATGTCAGAGGACACAAAGGAGTTTTGTCGCTCCTGTGTCACTTGCCAAGCCAGTGGTAAGGCAGGTGGCACAACAAAGGCCCCCTGATACCACTACCTGTGGTGGGGGTACCCTTTGAAAGGGTAGGGATTGACATTGTTGGTCCCCTTGACCCTCAGACTGCATCTGGGCACAGATTTATCCTGGTGGTAGTGGATCATGCCACCAGGTACCCAGAGGCAATTCCTCTGAGGACCACCACAGCCCCTGTGGTGGCAAGAGCCCTCATTGGAGTTTTCTCCAGAGTGGGTTTCCCAAAGGAGGTCATTTCTGACAGAGGTACCAACTTCATGTCAGGATATCTGAAAGCAATGTGGAAGGAGTGTGGTGTAACTTATAAGTTCACCACCCCTATCACCCACAATGCAATGGTTTAGTTGAACGCTTCAACAAGACCTTGAAAGGAATGATTAAGGGACTCCCAGAGAAGCTTAGGCGGAAATGGAACCTTCTTCTTCCTTGCCTTTTGTTTGCATACAGAGAGGTTCCACAGAAGGGGTTGGCTACAGCCCATTTGAGCTTCTGTTTGGGCATCCTGTGAGAGGTCCACTATGTTTGGTAAAGAGGGCTGGGAGTTACCTCTCAAGCCCCCAAACAAGATGTGATGGACTATGTACTTGGTCTCCGCTCCCGGATGGCAGAGTACATGAAAAAGGCAACCAAAACCTGGAGGCCAGCCAAGAATTGCAAAAAGCTTGGCATGACCAAAGGCTGTGCTGACTGTATACCAGCCAGGACAGAAAGTGTGGGTGTTGGAGCCTGTGGCCCCAGCAGCCCTCCAGGACAAATGGAGTGGCCCCCATACAATAGTTGAACAGAAGGGAGAAGTCACCTATCTGGTGAATCTTGGAACTCCCAGGAGCCCCCTAAGGGTGCTTCATGTCAACAGATTAAAGCCATATGTTGACAGGGCTGACATGGGCTTGCTCATGGCAACTGATGAGGACCAGGAGGAGGAGAGTGACCCTCTCCTGACCTGCTCTCTCAGAACCCTGATGATGGGTCAGTAGATGGTGTTGCTTTGGCAAGCAGCCTCACTGACCATCAGCAAACTGAGTGCAGACAAGTTCTGCAACAGTTTAGACATATGTTTAGCCTGACCCCTAGTCAGACTACCTGGTGCACCCATGAGGTGGACACTGGGGACAGTCTGCCTGTCAAGAATAAAATCTACAGGCAACCTGACCATGTCAGGGACTGTATCAGGACTGAAGTCCAGAAAATGTTGGAGTTAGGCGTGATTGAGCCTTCAGATAGCCCTTGGGCTAGCCCAGTAGTCCTGGTACCCAAGCCTCATACCCAGGGTGGTAAGAAAGAAATGAGGTTTTGTGTAGACTACAGAGGCCTCAATGCAGTCACTAGGACTGATGCCTATCCCATACCAAGGGCAGATGAGCTGATTGATACTTTGGCCTCAGCCAAGTATCTAAGCACATTTGACCTAACAGCTGGCTACTGGCAAATCAGATTAGCTGATGATGCAAAAGCCAAAACAGCATTTTCGACTCCTGGTGGGCACTACCACTTTGTGGTGATGCCCTTTGGATTGAAAAATGCACCTGCCACTTTTCAGAGGTTGGTGAATAAAGTTCTGGCAGGGATGGAAACTTATTGCTCAGCTTATCTAGATGATATTGCTGTCTTTAGTTCCTCCTGGCAGGATCACCTGGTCCACCTCAGAAATGTTTTGGAGGCCCTGCAGAAAGCAGGCCTCACTATCAAGGCCACCAAGTGCCAGATAGGGCAGAGTCAGGTTGTGTACCTGGGCCACCTTGTAGGTGGAGGCCAGGTTCAGCCTTTACAGAGCAAAATCCAAACCATAATGGAATGGGTTGCTCCTACCACCCAGACACAGGTGAGAGCCTTCTTAGGCCTGACTGGGTACTAAAGGAGGTTTGTCAAGGGATATGGATCTATAGTGACCCCTTGAATGATCTTACCTCTAAGAAAATGCCAAAAAGGTTTAGTGGACAGCTAACTGTCAAAAGGCATTTGAAGACCTAAAGCAGGCCATGTGCACTGCCCCCATCTTACAGAGTCCAGACTACACCAAAAAGTTCATTGTCCAAACAGATGCTTCTGAGCTGGGTGTGGGAGCTGTACTGTCTCAACTGAATGATGAAGGTCAAGACCAGCCAGTAGCTTTTATTAGCAGAAGGCTGACCCCTAGAGAGAAACGTTGGTCAGCTATAGAGAGGAGGCCTTTGCTGTGGTTTGGGCCCTGAAGAAGCTGAGGCCATACGTGTTTGGCACTCACTTCATAGTTCAGACTGACCACAAGCCCCTCCTATGGCTAAAGCAGATGAAAGGTGAAAACCCAAAACTTTTGAGGTGGTCCATTTCCTACAGGGGATGGACTATACAGTGGAACATAGGCCTGGGACCCAACATGCCAATGCAGATGGACTCTCAAGGTATTTCCACTTTGAACACGAAGACTCAACTGGTCAAGGTTAGTTTAGTGTCCCTACGTTTGGGGGGTTGTGTAGGAGAGTAGGATCTGCCTCTTATGTTGCCCCCACTTTTTTCTGATGTTAGCACTGGTTTCTGGCTATAGTCTGGCTGGGTCCCTGCCAATCAGGGCCCCAGCCTCTCTGTTCTCTCTAACGACATGGAGTGCACTCTAGGTGCACTAGTGATTGGATACTGTGGTGCCTTATGAGTCCCTAGTATATGGTACCTTAGGTGCCAAGGGCATAGGTACTTCACAGGCCTCCCAGGGGCTGCAGCATATGTTATGCCACCCTGGGAAGCAGTCTAAATCTGACACCACAGGCCTGCTACTGCAGCCTGGGTGAGGTGGTGCTAGCACCCCTCACTGAGATATAGGCTTCCTATATCTCTCCTGCACACACATATAAACCTATCAGTCACCCCTAAGGCAGGCCCTATCAATCCTGAGGGCAGGGTGCTTGGCTTCTATGTGAGGGGGTGCCTCTGCATGAGCAGGGCCCCTCTGCAGTTCTCAGAGTCCATTCTCTGGTGCTGTTTGTGGATGCGGTTAAACCATATACTCTTAAGTGCATTATATCCTCGCGGTAAATGCTAACTTTGGAATGGCTGCATCAAAACATGTCGTGTTTGGTGTCAAACATCTTGGAATACTACTCCCCCGCCAATCTTGGCGGCGGGGGTAGCATTCCACCCTTCTAGAGGGATAAGACATGTACCTGCTGTGGAAACGCGGTAGAATCCTAAAGAGCCCTGGCATCACAAAATGGATGCCACCAGTCACAGACACTGGGCTGCCCTCCTGCTGATGACCGAAACTCACAGTGGAGGAAGCCCAACAATAGGCATCCTGTCACAGGGAGGTGTAACCACCTTCCAGACAGGGTTTAGTGTATTGGGGCTGGGTGGGTGCACTCTTAGAGTGCTTTGAAGTCCTGCACTGGGGGAGCAGAAGGCTCCTCTGTGCATATGCCAGTTCAAACCAGCTCAGGGGCTACCTGCCCCTGCTCTGGCGCGAAACTGGACAAAGGGAAGTGGGTGTAGCCACCCTCCCTTGACCCTCCCATAGGTGGGGTCATAGAGCTAGTCCATCCCCCCTTTTAGTATAAGAGGGGGAACCTTGCCATTGCAAAGCAGATAACCCCTGGACGACGCTCTACAGAAGAATCCTGGCCCTTCGACGTTCCACTACCTTTGGAAGACAGAAGAATCTCCCTTGGAGTCAAGGAGTGACTCCCCTGCTTGGCAGGCACCAAAAACGACAACGACGGTCGCAAACTACGCCGCTCCCGCCGGAGTCCGAAGTCCCTGCAGCCCAAGAAGTGGATTTCCTGACTTCTCCAAGGCCATCGTGAGTCCCCAGCGAAGCTGAGGCAAGTGGACCCCACGAGTGACGAGGAACCGCGACCCCTGGGTACCGTGCACTATTGTCGAGTGCAACCCCTTCACAACGTTCTACGAACTTGTGCTTTGGACCACGTGTGGTCCCGACCTCCAGCAGGAATCCTCGGAAGATCAGAGGCCTACACCGTCCCGAGTGACCGTGGGCCCCTGTTGAGTGATTCCGCCTGAGGTGTCTTCGCAATCCCTTGCCCGCTGGCTTGTGGGTCCCCAGAAGACTTCTTAAAGAAACCAAAGGGCTCCCCTGGTTGCTCCAGGCCTGCCCTGACTTACCCTCGCTGGGTGAGTTCCACAGACCTTGCTGGTCTGTGCCATCGACTTTTCTTCATCTCCCCGAGACTTGCTGCTGCCAAGGCTTGTTGGCTCCAATCGAGTTGCCGACACCGCAGTCAGCTGCAGACGTCGAGGGACACACCGAATCCAGCTCCTGGTCATCGTCGACACCTCCTGGACCACGTGGCTGAAGAGTCAAGGCACCCGCAACCGACCTGAATCACTCGACGACGGTGGGCATCCATCTTCCTTGCCCCGAGTCACTGCCAAGTGACTTTGAACACTGTCCCCTCTGCTTTCAGGTCATCCTTCTTCAGAATCCAGGCTTGGATTCCACCGGACACTTCTTCAGCTCCCGCAAGCAGCAAGTCTTCTTTGTTCGCCATTGAAAACGACGCCGCGACCCGACACCAAAGGACACCTGTGCACCCGGCTTCCCTGGGTGAGGTAACTCCAGCACTACGGTGCTCCTGTGGGTGTGGGCCCTAGAACTACTTACCCTCTAAGTGACTTGCTTGTAGGTTCTCCCGAAGTATCCTAAAACTCTTTATTTCCAACCGCGACTTGCCCCATTGAAGTCAACGGCGATCCGCGCCCGTGTATCTACACTGCACGCGTCCCCCGTGGGTCCTTTACTTACCTGCCTTGGGTGGTTTCGTGAGGCCCCAGCACTTCTGAAGGCCCTAGGCCTTGTCTCCCTGCAAGTCGTTGTTGCTAAGTCCCTTTTTTAGTATATGGTCTGGTACGCCCCTAGGGCCCCAGCCATATTTTGTGCTTAACTTATTGTGAAACGTTGATTTGTGCATATGTTTGTCTTCTAATCTCATAAAGAGATTAGTAGAGAGTTATTTAGAAATAAATACATATATATTTGATATATATACCTGTATGGTGTCTTTTCATTTGGTGATTCAAGAGATTATATGGTAAAACAAGCTGCTTTACATTCCTCCGAGACTTAGCCTGAAGGCTGCTCTCCACAGCTACCACTAGGATAGCTTTCTTTAAAAGGTTGTCTTAAACCTATCTACCATAAGAGTCGATTTGCCCTGGTGCAAGGTGTCCACTTTAATTAGTGAACAGCATATACCAGGCCAACTTCTCACAGGAGGGTCAGGGGAGGGGGTGGCTACACCCACTTCCCTTTGTCCAGTTTCGCACCAGAGCAGGGACAGGTAGCCCCTGAGCCGGTTTGAACTGGCATATGCACAGAGGAGCCTTCTGCTCCCCCAGTGCAGGACTTCAAAGCACTCTAAGAGTGCACCCACCCAGCCCCAATACACTAAACCCTGTCTGGGAGGTGGTCACACCCCCTTGGGACAGGATATCTATTGTTGGGCTTCCTCCACTGCGAGTGTTGGTCATCAGCAGGAGGGCAGCTCAGTGTCTGTGACTGGTGGCATCCATTTTGTGATGCCAGGGCTCTGCAGGATTCTACCGCGTTTCCACAGTAGGTACATGTCTATCCCTCAGAAGGGTGGAATGCTACCCCCGCTGCCAGGACTGGCGGGGGGTAGTATTCCAAGGTGTTTGACACCAAACACGACATGTTTCGATGCAGCCATTCCAAAGTTAGCATTTTACCGCGAGGATATAATGCACTTAAAAGTATATGGTTTTACCGCATCCACAAACAGCACCAGAGAATGGACTCTGAGAGCTGCAGAGGGGCCCGGCTCAGGCAGAGGCACCCCCTCACATAGAAGCCAAGCACCCTGCCCTCAGGATTGATAGGGCCTGCCTTAGGGGTGACTGATAGGGTTATATGTGTGTGTAGGAGAGATATAGGGAACCTATATCTCAGTGAGGGGTGCTAGCACTTCCTCACTCAGGCTGCAGTAGCAGGCCTGTGGTGTCAGATTTAGTCTGCTTCCCAGGGGTGGCATAATACATGCTGCAGCCCCTGGTAGGCCTGTGAAGTACCTATGCCCTTGGTACCTAAGGTACCATATACTAGGGACTCATAAGGTGCCACAGTATCCAATCACTAGTGCACCTAGAGTGCACTCCAAATCGTTTAGAGAGAACAGAGAGGCTGGGGCCCTGATTAGCAGGGTCCCAGCCAGACTATAGCCAGAAACCAGTGTAAACATCAGAAAAAAAGTGGGGGCAACATAAGAGGCAGATCCTACTCTCCTACAATTATCTTGATAGACCTTCCGGTGTTCTTCTTTATGAGGGCTAGAGTACCAATGATATGTTCAGGTGGGGGGACGAAGTAGTACTTATCAAAGTGTGCACAAGATATTTTTCTTGCAGAAAAAACTGTATTCCAAATACGAATATTAAAGCAACCACAATAATTATCACAAAAACAATCTTTGTTTTGGGGGACCAGGAGGACCAAACGGGGCCATGGGAATTAGGACGAGGAGCCGCAAAGGGCTGCTCCTCCTCAAAAATGGGACGACCAAAGGGGTACATTACTAACAAAAAAAAAAAATACTTGGGGAATTGAAGCCACTGTACAACCAGCCAGAGGGGAGTCTTCTCCCTGTGTCCGTCTGAGCCTCACAGGCAGGCTCTTATCGTTCATCAAGTATTGACTCTCCCACGGTGGAGCTGCACAACTTGCAACACAGAAAAACAATTGCGGCCCAGGCTTAAGGAAAAGTCTTTCTTTCAGGATAGGGCAATCACCCTCAATGATCCTGTCCAGTGTCTCAGGCAGTGCACCAGTATTTTTCACTCTAATCTAACAGGCACCAGAGACACAGCACCTGTACCCTAAACTCTAGTCCTTCCTTAACTCCTGTCTTGCCCTGCTGGCGCACTGCTCTTTTGTCAGGCCGCAGATTGTACCTAGTGTGCCCAGGCACCTCCTTATCAGCAAACAAAGGTGCAGACTTGCATTCACTTGGGGACCGGGACTCAGAGGCCTGATGCACAGAAACTGGAGTATCTGAAGCAACCCTTGTTTCAGAGGGGATCCCCTCAGGCAAAACCTCCTTGCTCTTGTTATCGGTCTGTGCCTCTCTTAGCTAGGCATAAAAAAAAAGGAACAAAGGAAGGAATCAGCTCTCCGTCCTGATTTGTGACCCCGTCTTTCACCCAAGAATTATCCGACAGTGGTAGGGGTACACGTTTCTTCCGGCCTTCCACCTTCACCGCTGTTATAGTGGCCAGCAACACCTGGGCTGGGTCCCTTCACCTCGGCTCCAGATTAGACTTGCGCTTAGTCCCCTGGTTGGATCTGATATCCTGGCCCCTCTGGCAATGGTTGTAGGGCAGCAGATATCTGTTAGTGAACAGAACGGAAATCTTTAGACAAAACATACGAATAATCATTCAAAATAGGATATTCAATTTCAGAAACGCCCTATATTATTCATCTGAAGAACCTAAAAAAAAGGAATTTCAAAACAACTATTCTTTTTAACAAACTTGTACTTAATAAGTCATAGAAATCACGATACAGCTTCTACTTTATGAACCTTCACTATTGTGCAAACTGCAGACACCTCTAAAATGATTTTCCTTGCATAAGAACAACCATGTTTTGCGCTTATGACCATGCTCTCATATTATAGGTGTAGCGGGAAACTCTAAAACTGTGAATGTAACAGAGATCCATATTACATGAATAACTGATAAATTAAACATAACCTAGTAGGTACATGAATTTTCCAGCAGAACTTGTTTGTGGCAGACAAGAAAACAAGCAAAGAACATTTTGTTCTCAAAAATGTGTGCTAAGGGCATATGGGTATCTTTCCTAGCATTGTGAACCATATGCAGCATACTTTTCACGATCCAGGCCATGTAATATCATATTCAGGGGAGAAACCTATTCACCAGCTCTAGCAAGGGGTGTCAGCTCGATTACATAGACTAACTGATGAGGGACTCGTGATGCCTCTGCGACTTATGTAGTGCTGCAATAACATAAACAATAATGGTGTTGCCACCTGGGAATTTGGAACAAAAACCACCAACATATGGTTCCCCTTAAAGGTCAAATAAGGGAACATCAGTCTATTCTATCCATCCTTTCATCCTTATCCAATTCCAATTTCATCAGTTTACAGAAAGGAGGGGTAGTAACATGGCGTATTTATTTATTCATTTTGTTAATTCTAACAATTTGTTCAAACAGTATTACTTAATAGCCAATTAGACGTGCACTGGTGAGGTGCTTTGTCTCTATTTATTCAAGAACATATTCACAGCATCCTGTGAAATGAATGACTAAAGCGAGCCCAACTGTTAGAAATGGGGGTCTCCAGTTGGCAATGGCTGGCCACTGTCCAAGTAGGGACCCTTCTTCCTAAGTCAGGGTAAGAGGGCCACACCCTTTGATAACCCCTGCTCAACCCTGTGGTAACGTAGCACGAGCAGCTAGGCTTATCTCAGAGGCAGTGTGTGAAGCATTTATGACCATACACAGTAACACAGTGAGGAACACTACAAAGGGACACCACACAAGTAGTTATCAAAAATAAGTATCTTTATATATAGACTTAACACAAGACCAATAACGATGAAAAGCCACAATACTGTCAAATAGAATTACTCTTGGAATGCTGCAAAAATAGTTCAAGTGCGCAAAGAGGAGTTCAGTTCAAAGCAGTGGTCTCTGCGACCCTTTTACTTACAAAGTACCTGGATTTCGTAGCAAAATCAACAAATTGTCGCAAAGAAGCTGTAGCGATGAATTTCTGCACGCGAGGCCGGCGATGCGTTAAATCCTTGCCGCGAGGGAGGATGATGCGCCGATCTGCTGATGCGTGTGGAGACGATGCGACAAACTTCTGCACGCTAGACCGTTGATGCGATGACTCCCTGCCGCAAGGGAGGAGGCGAGGCGACGATCTTGTTGCGTGTGCGATCGGGTTGCGATGCGAAGAAATGGAGCCCGCGAGGGAGCGACGATCCTGATGCGATGCGATGAAAATGGCGGACGCTCGACGCTCCGCGCTGCGATGTCGTGAAGCGATGATCTCGGTGCGATGACTCGATCTTTGGTTGCGAGCATTCGGCGGCAGCAGCGCGATGATTTTTCGGCGTTCTCGGCTGCGGTGGCTCGCAAACGTGCGTTAGCGACGATTTCAGCACTCTCTTCTCTGTAGTAGAACTAGAGGCCCTGGAACTCACAGGAGCCTCACCTGCAGATAGAAATCCTCGCTGGGAGGAATCAGGAGGCTGGTGGTGAAGTCTGATGTGCCTGAGACTTCAACAGGAGGCTAGCTCTCTCCTAGCCCTTGGGTGATTGCTTTAGCAAGATTAATAAAAGTTCTCTCAAAGTCCTTTTCCTCTTCTTCCAAGTCCAATGGTAACCACTGCAGGCCAATCCAAGAAACAGCACACAAGCACAAGGATAGTCACCTCCTGCAGATTCCTTCAGTTACACAGACAGAGGTTCGTCTTGATGTCCAGGAGCAATACAATTTGTAGGGGTTTCAGCACAGATATTTATACCCCAAAAGTCTTTGTTCTCAAAAGCTACAAGTCACTGAGCCTAGCCAGAACCAGTTCTGTTCAGTCCTGGAGCACTTTGTTTACCAGGCTGCATCCTTCCTTTCAGAAAGAGGGGGTCTGCTATCAGACACACAGTAGGAGGTGGAGCCAGCATTCGCCTTGCCAGGCACAGCCCTATTCAGGTCAAGGAGCTACCCTCCCCGTACTCTAAATGCAGATTTCTCTATTCAACCCAGGTCTGACTCAGCCTGCCCTGTCCCTCCAAAACCAGACAGCCAATAGACATAACAGCAGAGCACACTGGAAGGCTTAGGCAAGAAAATACCTACTTTCTAAAAGTGGTATTTTCAACCACAGAATATAAAAATAAACTTCACTAAAAGATGTATTTTAATATTCTGAGCTCAGGCATACTAAATTCGTTTTTCTACCATGTTCCTGGGGTCAGTTAGAACTATAGACTGTAATAGTCAAACTGCCCATTCTAGCCTATGGGGAACAGGTAGCCTTACAGTAGTGAAAATCGAAATTGGGTGTAATTCACTACCAGGACATGCAACACACACCAAGGCATGTCCTACCTTACACATACAATGCACCCTACCATAGAGGTGACTTACATGATGCCAAGGGAAGGTTCAGGGGCTGGGAAGTGGGTGCACTTCACAGCCAAGATGGCAGTTCTGGACTGCACACAGACTCTGCAGTGGCAGGTCTGAGACACACTTTACAAGCTGCTTCTGTGGGTGGCGCAAACCAGCGCTGCATGCCCATCAGCAGCATTTGGTTTACCAGCCCTGGGCACACACAGGCCACTCTACTAGGGACTAACAGATAAACCAAATAAGCCAATCATGGATGTACCGATTCACATAGTCATATTTACAAAGGGAGAGCATATGCACTTTAGCACTGATCAGCAGTGATAAAGTGCCCAGAGTCATAAAACCAACAAAAGCAGGTCAGAAAAAATACAGGAGGAAGGCAAAAAGTTTAGGGGTGACCCTGCAAAAAGGGCCATTTCCAACACCAACCAATTGTCTCATGGCCATTCCTAGACAGCTCAGGCAGGCGAGAGAGAGAGAGAGAGAGAGAGAGTACACAACAACAAGCTGCCCTGCGTACTTTCCACGCAGAATAGCTCACAATAATACACATAATAGGCACATAAACCAAGAAAAAAGGACACAATAATACATATACCAAGCACAAAAACCAAAAAACACAGTGTGTTACTTAATTTTGCTTACCCTTAATTTGCCCAGGAGCTAGTCTCCTACCCCCCTTCGACAGTAGGTAACCTAAGCAGGTGACCTCCTGTCGACAATACTTACCCCCTTAGGCAGCTGGGCACCGACAGACTTGTAGGAGGTAAATAGCTAGGGGAAACCACACCAAGGAGGCCATGTCCAATACTATTGGACTGTACCATTTTGTAAATTTTGCTGTACAAGCACATTGAGCTAACTAGAAAACATTAATCCAATGACCAACTACCAATTCCTTTAGCTATTGTGCTGTTTAACATGATGGTGCATTAATGAAAACTTTATTTTATTACCTCCTCATCTGGCCCTAGCACAGCAACCTTAAATTGAAACCATTATTCTGTATGCATGGTAGAGCTACTCTCTGTGTCAGAAGCTGCACATGGCCCACAGACGCTGCTGGCCCTCCTTCTCTCGTATGGCTTCATAGAACCTGCCTGGTCTTTTGCCAAAAATAATAAGCAGAGCCTCCCCTCTCTCTCTACGCTCTGGCCCCCTCCTTCGAAATGTCTTACAAGGTCGAAGTGCCAGAGCAAGCCTGCCAGAAACAAACCCTCCTTCGTTCGCTCTGGTCTCTCCCCCTTCTTTTTCATAGAGGGGAGAGCACATTCCTACATGCACTTTTAAAATACGTGTCTTTTAAGCACAGAGATACACAGCACTGTGTAATTTAAACACGCATTCTTCTTTACATTTTTCAAAAGTTGCACTTTTCCTATGTAAAAACGAATGTACATTGTTACTATTATTTCTGATCAAACCATATTTTTATTTATGTATTATTATTTATTCATTCTTCGAAATTTAAAGTGTAATTCTTCCAATGGCATCTGCAGAACACAATGACGACAACAAACCAAATTGAGCTCATTCCAGACATTTTCAAGAAGGGGCCACACACTCATAACACACAACACAGCTTGCTGAGGCAAGCCATCCTTACACAAAGAGCACAGTCGCTACTCACTCAAACATGTCCTTCACAAGCATCACCACTGGTGTCAGTCCACAAACCTCATAGACACTCAAACACACAATCAAACCACAAATCAACACCAGGACAAAACAAAAGGCAGCCCACAGACTGCACTCAAACCAAACAATTGTAAATCATATTTACAAACAAAAGAGTTCTCAAAAGCAGTCCAGAGACTGCACTAAGACAAGTAAACAGCCCAAAGACTGTTCCATGTTCAAGAAGACAGGCTCTAGCCCCAGACCTTTTCCAAAATACGCCGAATTACCAGTTGGTCTGGCAGAGTGTTCGCAAACACTCTGTGTCTTTACCAAATCATACTTATTCCAGAAGGCATGCCTATTACAGGGGTCCGCAGACCCACCCAAAACAAGATAGGGTAAAACCCCTAAGCCTTTGCAAGAAGAGACCGAATTACCAATTGGCCTGGCGGAACACTCAAGAGCGCTCCGTATCACCACTTACGAATTTTACTAAATGCAGGCATGCTCTTCCAAGTATACCCATTCAAACAAATATCATAAGGAGTAAAATCCCCACATTACCTGCCTTCACTTTTTGCAAAAAATGAATAAAATACCAAACCAAAATCTTGGCCAAGCAAATCAAAGTGCCACTTCAGTGACCTTACCAAACAGAAGTCTTCAACTCCCACCTGCTGATCTCTGGTCGACCTAATGGTCACTGCAAAAAATACGCCAAAGAAAACCCCAGTTGATACCGGCCATCACCTGGAGGGTCAAATCGGGAAAACCGGAAAATTCACGTCGGCCTGCAAAGACAAAGGTCTCCTCGTGCAGTGCGCTTCCTCAGTAAGATTTAAATTTTCCATCAAGACCACTCCTTCGGACGGCCGCGTCTCCAATGGGGCCCCACGAGTCGGGCGCCAATTGTGGAAATGTACCTTTTTAGGGGTACACTGGTGCAGGGTCACCCTTTTGTCCATGGGTTCAAAAACCAACAAAATAGAGATCAACACTGAAGCTGGAATTCAAAATAACAATTTTATTAACTTCTCATGAATGGAACCACGTCCAACAACACTCTCAGGTGTTGCAGGAGGTGGCACACTGGCTTAACAAACCAGTGTCCTTTTATACAGACTTTGTTGCAACGTAAGCACATAACAGAAAAAGGAACAAGTTTAAACATAGGAATAACTATGGGCAAACAAGGGCAGATGAATAACCACTTGGTCAGCAAAGTGGGAGGGAGGAGCAGAAATGCTTATGGCAGTGGTAAATGGTCGACAGTTACATTCAAGACCAGGTGCACTGGCAGCTTACGAAACCTGCAGCACATACATTGTTTTAGCTGAGTCAGGAAGTCACTAAAATAGACAGCACAGGCAGGGAAAAAGACGAGGAGCAGAGAATGAAAGAATTACAAAGCTAACAAATGGACACCACAGCCAAAATGACTGTAGCTTATGCCAACGTAAAATATTACACATTTCCACAACCTAGTCAGTCATGCAAAGAATCAATCACACTCCCATTTACTAACCTATACAGTTATACACACACCACCTCACTTATTCAAACATATACTAACACATACTTACACTCTTATACAGTAACTAATACAAGCACACACTCATCCATACAGCCACTCTCACAATCACTCACTCTCACATATAGTCATTTATATACTCCAACACTCACATATACTGCCTTTCACATATGCAGTTACTCACACATGTACCACTGAGGCATCCATTCACTCACCAACACACCCATACACACACTCACCCACCCATACAGCCCTTCACAGATGCACTCTTGAACCAATACACCCAGTGAATCACCCACTTACACATCTATGCACAGAGTCACACCCACCCACACAGACACTCAGGCACCCATACAGATACTCAGACAACCAATCAATAACCCATATAGACCCTCATTTAGCTACTCACCAACCCATGCAACCGCTTACACACCAACTGACAAACTAAACTGTGTGAATGTCTGTATCAGTCGCTAACCCATGCATTCAGTAAGACACATTTAATCACTCACTTATACAGTCAGTCACGTACCTACTAAATCATCCATTCAGACACTTATACACCCACTCATTCTTCAATACACCTTGGCCTATATATATATATAAAACATATTTAAACTTTACAGAAACACACAGCCACTGGATGATGTCATCAGTGATGTCATTTGAGATGTCATCAGTGATGTCACTGACCATGTCATGAATGATGTAATATGTGACGTCATCAGCAGTGCATTGCGGGGCGCGAGTTATAGTTAGCTGAACTAACTATAAACGGCCGAATTTCTCTGGTTTTGTACGAGTGAAATGTCCAACTAACTATAAAGTCCCTGAAACCTGTGGTTTTTTCAGTGAATTTCTAAGGTTTTTTAAATGCTAATTTCTAACTATAACGTCCCTGAAACCTATGGTTTTTTCAGTGAATATATATATATATATATATATATATATATATATATATATATATATATATATTACAAGCTTTTGGCATCTAAAATGAACTAACAATTAATGCTAATTCCCAAGTTTCTCAGAAGCTTAGCAGGTAAAGGAGTTTGAACCCTTGGATGAGGCCAGGCGGCAGAGTTCCAACAATCTGTGTGACAAGGGTGTCTGACCTGCAAGGATTACGTTTCAGTTGCCATTGCAGGACTGATCTTTCCGCTGGTTCCTTCATTGAGTTTTAAATAAGTTCTCATTGAGATGTCAAAATAAATCCTACTTCTGCCTTAAACATGTGGGGGATACAAAATACCAGAAAAATACATAATCCTAAATAGGATTTAAAATTATTTGTCATAGTGTTGCTTTGAGTGCTACTTGCCATGGCCGTTGTCACTGCTGAAAACCCCAAATCCATATTTGATTTGTCATTAGTGTTTTGCCTTTTTCTACTGTGCTGATGAGCCTCAGCATTAATTTTCTTAAAATATAGTTTATTAACTCTTTTCTCGAAGTGAACTGTTCTCTCAGAGTAAAAGACATTCTCAATACACTAGCCAGCAGGGGGGCAGGAAGTTTCACATTATGATGAGCCATTATAAATAATACTCAAATGTAAAGCAACTAATAGATGTCATAAATAAATGGTTTTTGAAAGCGGAATATACCCCATTTGGCACTAGGGAGCTACATATCAGGTTCAGTTAGGGAAAGAGTATGGATAGGAACTCCTTTCAAATACTCAACTCTGCATAAAATATGCATTGAGAAAAGCACTCTGCGTCATGGCAGCTGTTGTACTGTAAGCAACAACCATCTGCATACAGTGGTTTCCAAAGTATTCAATCGCCTGCATTTGACTTGATTCATTGCAAGGGTTTTTGCTTCCTCAAAGAACTTGTAGGGAAATTGCCCTGGCAGGGGCATCTACTGCCCATGTCATAGGCAAGGCAGGGGTGTTTGCTGGGAGGCTGAGGACCCCTGACCCTGTGTTACTGCATCTCAGTCACTGGCCAAGCATGACCCATGTAAGAGGGGTGGGACTTCCTGTGGGTGTTTGCGCCGCCTTGCCCCTGGCAATGGCTTCATGCTCCTCCACCTCTGGGTCATCACCGAGATCAGAGCTCTATTACCTACCCATGGGGTTATTTTTTCCTTCATGATTCTCAGGCGTGTCATTTTGTGAAACGAACACACTGCTATCCTGACTTTTTTGGAGGTCAAGGTGGCATTAACCCTCCTCTCGCAGTGTTGCCATAGCCTAAATGGGGGCAGGAGGTTTTCACACTGTTCTAGAGGGGGGCAAGTCAGAGAAGTCTGGCTTGGCTCTAAGAGCCAAAGCACAAGCTGAGCTATCACAAAAGTTTTAATGAAAATTCTAATGAAATTATTTTTGTTTACTGCTGTGCCTTATCTTCCAACCCAGCCAGATCCCTCCGAGGAGAGCCCCCTCCAGTGGGAAAGGCCACAACAGGAGATGGGAGCAATGCCTGCAAAAAGTGCAAACACTGGCAGTCGCTCGGGGTAGCATTTCAACCCACCATGCCAACTCAGAATAGACCCAGCCATAGGCAAATCAGTCTTGGCCCAGCTCCAATAGAAACAGTCCAGTCCAAACTGCTTGGAAGCATAGGGGTTCTTGAGGGAAATCTGGGATGTTAGTTTTACTAGCCGTACAAAGTCTTTGATAAAGAAAGACGTCTTTATTGTGCTGATCTCTGCATTTGGAAATCAATGTCTGCAATGCAGTCGGCTTGCTGCAACTCTTCTCAACTGCAAGATGTGGCATATATGGCTGAGCCTGGATCCAATTAAGTGGCGGCTTCTCCGCTAAGGCGGAGGAGCGTTGCCCCACTGCTCAAAATGAAACATAAAATGATAATAACGTATCATTATTATCATTTTATTTTTCCTATTGAGTCAATGGCTCTCGGGCGGGCTGGCCAGATAAGGGAGACGAGTGGTGTACACTCTGGGGCGAGCCAAACAGTCCTGCGCACTTTGCATCTTCCCCACCAGGCTTGCTTTACACAGCCTGGTGGGGAACATGTAAAGCCTCCCATTCCCCGTCTGAGCACCGATCCACGGTGCTCAGACCAATCACAACGCTGCATTGGCTATGGGGAGGCTGTTACCGGCGGAGACAGGAAGAAGAGGACTGAGGAAGAAGATGGCGGCCAGCCGGCCCAGGTAAGTGTTCTTTTTTAAATTTTATTAGTTCACACCCCTCCCCTGCTCCCGACCCCCCACTCCCGTCCGGTAGCAGCCGCTACTGGATCCAATAGGCAAAATGTTCTTGTGCACAGAGATAATATAGTTCACAATCAAGGGCAGCAAACCCACTGTGTAAATATGGGAGGGTTAGTATTTCCTATCTGAGGCGGGACTGCTCTCATGCCTTGTTTTTAGTTAGTGGAATGGGGAAAGTCACTGGTACCATACTTTACAATTTACATAAGGCATCATTAGGGCTCTGTGTCCACCATTGTGCAGATTTTGAAAATTCCTTAGCAGCCATATAGGAAAATCCACTGGCAAACTCCAACATCTCTCTAAATTAGAAATTGATTTATATTTTTCGATATATCATTTCCGCATTACAACTGCCAGGGGTCATTGTAACTTTCTACATTGCATGGCATTTATTTTGAATTGTAAGAATAGTATCTAATTCCACTATTCCATTATAGACCCCGATGCAACAGGCAGTTTCCAGAATTCTGTGGCTAGCATATTTTGCGATTTTTGTAATGCCTTGCTAGAGTACTTTATTTTCCTAAATGTCCCGGGCATCAGTTTTCTTTTTTTCATAATTCTTTGACTAATACACTTTGCAAGCCTCCTCAGTGCTAACAGTGTTATAATTTGATAATTCCATAATGTCCAGTTAGCCCAATTTCATATAGCATCGCTGCCTAGCTTGTCCACTTCTAAGGTTTCTACAGCTTTGCACAGTTTGTAGTGCTCCATTTAGCACAGTGCTTGATGTTTACCCGATGCTGGTTATTTGGGCACTGGGACGCTGGATAAAGGGGTTAATGGATTCTCATTCTTACCATGGGTCTGCTGTCAGCTGGCTTTATAAGAGAAGGCTGAAAGAACAGGTGTAGTGCTGCAAATCTGAGAGCAAGGAGCCTGGAAGAGCAGATGTTCCCATCACTGGTTCATCCTCTCTTCAGATGCTCCTGCTCTTCAGAAGGAAGCATGCAGCATCCTTTCAGTGATGCCATTGCCAACCTGTCATTAGGGAGGAACCAGTCTCAATGCCTTCGATCCCAAGATCCTTGAAAACCTGTGCTTCTACCAGGCAGTGGCGTAGCAAGGGGAGGCGGGGTGGGTGGACCGCCATGGGCGGCACGAGTTTTGGGGGTGGCAGCCTCTCCCAGTTCTTGCCTGCTGTCTCGGGGCATAAATCGCCAGCACTAACACTTTCCGCCCCCGCTCTTCCGTGCGGCCAGCGCGGCGGTCTAAGGTGTACCTACGCCACTGCTACCAGGCAATGCCCGGAGATAGGACTCAGCAAAGGAGCAGGCAGCAGCACAGCTGAAAATCAAAGAGAAACCCCTCCTCTTCCTCCCTTTCGTAACAAACAAGGGGCCTCATTTATGAGGTTTTGCCATAGGGCAGCGCCGCAGGCCTTCCTGCTGTGTTGCCCTACGGCAAAAGAAAAGGGCAGGAATGCGCTGTATCTATCAATACAGCGCATTCCTGTCCTTTTCCCCTGCGCCAGCGCACAATGGCTGCTGTGCTCCAACGCAGGCACCCTTGCACCATGGTGCAAGGGTGCCTGCATTGCAAGGATGATATGTGCAGGGAAACCTTCCTGCACAAAAACAATCACAAGAATAGGAAGCAAGATGGCGCCCGTGTAGGAGCGGAATCTCGGAGCTCTGCCGCTGCGCATCGCTCTTTGGCAGATCCTGGGGGTCTGGTCCTTCTTAGACCCCGGAATCGGAAAGCTGACAGCCAGGGGACGCCCACGGATCTCCGCATAGCCGAAGGGAGGTACGGGCGTGGGACAACGAGATTCCCTTTGCCGAGGAGCCGCCGGGACAAAATGGCGGTCGGAAGAATCGGACTGGAGCTGAATGGCTCCTGAGCACCGGAGGGTCTGCAAAGTGCTGATTGTCCCCCCTTCGGGCACCACAGGCAAGTGCAGGCGACTGCGGCCCCAGGACATCATCTGAGCGCACAGCGGGGGAAGCTCGGCTAGGCGGACGGGCGGGCTACAGGCCGTCCTCCCCCCACACCCACATCTCAACTTAACAGCTAGTGCTACCCATTTACGGCCCGAATCTTGACCGCCTGGGCCACATCACACGTGACAGGCTGCCTGGAGACACCGGCGGCATGCGAAGCGAGGTGCAGGCGAAACCCAATCTGACTCCTAGGACTGGAGCGCCAGTACAGCTCCCGTCTAACTGACAAGCAGTCGGCCAGTCACTAAGCAGCATGGGCCCCCCCTGCATCAAAACAGTGACCAGCGCCCAGCTGCTGGCCCGGCCCTGAGCGTTGACCGGTGGGTGAGCGGACCACGGGAAGGAACAAGCGTGAAGTTAGCCCGTGGCCTGGGGATTGCTACTGGCCCACAGCAGCCTCCAGGGTGAGCGACATGGCGCCTCGGTCGAGGCCTGGGCCCCTCGCATGGTCGCGAGAGACTCATCGGCATCTGAAATTGTCTGCGCCGTGCGACGGAGGAGGGGGACCCCCCTGGTGTTCACGCTCCCGGGGACAAGAGCCAAGGTGAGGAGCTCCGACCGGGTGCTCCCTGGTTAGGGTTTGCCTTTTTGGCCCTAATCCACTTGAATCTACCCCCTCCTTTGACCTTTATACTTTCCTGGGGTTCTTTTTAACTGTGGTGCTTCGACTCTCCTACTCCCGTGTTTGATCTCGAAACCTCTGAAGAACCGTGAATTTTTTTTACCGGCCTCGGAGCCCTAGTAACATGGCCGATGCCCGGTGGAGCTGCCTTGTCTGCTATAGAGGAGATTGGCTGTGGATCACCTCCTCAGCGGTCACCTACCCTGCCGGACATTGGGCATAGTTTCCTCGTCTCTCTGCTGTGTCTCCTTCCTCCCCCACCTTTCCAACTAATTCTCCAATGGTCTGCCGATGGCCGAGCAAGTTGATGACCCGGGTCCACCATCTTAGCGGCTTCGACCGATTCTCTTGCCGCTGGACGGCTCCCTGCGTCGCCTGACTGTCCTTACCTCTAGTCGACCCCCCCTTTGTCTCTTCCGCCCCTCTCAGCTTGTACAGTCACCGCGAAACTGGATTTGGTGATTGCTGGTCCCCAGCTGGTTTGTTTGACTCTCTTTGACTTTTTGGTTCCTCTAAGTTTTTTCCCCCTTGCCGATCTGCCTGATCCGATCGGCATTTCAACCCCTTTTTACTTTTCCCCCTCTACCTTCTATTCCCCATAGGATGTGTGTTTATTTTATGCTATGCTCTAGAAACTCATGATGTAATCTTTGTAACTCGCTAATCCTCATGTAAAGCGCTCTGATACCTCCGGGTCTAGCCAGCGCTATATAAAACTCTGCAAATAAATAAAATAAACAAATAAGGCTTTTTCCTCTTTCTATTGGTGCTGCAGAATGCAGCACACATGGAAAAGGAAAAACAAAGAGAAATAAAGATATTTCTCCTCGTTGTGCCCTCCTGCGTTAAAGGGTACAATATTTATGAGGCAGAATTAAGCCAAAAAAAGTGGCTTAGTGCTGCCTCGTAAATATGGAGCAGTCTCCTGCACCACGGAACGGCACAAAAAGTGACGTTCTGGCGGCGCAAGGGGCCTCATAAATGAAGCCCAAATATATTTATCTGCGTTGTGCCTCCCTTACACCTCCCCTGAGGAGGTGTAAGTTTTGGCGCTGCCTCGGATATACAATTTCTCGTAAATCTGGGGTAGTGTCTAAAAGCCATGGCTGTTGCTGGGAACGCCTCCAGCAACACCCATTGCACGACCCTTTAATGCAGAAAACTCTGTTAAAGGGAACGATATTTACTAGGTAGCGTGAATCTCAAAAAAGTGGCTTAGTGCTGCCATGTAGATATAGAGCAGGCTCCTGCGCCACGGAACGTCACAAAAAGTGATGTTCCGGTGGCGCAAGGGGCCTCATAAATGAGGCCCTGGATGTTTGCACAGCGTAGCAGCGACAGAAACATACCATGGGTGTTGGATCATCTGGTGAGAAACATTTTAGGGTGCGGTGAGCAACATGTTGCTCACTGCTACGTGTTGGGGACCACTGATCTTGTGTTTCCCCCTGGGAGAGCTCCTGGTTCTGGAATATATTTCAAATTGAAAATAGCAGAGTGAAGATATGTAAAATAATCTACATATAACCTTCGCCATTTTGTGCTAAGCACAGGACAATAACACCTTGCCACTGCTTCACAAGTTCTGTGCGTTGTTGTTGTTGTTTTTAACTGGTACTGACACATTCTTATCCAGAAATATAAAGAACGAGAGTCCAGTTTCTCTCCAGTGCTGGTGCTACTGGGAAGGGCACAGCTGATTCCTGGAATAAACTTTCACCACTTAACAGGTTCTATTGATCTTCTCTTTATATATCAGAACATAAGAGTTAAAATACCACATTTTCTTCATAAAGCATTTCAAATACATAATACATGTATGCCGCTCTGAGTGACGTCACGAATGGGACCAGGCTTCCTGCTGGGGCGGGGCTCCTCCCCCTTTCTTCCTGCCCTGTCCCCTCTCACAACAGGGCAGCCGCAGCAGTCGATTTTCAAGGTTCTCTAAGTTCATTTTTGAAAGCCTGGCTTTGACCACTCTTTGCCTTAATTGCTGTAATGCTTCATTACATTTTAAAGAATGAAGGCCGCGCTAATGTTTGGTGCCATCGCACTCTGCAATCAATGCCAAATTGAAAGTAGATGGAGCCACTAACAAGGTCTGGGCACTCCATCATCGTTTAGTTGCAGGATGGCAAGCATGGCACCGCACC
Source organism: Calotriton arnoldi (assembly GCA_963921515.1). NCBI lineage: Eukaryota > Metazoa > Chordata > Amphibia > Caudata > Salamandridae > Calotriton > Calotriton arnoldi. The sequence continues at coordinate 61,558 of CAWUFW010003295.1, forward strand.
AGGGGCGCTGCTTTCACATCTTCCCAGCAGATTTGCAAAGCATTGATCCAACCTCCATTAGGAAAGCAAGTACGAAAACATGCAGGCACCACACAGAAAACAAAACATATTTGGCTTATTTGTCATGTTTACCACTATACCTGTCATGCTAAAATGAAGACATATATTTCATGCTTGTATGCGCAATGAATGATTTATTCCCGATATTTCATCATATTTCTATTACGCAGCCATGCCTATATGTTCTCAATTATAAATGAATAAATAAGTCAAAAATTGCTAATGCCACGCTTCGCTATTCTGAAAACGCAGGGATGCGCCGTATTCACAAAAAGTGACGTTCCTGTGGCGTTAAGCCCTTGTAAAAATGCCCCCAGGTTTGCATCACAATAGTGATGCAAACTGGCGCGAAATGTTTATTTGGGATTTACTTTCCAGCACAAAACTTGTTTTGTACTGCAAAGTTGCCTGAAAGTAACACAATGTAGCTCTTTGCTCTGAATTGAGTTACTTTGCGTCAGGTTGGCCAGACTGGGATAAATAGTAAGCCAAAGCTCCACAGTGGTTGATGGCTGATCAGGGCCCTCTCAGTGCAGTCAATATTAGCGGTAAAGTGACAAGGACACAGTAATAGTGAACACAACAAGGAATGATGTCTACCTTACAATGGGGGTGATTTGCCTGTATATTTAGCATTTTAACTATATTACTCATATAATACATGGTATTCTGTAATCCCTGTATAAAGGGCAGTCACTAATTTTTGTTTAATCAGTGACTTGTGATTCACCAAGTCGCTGATTATAAAGAAAAGATGCCAGAACTCGACTATTATATAAGGGATAAAGTACCCCCTGCCATACATTATAAGGATATTGCAAGTCACCTCGGAGTTTGATAACCTTATAAAGGAACGCACCCTTCGGTCTTGTTATTTTATCTCGAAAGTAGATCACAGCAGTGGTGAAAGGACGCTAAAAGAAAGTACCACTTACAAAGATGTAGATTTGCCTGTATTTGAAACTTAGTATTTCACTCACATTAAACATGTTTGGAACATGTGTCTGCAATGAGCTAATCTACATGTTTTTCTGCTTTCAAATAGAAAACAACCTAATAGCCTAATAGCATAATGGCACAAAAGAAAGCACTGCTAACAAAGATGCAAATATGGGCACCTATCTTATACTAAGTGAAATACATTTGTAAGTCGAGTAAACCAGACAGCGCAAGAACTTACAGCACACACATTGCTTACCATTGGTTGACTTTATTGTCAGTCTCATTAACTTGCTTTTATTCAATGGCTTTCTTTGTCCTTGCTTGTCCTTCTTGTGTTTGTCCCTCACCTGGAGCATACCTACATTATCATCTCTTTCATTGGCTGGCTTCTATCCTTCCACTGATCACTTTTAGGGAACTCTTGATAAGAGGGCATGTGTTTTCCAGCTCTCCTTCTTGCCCCGTGCTCTCCCAATAAGCCCACCCTCAGTCTGTGTGTTTCTCTCTGGTGTACTTCTGACCTGCCCCCTCACTGCCCGGTGTTGTTCACGACCTAGTGTTCTTCTCAGTGCAGTGGTGACTCCTCCGCTAAGGCGGAGGAACATCGCCCCACTGCTCTCTGAGCAGTGCAAAAAATAAAAATAATAATAACAAGACGTTATTATCATTTTATTTTTCCTTGCGGGTCTCAGAATCAGGTCCGGTCAGGGCGGGGCTGAGCTCACCAGAGTGAGGAGTGGCTTGCACTCCCTAAGTGCGCATTACTGTTTGGCCGGCCCTCTTGGACCGGCCAAACAGTCATGCACACTTAGCATGTTCTCTACCTGGCTGTGTTGCACAGCCCGTTGGAGAACATGCCCAGACTCCCAGGCACTGCCTGAGCAGCAAAACAAGCCGCTCAGACCAATCATGACGTTACTCATGCAGCGTTGTGATTGGCTGGGAGAGTCTGGGAGCCTGGATGCTTCCGTTCCTGCTGCAGTGCTGAGTACGGAGGAAAGTTGGAGGTAACCGAAGGTAACTTTATTTTAATGTATTTTTCTTCCCCCACCCCACCACCCCTGTTCTAAGGCAGCCGCCACTGGTGCTTCTCCCCCTGCTTGTGATGCTGTCACTTTTGGGTGCTTCTCACTCTCTTGTATTCTTCTTCACCCTATGCTCCAGGTTCTTTTCTCCCCAGCTCTCCTGCACTGATTTTTGCTCCATGTGTGCTTCTTCCCCGACTTCCAGTGTTTCTATCTACCATTTGTGATGCTTCCCCATTCACTACTCCATTACCCCTAATTCCCTGCAATCCTTGTTTTGGGGGGTTTGCACTTTTGCACTAAAAAAAAAAAAAAATTATATTTACTGATCCTTGTGCCATCCACCATCTTGGATTGATAAATAAAAAATTAAAGCAGAGGTAGTACGCATTTATTCTGACGCATACACGTACCAATGGAATGACGTGAACACCAGCAGCAGTTGTGTTACCGCAACTTTTTATTTATATATTTATTTTGACAATGTTGCACAGCATCATAGAAAAAAGAGCCCAATTTCTAGAGCATTGCCCTATGGCTTTGACAATGCCAGCATGTCCCAAAGGCGACACCTATTAGCTTGGCCCAAGCTTGTCTTAAACAGCAACTATCTCATACTGTGTGGGCTTCTTTGTGTTTTTAAATCATTGACTTACATTTTCACAGAGTTTTTTGTCAACGGCTGTGACTTCATAGCACTATATTCATGTCATTATTCCTCAGTGCACCAAAAAGGATTTGAATCAGTGGCCATCTGATTAGACACACCACCTGAAGTGATTGCATTATCCAACTAAACTTGTCCACCAGAACAATGCATTGCCCACAGATTAATTTCACTAGCCTTTATTGTTTATTCAAGCTGCATGTATTGTATGTAGGTGTAATCTCTTGTACTTTTTAGCCTCGTCTCTGACCCCGAACCCGCGTGAGAAAGAGAGAGCACCAAATTTATTGAAATGTGGCGCTTTCCTCCCCTTTTCCTAGCGCCGTCGCTGAAATCAGCTGCCGTAAACACGGAGACACCTTTGCCCCATGGTGCAAGGGTGTCTCCGTGAGTCTAGCATAGGTTTTGTACTGGAAGGATACCCTTCCAGTACAAAATACCATGCATAGACTGACTTCAACCCTTTTCCAACTTTGTATGTGTGCTGTACAGTGCAGCACACGTACAAAGTTGGAAAAGAAAGGAGAAATGCTTTTGGAGAAATTAAAGCATTTATCCTTCCTTGTGCCTACTTTAAAAGGGCACAGTTTTCTGACGCTAAACCCTGTCTACTTTGTTTAGTAAATTGGGTTTAGCGTCAGAAACCTTGGGTGTTTGAAGGGAATGCCCATGCACCACCCAAGGTACGCCCCCTTGGCACTAAGTAATGCAAATCAGTGCTATGCGCGGCTTCACGTTACTTTCATGTTATTTCCAGTGCTAAACAAGTTTAGCGCTGGAAAGTAAATTGAAAAAAAAGATTTTGCGCCGATTTGCGTCACTTTTGTGTTCCAAACACAACGTAAAATCTTAGTAAATCTCCACCCTGGTGTCCGTAAAAGGTGCGGTCACGGATCACAGATTGGAAGCAAAAAAGCAACAAAGAAACATCAACACAATAAAGCACACGCAGACGTGGAGCACAGATAACCTTCTAGGAGCAACGTGCCCATAAACCTCACCACTGGTTTCTGTGTACGTAGCTTGTCACTGTCTGACTCAGATATGCCACCAGTAGCCCACTCCACACTGCTCTGGTTTCCACTGCCTGGATGTAAGGGGTGAACATCGTTTACCACAAATCTTTTTCCCCGCAGACAATTACAGCGCAGTTGTTACAACGGCCGCGTTGTAACAACGCCTACCATTACTCCGCAAGTCGGAACAACGACTTGAGGAGGGGTCAGAAGGTGTTGGATTTAAAATCCAACACCTTCTCTACTGTTGCACATACTGGAGTTGGAATAGTAAATTATACTATTCCAACATCCAGTGCCCCCCCTAGAGCAAGTCGTTGTTATGACTTGCAGAGTAATGGTATGCATTGTTACAACGCGGTCGTTTGTAATTGCATGCAGGGAAAAAGAATGCGTAGTAAGGTGGCATATTCTTGTACGCGGCCAGGGGCTTGAAACGCTGCAGGCCCTCCCCCTTGATCACATTTTCTTGTTTGTGCCTCTCTTTTCCTGCAGTGTCCCTGCTTTAGTGTGGCAGGGTAGATGCTACAGGACTGCAGATGTCCATTTAAGGAGCCTGCTTATTGTGTTCAGCTCACTGCTTGTGATTTCATCCTCACTCTACACACTGAGGCCTGAACCAGAAGTGAAATTGCTGAGTAACACATGCCAAACTGCTCTGAACAAACGTGCAAGCAGCCTCTTCCAACCCTTGGCCCTCGAAGTCCACATATTTCTTCACAGGCGCTCTGACGTCACTTAAACACTTGGACCATTTGCCACTGTGGCCCACAAAATATGGGTTATGCATGAGTCGTTCGTAATATTTGAGATAGACAGGATGCTGCTACCCCACCCCACCTGTAGGTAGTTGATAATCCATAGGTGTGAGTTTTTCGATTCTTGGGGCCATATGTATCAAGCCTTTTTCCCATTTGCAAATGGGCAGATTCTCAGAATCTGCCCGTTTGCGAATGTGAAAAAGCCTTTTGGGATGTATCATCCCAAAAGGTCATCGCAAAATAGAGAATCGCAAAATTTGCGATTCTCTATTTTGCGAATGCAATTAAGGAATTGCAAATTGCGATTCCTTAAATCCAATTCTCGAAGCACCAGAAATTTGCTATTTGGCCTTAGGAATTGTAAATTACCACCAACTTCAAGCTGGTGGTAATTTGCGATTTTCTTTAAAAAGCACTTTTTGATTTTTTAAAAGTGCCGTATGTCGCAAATACATGCCCTTAGGGCATGCATGTGCTCAAAATGTGCACACATGCATATTTCAGGGTGCAACAGGGTGCCCTTTTGGCACCCTTGCAACCTGAAATTGCATTCTCAATTTGCGATTCTCTAATTGGTAATCGCAAATTGAGAATGTCTTCCCATTCATTCCTATGGGCCTCCTAGCCCATAGGAAGGTATTCCCTATTTGCGAATCTCAATTTGTGAATCGCAAATAAGGACTATGTAGGATTTGCAAATTTTTAGCAAGTCCTACATACATTGCATTTTGCGATTCTCTAATTGCGATTCGCTAAAAATCGCAATTTGAGAATCGCAAAACTCTTTTTTGATACATATGGCCCTTGATTCTAGTCTTTTTGCTGTAAAATAAAAAAAAATATATTCTCTCTCTCTTGGCTGTAAGCAACAATATCCTATACAAATCATAAAACATGCCAAGTGGGACGGTATCTACAATGTCTCTATGGTAAATAATCTGAGGGACTAGTAGTCTCAAATCTGCTAAAGCCTTGTGAACTGTGCTTAACGAGAAAGGGTAGATGTAAAAGTCTATAAAGTTACCAGCAAAGTGTCTGCCAGCAAAAGCTTCCTCCATATTCAGGGACCTATTTATGAGAGGATTGCAGTCGCTTTGCATGGCTTGGAATAGTCTCATAGGTATGGAGTAAGGCAAGGCAGCGAAAATTGCTGCATTGTCTTCCTCTGCGCTCGGGATGTGTCCCATGGGAGTTGCAGTGGGTTTTCCCACACAACACCCATGGAATTTGACGCTTCTCCAGATTTACAAAACCATGCAAACCTGGGGATGCGCAAAAGCTTACGTCTCCCCAGGAGAGGTGCAACGAGGATAAATAATTATTTCTACTTGTTTTTTCCTCTTTCCATGTGTGCTTCACTCTGCAGCACACAAAGAGGAAAAAGCCTCCCAGGATTGTTTTTGTGCAGGAAGGTGAGCCTTTCTGCACAAAAACAATCCTGCCAACAACACAGGCACCCTTGCACCATGGTGCAAGGGTGCCTGCGTTGGCGCTAACTTGCCGAAATAGTGCCAGCACAGGGGGAAAGGACAGGAATGTACTGTATTGTATAAATACGGTCCATTCCTGCCCTTTCACTTTGACGTAGGGCAGCGCAGCAAGGTGACTTGCTGCGCTGCCCTACGCCAAAACCTCATAAATGAGGTTCTCAGTTCTAAGGTGCCCAGTGAGACCCTCAATCACCAAACATTCAGATTAATCTATTCAAAGAAATGTACCGGTTTACTCCTTGCTCTCCTGACCTCTGGTTTGACTCCTTCTACCCTGTGTCAGTGAAAGTTGTTACAAATTTTGTTTTTTTAAACTTGACAATGTGCCAAGCATTTTTTTAAATATTTATTTATACAAAGGTTTCAAATGATACAACAACATACCAGATACCTGATTTACAGGGTATTCAGAACTACAAAGCTACACTGATTATCGGGGACCTACATTCGATTGTGCCATGCCAAAATTTGAGGTGACTTCAGATACAATCAATCAGTAGATTTGTAGAGCGCTTCTGGTCACCTGTGAGGATATCAAGGCGCTGGCAGCATCCAGCTGATTAGGCAAATAGCCAGCTCTTCCGGGACTTTCAGAACTCTGAAAGAGATCGGGAGGTCCGTAGATGAAAGGGTAGCTTGTTCCATGTCTTTGCTGCTCGGTAGGAGAAGGAGCAACCTCCGCATCTGATACGTCAGATGCGGTGGGTGAGTGTTAGAGAAAGGGACGTGGAGCGGAGGTGTCTGGTGGGCTGATGGAAGTTCAGGCGGTGGTTCAAGTAGACAGGTCTGCAGTTGTGTAGGACCTTGTATGAATGGGTCAGGAGTTTGAACTGAGATATTTTCTGTACAGGAAGCCAGTGGAGTTACCTGAGGTAGGGGGTAATGTGGATTTGTCTAGGAAGATCCAGGACGAGTCTGGTTGGGGCATTCTTGTCCGTGTTGAGCCTCAGGCAGTTGTCTTTCATCCAGTTGGCGATGTCTGTCATACAGTTGTGGAAGTTGGTCTAGGTGTTGGTGGTGTCTTCAGAGAGGGAGATGATGAATTGTGTGTCGTCGGCATAGGATATGATGTTGGTGGGTTTTGGCAATGCTGGCCAGTGGTGTCTTATAAGTGTTGAAATGGGTGGTGCTGAGCGCGGCTCCATGGGGTACTCCTCAGATGATTTCCTTGGGTTCGGAGGTGTAGGGGAAAAGGCAGAATTTTTGCATTCTTCCGGTGAGGAAAGAGGCAATCTATCAGAGAGCGGCTCCTTGGATGCCTATGTTGTGCAGACTTGTGATGAGTTTATGGTGTGAGACCGTTTCGAAGGCTGCCGAGAAGGTCTAGTAGGATCAGAGCTGCAATCTCTTCTCAGTCGAGTAGGGCTCGGATGTCATCTGTAGCCACAATGAGGGCTGACGCGGTGCTTGGGTTGCTGCGGTATCTGGATTGGAAAGAGTCGAGTAGGAGGTTCTGTTCCAGATGTGAGGAGAGTTGTTGGTTGATGGCTTTTTTTAATACTTTGTCTGGGAACGGGAGCAGGGAGATCGGTCGGTAGTTGTTGAGTTCGCTGGGGTCTGCCGATGGGTTCTTTAGTATGGTGTCGACTTCTGCGTGTTTCCAGTCCGCAGGGAAGGTGGCTGTGGCTATTGAGGTCTTGAACAAGGTGGCGAGGACATCGCTGATTCTGTCCGTGCCTAGGATGGAGATATGGTGAGGGCATGGGTCAGTTTGGGTCCCTGAGTGGGCCAGGTTCATGATAGAGGCGGCACTCTGTGGGGCGAGCTGGCTTCATTCAGTTAATTAGATATCCTCGGTGGTATTGGGGTCGCTGTGTTGCTTGAAGAAGTTTGTAGCCTTGGGCTGGGGTTTGGGGTTTCTGTAGATGTTAGCAATCTTGTTGTGGAAGAAGCTTGCAAGGTTGTTGCAGAGTTCCTGAGAGGAGGTAATGTTGTTTGTTGCAGCTGAGGGGTTGAAGAATTCTTTGACAATTGAAGAGTTCTTTGCTGTTGTTGGAGCTTTCGGCTTTTCCAGAAAGGTGCAGCTTCACTGACTGAGGATCAACTCAAGTATTTTGGTACAGGTTCTTTGGAATTGTAAATAAGTGTCCTCTATTCGTTATAAATTTCTGTTACATCCTCCAGCTTATTCTTATAAGACGTCTACTGAAATAAGTGTGCCTATTTCTGACTTGATTATTCATGGCCATCCCCTGGGTATGGCTAAAACATCTGTATACACAAATGCACACAGATTTATCACAAGACCAATAACTGTAAAAGCCACAATACTGTCAAAAATAGGATAGCTGTTGAAGGGCTGTCAAAAATAGTTCAAAGGTTGCAAAAATAAGGTTCAAGTTCAAAGCAGTGGTCTCTGCGACCCTTTCTTTCACAAAGTACCTGGGTTTAGTAGCAAAACCAACAAAATGTCGCAAATAAGCTGTAGCGATGATTCTCGGCACGCGAGGCCGGCGATGCGTTGAAATCCTTGCCGCAAGGGAGGATGATGCGCCGATCTGCGTGATGCGTGCGGAGACGATGCGACAAACTTCTGCACGCTGGACCGCCGATGCGATGACTTTCTTGCCGCGTGGGAGAAGTCGATGCGGCGATCCTGTTGTGCTGTGCGATCGTGTTGCGATGCGAAGACAAGACGCTCCGCGAGGGAGCGACGAAATTCGGTGCGATGCGATCAAAGTGGCGGACGCACGGCTTCCGCACTGCGATGTCTCGAAGCAATGATTTCTTTAAGGGTTGAGAGTGCGCGGCGACAGCAGCGCGATGATCTTTCCAGCGCGTCTCGGCTGCAGCGGCTCGCAAAGGGGCGTCAGCGATGGTTTCGTGTTGCGGGCCCTCGGCGGCAGTAGCGCGATGATTTTCCCAGCGCTCTCGACTGCAGCGGCCCGCAAAGATGCGTTAGCGTCGATTTCCCACACTCTCTTCTCTGATGCAAACTAGAGGCCCTGGAACTCACAGGAGCCTCATCAGCAGATAGCAGTCCTCGCAGGGAGGAAGCAGGAGGTTGGTGGTGGAGTCTGATGTGCCTGAGACTCCAGCAGGAGGCTAGCTCTTTTCCTAGCCCTTGGGTAATTGCTTGTAACAAAAATAAAAGTTCTCTCAAGAGTTCCTTTTCCTCTTCTTCAAGGTCCAGTGGTCACTGCTGCAGGCCAATGCAAGAAACAACACACAAGCACAGGGACAGTCACTTCCTGCAGATTCCTCCAGTGGCACGGACAGAGTTTCCTCTCCAGATCCAAAAGCAATACAAAATGTAGGGGTTTGAGCACAGATATTTATACCCCAAAAGCCTTTGTTCTTAGAAGCTACCAGTCACTGAACCTAGCCAGAACCAGTTCTGCTCAGGCCTGGAGCACTTTGTTTACCAGGCTGCATCCTTCCTTTCAGAAAGAGGGGTCTGCTAGCAGACACACAGTGGGAGGTGGAGCCAGCATTCACCTTGCCAGGCACAGCCCTATTCAGGTCAAGGAGCCACCCCTCCCCACACTCTAAATGCAGATCTCTCTATTCAACCCAGGTCTGACTCAGCCTGTCCTGCCCCTCTAAAACCAGACAGCCAATACACATAACGGCAGAGCACACTGGAAGGCTTAGGCAAGAAAATACCTACTTTCTAAAAGTGGTATTTTCAAACACAGAATATAAAAATAAACTTCACTAAAAGATGTATTTTAATATTCTGAGCTCAGGCATACTAAATTCGTTTTTCTACCATGTCCCTGGGGTCAGTTAGGACTATAGAATGTAATAGTCAAACTGCCCATTCTAGCCTATGAGGAACAGGTAGCCTTACAGTAGTGAAAAACGAAATGGGGTGTAATTCACTACCAGGACATGCTACATACACCAAGGCATGTCCTACCTTACACATACAATGCACCCTACCATAGGGGTGACTTACAGGCTGCCAAGGGAAGGTTCAGGGGCTGGGAAGTGAGTGCACTTCACAGCCAAGATGGCAGTTCTGGACTGCACGCAGACACTGCAGTGGCAGGTCTGAGACACACTTTACAAGCTGCTTCTGTGGGTGGCACACATCAGTGCTGCAGGCCCACCAGCAGCATTTGGTTTACCAGCCCTGGGCACACATAGGCCACACTACTAGGGACTAACAGGTAAACCAAATAAGCCAATCAGGGATATACCAATTCACATAGACATATTTACACAGGGAGCATTCGCGCTGTGACACTGAATGACAGTGGCACAGCGCCCAGAGCATCTAACACCAGTAAAACAGAGGAGACAACAGCGAAAAATGGAAGGGAGACCCACGCCAATGGTGCCAGGTCTAACACACGTCCCCTCCAGCTGAAATGTGGGGAGAACTACCCATCCCCTTGGAAGTTCTCATCGCTAAGGCGGAAAAATCTGGACAGACCATCAGCATTGGCGTGTTCTGTACCAGGGCGGTGTTCCACCGTGAAGTCCATACCCTGTAGGGAAATGGACCACCTCAACAACTTGGGATTCTCACCCCTCATCTGCATCAACCATCTGAGGGGCCTGTGGTCTGTCTGAACCCGGAAGTGAGTCCCAAACAGGTATGGTCTCAGCTTCTTCAGTGCCCAGACCACAGCAAATGCCTCACGCTCAATTGCACTCCACCTCTGTTCCCGTGGAAGTAACCTCCTACTGATGAAGGCTACAGGTTGGTCTAGTCCCTCCTCATTTATCTGTGACAGAACGGCCCCCACCCCATGCTCTGAAGCGTCTGTCTGGACAACAAATTCCTTAGCAAAATTGGGCGCCTGGAGTACGGGTGCTGTACACATAGCAGTTTTGAGGGCATCAAAGGCTTTCTGACAGGTGTCAGTCCAGTTCACAATCTTTGGCCGCTTCTTGGAAGTCAGCTCAGTCAAGGGTGCAACAATGTTGCCATACCCCTTGACAAACCTCCTGTAATAACCCGTGAGTCCTAAGAAGGCCCTCACCTGGGTCTGGGTCCTTGGGGGCTCCCAAGCCAGGATGGTTTCAATCTTGGGCTGCAGGGGCGCCACCTGGCCGCTCCCCACCTGGTGTCCCAAGTACACCACAGAACCCTGCCCAATCTGGCACTTACTGGCCTTGATTGTGAGGCCTGCTCTGCGCAGCGCCATCAACACTTCCCAGAGGTGGCGCAAGTGGTCCTCCCAGGAGGAACTAAACACTGCAATGTCATCCAGGTAGGCGGCACTGAAAGCCTCCAGCCCAACCAACACCTGGTTGACCAATCTCTGAAAGGTGGCAGGGGCATTCTTCATCCCAAAGGGCATCACACGGAACTGGTAGTGCCCATCTGGTGTGGAGAATGCTGACCTCTCCTTTGCCCCATCAGTTAAGGCGATCTGCCAGTACCCAGACGTCAGATCAAACGTGCTGAGGTACCGGGCAGCCCCTAACCGGTCTATGAGCTCATCAGCTCTGGGGATGGGGTGCGCGTCGGTCTTGGTGACCGAATTGAGACCTCGGTAGTCCACACAGAACCTAAGTTCAGGAGTGGCACCAGGCGTCGCAGCTTTTGGTACCAAGACCACGGGGCTGGACCAGGGGCTGTTAGAGGACTCAACCACCCCTAGGGCGAACATTTTGGAGACCTCCTCCTTAATGCAAGCCCTGACCCTGTCAGTCACCCTGTAAGCCTTGTGCTTGACAGGAGAACTGTCCCCGGTATCCACCTCATGGACGCACCAATCAGTGACACCAGGTACCAGGGAGAACAAATCAGAAAATTGCCCCAACAGGTGGTGACAATCTCTCTGCTGCTCAGGGGTCAGTGTGGTGGAGAGGATCACACCCTCCACTGACCCATCCTTCTCTTCTGCACACAGGAGGTCAGGGAGAGGCTCACTCTCCTCCTCAACCCCATCATCTGTGGCAAGAAGCATGCCCACTTCAGACCTCTCAAAGTGGGGCTTTAGGCGGTTCACATGCAGGACCCGCAAGGGGTTCCTGGGAGACTAAAAGTCCACCAAGTAGGTAACTGGACTTTTGCGCTCCACCACCTCAAATGGACCGGTCCACTTATCTTGGAGCGCACAAGGCTCCACTGGGGCCAGTACCCAAACCTTCTGACCAGGTTGAAATTCGACCAGAGTGGCATTCTGGTCGTGCCAATGTTTCATTTCTTCCTGGCTGGCTTCCAGATTTGCCTCAGCAATCTTTCTGAAACGCCGAGTCTGGTTCCTGAAGGCCAACATGTAGCAAAATACATCTTGGGGAGGTTTCCTGGGAGATTGCTCCCAGCCTTCCTTGACCAGACTCAGAGGTCCTCTAACCGGGTGGCCATAGAGGAGTTCAAAGGGACTGAACCCTAAGGACTTCTGTGGCACCTCACGGTAGGCAAACAACAGGCATGGGAAGAGGACGTCCCACTTATGCCTCAGGGGCTCTTCTAGGCCCATGATCATGCCCTTCAAGGTCCGGTTGAACCTTTCAACCAGACCATTACCTTGGGGGTGGTAAGGAGTGGTGAACTTATACGTTACCCCACACTCCTTCCACAGAGACTTCATGTACTGGGAGATGAAGTTGGTCCCCCTGTCAGACACCACCTCTCTGGGGAATCCCACACGGGAGAAAATCCCCATCAGTGCACGTCCCACCACGGGGGCCGTCACTGTCCTGAGCGGGATGGCTTCAGGGTACCGGGTGGGTTGGTCCACCAAGACCAGGATGAACCTGTTGCCCATGGCTGTCTTGGGGTCCAGAGGCCCCACAATGTCAATGCCCACTCGCTCGAATGGGGTACTCACAACTGGAAAGGGCTGGAGTGGGGCCTTGATCTTCCCCCACTCTTCCCACTTGCCTGGCAAGTCTCACAGGTCCTGCAATGAGTGTCTGAACTCTTGTGCATCTGGGGCCAATAAAAGTGGGCGGCCAGCCTCTCAAAGGTCTTGGCCTGCCCCAGATGTCCTGCCAATGGAATGTCATGAGCCAACCCCAGTAGGAAGGTTCTGAAGCACTCGGGTACCACCAGCACACGGGCTGACCCTGGCTCAGCAACCGTAGGCTCGCTATACAGGAGACTGTTCTCCCAATAAATCAGATGTGAACCAGACATGTCACCTTCTGCCTGGGCTGCAGCCTGTCGCCGCATACCCTCAAGAGAGGGGCAAACTCTCTGCTGCTCACAAAATTCCTCCCTGGTGGGTCCCCCTTCCTGCTGCCAATGGGTCAGCTCAGGCAGGTCCCCCAGTTCGGTGATCTGCTCCCCGGTAGGCTCCAGGGCATCCCCTTCAGGGTCTGCTCCTTCCTGGGCCGTGGGAACCAAGGGGGCCGGCTTCCCGCGACCCCTGCCCCTTCTCTCTAAGGCAGGGATCTGGGCCATACTCTCAGGCTCCAGATCCTTCTCAACACCCTCCTTGGCTGCCATGGACCGAGTGGTAGCACACGCCCACTCAGGCAGACCCAACATCTCTAAGTGAGCCTTCCTCTCCACCGTAGCCCACGGGGAGTCCTCTAAATCATTGCCCAGCAGACAGTCTACAGGCATGGCGGGCCTGAGACCCCCCCCCACTCAAAGGGAACCTGAGCCACCTCACATTGGCTCTCTGAGTTGTCTGCGGACACTACTGGGTAGAATGCATGGGGGACAACCTGCTCTTTGGACACCAACCGGGAGCTGACAGCAGTTACACTGGCCCCTGTGTCTCTTAGAGCCGCCACCCTATGGCCATTGATGGTCACCCACTGCCTGTATTTTTTAGTGTTAGCAAGCAGTGCAGGCTTGGGGACCATCTCAAAGTCCCCTAATGAGACAAGGGTCAACTCTACGGGATCCCACCCCTTTTGGGCACCCATCTCCTCCTCTCCCAGGGCTACACTAGCAATCTGGCGGGGTGGTGCACGGGGTGGTGCACTGGCCCCCTTTGGGGGCACTGGGGATCAAAATATCTGTGGCCCACTTGACCACAGTTGTAACAAGTGGGGGGCCCCCTGGGAACAGGCCTACCTGTTGGGGGCCCTGTCCTCCTTTCTTGGGGGGCTGGGACACCACTGCTTGGTTCCCTGGGGGATTACTTTGGGGCCCTCGGTGGAACTCCCTCTGTTGACCCTTGTCCCCCCACTCCTCTGCTGGGGACCCTGCCCACCTTTGGCGACGTCTCCCACTGGACCCTTGCGGACCCGGGTGCTCACCCAGCGGTCCGCCTCCTCAGCAAGCTTTCTAGGGTTAGTCAGCTTGCAATCAATTAGGTGCTGGCGTAGCTCAGGAAAACAATTACTAGATAAATGCTCCCATGCAATCAAATCATAAAACTGCGCAAAAGTTTCTACTTTGCTACCTTTTACCCAGCGTTCCATGGCTCTGCAAAAAAAAGACACATATTCAACCCACGTGGTACCCTCTAGCTTCTTGCAGACCCTAAACCTCTGCCTATACATCTCAGGGGTCAAACCATAGCGGGTCATCAACGCTTCCTTCATGTGGGCATAAACCATCCTACTTTCTGGGGGCAGGTCCAACAAGGTATCCTTCCCCTCACTCACAAAGCGTCCCCACAACCCCGCTCCCCAATCCTTCTCAGGGACCCGGTGGGACACCATGGCTAATTCATAAGCGGCAAACCATTGCCCAATATCTTCACTTTTGTGGAAATCCTTAATAACCTCCTTGGGTATATACACCCTACTCTCAGGGTGCACTACAGGTACGCTGCCACCAGAGGGGGAGATTTCCATGCTCTTAGCTTTAATCTCCAACTCCCTCAATACTCTCTCATGCTCAAGCTTCATTCTCATAATCTCAATTTCTAACTTCTTGTTCTCTAGGTCCCGGTGACCATCCATTTTAAGCTTAGCCATCTCCATATTATGCCGCCTATCTCTCTCCCTGTCCTCCAGCTCTTCTGGGGACAGACCCTTAACGGACACACTAGAGCCCGGGTTGGAAAGGGCTGGATCTCCTACTAAGTCTACTACATCGCCCTGCTGCTCTCCTGCATTCTCTCCCACCTCCACAAGCTCTCCTATATCCTTAGGGGCATCCCTGGCTTCTAGCCAGGCCTTCAGCGCCTTGTAATACTCCTCCCTTCTAGTGAGACCTGTGATAGGGACTGTGAATTGCTTGCAAAAATATTTGAGCTGCTTGGCATTGTAGGTTTCTATTTTCTCTTCTTCCCAGGAGAGATCCTCTGAGGCATTGGATCTGGGCTTGCCCATTGTAGAAATAACTGGCAATATCAATAAAGGACAGAAGAAAACTTCTCAAAAAAATGTAAGCGGGTGAAAAATCACCGGCAATATCAATCACAATATAGGATCCAAAAACTCTCAGAAATGTGCGCGGGTGAAAAATCACCGGCAATATCAATCACAATAGGGGATCAAAAACTTTCAAAAAATGGGCGCGGGTGAAAAATCACCAGCAATATCAATCACAATATAGGATCCCCAAAAACTCTCAGAAATGTGCGCGGGTGAAAAATCACCGGCAATATCAATCACAATATAGGATCCCAAAAACTCTCAGAAAATGTGTGCGGGTGAAAAATCACCGGCAATATCAATTACAATATAGGATCCAAAAAAACTCTCAAAAAATGTATGCGGTACGTTATGGTCTGCACTCACTAGTAGTGTACACTATAATTACTGTATGCGATCATAAATGCAAGTCCAGATCCTCACCGCTGACCACCAATGTTAGAAATGGGGGTCTCTAGTTGGCAATGGCTGGCCACTGTCCAAGTAGGGACCCGTCTTCCTAAGTCAGAGTGAGAGGGCTACCCTCTTTAATACCCCTGCTCAACCCTGTGGTAACGTAGCACGAGCAGGTAGGCTTATCTCAGAGGCAGGGTGTGAAGCATTTATGACCATACACAGTAACACAGTGAGGAACACTACAAAGGGACACCACACAAGTAGTTATAAAAAATAAGTATCTTTATATAAAGGCAGATTTATCACAAGACCAATAACTGTAAAAGCCACAATACTGTCAAAAATAGGATAGCTGTTGAAGGGCTGTCAAAAATAGTTCAAAGGTTGCAAAAATAAGGTTCAAGTTCAAAGCAGTGGTCTCTGCGACCCTTTCTTTCACAAAGTACCTGGGTTTAGTAGCAAAACCAACAAAATGTCGCAAATAAGCTGTAGCGATGATTCTCGGCACGCGAGGCCGGCGATGCGTTGAAATCCTTGCCGCAAGGGAGGATGATGCGCCGATCTGCGTGATGCGTGCGGAGACGATGCGACAAACTTCTGCACGCTGGACCGCCGATGCGATGACTTTCTTGCCGCGTGGGAGAAGTCGATGCGGCGATCCTGTTGCGCTGTGCGATCGTGTTGCGATGCGAAGACAAGACGCTCCGCGAGGGAGCGACGAAATTCGGTGCGATGCGATCAAAGTGGCGGACGCACGGCGTCCGCACTGCGATGTCTCGAAGCGATGATTTCTTTAAGGGTTGCGAGTGCGCGGCGACAGCAGCGCGATGATCTTTCCAGCGCGTCTCGGCTGCAGCGGCTCGCAAAGGGGCGTCAGCGATGGTTTCGTGTTGCGGGCCCTCGGCGGCAGTAGCGCGATGATTTTCCCAGCGCTCTCGACTGCAGCGGCCCGCAAAGATGCGTTAGCGTCGATTTCCCACACTCTCTTCTCTGATGCAAACTAGAGGCCCTGGAACTCACAGGAGCCTCATCAGCAGATAGCAGTCCTCGCAGGGAGGAAGCAGGAGGTTGGTGGTGGAGTCTGATGTGCCTGAGACTCCAGCAGGAGGCTAGCTCTTTTCCTAGCCCTTGGGTAATTGCTTGTAACAAAAATAAAAGTTCTCTCAAGAGTTCCTTTTCCTCTTCTTCAAGGTCCAGTGGTCACTGCTGCAGGCCAGTGCAAGAAACAACACACAAGCACAGGGACAGTCACTTCCTGCAGATTCCTCCAGTGGCACGGACAGAGTTTCCTCTCCAGATCCAAAAGCAATACAAAATGTAGGGGTTTGAGCACAGATATTTATACCCCAAAAGCCTTTGTTCTTAGAAGCTACCAGTCACTGAACCTAGCCAGAACCAGTTCTGCTCAGGCCTGGAGCACTTTGTTTACCAGGCTGCATCCTTCCTTTCGGAAAGAGGGGTCTGCTAGCAGACACACAGTGGGAGGTGGAGCCAGCATTCACCTTGCCAGGCACAGCCCTATTCAGGTCAAGGAGCCACCCCTCCCCACACTCTAAATGCAGATCTCTCTATTCAACCCAGGTCTGACTCAGCCTGTCCTGCCCCTCTAAAACCAGACAGCCAATACACATAACGGCAGAGCACACTGGAAGGCTTAGGCAAGAAAATACCTACTTTCTAAAAGTGGTATTTTCAAACACAGAATATAAAAATAAACTTCACTAAAAGATGTATTTTAATATTCTGAGCTCAGGCATACTAAATTCGTTTTTCTACCATGTCCCTGGGGTCAGTTAGGACTATAGAATGTAATAGTCAAACTGCCCATTCTAGCCTATGAGGAACAGGTAGCCTTACAGTAGTGAAAAACGAAATGGGGTGTAATTCACTACCAGGACATGCTACATACACCAAGGCATGTCCTACCTTACACATACAATGCACCCTACCATAGGGGTGACTTACAGGCTGCCAAGGAAAGGTTCAGGGGCTGGGAAGTGAGTGCACTTCACAGCCAAGATGGCAGTTCTGGACTGCACGCAGACACTGCAGTGGCAGGTCTGAGACACACTTTACAAGCTGCTTCTGTGGGTGGCACACATCAGTGCTGCAGGCCCACCAGCAGCATTTGGTTTACCAGCCCTGGGCACACATAGGCCACACTACTAGGGACTAACAGGTAAACCAAATAAGCCAATCAGGGATATACCAATTCACATAGACATATTTACACAGGGAGCATTCGCGCTGTGACACTGAATGGCAGTGGCACAGCGCCCAGAGCATCTAACACCAGTAAAACAGAGGAGACAACAGCGAAAAATGGAAGGGAGACCCACGCCAATGGTGCCAGGTCTAACAAAGACCTATTGTCTTTCTCTCTCTCGCTCTCTCCCTCTTTCTGTTTCTACAGTATCCTTTTATTTGGCACTACAATATCTTACCATCAGTACCAACTCTCCAATACTGTGATTATCCGTAATATTTATGAGACACAAAAGGGATCCACCTTTGAATAGATATGTAACCGTGTTCGCCCAAACTTAGTGTGTCTCCTACAATGGTGGAAAGCACACAGCTTTGTTTAAATACCCCTCACACACCAAAAGGGCCCTTGGTGTCATGCTTCATCATAGGGGTCTTCCCGCCCCGCTGCGGGACGGGGCGTGCTGCAACCTACGACTACGCGGGAGCACTAGTTTTAGAACAAGACTATGTGTAGTGTAGGAATGTGAGTGGAAGGGTCAGGAGTGAGTGAAGGAGTGAATATATATTAAAAAATACCTGGCTCTATGGAAAGAAAACTTTAATATTCCGTTGAGCTGGTATTATTAAAAGTGGGGAATGAATTGGAGATACAATGCTATAATGAGCTGTTTCTCCTATGTCAACATGTTTCAAAGCCCTCCCCTGGCTTCTTCATCAGGACCGAAGGATCCCTTCTACACTCAAAATTGTAATGTAAGGAAAATAAAAAAAGGTGTATATACATGTAGATAATACTACGTGGTGGACATGTCAAAATAAACATGCACTGTATACAATACCTCAATAGGTATGCTACTTAATGTATATTTTTTCTAAAAAGGGATAATACCCCATGAGCCTCAGAACGGGGTGGGAAGGAGTGTCTATAGTCAAACGAATGTCAAGATCACTGCCTCTCCTGGATACTACCTCCCCGCGGCTCCGTGGAGGAGGTAGTATCCAGGAGAGGCAGTGATCTTGACCTTCGTTTGAGGGGTATTTAAACAAAGCTGTGTGCTTTCCATATATTGACTAGAGGAGGACGTATCAACCTCTTTTGCTCTCAAAGCATTACCTCTTCACTCCCTATTTTGATTAGTTACCTATCCGTTATATTTGCCTTGCACACATGAATTCTTCCTTGCATTACTTGGTTTGGCAGTTGATTTAGGTCACTTAAAAAGCACACATACACCACTAGCCTTTGTGTAGCTGCAGCAGTCATTCAAAGAAAAGGGGGCTCCAAAGTTGAAGTTACACAACAAGCAGGCATTGCCAAAGCCAAAAGACTGTCTTATAACTGAAAGCGCCCATTCGTTAATTGGTGAGTTTGTGTGTGTTGTGGATGGGCAAGAAGGTAAATACAAGAATGAGACATTGAGTGAATGAATGGATGCAGGAGTGCAAGGATGAATGATCGAATGCATGGATGTTGAGTAATGGATCTTGTGTATGTTTTGCTAGGAAGT
Source organism: Calotriton arnoldi (assembly GCA_963921515.1). Taxonomy (NCBI): domain Eukaryota; kingdom Metazoa; phylum Chordata; class Amphibia; order Caudata; family Salamandridae; genus Calotriton; species Calotriton arnoldi. Next base: position 80,817 of record CAWUFW010003295.1, read on the forward strand.
GTTGCTGTGGACTGTCAAAAATACATTAGCAGTCCAAAGCAGAATCAATTGAAAGGAAATAACCAGAAAGGGCTGAAATGAGGGACAATATAAAAACAGAACTTAGGAAACAGATTTTGTTGCAAATCTTTTAATATGCCTTTTCTGGAAAGAGTTGATCACCTGATTTACTGCACCTGAAATCCACGCACCACTCTTTGCAGTACGGAGCCCCACAGGGATTCCATGTGTTGTGAGAAGGTGAAGGCGCTTCATGATGTCAGCGTCTATAGGGAAAGGCATTAAAGCATTACAAATGGAATAAAATCCACTTTGCAGTCAGATTGAACAGTCACGTGTAGTCGAATAGAAAGCCAAAAGTGCTTTTGATGCTATTACGGTGCTTCCATGGACTATTACCAGTCCCTAGGTAAATGATACTCTTTTCTCCTGTGCACCGAAGCTGCATGTTTTGTGATTTAAATTGTCTGTTAAAATGTATTTTTCACCTATAAATACCTCTGCTTAAGGCATGAGTATTACCACCATCTCTCCGGAAGGACCTTGGTCACATCTTAAGAGGACATTGAAAACATTTTGGAATTGATTTAAACATAAAACAAAAAAGTATTGACTGTATGTTTTAATAATTTCCTGTAAGTTTCAGCATCCTAGCCTTATTGTTTACCAATGTGGGACAGTGAAGAGCCTTTCAGAATGAAAGAATTTAGGTCTGAAATAGTTCTTTGTGATTGCATTATTATTTATAATGAATAACAATATCCTGAGGTTATGTTGTTTTTTTATTATGCAGATTTGCAGAGCGCACTATCACCCGGGAGGTTATCCTGACATTGAGCAGTTGTGAGCTTAGGCACACCTAGCGCTTAGTGGTACTACTTGAAAAGCCGGGTCTTCACCTTCTTCTGGAATTCAAAAAGTGAGCAAGAGGCTTTTTCTGAGTAACGGCAGGTCTTTACACACTTTAGGAGCGATGTCTGGTTTTCTGTCCAGACGAGCGGAGGTATCTGGAAGGTTTGTGAAAGAAGTTGCGATTTGTTAGAAATTGGGTTGTAGGTCGACTGGGGAATGAGCCCTTGTCAATCAGCAATCACAATCCAAGTCAGGGTAAGAAGCAGGCAAACCCTAAATTAACCTGTGCTCACCCTCTGGTAGCTTGGCACAGAGCACTGAGACTTAACTTAGAGGCAATGTGTAAAGTATTTGTCCAACACTTCAAATAGTAAAACAGTGAAACAACACACAAAAAGATTCCACATCAGGTTAGATAAATAGAACTTATTTAATAAATAAAGCAAGACCAAAATGACAAAAATCTAATAAGTAGAACTTGAAATATGAATTTTTAAAGAATAGACTGTAAAATAGCACTTAGGAGCAATAAGCGCTTACTTAGGATATCTCGTCACACCAGACCGAGATGAAGAGTTCAGGCCTCCGCGATGGAGCGCCGGCCAGATACAGGGACCTAGTGAGGCCCAATGAACAAAAGAACCTTAATCCTGGTTGCGTCGATAAAGATGAGGGGTGCAGCTGAGCGATGCGTCGGGTTCCCCATGCAGTAGGGGTGATGCGTCAATTTTCTCCACGCAACAGCAGCAATGCGTCAGTTCCGAAGGTGATACGCTGGTTCCAAGATGTGGCAGTTCCGAAGGTGATGCGGCAGGTTTCTACACACATTAGAGGTGATGCGTCGATCTTCTCCATTCAGTTGCGGCGATGCGTTGGTTCCGAAAGTGATGCGCTGGTTCTGAGGTAGAAGCCCTGGTCCTGTTCCCGCAACAGAGTTGATGCTTCGATTCTGCTCTCGTAGCAGAGGATGTGTTGGTTCCTCTGGAGCACTAGGCCTACTTCCGAGGGTACAGGACTGGGTTGGCACCACTTGGCAGGACAGGCTCACAGATTGCAGAGTCCAGTTATAGAGCAGGATGGTTGGAAGTCTTTTATGTACCTGAGACTTCAGATCAGGAGGCCAGTCAGCTTACCGTTGGAGTCACTCTGGGTTCAAGTGATGCAGGTTCAGTCCTTCTCATCCAGGCAGAGAGAGCAGCAAGCAGCAGGGCAACACAGAAGGGCAGGAGTCCAGCAATAAGTAATCCAGCAGAGCGGGAGCACAGCAGTTCTTCTTCTTGGCAGAGTGGTCACAGGTCCAGACGTGTACTGGAGTCATGGTGTCAGAGGTCCAATACTTATACCCAGTTGTGCCTTTGTAGTGAAGGAGACTTCAAAGACATGGCTTTGAAGCGCACAGAGGTCCTCCCTTACTGCCCGGGCTCCAGACTCACTACGGGGGGTAAGCAGACCTTTGTGTAGGGACAGGACACAGGCTATTCAGGTGTAAGTGAGGCTGGGTCCAGCTCCTCCTTCCCATCCTCCCAAGATGGCCCATCAAGTCAAACCTAAGCTCCCATTGTGTGTGGCTCTCTATGGGAAATACACAAAGCCCAGCTGTCACCCACCCCAGACTGATCAGAGGTAGGCAGCAGGTACAAAATGGCTAAAGTAAAAAAATGCCAACTTTCTAAAAGTGGGTTTTCCTGAACTGAAATTTAAAATTGGACTTCACCATAAGTGGGGATTTTAAATTAGGATTCCAGAGACACCAGACTTGGGGGTCTTAACTCTTCCCAATTGGAAATTACATTTATAAAATGTAATAAGGTAATCCTGATGTTATCCTATAGGAGAGATAGGCCTTGATGTAGTGAAAAAAGACTTTGGGAGTATTTCACTACCAGGAAGTACATGTCCTGCCTTTTAAATACATTGCACCCGGGGCGTGGCCAAGATGGCGGCACGGTAGGACGCAGAACTCTGCTCCTCCGGCCCTGCCACTCCATTTGCCTTGTTATACACTCACTTCCCGCACTGCAATTCCTGGGAATCGACAGCGCACAGCCTCCTACCTGCTCCGGTACCCAGACGAGGCGAAATCCGGCACATTGGCGTGTTCCCGGTGGAGCGTGCAGTGAGCGGCGCTGAGAAGGACGCGGCTGGGACCGGAACCGCGAGGTTATTGCCGACAGATCCCCCGCCCTCGTGCTGCGGACCGGTGCGCCGCTGGACTCTCCTCGACACCCGGGAGGCTGACCGCGTAGCTGCCCGGTGGGGCTTGGAGCCTAGACTTGCTGCTGTTGGCCGGTCGAACGGCGTGGGGAGCGCGGCCTGTGAGGCGGCCGCCATCTTGCTGCAACTTCCGCTCCGGCCCGCTGGGATGGTGATCGCCTCCTAGGGTCCCGGGAGTCGACCTGAGGCGGTGGTCGGGCTTTGATCCCGGCGGGGGTGTCCTCGCCCAGGCAAACAGCACTATAGTGCTCCGGCTGGTGAGACAGACGGACTCTGGGCCATCTGCAAGATAATCGGCGGGCCGCGGCAGTGCGGACATGCGGCGCTCCTGCCTCCCTTCCGCCTCCTGAACTGAGAGGACTGCGGAAGCACTGCCTGCATTTGGACATTAGGGACCTGCCCCGCGGCCTGCGGCCGGGGCCCCCCCCCCGGTGCTCTGCGCAGAACGGAGGGCCGGCCCTGTAGGGTGAGTGGCCCCTGAGAGAGACACAACGGATGGAGCGGCCCCGTGGGGGGAGCCTACCACCGCGCGGCACAAGTGAGCGGGGCACCCGGGACGCGGTGAGCCCAGGCGGTGTGGTCGCGGAGGCCGGCGCGCCCTGCACCCAGCGCTGAATGGACATCTGGTGAGTTGCATGACCTCCCGGGGCTGGAACTATCATCCTCTAGCCCCTCAGCGGCCTCTGATCCGATATCCCTGGGGTGAAGACCTCGGCCACGCAGCGCTTGAGCGGGCCCCTGCTCTCTTCCCACCCCGCCACAGCTGGAAGTAACCTAGGGGCCCGGGACGTGGCGGGACCGGCAGTTGCATACGTGACAGCGCCCGGGGACTAGATTGGCTGCGCGGTGGGGGCGCTCTCGGCGTGGGTGCGCGCCTACAGCGCCCTGCTGCACGATATCTCTGTGGCACTGCGAGGGAGGTGGCGCTGGGGCGGGCCCCGCCGGAGGTCGCGGCGTGATCGCTTGTCCGGAAGCCTTGCGGGCCCTTTACGCACCCTGCCCCACGTCGCTTAAAGCACGGATTCTGACTGCAGCCCTCGGCAGCCTGGGGTACGAAGATGACATCAGCCCGCGCACGGAGGGAAAAATCCCTCAAAGAGCTTCTGATTAAGCAGCCCGGGAGCATGGAGGTACCCCAGGGCCTCCCCACCCATACGGATCATGCGGCCTCGGGGGCGGAAATGGATGGCCTAGCAACGATGGCCTTTATGCTGGAACTCTTCTCTGCCATCAAGGAAGATATAATGGATCTGAAGAGCCAGCTGGCGTCGGATCTTAAGGAGGTGCGCCGGGACGTTGATGAAGTAGGTGAGAGAGTTGCTGTACTGGAAGAACACGAACTGGTGAGGGAAGAAGACCTGCATCAACTCCAGCAAGAGGTCCTCCGCCTCCGAGACCAGAATCTGGACCTCCAGGCCCACGCGGAGGATCTAGAAAATAGATCACGGAGGAACAACATCCGTATTCGTGCGATACCATCGAAAGCAGAGGGTGACGATCTCCGCGGCTACGTCCTGTCCCTCTTCCAGCAAATACTGGGCGCTGATGACACACAGGAAATCCAGATGGACCGCGTCCATCGCGTGGGTCTCCCAAGAGGTGGAGGGGCCCCCCCGCCTGATGTACTAGTCTGTGTACATGACTTCCAGCTTAAGGAACAGATCCTGCGCAAGGCTAGGGGGGCTCAGCCGATACAATTCCGAGGGCACACGCTGGCCCTTTTTCAGGACATGGCTGCTTCGACCATGGCCAAACGCAGAGACTTCCGACAGGTTACGTCCCATCTACGAGACAAGGGAATACCGTATTCATGGGGCCATCCCTTCCGCATCATCCTTCGATACCAGGGGAAGCTGAGGCAGATGCGCTCCTTGGCCGACACCATGGATCTTTTGGGACTTGTGCCGGATCCGGCTCTGCACCCCAGTGGCGGTCCCTCCCATCGCGAGGGGACGCGTCGCCCCCACTGGCAGACTGTGGGCAAACCCACAACACCCACAAAGCCAGGCCCAGAGGAAATGGTGAAGGAACGGAACGCCGTGCTCTCAACCCTCTCTCAGACCCAGGATCGCCCGAGCACTCCGTGAAGTATTACAGCGTATCGTAAGGGGAAGGCAACTTTGCAAAAGGGCCGGAGGAGCCCACAACTGGTTCACCTCTCTCGGCTCCTTAGACTTTCTCCGGGACCTGCGGGTCACCTGGTACTCTGTCCTAGGAGGTCTTGTCCCCCCCTGATCTCCTCCACTAGACAGACTGTTGTCTCTTGTCCCTCTTTCTTGTCCCCAGTTTCTCCAGAATACTTGAGGTCCTATAAAGGGCCACTCCAGCATGCTGATCTATTCTGGGACTATGATCGTTTGGGCAGGTTTTGGTGTTGTGTTCTGGTTGGGATTTTTGTTGTTTCTTTTGGGGTCCCTGAGCGTCACACATAGGGTCCAATGCTCCCCGGTAGGGGCATACACATGCTCTAGTCCAACCCCCGCCCGCCGCTCCCGGCGCAGCAGACAGCCCGCAGGCGTGTTTACCCCCAGTACTGATGCCTAGGGACCTGAAAATTGTCAGCCTCAATGTACGAGGCCTGAATCATCCCACTAAGCGCACTGCGATTCTTTCCCTTCTGGAGCAGACTGAGGGCGATATTTGCATGCTCCAGGAGACCCACCTCCTTGCCAAAGATACCTCACGAATGCACTCTCGCCGCTTTCCACGCCAATTTTGGTCCTCGGGGACGACAAAAAAGAATGGGGTTGCCATACTGTTTGGGGCTAAATTTGAGGGTAAGGTCCTTTCCACCTTTTATGAGTCCAAGGGGAGGGCATTAGCTCTCAGAATCCAATGGGGTCCCACTGTCTTCACCCTCCTTAATGTGTACGCTCCCAATACCCAGCAGGAAGCTTTCCTCCGTAGGCACATAACAGAAGGGCTGACCTCACCTGACCCAGCACTAGTAATCGGGGGGGATTTCAACCTTGTAATGGATAACGAGCTGGACAGGTCAGGACAACGCCACACACAAGTCGGAGCCATCTCGCCAGACGGGAGGAGCTGGCTAGCAGACAACGGCCTACACGATGTCTGGCGCCTCCACCATGCGGACTCGCGCGACTACTCCCATTACTCGGCAGCACACAAAACTTACGCGCGACTAGATATGCTGATGGTTTCGAGCGCGCTTCTTCCGAGAGTGTCGGACGCCTCCATAGTTGTCCGTTCCCTCTCGGACCATGCGCATGTCTCGCTCTCTTTGCGCTCTGAAGGTCTCGGGCATACGCCCTCTAGATGGCGGCTGCGTGTAGGCCTGTTGCATTCCCCTGCGGTTGTGAAGGAATTGCGCGCCAAGATCACGACCTACCTCCAACTCAATGATAATGGGGAGACTTCCCTGGCTGTGGTGTGGGACGCGCTCAAAGCGGTATTGCGAGGGGAGTTTATGGCGATTTCCTCGGCGGAAGCCCATAGACGGAGAGAAGCCCGCTCAGCTCTTGAGCAGGAGGTGGCGGAATTAGAGGCAATACACAAACGCACAGGTGCACCTCGGATTTGGCGTGCGATGGAAGCGAAACGGACACTTCTCAAACGCCTAGACCTAGACAGGGCCGAATACGCGCTGGTTCGTTTGCGACACAAGTTCTACTTAGGAGGCGACAAATGCGGGAAACTGTTGGCCCAGAGGCTGCGTGCTAGAGCTATAGCGGGGTCCATCCCTTTTCTCAAGAACTCTGCTGGGGAGGAACTTCATCAGGATTCCCAAATCGTTGAAGAGTTTAGATCATTTTATCGCACTCTATATAGCACCGACCACCAAGACACCTCTGGAACCCCAGACTATCTCGCCACTAGCAACTTTACCCGTCTCCCGAAGGCAGAAGCTGACCCCTTAGAAAGCCCTATTCGAGTAGAAGAGGTCATATCCGCCATCGCTAAACTGAAGCCAGATAAATCGCCTGGGCCCGATGGTTATCCAGCACTTTTTTACAAAACGTTTTGCCATGAACTGGCCCCTCTCCTCACACGTCTATATAACTCATTCCAAGATAGTGGAATGATGACAGAATCAATGGGGGAGGCAGCAATTTCGGTCATCCTCAAGCCCAATAAAGACCCAAGGAACTGTGGCTCCTACCGCCCAATTTCCCTACTTAACATTGACGCAAAGCTGTTCACAGGCATTTTGGCGGCGCGGCTGAATCCTCTTATGGCGGGTCTCATTGACCCTGACCAGGCGGGATTCATCCCCTCCCGTCAGGGGAGCGACAACACCAAACGCCTTCTACATCTTATAGATGGGGTCCGGCGCTCTAGGGTGGGGGCACTGCTTTTTTCGGTTGACACGGAAAAGGCGTTTGACAGAGTATGCTGGCCATACCTCTTCGACGTCCTTCGAACCATAGGATTTGGCCCTCGTTTCCGCACTTGGGTACGGTGCATCTATCACGCTCCGCGAGCATTTATCAGGGCTAATGGGATTTCCTCATCCCCTTTTCAGATTGCACGGGGCACTAGGCAGGGATGTCCGCTTTCGCCTCTTTTATTTGTCCTATACATGGAACCCCTTGCACAGAAGATCCGGGATCATCCCGACATCCAGGGCATTAAATTTGGGGGTGACCGCCATAAAATAAGCCTCTATGCTGACGACATCATTCTCTCTCTATCACAGCCAATGACCTCCCTCCCCGCACTGGTGAATGAACTCGAGGCCTTTGGTCGGATATCGGGATTTAAAGTAAATCTGGCCAAATCCCAGGTCCTCAACCTATCCCTACCGCAACAGCAGGCCGAGGCCCTTCAACAGTCTCTACCTTTGCATTGGTCACATGATCCCATCCCATACTTGGGCATTCAGCTGCCACCTTCACTACCGCGCACGCTGGAAGTGAACTATATGTCTCTGATGGCGCATACACGTAGAGCCTTAGACGGGTGGGCTAAACAAACGCTATCATGGTTTGGGCGCATTGCGGCAGTCAAAATGATGGTCTTACCACGCATTTTGTATTTATTCCAAGTCCTCCCGCTAACGCCGCGGCCCGGTACGGTGAGGTCACTGCAACTAGCGCTGAATAACTTTATCTGGGGGAACAAGAAAGCGCGTCTCTCGATAGCACAACTGTCGCGTTCCAGGGAGGTGGGAGGAGTGAGACTACCTCTCATTCATAGGTACCTGCAGGCGGCACATCTCCGCTACGCGTTAGAATGGAACCGCCCGCTATCGGAGAAGCACTGGACCTTTATGGAGCAAGCGGTCGCGGGCGCGAATCTCTGGCGGGAACTCTGGCTCCCTCGCCGCCTTCGATCCTGGGGCCTATATCCTTCGCCGGTGACGGCAGCCACTATGAAAGTCTGGGACACTGTGACACGGACGAGGGGACTCACAACGTTGCCCTCCCCAATGACGCCCCTAGTGGACAACCCAGAATTCCCTCCTGGCGTCAAGTCCGCTGTTGCACAGAGATGGAGAGAAGCGGGGTGCAAACGATTAGGCCATCTTTTCGATCCTAAGGGCATCATTCCGTTTAGCCGCATCAGACAGGACCTAGACCTCCCCCGTTCAGATGAATATTACTATCTCAAGCTGCGGCACTGGGCTACCTCACGAGACTACCTCACGCAGGCCTCTCGCACTCTGACCCCTTTTGAACAATGGGTAGCGAAGAAAACAGACGATAAACACCTTATAACCGAATTGTATACGCTCCTTACACCTCGTCAGACAGGGACTCGTACTCGGGGGCAACTTAGATGGGAGGCGGAGCTAGGCAGGGCCCTTACGGACAAAGAGTGGGACAATATCCACTATAGGGCGCACCATACCGCGTATAATACAGCTGGAATGGAGTCCGCATTTAAAGTAGCAGCGTATTGGTACCTCACTCCGGCTAGGATACACCAGTGGAACAAAAACCACACCGAAGAGTGTTGGCGCGGCTGCGGAATGTCGGGATCCCTAGCGCACCTACTATGGCACTGCCCGAGACTGGAGCGTTTCTGGGAACAGGTTTTAAATGATATAGATGAGGCATTTGACACCGAGATCCCCGTTTCCCAGCGTACACCCTATTGGGTCTATCAAACCCTCTCACCTTTCCTCTGCACTCCATGCGCGGTAGGCAGATAGCACTAGCTCTTCTTGCAGCGCGTCAGGCGATCCTACTTCATTGGGGTACTGCCACGGTTCCAGACCACTCGGCCTGGCTTCTCAAGCTTTGGCTGACCCTGGCCATGGAACGGCTCTCATTAATGCAAGCGCAGAAGGGAGAGAAGTACACTGAACTCTGGGCACCATTCATTTCACTACTATCGAAAGACCTCAGAGAGGTCACCTGCCCCAAACTTTTGCAAGTACTTCATTTGATACCCATCCCAGAGAAAGGCACAGAGCCTCGATAGGACTGGCGGGCGTGGGGTGGGCGTGTGGTATAAAGTCCCTCCCCCTACTGTTCCTTTTCATTTTTTCGTTGGTTTGTTTCTCGATTGCGGGATCCGGGTGGGTGGGAGGGAGAGGGAGGGGGGTCTCCTTGTTGTTTTTTCATGCATAGAAACCCTGCTTTCCCCACTAGGACCCACGAGGGCATTGGCGGATTGAACTCTCGAATCTGGACTCTCCCCCTCGGACTATGGGCCTTGTACATCCATGACAGCATTGTTTGTAGCCGCCGGCCCCTGTGGTTGTAGGCAGAAGGCTGTGTATGATGAAGAGCTGCTTTGCAAATCGTTAATAAAATAGATTTGTTCCATAAATACATTGCACCCTGCTTCTGGGTTGTCCAGGGCCTACCTTAGAGGTGACTTATATGTATAAAAAAGGAAAGTCTGGGCCTGGCTAGCGGCTCATTTTGCAAGGTCGACGTGGCAGTGTAAAACTGAACATACAGGCTCTGCAGTGGCAGGCCTGAGACATGGTTAAAGGACTACTTCAGTGGGTGGTACAATCAGCGCTGCAAACCCACTAGTAGCATTTAATTTATAGGCCCTGGGTACAGGGGTACCACTTTACTGGGACTTATAAGTAAATTAAATATGCCAATTGGGGATGAACAAATGTTATCATGTTTAGGGGAGAGAGCACAAGCACTGTAGCACTGGTCAGCCGTGGTAAAGTGTACAGAGTCCTAAAGCCAGCAAAAACAAGGTCAGAAAAGTGGAAGAGGTAGGCAAAAGGTTGGGGGGAAGACCACCCTAAGGCTGTCAGGTCTAACATGATTGTTGAGGTATGCTGGGCAAAGTGTTTTGTAATGCCTTGAAAGTGTGAGTGAGGAGTTTGAATTGTGCTTGTTTGTGAATGGAGAGTGGAGCTCTGTCAGGTGTGGTGTAATGTGAGTGCGGTGTGGGAGGTTGAAAGTGATTCTGGCCACCAAGTTCTGAATGGTCTGCAGACTTCTGCTGAGTTTTTTGTTGATCATGGCATAGAGGGTGTTTCTGTAGTCCAGTTTGCTTGTGACTAGACTATCCATGACGGTTTTGCAGGTGCTGATTGGGAGCCATTTGAAAATCTCACTCAGCATCTTCAGGGTGTGGAAGCATGAAGTGGTTACGGCATTGACTTGGGTGGTCATGTTGAGCTTGCTGTTGATGATGATCCCTAGGTTCTTGGTGTAGTCAGTCGTAGCTCTGTTATCCACCACGTGGAGTCCCATGGTGATGTGCTCTTCCTGAAGATCATGATTTTGTTCTGGTCGTTGTTCAGCTTAGATAATTGTTCTTCGTCCAGTGGGTGATTTTAGTCATGCAGGCATTGAACTTGATCTGAGTACTTGGCGTCTTGTCCTTGATGGAGAGAATAAGCTGTGTGTCATTGGCATAGAAGAGGATGTTGATGTTGTGAGAGAGGATGATGCTGGCTAGAGGGATCATATATGTGTTGAAATGGGTGGGCTGAGGGAGGATCCTTGAGGAACTCTGCAGATGAGGTCGCAGGTGTCCGAGGTGTGCGGTGTCAGCTGACTGACTTCCTTCCAGTAAGGACGGAGCAGATCCATCAGAGGGTGTCTCCTTGGATTCAGATGTTGTGTAGGCGCTGGATGAGGATGGGCTGGGAGACTGTGTCAAATGTTGCTGAGATGTCCAGGAGGAGGAGGGCCACCATGTCTCCTCTGTCCAGAGTCATGCGGATGTCATTCGTGGCATTGATGAGGAAAATTCCCATGCTATGGTCGCTTCTGAAACCAGATTGAGTGGTGTCAAGGAGTTGGTGGTGTTTGAGGTATTCAGTGAGGTGTCTGTTGATGATTTTCTCTAAGACCTTGGCCTTTGGAATGGTAGAAGGGAGATCGGTCTGTAGTTGACCAGCGCTGAAGGGTCTGCAGAAAGTTTCTTCAGCAATGGGAGGACAATTGCGTATTTCAAAGCATCTAGGAAGGTCGCAGAAAAAGTGGAGGCATTCAGAATGGGTATGAGTATGCGCTGATGAGTTGCAGTCATCTGGAGTAGACATGGTGGGGGCAGGGGTCCGACGGGGCCCGAGTGGATGGACTTTGCGGTGGGGGAGATTTCTTCTGGGGTGATGACAGGCCAAGTGGCTATCATTGGTTCTACAAAATAAGATCTGGAGGTGTTTGGAGAGGTCTTTTGGGTCTGGTTGTGGGCTGAAGTTGATGTAAGTGGTGGTGATTTTGCTGCTTAAGAATTCAGACACATTGCTGCAAAGGTCTGATGAGGGAGTGATTGAGTTGAAGGCTGCCGATGGTGAGGTGAAATCTTTCATAATGGCGAAGATTTCTTTGCTTCTGTTGGTGCTGGCATCGATGCGGTTGGCCAAAGCGGGACAATTGGTGTTCCATCTCATTTAGTGGTTGTGGTCTGGCAATGGAGTGTGTGCATTGGACCAGTACGGGTATTCTGAAATTGACAAGGGTGTGGTCTATCCAGGGAACTAATGTGGGCTGCTTGACTCAGATGGAGCCAAAGTTGGTGAAAATAGGGTCCTAGAGGTGTTCAGAGATGTGGGTAGGTCTCTTTACTTGTTGGTTGAGTCCCAGGCTACCAAGGTCTTCAATAAGTGCTCTTGAGTTGGGATTGGCGTGGTCTTTCAGGTGGAAGTTCAGGTCTCCTAGTAGAATGTAACTGCTAGCATCGAGAGTGAGTGGTGTGACGAAGTCCATGATGGTGTTGGTGAAGTTGGTGCGCAGTCCCAGTGATCTGCAGATGAGAGTTCCACTTAGGGTTAAGTTGGCTGTGACATGGAGCTTGAATAACAGGTCTTCCAGGTTGGAGGATAACGTGCTCATTGATATGGTGCAGCTGATGTTTTTTGTGTACATAATGGCGATTTCACCTCCATGCTCGTGAAGTCTGCCTTGCCTGGCAATCTGTAGCCAGGGAGGATGGTTGTGGCGAAGTCAGGTGCCAATCAGGGTTCAGCCTGGGTTCTCTGAGAAAAAGTAAGTCAAGGACATTGTTATGCAGCAGGTCCCAGATCTCTGTGGCGTGTTTGGTGGAGGTGCAGGTGTTGAGGTGCATGCATGTGAGTGTGGATTGTTGTGTGGGTGGTTGCTGGACTGTGTGAATGTCAGAGAGTGGGGTGTTGGGTGCAGTCAACATGGTCAGGGTGAGTACGTCAGGGTGAGTACATGAAAACGTGCAGAAAATGCAAGAGAATGTTCCCTCGGTGTTGTGTGGTGTGGCAAGGCAGCAGAGTGTGGAGCAGCGTCAGGAGTTGAGGGTGCAGAGGGTCGCGGCATGGTAGTGACAGGAGGGGAAAAGCCAGGTTTCCTGGCACTGTCTGTGGGAGTGTATAACATTGACGCGGGAGGCACAATTTCTATTGGCTTCGGTCATGTGTTCTACGTCTGGGTGTAGCACACCTCTGCTCGCTGTCACGGCTCTGCACCTTCGACTTGATCGTAGAGTCAGCTCAGCGTGCCCTACCAGACAAATCAAACAGACTGGTATCCAGATGCCCATTTAGCCACCCAGCCCCATCACCAGGTCTTCGATGTGCGTTCATTACTGCCCACCTGGATCCGCAGCCTGAACCTGCCCCCTCTATCATCAAACAGCAGCGCTGCCTGCCATTTCCTATCTCCTGCATTACAGTGTCTTTCAGAGAGCCAGCGCTCGACCTGTGAGGTACTGTGAAAACCTGCACCAACATCACAACACTGGAAGACACCTAGGGGCATATGTATCAAGGGATTTGCGTCACGTTTGTCCCACACAATGGGGCACAGGGCGATGCAAAACCTATAATGATATCTAACAAGCCACGCAAGACCACCTTTCGTGGCCCTGTGTGGCTTGGTAAATCTGGAGTAACGCGAGGCAGCGCAGGTCGCTGCTTTGCATTACTCTGCCCCAGGGACGCGTTCCATGTGTAGAGTGTGGGTGTTCCCAGGCATCCACCCAGGGATTCTGAATCATTCCCAGATTAACCAATACTGGTAGACCTAGAAATACGTCACAATGCTATGCCTTCTGAGGGGAGGCATAACGAGGAAAAATATCTTTATTTCTCCTCGCTTTTTCTTCTTTGGGAGCAAAAAGCCTTAGAGGATTATTTATGTGCAGGAAGGTGTTCCTTCCTGCACAAAAACAATCCCGTAAGCCAGGCACCCTTACACCATGGTGCAAGGGTGCCTGCGTTGGCGCTAGGCAGCAGTTTGTGCGCCAGCACGGGCAGAGAGCAGGAATGCTCCATATATTGATAGATATGTCGCATTCCTGCCCTCTCTCTTTGACGCAGCACAGCGCAGCAAGGTGTCTTACTGCGTTGCGTAAAATATTGATAAATATGGCCCCTAGTAAATAGGTAAGACCGGACAATAATGGAGGTGAACTGCAAGCCACAGAAAACTGCAGTAGTTCAAAAAACTTCCATAATGTATTAAAAGGGCCACTATATACAGGAATTTTTTTAATTTGTTTATTGTTGTCTATAGCAAGGACTCACCCCTCGCAGGCTTCAGAGCACTATACAAAGCTAATATGTAGAGGAATCTTTTGGAGAAACAATTGCAGAGCGCTGTTCAAAGAGTTCGAAACAATAGGATTGTGAAAAGTAATTAGTGGAACAATTTGAGAATGATGTGCAAATGCTTTTGCAATAAGAGTAATGCCAGTATATCATGCAGAAGCACCGCACAAAGGGACTCATTTAGAGTTCGATGGAGAGGTACTTATCACAACATGATGGTTACTCCATCTGCCTTATTACAAATGAATTAGGATTTAAAGCACTTGTAATATGGCTGTCGGATATCCGTCATGTTTGGGATGCGGTACCCACCAGCCCCCACCCGCCAAACTCAGGCACTGAGCTGAAACAATTTGAAAGGTGACAATATCGTTCAGAGAGGTAATCAAAGATGTACAGAAAACCAGCGATATCTAACTGATAATTAAAAATTAATGATAGGTTACTATCAAACCATGAGATATGTAGGTGCAAGTGTACTCAAATTACCTGAAAGCAGTTGCTATCAGGAGTATGAGTAACGTATTTCAGAATGATGTCCATAAGAGCTAGCAGATTGGCTGAGAGGCAAAGCACAGAAGTTAATAAAGCTTGGGTAATAACAGTAGCGCGCTTATATGATGGGATGAGCAAACCTGAGAGCAGGGGTCCAGCAAGAGGTAGTGAGTGAAAGCAAACCATCAGGCTAATAAGAGAGCAGAAAGAGGAGGGCTATTCAGCCACATGAAGATGTTGATAAATTGACCTTCTTTAGTAGGTATTTGAAAGCAGAGAAAGAGGGGGTGATGCTGATATGAACCCAAAGCCCGTTGTAAGTAGTGGGGCCTTGTCTTCTTGACATGTGGGGCCATATTTATCATTATTTCACCCAACGCAATGCAGCAAGACATGGCACATACCTGCTCTCTGCTTGCGCTGGTACACACACACTCTGCCTAGCGCTGAGGCAGGCATTCTTGGACCATGGTGCAAGGGTGCCTGCAATACAGGCAGGAATGTTTTTGTGCAGGAAGGGATACCTTCCTGCACAAAATTAATCCTCAAAGGTGTTTATCAGCCATGCAGGGCCTCGCAAGGTGGCCTTGCATGGCTCGGTAAAGGTATAGGTGTTGCGTCACCCTGTGCCCCTTTGCATGGCACAAGGAAAACACAAAACCCTTGACAAATATGCCTCGTGCTATGTAAAAATATCTTTTGCTTTTGGATAGTAGCTAGTTTTCGTGAACCTCCAGGCCTGGATACCTTTTGAGTGGGGTATCTGGGAGTGTAGGTGTACGGCTTTATAAGTCCCTCAATCAATCAGGATTTGTAAAGCATGGCTAATCACCCGACAGGGAATCCAGGCGCGCCCAGGTCCCGAAGGCTTACTTGAATAGCCAGGTATTGAGGGCCTTTCGGAATTCCGAAAGTGAGGTGGTGGTCCAGAGTTGCATGAGAAGGCTTCGCAAAAAACAGTGGAAAAGCAAGGAGAAAGCAGTGAAATGAGGAAAAAGCAAAGAGAAAGTACACAAAAAATGGGGGAAATAGCAGGACAAAGCAGTGAGAATGAGGGAAAAGTGAAGCAAGCAGTTCTCTCTGTGCATCTGGTAGCCATTTGAGGAAAGTCAAAGCAGGTGTAATGTGTTCACATGAGAGGCACTTTAGTAATATCACAGAGGTCCTATGTTAATTCTTGAGGGGCATCTTCTGTCAGCTGCAGTTGTCCTCACTGCTCACAAGCAACATGCCTTATGCTTCCATGGTACGTTTTTTGGCCATTTATGTCCTAGTGATAGGCCCATGTGAGTAGACAGAAGAGACCTCCAAGTTTTTCGTAGGGATTTCACCGGTTATTCATGATATGCCTACTTTTAAGTGTATTTACTTCACTCTTTGTTTAAAGGAAACGTAAAATATTAAGTTCTCTTGCTTGCTTACTTGCTAATGACACTTGGATCTTTTCTCCTCTGTAGGTGCTTTGAGTCATCTTTGTCTGGAGCTGGATTCCACAGACGGGGATCCCTTTGGCCCCTCGGCAAAGCACACAAGGGAAACAGGTAAGTGTTGTAATGAAATATTTTAGGGGGCATTCCTCTTTTCTTCTATTCCTTTCTTTTTTCGCTTGTATCTTTGGCACTAAAGTTCATACTGTCACTATGCAATCAAGCCTGCGGTAAGAGTTATGGGTACTCCAATGGCAAGAGTATTCCTTGTCAG
Organism: Calotriton arnoldi; assembly: GCA_963921515.1. Taxonomy (NCBI): domain Eukaryota; kingdom Metazoa; phylum Chordata; class Amphibia; order Caudata; family Salamandridae; genus Calotriton; species Calotriton arnoldi. Next base: position 96,991 of record CAWUFW010003295.1, read on the forward strand.
TAGTGTGTAATTCTCTCCATAAATCTACACAGTCCATTATGCTCATCACTTCCTGCAGCGCCCCTGGCAAGACTGCTTTGAGTATAGCTTAGGCAGGTGTCTATCCATCTCTCTGTCCAAAACACAATTAAAGTCCCCATCCCATATTATAGGGGCATCTATACATTTTCTCACAAACTGGGATTTATATATTTTTTACTTCTAATGTCTGAATTATAGGAGTCCGGTTGCATACCTCCCCCTTTTAAGGGCTAGATTTCCCTAGCCCACAGAGTTGTGAATATAGTCAACCCTCTGCGGAAAAGGGGGTACAGGACGGGCATCTCTATCTCCTTCCTAGGGGTTCTACACATTAGCAAAAGAGACATTTGATGGACAACAGACCTGCCAGAAAACTTGTAGAGTCCTGTTCCAGGACCCTTCTCAGTTCAGCACACACAGACAAGAGGATTTATATTACTGGGGGCTCATCATACCCTAATTCTAGTATAGCATGTGTGGATTAGAATAGGCATGATGATAACACATATACAAACAAAGGTGAATGTGGTAAGCAAAAACAACATGAAAGTACAAAGCATTATGCCTAGGAGGCAAATCCTATCCTACATAAGTTCACATTAAACCTGGTGAGAAGTGAGAAACCTCCTGCATACCCCAGTATGTGTCTTATGACTGGGAACCCGTCCTTGGGATGAACTCGGCTCCTATGGGTGCCGCAGATGCTCTTCCCCCCTCATGGGAGACCCGAGGTTACATCGTTTTGTGCCTGGCTAACCTGGTTACCTCGCATCAATGGCCTACCAGCACAGTGCTGTGCGCAGGTGCATGGCGACCCACAGCTGGGTGAGGGCACCTGATGACTCCTTACTGGGCTAGAACTGTTGCCAATCAGTGGCCCCTCCTACGACTGAGTCATCTGTGCAGAATCAGAGCTTAGACACTATGGGGCTGATTCCGATTCGGGCCGGAAAACGTACCGACCAACTCGGAGCCGGAATAAATACCGACCGACACGTACCGGTGCAGCCCGACCCGCAAAGTACGATGAGAAGCGTGCAAAATACGACCGACGCGTACGGAACACAAGCCGAACGACCGAACCGCGCGGAAAACAGCCAACCGGCCGGAAAAGCACGCGAATCGAACCGACCGACACGCACCAGGAAGAATCCCGAACGAAACGTACCCGCGAACTCCTACCCGCCAAGTACGATGCAACACGTGGAAAACACGACTGAGTCGCATGGGGCCCAAGCCGCACGACCGACACGCATTCAAAACTGCGAGCCGAAGCAACCCAAAACCCTGCGACTGACGCGTACGCAGCACAGAAAACAGCACAAACACAGCATGAACGAATCTGAGAGGCTCGCACGAGACAACTGGAGGGTCCGACTCGGTCACAAGAACGTCTCCTACATGCACAAAAAGAACCAAGGGAAAAAAAACACAAAAAAGGCCAAACAAGCAATCACAAAGCAAATAAATACTGGGGGGAAACAGGGAACAAAGACACACCTACAACTCCACCCATATAAAGGACACAAATCCCTACCATGATCCTTTGCAAATTCAAATTACCTGCCAGCACTCAACACCAACAGACAGCAACCACACACACACTCACAGCTCATCCATCACACAAGCCACACACCAGCAGCACCACAACAAATAGCACCCTCACATACACACAGCAAAACACACACTCACACACCCTCACTTGCACACCAACACACACATCACACACCAGCACCACCCAACACCATGCCCCCAAAGAAGAATCACAAGTTCCTAGATAGTGAATTGGAAGTCCTGGTAGATGAGATCCTCAGGGTAGAGCCACAGCTGTTTGGTACATTGGTCCAACAGACACCCATGTCGCAGAAAACCAAGATGTGGGAGAGGATCGTCGACAGGGTGAACGCACAATCACCATGTTTGCGCACAAAGGTAGACATCCAGAACAGGTGGTATGACGTGCGCAGGAGGGTCAAGGAGCTGTTGAAGAAGGACTACATCGCGAGCCAACACACCGGCAGTGGCCCTCCTGCCAAACCAGTATACCTCAGGCCCTGGGAGGAGAAGGTGTGGGCCATCCTACCACCAGTGAGCGTCTATGGACTAGAAAACATCCCAGAGCCTGGTGAGTACACAACAAATGTACACAATATTGTGCCACAATACACACACATCACTGTCAAGGGGAGAGTCAAACCATGCACCCTTAGCAAATACACACCAACCAAAACAGATCATCCCAAAATGTGTATGTCAGCCAGATAAACACAATACATGCCAGCTCATAGTGAAATGTAACTGTGTCATGACATGTACAAACCTAACAACAAATAGAGCTAGGCAGTGGCACAAATATAACCAACAAACACAGTCAGACATGTAGCCACCACCACAACACCACCTCACAGGGAAGCTCACTGAAAGGAAGGAATACTGTGTATGCTGGGCAAGTCAGTGTAGCCAATAGCATCATGGGAGTCGTAGTCACAGAAATTGCCCACCCTCACAATGCGCACATCAACACCACCATGAACCATGCCCACATCACAGGGAGTGGAAAACAACTGACAAGATGGCTGACACTGGCTACTGCTGTGGGGAGCACAAGGCCCTGCTAGCAACTGTGCACCAACCAACAGCAGGACACCACTGACTGACATCCTGAAAGACAACTTGCACTCCCTGCAATGGAAGCACGTTCCATGGTGGGATATCTGGCTGGGTGGGAAGGAGGACTCACAGCACTGACCATAGTCACCAGCAGCTCCACCCACACACCCCCTAACACAAACCACACACAACTCACCTGGGAGAAAGCATTGCCTCACACACCAATCAAATATCCCACAAAGAACCACAACCCTGGGTCATGCAGTGTGAAGCACAGGGACACACATGGGACTTGTAGCAAAACAAACCCCAGGATAACACTGTCAGCCATCTTGTCAGCACAGGCACACAACCCCACAGGGAAGCTGAGTCAAAAGGAAGGAAGCATGGGCATGCTGGGAAGGGGGGTGGAGGCAAAAGCATGATGGGAGTGGTAGTCACAGCCCAACATCCCCCACCCACATGGGCCAGCAAGATCACACCCAAGCATGCACACCTCACAGGGAGTCAAAAGCCACATCAAAGATATCTGACACTGGTGCTCTGTTGTGGGGAGCACAAGGCCATGCTGGGAACTGGCCAACAACCAACAGCAGGACACCACTGTCAGCCATCTTTCCATTGCTGTCACACCCACACACAGTGAAGTACACTCAAAAGGAAGGACGTATGGGCATGCTGGGAAGGGGGGTGGAGGCAATAGCATGATGGGAGTGGTAGTCACAGATATTGGTCAGCCTCACAATGCGCACATCAACACCACCATGAACCATGCCCACATCACAGGGAGTGGAAAACAACTGACAAGATGGCTGACACTGGCTACTGCTGTGGGGCGCACAAGGCCCTGCTGGCAACTGTGCACCAAACAACAGCAGGACACCACTGACTGACATCTTGCCATTGCTGTCACACCCACACACAGTGAAGTACACTCAAAAGGAAGGAAGTATGGGCATGCTGGGAAGGGGGGTGGAGGCAATAGCATGATGGGAGTGGTAGTCACAGCTCAACATCCCCCCCCCACATGGCCCAGCAACATCACACTGAAGCATGCACACCTCACAGAGAGTCAAAAGCCACTTCAAAGATGTCTGACACTGGTGCACTGTTGTGGGGAGCACAAGGCCATGCTGGGAACTGGCCAACAACCAACAGCAGGACACCACTGTCAGCCATCTTGCCATTGCTGTCACACCCACACACAGTGAAGTACACTCAAAAGGAAGGAAGTATGGGCATGCTGGGAAGGGGGGTGGAGGCAATAGCATGATGGGAGTGGTAGTCACAGATATTGCTCACCCTCACAATGCGCACATCAACACAACCATGAACCATGCCCACATCACAGGGAGTGGAAAACAACTGACAAGATGGCTGACACTGGCTACTGTTGTGGGGAGCACAAGGCCCTGCTGGCAACTGTGCACCAACCAACAGCAGGACACCACTGACTGACATCCTGAAAGACAACTTGCACTCCCTCCAATGGAAGCACGTTCCATGGTGGGATATCTGGCTGGGTGGGAAGGAGGGCCGGATGTCAACCAAATACAACCAATGAAGACCATGTACACACCCCAACATTCACATAGAAATGCCCAAATAATGCAGGACAATGTGCTACACCAATATCAACCCCTGACTGTGACAACTTAGGACAATGCAATGTACAGGCCCGCATCCAGAGGCACAGTCACAACTGTCAGGTGTGTCAACCATTGATGCCTGCAGAAACATAACATACATTTTTTGTGTCTCCCAAAAACAGGTGATGATGGGGACACAGCAGGAGACGCTGAGGAGTCCCGGTCCCAGGCTCAAGAGGATACGGAGCTCACTGGTGTGGAACAGCCTCTGCCCTCCTCGGATGAAGAAGACCAACCTGGCACCTCCGGAGCAAGTCATCATGCAGCACCAGCAGGACCACCAGCTGCACCCCCTGCACCCACCCCTCCAACGACTGTCAACACACATACCACCCCTGCCGACATGGACAGACCAAGGAGCACCACCACCACCAGCACAGGGACCCTGGACCAACGTGGGGCCATGGACACCAACACCACCAACAACCCCCAAGGGGGCCCAGGGTCACCTGTGCGTGCCACCTCAGGTACTGCACGTGTCGCCAGGGGTGGTGGGAGGGGTGGGAGACATAGGTCGCTGCTTGCAGAGGGGTCTGGACTGCATGATGACCCACAACTGGCACGCATAGCCGATGCGTACCAGTCCAGCACCGAAGAGCTCAGCCAGGTAGTGGGGCTCCTCAGGGACATTAAACAGCAGCAGGCTGCCCATCATGCCCGCTTGGACTCACACATGTCCCGCGTGGAGTCCAAGTGGGACACACTGCAAGAGATGACGGCGGTGCATAGGGACATATTACAATGCCTCCGCCAGATGAGCAGCAACCAGTCAACACCTCCCTGTGTGCCCACAACATCTGCTGCTGAAACAACTGCAACTGCCACAGGGAGGGCGGATGACTCTGGCGAAGAGTCCCCTGCACCGCAGCAGCCTGCACTTGAGGGTCCCCCCCAAAGAAGAGGGGCCGTCCGAGGAGGGGCAAGTGAGAGGCCGATGGCCATGTGCAACCCCCAGGAAGCCAAAACCTGTTCTGGATAATCACCTTTGTGCGCAAACTGTTCACCCTGTTGACTGCAACACAACTCTCCCACATGACATGGGGAGCTCAAGTTGGACCAATGTCTCAGATGACTGTGGACTTTACTCTGGACATTTCTGCTACCAGGACTTCCAAATCATCTAGGAACTTTGGATTACAATCACAATGTACAGCACCCACCATCCTGTGCACTATACTCACACATGTATGTCAATAAACTCACTAATACACCATACTTGCCTCTGTTGTGATTCCTACGTTGTCTCTGAAGTGGCGATGATGATCTGGGAAATGACACTGTGCATGCTAACTGCTACAGCAAGTACAACACCGGCATGTGAGTCATGGCGACGTCACACATATGAGGGAGGCACACCACCAGGGCTACACAACACATACACACCATGGCCATCTGACTCATCGCCTACACTGATGTTGCCAGGAAATACGTTGCATTGCACAGACCCAACACCTATTCAAAGTCTGTGTTAACTAGCCCACTGGTGCAGTAAGCAAATGTCAGTCAGATGTGTGACCACAGACAACGCACATCACAAAGTGAAGCACAGGTTTATTACACATTTGCAACATGTTGTAACCACCACAGATGCAAGGTAATCCCACCTGGCAGCGGGCACACAGTCAACAAGTGTAGAAGGAAGGAAGTCCATGGGTGTGGTGCACATCACCTGTAGGGACACGACAGCTACCACCCTGGAAGTCGAATCACGGTGTCGGGGATCACAGTTGACCAAACGACTCTGAAAGTACCCTGTGAAGGACAGAAATGACACACAGTCAAAAGCACTGAAGAACAGGACAGAACTGCAATACTCATGCCCAATACATGTCACAAGATACCCACCCAGAACCAAGTTAGCATGTCAACACTGTTGGGGAGTACAGACTACCTGTAAGGACACATCGCTACACGCATACAGTCATGTAGCACATGGACACACTCAAACAGCACCAGAGCACCACCAACACATATCATGCAAACTCACATCAGTTACATGACATCTCTGGATACTTACATTCAGCTGAAGAAGTTGGTGATGAGCTGTGTGCGGACATCACCATCATCATCATCATCATCATCACTGGCATCGTGGTCCAGGCCAGGATCCTCCACAGGTGGCGGATGTTGGTCATCGTCGTACAGGATGAGAGGCAACTCCTTCCGCACTGCCAGGTTGTGTAGCATGCAGCAGACGATGACAATCTTGCACACCTTTGCCGGGGCATATGGGAGGGACCCTCCTGTCTTGTCCAGGCAGCAGAAGCGGCTCTTCAGGAGACCAAATGTCCGCTCAATCACTCTCCTCGTCCGACCATGTGCCTCATTGTAGCGCATCTGGGCTGGTGTCACAGGGTTCCTGAGGGGCGTCAGCAACCACGGCATGTTGGGATATCCGGAGTCACCTACATACAGACAATTGCACATTAGCTGAGTTGGAAAAGAGGGTGGAACACTACATTGCAGAACACACACAATGGTACAAAGTCAGTACACACCAACAAGCCAGGCACGCTGGTTCCGCATCTGTGACATCATCCTCGGGATGCGACTACTCCTCATCACGTAGGCATCGTGTGCAGAACCGGGGAAACGGGCACACACGTGTGAGATGGTCATATCTGCAAGACAGACCACCAGTGCATTGACCGAGTGGTAGTGCTTGCGGTTCCTGTATGCCTGCTCCTGGGCCTGTTGTGGTACCAAAGCCACATGTGTCCCATCAATGGAGCCAATGACATGCGGCATCCTCCCCAGGGCATAGAAGTCACTCTTCACGTCAGTGAGTTGCTGGAGTCTAGGGAAAAAGATGTACTGGTTCAGGTATATCAACATAGCCTCCAATACATCACGGAGCACACGGCTGAACATGGTCTGTGACATCCCACCAGCAGTCGCCAGAGTGTGTTGAAAGGTACCGGTGGCAAAGAAGTGTAGGGCTGCCATCACCTTCACCTTGGGGGTCAGCGCTGTAGGGTACGGCCGGCCAGGTTGCAGGTGTGGTGCCAAGCGCACTGCCAAATCATCAATCAGCTGCCTGGTGAAGCGGTACCGTCGGATGCTGTCACGTTCCACCATCGTTGCCAGGTCAGGGAATGGTCTATGGACAGCTGGTGCCCTGCAGTGCATAGGTGAAGAAAGAAAGATTGTCACTCACCCCACATATGTGGCATTGTACACACTCAATATCACACGATACATCATTATGAGGCACAAGTACATGATGTGTGCAGTTCCGTAAGGACATGTATGGCACATACATGGCCAACATCCAACATCACAGTTCAACAAGTGGCATCAATAAGTCCCAGGTTGTGCCATTGGGTATCATGAGGACGTGTCACATTTCCCATCTCCTGCTGCCACGTTACAAACACACCCCACAGTGACATGTGAGGGCAGATGTGCCCCAGGCATCACAGCTCAACGACAGGTAGATTCCCAGGGACCCTGTATTGCCACATGGACACTGGCATGACATGGCGTATCATGTATACACCACAGCAAAACAACCATGACCCCCACAGGTAGTGGTCCCTGTTGCCTCGGCAGGACAGACATGGATGTCTGTGACACACACACGCACAACATCAAAGTCCATGCACAAACAACGTGGATGTGGAGACTGTCTTCCATTGTGCACATGAAATCCGAGACATTGTAAACACAACATGCACACAGACTGTGGAGGACCATCACTATTGTGCCAATGGGTCACCCTGGGTTAAACATACCGTCCCACATGGGACTCAGGGGGCATGTGACATGACATACACATACACCACCGTGAAATGTGACCATGCCACATGCTCAGATATGAACAGTTGCACATCACAGTGGTCATGTACACGAAACACCAAGGATACTGTCCCCATGAACACGTGCACAGCCTGGGGGTGGCTGCCCCAAGTGACACCCACAGAACAACATGTTCACCCCCATACACGGAATAGGTAATGCAGCCTTACATGCCTTAGGATACAGTTTGGACAGGCTGTGGTGATGTTGGTGTGCCCCTCACTCCCTGGGAAGTATATGTGGCTGGCATATGTTCACCTGTGACAGGCATGGTGACATATGCCAGTGACATGTACAGGGACGCGTTGGACAGCAATGGACCGATCGGTGCGCACACATTGGCCATTGTATTCAATGTGTGCTGGTACGCGTTGCATTCGCAATACGCGTTGGACAGCACTGGACCGATCGGTGCGCACACATTGGCCATTGCATTCAATGTGTGCTGGTACGCGTTGTATTCGCAATACGTGTTGGACAGCAATGGACCGATCGGTGCGCACACATTGGCCATTGCATTCAATGTGTGCGGGTACGCGTTGTATCCTAGGTACGCGTTGAACAGCAATGGACCGATCGGTGTGCCCGGCCGGCCCATTGCATTCAATGTGTGCGGGTACGCGTTGTATCCTGGGTACGCGTTGAACAGCAATGGACCGATCGGTGTGCCCGGCCGGCCCATTGCATTCAATGTGTGCGGGTACGCGTTGTATCCTAGGTACGCGTTGAACAGCAATGGACCGATCGATGTGCCCGGCCGGCCCATTGCATTCAATGTGTGCGGGTACGCGTTGTATCCTAGGTACGCGTTGAACAGCAATGGACCGATCGGTGTGCCCGGCCGGCCCATTGCATTCAATGTGTGCGGGTACGCGTTGTATCCTGGGTACGCGTTGAACAGCAATGGACCGATCGGTGTGCCCGGCCGGCCCATTGCATTCAATGTGTGCGGGTACGCGTTGTATCCTAGGTACGCGTTGAACAGCAATGGACCGATCGGTGCGCACCCATTGGCTATGGCCTGGCCTGGCAACGGACGCGTTTTCAAATCTTGAACGAGTCTGATGCTGGAAATTCAGTTGGTCACCCACAACAATGTTGCAAATTCATGGGTGTCATGAAGTTGAACTTTTGAAGGATGCTGTGGGCGTGTGTAAGTGGTGCAATTCCATGGATTGGCCAGATTCAGAAGATGCTAACGACTTGGACCTATCACTTTGGACACATGGGACAGTAACTGCCTCTGCAGCACACATATAATGCTGGCTGTTCCCCTGAGAGCTCACTTGCCTGCACTACATGCTCCAGGACGACATCTGCCACCACCACTGCTGCTGTATCTGCACCCTCTGGACCCTGCAATGGCACGTACTGTGGAGAGAGCCCCAGCCTTCAGCACTGAGGAGAACCAGGACCTGCTGGACAGCCTCCTTCCACAGTACAGCAAGCTGTATGGGAAAGCAGGGGAGCAGGTGAGTGTTCTGTCCACTGCCTTCCTAAATGTGCATGTTGTCTGACTAGCAAGGCTAACAGTCTGCACGCCACTGGCTAGCAGGCTCACTGAGTAGTTGTCACCCCCCATAGTGTGTAGTTACATGCACTGGACAGGTATAGTGCAGTGACAGTGCATTTAAACAAGGTTTTACTTCCCAGGCAATGATACCATGTAGTAACTGCTGGCATACTGTCCATGGCCATCGTTGCACTGCCTGTGTACATCATGTGCCCCTGTGATTGAGACATGTATATACAACTGTGTAATGCACGGATATGTTGCATGTGTAGTAATAGCATTCTCACTTTGTCATCCTCACAGGTTGATGCCCACCAGAAGCAGAAGATATGGCTGACCATCGTCCGGGCAGTGAGATCCGTGGGGACTACAAGCGCCGGATCCGCAACTGCCAGAAGAGGTGGCAGGACCTTCGGGGCTGGACCCGGAGGATCGCACGGGTCCAGCTGAAGCTGTCGCCTCCTCGCAGGAGGGGCGGACACTGGACCCTGACCCCCCACATGCTCAGGATCCTGGCGGTGGTCTTCCCTGATCTGGATGGGCAGCTGAAGGCCAGAGAGCAGCAAGGAGGGGTGAGTCCATGACTGCATTGTGAACTTTGTCTGCCATGCTATGTGCCCTCCTCTGGCCTGGTTAAACTTCCACAGCACATCAGTCATGTGGTCCAGGACCCATGTCCCTTGATTGTGCACTGCCCACTCCTCATCTGATACCCAGGTGTGGCCCTTGCAGTCAGGGAATTGTGTCACTTGGGTACTGTGTCCTTGCAGTTTGCTTGACTCAAGGTGGGGGACAGCATCTGTTCCCCTAACTGTGGTGGGCATCATGGGTGGGTCCATTGCTTACACAATGCCTGTGTTCTGACATGTAATCTGCGTGTTACTTTGATATGTAGTCCAATTGCTGAGCTGATCCACCACATGTGCCTGGGGTATCTGGCACACACCCATGCTGCGGGTGGGAACAATGTTTGGGCCCCAGGAGTGTGTATATTACGTGTGTCACACATACTTAGCTAGCTGCCTACTGTCCAGGGTTCATCCCTCATTCATGTGGGGCAGGACAGTCATGCCTACTCCAGGCCATGCAATGCACTCTGTACTCCCACTCCTGTGTATCAGCTGACACGTTGTGCTCAGTGATTTGTCCCCTCAGGTGTCAGCCTCTGTGTCAGTGTGCTGTGGCTTCGATGTCAGGACTGCTGGGGTGTTTATCGGTTGGGGCTCAGCATGCCACCGGAGATGTGACCATAGGAGACGATACTTGTGTGACACATAGGTGTTTGAACACCTGACCGTGCAGACTGGGGTATGCGAATGTGAAGTTCAGGCAGCTGTTTCCCATTCACAGCAGATTGTGAGGTGCTCAGGTTCAGAGGCTTGTGTTACAGGTCACCCATATGTCCAATCGGTATGACCTGGACAGATAAGGGTTCAGATGATGTGGTGTGTGTGGGATGTACATATGCACTTGTTCAGCTCCAGGACTTGCATTCCCCATGACCTACTATTGTGACACAGTGCAGACTGTTGTTGTGTGGCTGCCCTGCCCATGTGACTGGAGACAGTGATGTATGACTTAGCAGGCATGCCTGTGCCATGGCATGTGACTTCCTATGAGTGATCCTGCAGGGGAGTGACATGTGCTACATGCACACCATAGTGGCAATGGCTATCAGCACATGGGTGCATCATGGTGTCTGTCGCTGGTATGCATCACATGCATTTCATATATCTGACTCTGGACATCACTTTCATCCGGACACCTGTACTGACTCAGTGGCAAGAGTTGTGATGTGTGCATGTTCACATGCTTCACCGTGTTCTCTGCACCGTCCGACTACTGTGTAGGTGGTGCATGTGTCCACACTGGGGTATTGCCAGCCAACGGACACCAGACAGATGGGTGCAAGGCCAGGTGGGATGAGAGTACCATGGTTGACGATCAGACTGACAATTGGCTTCTCCTATTCTGTTTGGGCAATTTTAGCAATGTTCAACTAAGGGTGCCAGGGCTTGCTCTGTATTGTTCTGTACTTACTGTGGTGTGTGCGTTCGGTGCAGGTGACTGATGTCTGTCTGTTTCCCTATTGTTTGCAGATACATCCACGGCCACAGGAGGGGACAGCTCCACGGACCAGGAGGAGCCGCAGAGCCAGACTGGGTCAGCAGCCGAGGAGTGGTCGGAGGGACCCAGTGGCATGGAGGGTGAGGGGAGCCACACCGAGGAGTCCTCAGCACCATCCACCTCAGCTGAGGACCACAGCAGCTCGGAGGATGACTCCCTTATGGAGGCGGGTGTCAGCAGCCACCACACCCCAGCTAGTGTTGCTGTCCCCGCCACCACCACCACCACCGCCCTCCCATCGGCTCCCATTCCCGAGGTCCGTGGAGGCTCCCATGTTCGGGAGCGTGTCTCCTTCGGGCCAGGCACCGCACCCCCTGCCCCTGTGTCCCCTGCTGCCCTGAGTGAGGAGTCTGTGTACCTCCTTCGCCAGCTCCATGTAGGGCAGACAGCAATGCTGAGTGTCCTTCATGCACACACCACTCTGTTGACTCAGCTGGTGTCGTTCATGGAGGGCATCTCATCGGGCATGTCTGCCCTACAGAGGGGCAATAGGTCCATGGACTCCTCCCTGACGGCAGCAGTGTCCCTCCTCCAACAGTCCCTCACCCCTCCTGTCTCTGCCCCATCCACACTCCCCAGCACCTTACCTGTCCCAAGCACACACACACTGGCACAGGCACACACCAGCACAGACACGAGCAGCACACACACACACACGCCACAGACAAGACGCTCACGCACGCACAGTCAGGGGACTGAAACCACACTCACAGGGGATTGCGCCCAGTCACACACACACGCATCCACGAGCCCTGCGCAGTCCACAGTTGCCTCTCCCTCCAAAGCCCCCTCCGTTGCCTCACCTGCAACCCCAAAGACCCAGCGGCTCTTCCTCAGTGACCTCGGCCTCTTCCCCTCCGATCCAGCTGATACAGCATTCAGGGGGAAGAGGAAGCCCACCCACACGGAGCGGAGTGCCCCTCGCCACCGGACACCCTCCCCCAGGCGCAGACCGACTGACGCCCCCATCCGCAAGTCCCCCGGACCCGGAAGAGCAAGACCCCGCCGCCACCCTGCAGCTCAGGCACGAAGTCTCCTTCCTCCATCCCTCAGGCCCCCACTCCACAGGTGCCCCCACCACACCCGGCCCCAGGTTCCCCCACCCACAGATACACCATCCCCAAAAGGATCAGGCCTTCTCCCCCTGCCACTTGCTCTTCCGGCCCCACCCCCCCCGCTGCGCTGGTCTGTGCCACTGGTGTGGAGACGGTGTCCTCCCCCTCTGTCCTGCCCACCTTACCTGATCCCCATTCTCCTCCCCTGGAGGTAGGCACTGCAGTGGAGTCCACTACCACCCTGTCTGACTTGGGCACCGCAGTGGGGATCCTGTCCACTCCATCTGCACGGTCCCCTGCAGTCTTGCCGGCACCCACACCATCAGAGTCATGCCCCCCACTTGTGCCGGCACACACCATGTCAGACACCTCCACTGCAGTTGTCAGTGGCTCTCCAGCACCCACCACCCCTTCCCTGCCTCCTTCTGGTGAGCCATGATCCTGTCCCTGCGGTGCCTGGCCTGCCCCCCCCGTATGCCCCTCCGAGGGGATTGTCCCTGGTTTTCATCAGTGCAGGCATGCGTAGGGTGACATCTGCCACTGTCACCCTGTTTTGACTTTCATATTGGACTGGCCATTGGCCTTTGTTAATTTTTTGCTGGACATCAACTGTTAGACCCACATATGCTGAATAAAGCACCTTTCTGTTCTCTAGTGCTTTTGCTTCTGATGTACATGTTGTTGATGATGCTAACCATGCCCTTGCTGCAGTGATGGTGATATTTGGTCTCATGATAATGAAGTGTTACTGTGCAGGAACACATGTGGTCCAGGGGGAATGTGTCCTATCCTGTGGTGTATCCATGTCATCCTCAGCAGCATCTGAGGGTGTCATGTGTTCAATATTTGGCAATGGGATTTCCTACTTACATTAGCAATTTCACATCTGTGGCTTCCACCCCTGCACATCTGTTGTGCCTGCCATTGTTCAATTAGTCTACTTCCCTGACCGTGTGGCCATCTCCACTGGACATGCAGGTTTGGGCATCAATGGGGAAGGACTCATCTGTGTTGTCAGTGCAACATTGCTATTCAAGTGTGTTGGATCTGTGCTGATGATTTCGTTGGCACTCCCATGACCAGGCTGATGTGACGGGAGCCTTCATTTGGTGCTAATTGTTGACTGTGTGACCAAGTGCTCAGCTGACATGATGGAGCCCTACTGAGGCAACATATGGCACAGCTTTCCTCACACAGGAGTGGAGTCCCCTCATGGCAGTGTGTACTCCTGTGACATTGCCTGCGCCCAAGGTGTGTGTTGTATGAGCATGTCTGTGTGTTCACTTCCGTTTTGCTGTGCATTCTGGGTTCCTTGTGTTGTACCTGTTTGTGATGCTTGCTGAGTTGACCTATGTTCCCCCCAAGTCTTCTCCCTGGATTCTCTGTGATGTGGGTGCCTGGCACATTACTGGTCATCAGGGTGTCACCCATAGGTGTGTTTGCTGTCAGGGCTGAGTTTGTGTGCAGACGCAGATGGGTCACGGTCAGGATTCCCCTTGGCACTTGTTGTTTACACCTGTCATGTGATTTCCAGTTTGTGTTATCTTTCAGTGATTGTGACACGTTGTGTGTGTGACTGCTGGCACTCCTCAGGGTCCGGGCTGCAATGTTGGTAGTTGTCTATGTGTGTTCTTTGTGGGTGACCTTGGCTTCTTCATTGGTGTGTGACTGTGGCTGGGATCCCATTGGTTGGTGTGGTATTGCCGTCATGTCCATGTACAGCGTAGTGTGCAGTGTGTCAGACATTCAGGAGTCTTGTTGAGTGGCCATGTGTGATGTGTTTCTGCACCTTGGTTCCCACCCACCACCCTGGGATTGTCATGGGTGCATGTGCAATGTCACCAGTGCATGTGTGCTTCACTGCTGCACATTGTTGGAGGTCGAGGTGTGTGGTGTTGAGTGTGTGCAGATGAGAGTTGTTGCCCGGCTAGACCCCTGCCTCCATGTTGGCCTTGGCTTACTGGCCGTGCTGATTGATTTGTGCTTGTGTAGGTGTGATGGTAGTTTGTTGCTCAGGACACATGACTGTGGTTCACAGTGTGAACGACATTTAGCTTTGTCATCACAGTGGGATTGTAATGCAGCCCAGGGTCACCACATTGTGGGGGCCCTGGGGGTAGTGCTGTGGTGTGTCTGTGTCTTGCTGTGTCAGTTGCTGTTCCTACATGCTTGTGTGACATGTGTGATTTGTGCTCCCTCTCATCTGACAATGACTGATTGCCCACATAGGGGATTTGGATCCATGAGTTACCTTTGTGTGGCACTGTATGCACATCTGTGTAATTGGTATTCAGGCCTCCTCATGTGTTGTGTTGTTGCCTGGGGACACTGGCACCCCCCCTCACCTGTTGTGTTTGATGTGCAGTGTGGGTCTGCCTGTTTGTGTTTGTGCATCTGCACCACTGCATTGGCATATCTTTGGTGTGCCATTGGCTGTATGTTGTTTGGTGGGTTTCCCCTGCTGTCCCTGGGACTCCTAGGTCATCGGTCAGCACAATGATCATGGTTTGTGTGTCCCATTGCTGCCATGGTATGGTATCTGTTCACCTCACATCTACAGTCTCCACAGGGTATCTGCATTTGTGTGCCCATTGGTGCAAATATGTGGGTCTGCATTCTGATGGTCACTTCTGTCATTGTGTCATTGATGAATGTTGACAGTGTCAGCCCCCATGGGTGATGTTTGTCTGCACATGGCCAAAGGTATGTCTTATTTGCACTGCAGTATTTGCCTCCCCCAATCTATGTTGCAATGGGACACATGCACTACTTTGCCACTGATGTGTTTTATGTTCTGTGACCAGGAATCATCCATGCAGTTTGGCAGTTGCAGCTTTTTCTTTGTCAACACTTGCATTTTGGTCACTGTGATGATGGGGGTTTGGACCCCATTGCCACAATGTTCAAAATGTGCTTCAGCTATGGACCCCACACTTACCTTTTGGTCATTGTGATGATGGGTGTTTAGACCCCATTGCCACAATGTTCTGAATGTGCTTCAGCTATGGGCCCCCACACTTACATTTTGCTCACTGTGATGATGGGGTTTTGATCCCCATTGCCACAATGGTCATGGCCTGCTTGCATTGTGGGGGCCACACACATATATGTGTGGCACATGTGATAGGGGGTCACATTGTATGTTCAAAGTCATGTTTAGTGTTGTAGGCATTTGACACAGTCTACACACGCTTGTCATGGTGTTGGGGGGATGTTTTTTTCTTGCATTCCCTAGGTTGAAGTGTGCTGGTTGTGTCATGCATTGTCCATCCTATGAGTGGGGGTGGTGTTGGTGGTAGGCATCCAGCCCCCCATGGGTAGAGGTGGTAGTAGTGGTAGGCATCTGGCACCCCCTGGGTAAGGGTGGTAGTGGTGGTAGGCATCCAGCCCCCATGGGTAGAGGTGGTAGTAGTGACAGGCATCCAGCCCCCATGGGTAGAGGTGGTAGTAGTGACAGGCATCCAGCCCCCATGGGTAGGGGTGGTAGTAGTGACAGGCATCCAGCCCCCATGGGTAGAGGTGGTAGTAGTGGTAGGCATCTGGCACCCCTGGGTAAGGGTGGTAGTAGTGGTAGGCATCTGGCACCCCTGGGTAAGGGTGGTAGTGGTGGTAGGCATCCAGCCCCCACGGGTAGAGGTGGTAGTAGTGGTAGGCATCTGGCACCCCTGGGTAAGGGTGGTAGTAGTGGTAGGCATCTGGCACCCCCTGGGTAAGGGTGGTAGTAGTGGTAGGCATCTGGCACCCCTGGGTAAGGGTGGTAGTAGTGGTAGACATCTGGCACCCCTGGGTAAGGGTGGTAGTAGTGGTAGGCATCTGGCACCCCCTGGGTAAGGGTGGTAGTAGTGACAGGCATCCAGCCCCCATGGGTAGAGGTGGTAGTAGTGACAGGCATCCAGCCCCCATGGGTAGGGGTGGTAGTAGTGACAGGCATCCAGCCCCCATGGGTAGAGGTGGTAGTAGTGGTAGGCATCTGGCACCCCCTGGGTAAGGGTGGTAGTGGTGGTAGGCATCCAGCCCCCATGTGTAGAGGTGGTAGTAGTGACAGGCATCCAGCCCCCCATGGGTAGAGGTGGTAGTAGTGACAGGCATCCAGCCCCCCATGGGTAGGGGTGGTAGTAGTGACAGGCAGCCAACCCCCATGGGTAGGGGTGGTAGTAGTGACAGGCATCCAGCCCCCATGGGTAGAGGTGGTAGTAGTGGTAGGCATCTGGCACCCCTGGGTAAGGGTGGTAGTGGTGGTAGGCATCCAGCCCCCCATGGGTAGGGGTGGTAGTAGTGACAGGCATCCAGCCCCCATGGGTAGAGGTGGTAGTAGTGGTAGGCATCTGGCACCCCTGGGTAAGGGTGGTAGTAGTGGTAGGCATCTGGCACCCCCTGGGTAGGGGTGGTAGTAGTGACAGGCATCCAGCCCCCATGGGTAGAGGTGGTAGTAGTGGTAGGCATCTGGCACCCCTGGGTAAGGGTGGTAGTGGTGGTAGGCATCCAGCCCCCATGGGTAGAGGTGGTAGTAGTGACAGGCATCCAGCCCCCATGGGTAGAGGTGGTAGTAGTGACAGGCATCCAGCCCCCATGGGTAAGGGTGGTAGTAGTGACAGGCATCCAGCCCCCATGGGTAGAGGTGGTAGTAGTGGTAGGCATCTGCACCCCCTGGGTAAGGGTGGTAGTAGTGGTAGGCATCTGGCACCCCCTGGGTAAGGGTGGCAGTAGTGGTAGGCATCTGGCACCCCCTGGGTAAGGGTGGTAGTAGTGACAGGCATCCAGCCCCCCATGGGTAGAGGTGGTAGTAGTGACAGGCATCCAGCCCCCCATGTGTAGAGGTGGTAGTAGTGGTAGGCATCTGGCAACCCCTGGGTAAGGGTGGTAGTAGTGGTAGGCATCTGGCACCCCCTGGGTAAGGGTGGTAGTGGTGGTAGGCATCCAGCCCCCCATGGGTAGAGGTGGTAGTAGTGGTAGGCATCAGGCACCCCCTGGGTAAGGGTGGTAGTGGTGGTAGGCATCCAGCCCCCCATGGGTAGAGGTGGTAGTAGTGACAGGCATCCAGCCCACCCTGGGTAGGGGTGGTAGTAGTGGTAGGCATACAGGCCCCTATGTGTATGTGTGGCATTGGTGAAGGCCATCCCGCCCCTATGGTGCTGCTGTTGCTGGTGTAGGTATTTCCGCATCCCTCTGTGTGTGATGTGTCGGGTACGTGTAGTTTGTTTTTGTTGTTGGTGTCTGACTTACCTTCTGCGCCGTATGCGTCCGTGCCTGTTCCGGTAATAGAGGTAGAATATTGGTAGGATCGGCACGAAGGGATTCATGGTTGGTTCGTCTCGTTCGTCTTTCTCTTTGCTTCGCCTCGTCCTCGTCGCTGGCGTGTTCGTCTCGTAGCCGTGGATCGTGTTGTGGCGCGAATCGGAGCTTATGTGCGCCTCGACCGGATGCTTTGACATGCCGTGCGTAGCGACGGGTTCGGTGCGTACGGGAAGCGCATCGTACTTGTCCGGCCGGACGGGGCTGCATTTTTGCTTCCGTGCGGCTCGATTCTACGATTCCGGATCTGCCTCGGTCTGAGTTCAGGTCCTGTATTGGGTGAGTACGACTGGGTCGGGATTTGGGCAGTTGTGCGCATCGTACTTGCTCGTTCGGACGTATGTGCGGATCGGTCGGGAAACAGGCATTCGCCTGGATTTTTTCCCGACCGAATGGTATTAGGTGCGCCTCCGACCGGGATCGGAATCGACCCCTATGTGTGTCCTGCACGGCAGAGATGCCCATTTGTCTGCGAGCTATGTACAGAGGCGTTATGTGTCCCTTCACCGGATTAGTCACGCCACCCACGTTGTTATTACAATATCCAGGCAGCAAATATTGTGAAGTCATGTAGACTTATAAGTGAAAGTCCACTAGCAAGGGCATTTGGTGAAGTACCGTACCCTAAATAATAAGGCACTATTCTTAAACGTATAGATCATTACACACAACAATGGTGTGATTTGTAAGACCCCCCTCCCCATGTAATCCACACCACAGTTCGACAGGAGCCCTTGGGAATCAGTTTCTCAACTCCTGGGCTAAAAGTCATGCACTTTTTTTTACTCTTTATAAAATGTCGTATGTAATTACCATTTGACCTCTCTGCAGTTATCTTTTACCATACGAACACATGAAATATATTAATTGTGTATGCGGTTTTATTTTATGCGTGCAAAAAACACAGTATTCATATTCAATCTACTACCTACTACACCCTGACCTAGTGTGAGCCCCTGATGTACACTGGGTAGGCTCATAATTTGCATGATAACGTCATAAAAGCATCCATTACTTACCAGTCAATTCAGTACACCACGTCCTACTTCCCTCATCTCAGGACTTGCTCAAAGTCCTTATCAGAAAGACAGGCGAACCTTCCTGCCTTATTTTTAGGTCGAGCCTAGCGGCAGCGTGCATGCGCTGGTCGCTCTGCGAGACTGCTGTAGTAGAGTATGGGAGAGAAGCCGTGCCCACTCTCCTCCCATAATTTTCATTGGCTTGTGTCATTGTCTTTCGTAAATGCTGCCTCCAGATTCGTTAATAGGCTTGTTAGTCCCTCTTTAGTACGGCCATGTCTTCGATTGTACCCTCCCATGGCGAGTGGCCCCTTTACTTCGGTTGTTACACGGGACCTGTTATTTAGTCTGTAAGCACTATTTACTTTATTGAGTTTCTCTTACTGCAGGCCGGACATGCGCTGCTTCAGCTGAAACCGCTTGTGTTTTTTTAAGCAGCACTGCCGCCCCCGTAACACGGGTGCCTGCTTTCAATCACTTTAACCCGGCATTATCTCGTGCCTGTTTCAACCCCCCAAGTAAAATGGATTTAGAAATGATTAGCTAATTAAGTCATGTGAATTCCAGGTAGCACATAATCCTGTGCAAATGGGCTGAAGCTGACAACAGCACATCTGTGTTACATGTCATCTGTACTAAAGCCACCTGACGGGTTGTTTTCAAAAGCCTGTTTTATTAACAACACCACCAATACCACCACCATCAATACCACCACCTCCACCAATACCACCACCACCAATACCATCAATACCACCACCACCAATACCACCACCACCGCCAATACCACCACCACCGCCGCCAATACCACCACCAATACCATAACCACCAATACCACCACCACCACCACAACCACCACCATCAACATCACCAATACCACCACCAATACCACCACCTCCACAATACCACCACCAATACCACCACCAATACCACCACCACAACCAATACCACCACCAATACACCACCAATACCACCAATACACCACCAATACCACCACCACCACCAATACCACCAATACCACCACCACCAATACCACTACCACCAATACCACCACCACCAGTACCACCACCAATACCACCACCAATACCATTACCACCACCACCACCAAAACCACCACCACCAATACCACCACTGCCACCAATGCCACCACCACCACCAAAACCACCACCACCAATACCACCAATACCACCACCAATACCACCACCACCAATACCACCACCATCAATACCACCACCTCCACCAATACCACCACCACCAATACCATCAATACCACCACCACCGCAAATACCACCACCACCGCCGCCAATACCACCACCAATACCACAACCACCAATACCACCAGCACCACCACAACCACCACCATCAACACCACCACCAATACCACCACCACCACAATACCACCACCAATACCAATACCACCACCACCAACACCACCACCACCACCAATACCACCATCAATACACCACCAATACCACTACCAATACACCAGCAATACCACTACCACCAATACCAATACCACCACCAATACCACCACCACCATTTCCACCAATACCACCACCACCAATACCACTACCACCAATACCACCACTGCCACCAATGCCACCACCACCATCATTACCACCTCCTCCACCACCACCAATACCACCACCAATACCACCACCACCAATACCACATCCAATACCATTACCACCACCACCACCAAAACCACCACCACCAATACCACCACCAATACCACCACCAATACACCACCAATACCACTACCACCACCACCAATACCACCACTACCACCAATACCACCAATACCACTACCACCAATACCACTACCACCAATACCACCACCACCAATATCACCACCACCAATACCACCACCCATACCACCACCACCAATACCACCAATACCACCAATACCATTACCACCACCACCACCAATACCACCACCACCAATACCACCACCACTGCCAATACCACCACCACCGCCAATACCACCACCAATACCACCACCAATACCACCACCACCACCACAACCACCATCATCAACATCACCAATACCACCACCAATACCACCACCACCACAATACCACCACCAATACCACCACCACCACCAATACCACCACCACAACCAATACCACCACCAATACACCACCAATACCACCACCAATACACCACTAATACCACTACCACCACCACCAATACCACCAATACCACCACCACCAATACCACTACCACCAATACCACTACCACCAATACCACCACCAATACCACCACCACCAATACCACCACCACCAATACCACCACTGCCACCAATGCCACCACCACCATCAATACCACCTCCTCCACCACCAATACCACCACCAATACCACCACCACCAATACCACCACCAATACCACCACCACCAATACCATTACCACCACCACCACCAAAACCACCACCACCAATGACACCACCACCACCAAAACCACCACCACCAATACCACCACCAATACCACCACCACCATTACCACCACCATCAATACCACCACCTCCACCAATACCACCAACACCAATACCATCAATACCACCACCAATACAACCACCACCGCCAATACCACCACCACCGCTGCCAATACCACCACCAATACCACAACCACCAATACCACCATCACCACCAATACCACCACCAATACCACCACAATACCACCACCAATACCACCACAATACCACCACCAATACCAATACCACCACCACCAATACCACCACCACCACCAATACCACCACCAATACCACTACCAATACACCACCAATACCACTACCACCACCACCACCAATACCACCACCACCATTTCCACCAATACCACCACCACCAATACCACTACCACCAATACCACGACCACCAATACCACGACCACCAATACCACCACTGCCACCAATGCCACCACCACCATCAATACCACCTCCTCCACCACCACCAATACCACCACCACCAATACCACCACTAATACCACCACCACCACCAATACCACATCCAATACAATTACCACCACCACCACCACCACCACCAATACCACCACCAATACACTACCAGTACCACCACCAATACACCACCAATACCACTACCACCACCACCACCAATACCACCACCACCACTACCACCAATACCACCACCACCAATACCACTACCACCAATACCACTACCACCAATACCACCACCAACAATATCACCACCACCAATACCACCACCCATACCACCACCACCAATACCACCACTGCCACCAATGCCACCACCACCATCAATACCACCTCCTCCACCACCACCAATACCACCACCACCAATACCACCACCAATACCACCAATACCACCACCAATACCATTATCACCACCACCAATACCACCACCACCACCACCAATATCACTACCACCAATACCACCACCACCAATACCACCACCATACCACCACCACCAATACCACCACCACCAATACCACCACCATCAATACCACCACCTCCACCAATACCACTACCACCAATACCATCAATACCACCACCAATACCACCACCACCACCAATACCACCACCACCACCAATACCACCACCACCACCAATACCACCACCAATACACCACCAATACCACCACCAATACACCACCAATACCACTACCACCACCACCAATACCACCACCACCACTACCACCAATACCACCACCACCAATACCACTACCACCAATACCACTACCACCAATACCACCACCACCAATACCACCACCACCCATACCACCACCAATACCACCACCAATACCACCACTGCCACCAATGCCACCACCACCATCAATACCACCTCCTCCACCACCACCAATACCACCACCACCAATACCACCACCAATACCATTACCACCACCACCAATACCACTACCACCACCACCACCACCAATACCACTACCACCAATACCGCCACCACCAATACCACCAATACCACCACCAAAACCACCACCACCAATACCACCACCACCACCACCAATACCACTACCACCAATGCCACCACCACCAATACCACCACCATCAATGCCACCACCTCCACCAATACCACCACCACCAATACCATCAATATCACCACCAATACCACCACCACCGCCGCCAATGCCACCTTCAATACCACAACCACCAATACCAACACCACCACCACAACCACCACCATCAACACCACTAATACCACCACCACCACAATACCACCACCAATACCACCACCACCACCAATACCCCCACCACCAATACCACCACCTCCACCACCACCAATACACCACCAATACCACCACCAATACCATCACCACCACTACCACCAATACCACCACCACCAATACCACTACCACAAATACCACCACCACCAATACCACCACCACCAATACCACCACCACCAATACCACCACTGCCACCAATGCCACCACCACCACCATCAATACCACTTCCTCCACCACCAATACCACCACCAATACCACCACCACCAATACCACTACCACCACCACCACCAATATCACCACTACCAATACCACCACCACCAATACCACTACCACCAATCCCACCACCAATCCCACCACCACCACCAATACCACCACCACCATCATCAAGACCACCACCTCCACACCCACCAATAGCACCACCAATACCCCCACCACCATCAACAGCACCAATACCTCCACCAATACCTCTACCACGACCACCACCAATACCATCACCACAACCAATACCACCACCAATACCACCTCGACCAATACCACCACCACCAATACCACCACCTCCAATACCACTACCACCAATACCAATACCACCAATACAACCACCACCAATACTGTCATATGGCCATTAGGGTCATTGTCGACATTGCCAAGTTAGCATGAGCTCTGCTGCCATGATGCTGCTTTTGCGCACGTTACTACATGACTTTATTTTGCAAGACTCTGTTTGTGCCTTTCACATGAGAACCGTCTGCTTTCTGCGTTCTCTACCTGTTCCTGGAGTTTAGTCTGAACGCAGTGTGCAAGGTTGATAAACAATGTCCATTGTTATTCTGTTCTGGTCAGTCCTTAGCACCTAGACAAAACTTGCTAACACAGCTGCTACTGCTGGAAACTCGTGCTTTGATATTATGGGGATGCATGTTATTCTAACACACACTTGGAGATGGACCTTTCCAGGGAGAAGAGCTATGCAGTTCCTATGATGTAAAACTACAATCTAGGCACTAAGGTATGGGGTCTGCTGACAAAGCCCAGAGATCTTCCTTTATATAATAAAACTTCTTCTTTCCAAGGGGAGGGTGGTTAGGCCTTATAGTCCTTTATCCACTGTCTGCATACGATGACATCCCCCTTCATAGTCTATGGACTTGCTACAATGCTAACTGTTTTAGGTTTATGCGTTTTGCTGCTGGTAGTGGCTCGTATACTGCATTATAGAGCACTATAGTTAAAATAAACATTTTGAACTATAACACTGAGTCTGTCAATTCTTATTGTGGACAAGTACGAGTGAGTGAGCGAAAGGGTACGTCTTGCTACCGTGATTCCTGAGAGAGTCAGGAGTGTTGTGTTCTGGGTTGTCTAATCATTTGTAGCTTCGTGATTATGTAGGAGAATGAATGAGACACTATAGCTAGTCGGTTCTGGGATTTTGGGTACTGAGGCGGTAGGAAAGCTTAGCCCCTACACACCGAGGTCCTGTTTTCCTGCGCATAGTTCTGTGTATGTGCAGAATCCCTGCAACAATACCACCACCAATACCACCACCACCATCAATACCACCACCTCCACCACCACAATACCACCACCAATACCACCACCACCACCAATACCACCACCAATACAACCACCATCAATGCCACCACCACCAATACCACCACCAATGCCACCACCAATACCAATACCAACACCACCAATACCACCACCAATACCACCGCCAATACCAATACCACCACCACCAACCACCAATACCACCACCACCAATATCACCACCAATACCACCACGACCACTAATACCAGAACCACCAATACCACTACCAACACCAATACCACCACCACCAATACCAATACCCCCACCAATACCACCACCACCACCAATACCACCACCAATACCACCACCACCAATATCACCATCACAAATACCACCACCACCACCAATACCACCACCACCACCTATACCACCACCAATACAACCACCACCACCAATATCACCACCACCAATACCACCACCACCAATACCACCACCAGCGATACCACTACCATCACCATCACCACCAATACCACTACCACCACCATCAATACCACCACCACCACCAATACCACTCCCACCAATACAACCAATACCACCACCACCACCAATACTACCACCACTAATACCACCACCAATACCACCACTACCAATACCTCCACCACCACCAATACCACCACCACCACCAATACCACCACCACGTATACCACCACCACCAATCCAAGACCACCACCACCACCAATACCAATACCACCAATACTACTCCCAGCAATACCACCACCACCAATATCACCACCACCAATACCACCAATACCACCACCACCACTAATACCACCACCACCAATACCATTACCACCAATACCACCACCACCAATACCACCACCACCAATACCACCAACACCAATACCTCCACCACCAATGCCAATACCACCAACACCAATACCACCAACACCAATACCACCAATACCACAACCACCAATACCACCAATACCACCATCACCACCAATACCACCACCACCGCCACCGATACCACCACCACAAATAGTATGCCACCACCACCAATACCACCAATACCACCACCAAAATCACCACCACCACCAATACCACCAATACTACCACCACCAATACCACCACAACCAATACCATCACCACTAAAACCACCAATACCACCATCACCAATACCACCACAACCAATACCACCACCACCAATACCACCACCAATACCACCACCACCAATACCACCATCACCAATACCAATACCACCACCACCAATATCAATACCACCACCAATACCAATATAACCACCACCAGTACCAATACCAATACAACCACCTATACCAATACCACCACCAATACCAATGCCACCACCAATACCACCAATACCATGATCAACAATAGCACCACCACCACCAATTCCACCACCAATACCCCACCACCAATACCACCAGCACCACCAATACCACCACCAATACACCACCACCACCACCAATACCATCACCAATACCACCACCGCCAATACCAATACCACCACCAATATCACCATCACCAATACCAGTACCACCACCAATACCACCACTACCAATACCGCCACCACCAATACCACCACCACCAATACTAGTACCACCACCACCAATACCACCATCACCACCAATACCACCACCACTACCAATACCGCCACCACCAATACCACCACCACGACTAATACCACCAATGCCACCACCACCACCATCAATACCACCACCATCAATACCACCAATACCAGCACCACCAATACCAGCACCACCAATACCAGCACCACCAATACTACCAGCACCAATACCACCAATACCAATACCACCACCACCACCAATACCAATACCAATACCACCACCACCACCACCAATACTACCACCACCAATACCACCACCACCACCAATACCACCACCACCAATACCAATACCAGCAGGGGCACTGTACGAGGCCGGAGCTGCAGCCGAGACCATCCCACCCTCCCTCCATGTCTGCCATAAAGCACAGCCCGCCCTGTACCAGGAGGAGAAGCCAGGGCCCTACTCCAGCTGGAGTGTTTTTTATTAGGCCAAAGATAGCAATGACATTACACAATGCCACACTGCACACTCATGGAGAGGGCAGGCAATAGCCCCCATCCCGCTCTTCCTCCTGAGCCGCGACAGTGTAATCACAGAGCATTTTGTTAGTGTTTATAGCTCGCATCATATGTAACTCTCACTTCACACTTTGTGTCTGTGTAATTTACAACACTTACACATCTTCTTCACTGCACTATTTATCACTACTTTGAAGATGCCGCAGGTCGGTCTCTTCCTCTGATATTTACAATCTAACAAGCAGTCGAGAAGGCCCTTTATTGCAATGCAATAGGTCTCGCATTTGCGAGAGTTTAAGGTATTAGTATTGTAAATGACAATGCCTTTTATTTATGTTTTAAAACCCAAAACTTAAATAAAAGGCATTGTCATTTACAATGCCAATAGGTCAAACTTGTATGAATGCGAGGCCTATTGCATTGCAAATGCTTGTTAGCCCTTATCCCTGCATGGCGTGTGTTTACACCTGACCTCTGACCTGGGAAAGCCTGTTTGATGGATCCAATCACCACTAACAATGGTCAACGGCACAGACCTCCAGGAGTGCTTGAGCAACGATGCAGGGATTGTAGCAATGCAGAGTAGCACTAAGAGCAATGAAGGCTAATAATGAAACACAAGCACAGGTCTGAATTAGAGCAATGTGAAGTCATCCTGAACAGCTGCAAAATATCAAAACAGAAAGCCACCCAGTGCCACTGGAAAACCAATGTGGCTCATGATGTAGGCGTATAACCAGCCTACCAGAAATTCTGGAATGGATGACAAAAACTAAACTAGGTGAATATTTTGTAAGTGAACTTGAGTATGTAGGTATTGAGAACTGCAAAAAAGCTGTACAAGAACAAGCAAAGGGAGGATAGGAGAACTCAGATAGATGTCTTTTGGGGAAAGTTACTTTATGTCAGCACACAAAGGAATTCAAAATGCTTGGGGAAATTAGTAAACTCAATTAGAAGACCAACACATGTTTTATTCAACTCAAACAGGGGGTGCTAGAGTGCCCAGCTATAAGTTGGCTGCACTTGCGTGATGCTCTTTGCGCCGGGCATACATATCCTGCTGAATATACCTTCTACAGGCGGCATCTGGACATTAGCCACCTGCTTACTTGTTCCTCATTACGGGAGGACCACCCCACACCCACCTGGACTCGAAGCCTTTCATGGGCCTGCGGAGCGGCTGCGGGACATACGTATTGCCATCGACCCTCATCTTCCTGGGCGTTGCACTGTGATTGTTATGTTATGTTATGTTATGTTATTATGACTTGTATAGCGCGCGTATACCCTTAGGTGTCTTGGCGCTTCCGGTCTTCAAATTACATTACAACCACTGATCCTAAAAGAGCCATGTCTTTAGCTGCTTTCTGAACTCCAGGAGGGAGGGAATTTTCCTAAGATAAAGTGGGAGAGAGTTCCATTCCTTTATGGTATTGTAACTAAAACTCCTCCCACCCCAATTCGTTTTTTAATTCTAACAGTAGGCATCAAATTTAAATTTGCCGATCGTAGAGATCTATTGGGGGAATACCATCTGAAGAGGTCCCATAGAAATTTCGGACCTTCTTTGTAAAGGGCCTTGTGAGCGATACAAAGCGCCTTAAATTTTACCCGCTGACCGACTGGCAGCCAGTGCAGGTCCTGAATCCCTTTTGTCACTGACTGATACTTGGGGATATCCAATATGAGTCTTGCTGCAGCATTTTGTACCATTTGCAATTTTCTAAGGAGAGAGGATTGAATGTTAATATAAAGGCCATTGCAATAGTCAAGTTTTGATAAGACTAGAGAGGTCACAACTGTCTTTCTAGATTCTTTAGGAATAAAAGGAAGTATTTTTTTTAAGGTTTTAATCATGAAGTATGTGGAAGACACCACTGTGGACACTTGGGGTTTCAGGCTCAGTTTGTCATCTATAATAACGCCAAGATTTTTAGCCTTAATTACAGGTGAAGGTGGGGGGCCAAGATTGTCTGGCCACCACTCAGGGGACCAAGGTGGAGAAAGATTACCAAACATGATCACTTCCGTCTTGCTTGAGTTCAATTTCAAGCAGTGATTGCTCATCCAGCTACTTAATTTAATCATACACTCGTGAAGTTTTGTGTTGGCGGCTCTGACTGGGCTGACGCTGGGAAGGAGGAAGCTGTGGTGCTGGGGTGGTGATAGTGACCCAGTGCCCCCAGTGTATAGGCCCCACTCCCGGATCCCAGTAAAGACCACCACACACACAGTGTCTTGGTCTCAGAGTGAACCCCAAGCGGTTCACTCCCCTTTATTTAAAGCCTCTGGCCACGCCTGGCCGGAGTATGCAGTGCATGTACATCCAGGTCCTCGGATGGCAGGACCGCTGACCTGCTACATCCCTCCACAACTTGGTCTTGAAAATCAGAGTTCCTTTACTTGGCAAAAGTCTTTGAGCCACTGGCTCGGCTGAGGGTTGAGTTGAAGATTATACAGATGGGGTAGGCCACGAGTGGGCAGATCACCAGGTTGAGGGCCGACTTGCATGTCATCCTGCTGGCTTTCTACAGGATCCACCGGACCCCTACCCCTGGGCTCGTCGCCCAGCGTGTTACTTTCTCTGTACTCAGACCAGTCAGTGTTCTCTTCATTGACTCCGGGAGGGGTTTATTGGGGTGAAGTCTCAACCCTTTTGAACCACAAAATATTTCTAGAGACTACTTCTTGCCCTTTCTTGGCTGTGACCATAGTTCCGTCACTTTCGATGACAGTCCAGACCCCTGGCTCAAATGGTGTCCTAAACTTCCACCCCGGCTTGCAGTCCTTGATGACAACATGAATGCCCGGATTCTGGCTCCCCTGGTTTGGCTGGCGAGGGCAGTCTGTTGTTCATGACGTGTTTGGGTCCCTTGCATATCATACGGTGGTGGAGTCCACCCCGGGCAGGTACGAATCATATCTCAACGAGGTCTGTTAAACATCAGAGTCCACGGTGCCTTTTGGGTTGTGCAATGGGGAGTGCTCCGGTATTCACTCAAGAAAAATTGTAGGTGGCGTTCTGGGTTCGCTTGCTCAGCGGTGGCAATTCGAAGTGACTTGTTCATTGTGCACATAAATCTCTCGACCTCCCTATTGGCTTGTGGCCATTGGGGGGTGATGCAACGGTGGTGTATCCCGAGCCTATTGAGGAAGTCTCCTAATTCCGCGCTGTGGAAGGGCTGTCCGTTGTCACTCTTAATCTTGGTGGGTAACCCAAAAATAGCAAATACCTTCTCGAGGACTGGGGCGATATGGACGAATGCTGGTGAGTCTATCACTTCTACAATGGGGTACTTCGAGTAGGTGTCCATCAGGACCAAGTTGGTCCGTCCATCAGGGAAACTTCCAAAATCCATACTTAACTTGGCCCAAGGGGTCACACAGGGTTCTTCAGTGATTACGGGCGCCGGCCTCTCCGGCGATCCCAGTAGGTTGAAATACGGAGCATTTGTGAACGAGGTCTTTAGCCATCTCTTCCAACCCATGAAACCATACCTTCTCCCGCAACCTTGTCTTCATCTTCGTGGCGCCTTGGTGTCCTCCATGCGCCAGTAGTGTGACGTGGTGCCTCAGTGCTTTTGGGATCACAATACGAGACCCACGTAGGAGGAGTCCCTCTGGGGTAGTGCTGAACTTGTCCCGCACCCACCACATGTTTGTCAGGTTTTCTTTTTCTTTGCCTGGCCAGTCATTAGCGTCTTGAAAGAAGTCTCACCATGTGCCACTTTGTAACGCTGTTCATACTCGAGTGAGGACAGGGTCTGTCTCAGCGGCCTCTTTGATGTCTTCCAGCCGCAGGGCACAGGGGCAAGCCTCATCTGAGACCATTCTGATATAGTCCTCCACCCCGTCAGGGCCGTCCTGGGTGTTGAAGGCACTGGGTGATGAGACAGAAAGTTGGCGGGGTTCTTTGATCCTGGACGGTATACTACCTCCATCTGGTAGTGCTGCAATTGGATGGCCCACCTCTCAATATGTGGGGGTGGATGAGGAGCTGACCCTCGGAAGAGGAGTACAAGAGGTTGGTGATCTGTGATAACTTTATAGGGTTGGCCGCTTAAGTACAAGTGGAAGTGTCCACACACCCACTTGTTCGCGAGGGCTTCCTGCTCAATTTGAGCGTAGCTCGTCTCTGTTGGCGTCAACGCCTTGCTGGCGAATGCCAATGCAGCCCACGACCTGGGTCTTGCTCTTGAGCCAGTATTGCTCCTAGTCCCACCGGACTAGCGTCGACCAACAGCTTGGTGCATTTATCAGGATTGAAGTAGATGAGTGTGGTGTTGTCAAGAGGAGCGTCTTTGATCTTCTGGAGGGCGCTTTCTTCCTGATGGTTCCATGCCCACTTTACGTCTGCCTTCGTGAGGAACCTCAGGGGTTCAGCGAGAGTCGCCAGGTCTGTGATGAGCCTCCCGCAATACGTAGCCATTCCTAAGAAGCTCCTTATTTCTGGGATGGTGGTGGGTGCTTGTGCTTGTTTGATCACTTGTGACTTGCGAGGGTCAACTGTATCCCTTGTTGGTTGAAGACATATCCAAATAATTCATTGGAGGGTTGGAAGAAAGAGCACTTCTTTTTGTGCAGCATCACTCCATGTTCCTTGAAATGTTTGAGGGTGGCTTTCAGGTGTCTGTGGTGTTCAGCAGCAGTTGGCAAATGGATCAGTATGTCATCGCTGACATTCAGGACGCTCGGCAGGCCGGACAAGGCTTCCCTTAAAGCATTCTGAAATACTTCAGCGGCCAATGAGATGCTGAATTTCAGACGCTTGTATCGGTGCAGTCCTAGCTGAGTACTGAATGTCGTGATGTACCTGCTTTCCTCAGCGAGTAGTAGCTAGTGGTACCCAGTGGTAAGGTCCAGTTTTGAGAACCAGCGTGAACCACTGACATCCGCTATTAGCTCGTCCATGGTGACAGTGATATGCCACTCCCGTTTAATGGCACGGTTGGGGAGTCACATATCAATACACAGACAGATCTGCCCCGGTTGCTTGGGTTTCTCTGCAAACACCATTGGGGAGACCCAGGGGGTGGGTCTCGATACATTTTCTATCACGCCTTGGTCCTCAAGCCTCTTGAGCTCTTTCTCCACCAGCAGCCATAGATGGAACGGGACGCTGCAATGCCAGAGGGCCACTGGAGCGACTGAGGGATCGATGTGTAGCTTCACTGGGGAATACTTGAGACAGCCGAGCCCTTGGAACAATTCAGTGAACTGGTCTAGCAAGTCATCAATTTGGTGTGATCTTACCCTCTTGGCAAAGGATACCAGGCCGAGGTCCTCTGCTGTGTGGCTGCCGATCAGCATATCTGCTTCTTGGTCAATGATGGGAAATGTTGTCGTGAGCTCCTGATCCTCAGATCGTATGGGTACTGACATCCATCCATGGAGAGGTAGAGGTGTCT
This sequence comes from Calotriton arnoldi, assembly GCA_963921515.1. Taxonomy (NCBI): domain Eukaryota; kingdom Metazoa; phylum Chordata; class Amphibia; order Caudata; family Salamandridae; genus Calotriton; species Calotriton arnoldi. The sequence goes on from CAWUFW010003295.1 coordinate 129,323, forward strand.
GACTCCCGTATGCGAAGATCCTGGTGTATGACGGCACTAGTTGAGGCTTGGGCCAGAGATGGTTGTATTGCTGCACCCCCATTACATTGACTGATGCTCCGGAGTTAATGATGGCTTTGACTGCTGACCCTGCTACTTGGACGGTGCAGGTAGGTTGTGGCCTCTTCTTCTTCCTCCTCTTCTGGGGACGAGTCCTCCTGGTGGTAGGTTTCTCTTGCTGGGAGTTTCGCCTCGTTTGGGTGTGTCATGTTAGTGAGAGGCAGTTGGCGTAATATCTTCGACGGTGTTCGGTTGTCTCTGGGGCCTTTGTTCCTGAACTTCTTCCTGCAAACTGAGGCAAAGTGGTTTTGCATTCTGCAGTTGGAGCAGGTGCGACCTTGTACCGGGCAGTCACTGATCGGGTGTTCTTCGCGGCCACACTATCTGCACTTCTGCTTGGTCTGCTGGGGCCTTCTTCCTTTGGTTGTGTCTCCTCTGCCTTTGGTCCGAATGGCATCAACCCGTTCGGTCTTGATGTTTGGTGGCTTCTCCGGAGTTTGTTAGATGGCCAGGTCCATTTCGTTGGCCCGGGCTGCCGACATGTCATGCGACCGCGCCAGGATCAGGATGTCGTCAAGGCTGATGTTTGGTTGGCGCAGGATTAGGCTCCGTAAGGTTTTGTTCCGGCATCCTTGTATCAATTGGGACCGGATTTCCTTAAGTTGGTCATTTTCCATGTAGGTGCTCGCTAGTTCGCGTAGTCTTGTGTAGAAGGTATCAACGGACTCCCCCTCTCGCTGGCGGGCTTGGCGTAGTTTGAAACTTTCAAAGTCCGGATTTAACTGGGGGTCGAAGTGGGCATTGAGTGCCCTAACTACTGTGTCATAGTCTGTGGCCGCTCCAGTGTCTGGTAGATGTTTGAACAGTTTATATATCTCTTCTCCTGCGTGGTGGAGGAGTAGTGACCACTTGACGGCACCGTCGGTCCCTCTTGTGATGACAAAGTAATTCCCAAGCCACCCAATCCATATTTTGCATCTTGGAGATGCAGTTGCTGGGTCCGCTAGCTCACTGAATGTTGGCGGCAGCCTTGTGAGGGCATTTTGTGTGGGGGTTGGCTGATGAGTCGGTGCTTCGTCTGCCATGTTGGCTGGGGCTCAGGGTCTACACGGTCTCTTGTAGTCCTTTGTCTAGTGTTTTATTTCTTTTAATCTCTTTTTTTTCTCCTTTTTTCCCCCCCACTGTTTTTGTCTTGCTGGTGCCACTGCTTGATTTATTTATATGTGCACGGATGGGGACAGAGCTGGCCGCATGCGGAGCACGCTGGGTCCTGTGCGGGCTCTCCGGTGTCCTGGAAGCGGCTTGTGCTCGAGCTGCTCCTACCTTCTTGTGCTCGAGTTGCTCCTACCTTCTTGCGCGCCCAGTATTGCGAACATCTATATGGGCGAATGGGAGCTGATGCACATTTTTAATGAGGCGGCGCCATTTTTTGAAAATGTTAAGACGTGGAAGCGTTTTATAGATGACATTTATTTTGTCTGGAGTGGTGACACCATCATGCTTCAAGAGTACATTGCATGGCTCAACTCTAGTGATGCCAATCTTAAATTCATTGCAAAATTCAGCACCACAGAGGTGGCATTCCTAGATATACTTATATCTGGATGCTCGAACATGTTGGAAGTCAGCTTTTTTTTAGAAAACACACTGCCAAAAACACCATCCTTCAGCACCAGAGCTTCCACCCGTCCAGTCAGAAAGACTCTATTCCCTTTGGGGAGTTCCTGCGTGTCCGCAGAAACTGTACCAATATAAAAGATTTCAATAAACATGGAGAACTTTTCAAGAAGTATCTCCTTGATCGAGGCTACCCACATAGACTGGTCAAGACTGCCTTTAAACGGGCAAATATTATAATCGTGATGCGTTACTTCAGGGCACCACCCGGGAATCAAAGGACCAAATAGTCTGTGTTATCAATCATTCACAATTGAATTATAAAATCAAAAACATTGTGAATAAACATTGGAAGATTCTCAATGTAGATGATGATGAAGAACATATGAGACTCCCATTGGTGGCATACAGAAGAAACCGCAATCTTAGAGATGTGCTTGTGCACACCAGGAACAAGACTGAGAATAAAAATGATAAAAGTACCATCACAGGTCTGCCCCCCATCTTGGGCAACCACAAATGTGGCTCATGCCAAGCCTGTGTATCTGCCATAGTTACAGATTGCTGGCAGTATCATGGTAAAGAAGGAAAATTAAAAGATCAAACAAATTGCAGGAGCCAAAACATTGTCTACATGCTATTGTGCCTGTGCTCATTGGCATACATTGGGGAGACCAGTAGAGAATTTCGTGTATGTTATAGCGAACATAAATCTGCTATTCGTACGGGTAAAATGGCAGCCCCAATTGTACAACATTGCTGGGACAAAAACCACTCAGATCAAGACCTGCAGTGGGTTATTCTAGAGAAAGTAAAATCAAAAATTGGATTACCTATGGAACACACGCAAACAAAGGGAAACCTTTTGGATCTTTACTTTGGATACAGTGAAAGCGGGGTTAAATGAGGAAATTGTCTGGAATGTCACCCAGAAATAAATCTATGGTTTATTGAGTAGTAAAATATGTCCGTTGCCACTATTGGGCTTATTTTTTCTATGGGTCGTCCGTAGCCTGATAATATCTTGTACATTTATTTTTTGTCGGGAGTTAAATTTATTTGTACTCATTAATCAGGTTCGGTTTGAGAGTACAGTGACGCTATTTGGTGACATCAAAATGTATTTTTTACTGGTCCAAAACTAAACCAGTGATGACACATAGCCCTTAAGGTCCACGCTGAGTCTTCGGATCAAAACAGCAATGACACATAGCCCTTTAGGTCCACGCTGAGTCTTCTGTTCTATTTTAATTTTTATGTATTGGCCAGGGCTCGTATAACATCTATGCGTGTTATTGGCACTGCGTACATTGCACTACAAACATGCCTTATGACATCATTACATATTTATACAGATCTTTTGAGTGTTCCTCGTGAAGATCTACACACCAATATGGCGCCCGTATTGGGGATACAAATCTGGGCGCACAGAATTGCGTAGTCCCGCCCTGAGTCGGCGGTACGTCGAACACGTCATGCTGGGACCCCTCTCGTGCAAACACTGATACCGGGGGAGATAAAAAACGCCCCGTTCTGTCCGTTTCACTTTCTTGAGGCAACGTAGCTGTTCGGGAGGTCTGCGGTCGAGGATAAACTGATCGGTGAGTAATGCTGTGCTGGTACACCACCAGTAAGGGTGCTCTGGGTTTCTAGAATTGTGGATATTGTAGGAGTGGTTTAAGGTACCGAGCCTGCAATGTCGGTATGGTGAACATGCTGTTAGCAGGAATGAGCAAAGTCTTACATATTTTAGACATTCTGCTCACGTGTTAGCTATGAGTACGACGCACAAGCAGCAAACTCTCGCTACCCGTAACCTATTTTAAAGACTATTAAAACTTGCCACTTATATACGTGACGGACGCTGTGGTTATACGTTGTTTTATCCTCATATTCCATAGAATCAGTGCGACCAGTGGTGAGGCTTGGTTCCTCGTTGCAAGTACGGCAGAGGGATCCATTCGAATTATCTATATAGACCGCAACACCAACTTCCTGGAGATGACGCCTTGACTTCATTGGGCAAAAAGGTGGGGCAATAGATCTAAAGGTATCCTAGTTTGGCAACCATATGCATAGGGTAAGATATAAGCGAAGCCACAAACCTCTGCAGTAAATAAAACACCTCATGTAAATTTTCTGTAGGTGCTCATGTTTAACGTGGTGGAGCGTCAGACGATCATCTCCATTATTGTAGCAAGTTACAACGGCACGAGGACAAATATTTCTCTAGTAAGGTAAAACTACCTATGACAGTGTTTAACACCTATACTAGGAGAAATAATGCATTGTATGGGGCAAAGAATAGTAGTTTTAATCGCTATTTTCCTCATTATCTAGAATCTTGCACGGGCATTATTGAGCCTGAGCGTTATAAAAGCAGTGTGCACTGGAGTTGATGAACCCATGTGAAAGAATATAAAGCCAGCCACGTTCCCTACAAGATTTTTTCTGTAAGTAGGAGACATACTGGCAATGACATTGTCACCACCAGTATTAATGGACTCTGTGTTAAAGCACCATCTAAAAACTTGAGGATTACACACTGGCATGCTGGCACCTTCTTGCATGTTTTGGACTTCTAGCATGACACATTTCACCATCTGACGTACTACCAGATACGCTGCCATTCACTCTTATGCTCTCTATTCCACTTCTGTGCACGAGTGGACGCATGTATTAAAATGCACCATGCACTATCCAATAGAAGAGGTTTGACTATCTATATCTCCCCATTCTTACCTCTTGTTTTTCTCTTTCTATTTTTCTTGGCTTTCTTATTTCGGGTTCTCTTCAAATGAAGTAGAACTGAAATCACATTTGTTTTTTTTTATAATGGTGATGGGTTCAATCGTTTTTAAGCAACTAGTTATAAATATGGGCTATTCAAATTTGTTATTTAAATACCACAGGTACCCCTACTTTTAGAAGATTCATGTTTGATGGAAAAAGGTCCTGAAGAAGGGGTCTGTACAAGCTTTTTCCACCGAAACGCGCGTCGACCACGTTGTAAGAGCACAGCCCACGACAGGGTCATGGAGACCGGAAACATCTTTGTCCCCTTCTGACTGGATTGTGTATGTGCTTGTGGGTTGATTGTTAGTTTGAATGGTGTGAGTGAATGTAAGATATATTGAATAATTTTTGTATTGTTATTGTGTAGATAGGGGGTTACTGTCAGTCACTATATGTCCGTACAAAATAACATAGTACTTATTGTATATTATGATACGTGTTAAAAAAGAGAAAAAAGGTACTAAAAAAATATATGTTTCATTAGTTTGTATGTTTTTAGAAAATTCACCTTTTTATGTATTGATGAAATAAAAGAAATAAGCATAATCATTATGAAATTATAACAACCATATACTTGAAATAAAAGAATTTTGATGTGAAATATAACGTCTTAAAATATACTTCTTTTTATAGCCCCATTGGAGCAGATCTTGCCCATGTTGGTAAAGTAATAGAGGTTAAGTGGGAGGTTTCTCATTAGTCTGGAAGCGGCTTGTTTGCATGTTTTTCTGTGCGTGGCGGGCGGGGCTAAGGCTTATTCGCCACTCACCGCAGCTTTCACTTGCTGTGCCTCCTGCACTACTGCGTGCCGGCTTGGGAATCAGCCCCGCTGCCTCGCTCAACCTCTGTCAGCTTGGGAGGGAGAGGGTGTCAGCTGCAGGCGCGGTCTCTCCGGCAACGTGATGGTCCTGGTCTTTGCCGGGCTGCCGCAGCACTTTACTCGGCAATGACAAACACTAGCATATCTAGACATTACAAAGTTGATGTGGCACTCTTACAGGAGACCCATCTGTGGCCTCAGAGGCTACTGGCATTCGCCACTCGCTGGAGGGGCTACAGGTCTTTCTCCTGTTATTCGTCCTACTCACAGGGGATGACTATCTTGGTGCGCCGAGAATTACACTTTCAACACGGTATGGGCCAAATACTGACAATCCCACCTTTATTCAACAGGTATGGGATCGTTGTGACTTACTGTCCTCCCGGGCGGTGCTTTGGAGGGGGGTTTAACCTAGTCGTAGAATGCAATTTAGACAGTTCCCACTCCTCACACGAACGCATAATGTTGCTGCTGGAACGCTGCAAGACATCATGGCTACTCATGGTTTACTAGACCTTTGGCGCAAAACACATGCAGATATATGGGAGGTAACGCACATTTCAACATCACATGGCACCTGGGATCGGCTTGATTACTGGCTGCGTACTCATGACATCAGGGGCTGGGTTAAACATGTTGATCATCTCCCACATGCTTATTCCGATCACTCTCCTGTGCTGCTTATCAACACACTACCCTACTCTCAATACCGTGCATACAGAGGCATTCCATCTGACCCGCGGAATTGAATTATATTGATTTATGCAGACGATATTACATTATACCTGTGCAACCTGAGCCAGTATCTTACACCAGTAATACAGGAGGAATTCACCCTCTTTCGCATCCTGTCTGGGATAGCGATAAATTGGAACAAGTCTGCCATTTTTCCTTTCACAGATGCAACAATGGAGCAACGTTTATCCTATTCCTTAGTGCATTTCATCTCAGTGGATGTGACAGGTCAGCAGTCCTGTTGTATGCCCGGCGTGAAGCTGGAAATGTCGCACCCACGCTCTCTGGAAAATTAATCGGGGAGTGGCCGCTCGAGGTCATTTGGCCCACTACCAGTATATTAGTGTTATGTGTGTATTATTGTCTGCCACGCGCCATACACCCGCACACAGCATCTGGGCATTTGCTGACACACCCTACACTGGCGACAAGTGCGGAAACAAGCCTACTCACCCGCATCACCACCAGAGCACCGTCAGCGCTGCCCCGTTCCTGCAATTGCTGAAAGTCCGCCTGCGTGTGACTGCACGCGGCGAAGACGCGCTCATGTCGGAAGAAGAGGGAAGGTAGGAGCAGCTCGAGCACAGCCTCTGCATCGCCCAGGAGTCTTTCCCCACTCGCGCAGGACACGTGCAACGCTGCCGTCAAGCAGCCGAGCCCCAAGCATGAGGCCGCGCGCCGAGGAGGATGCTGCTCTGAGCACACGGCCAGGCACACGTCCACACATGTGGCTGAGGCACCATGGATCACCGTGCTCTGCATCGTGCACCACAGAAAGAGGGAGAGAAGCAATTCCCAACACAAAGGAATACAACAAAAAAATAGTAGAAATATAAAACAAACCCCACAGGCCAGGAGGAAAGGCACAGATAGGAAATACACAGAGGCCCAGGAGGAAGGGCTGAAAGGAGTGAGGAGCACAGACACCACAGCTCCAAAGGGAGGCAAGAAAAGGTAAAAGAAAGAACAGAAAATAAAACATTATCATCTGCCTAGAGAGGCTGGCCTAGACAGACAAGATGGGAGATGAGCCTGATGCAGACCAGCAACCTGCACGCATTGTCATGCAACATGCCCTCACTGGTGTTCTACTGCCGTTCAGCGAGCTGGCCGACCCTGCCACAGCGCCCCCAAGATGGAAGACGTGGCTAGGGCACCTAGAAAACTACTTTGTGGCAACGAGAGAGACAGAGGGCACAATGAAAAGATCGCTACTCCTCCACTATGCAGGAGAGGAAGTATACCTCCTGTTCAAATACCTCCCGAATACAGGAGCACCCACTGACTAGGACGCCGCCATGACGGCGCTCAACGCACATTTCGATCTGCAGTTAAATCCAGATTTCGAAAGATTCAAACTGCGCCAGGCCAGACAAAGGGAAGGAGAGTCAATTGATGCATTCTATGCAAGACTGCGAGAACTGGCAAGCACCTACGCGACCGATGACCGGGCCAAAGAAGAGATTCACGCACAAATAATCCAAGGGTGCCGCAGCAAGACGCTACGCGGGCTGATCCTGAGGCAACCGAACATAGCGCTGGATGAAATACTAGTCCTAGCCAGAACGCACGACCTCTCCGTGGCAAGGACGGATGAGATGGACCTAGCACTGACACGAACACCAGAGAAAGGCGTGGCCGTCAAGACTGAGTGAGCCGATGCAGTAAGAACACGAGATAGAGGAAGTGGGCAGCGAGGCCGTCCACCTCAAACCCCGAAAGGAAAGTGTGTGCCCCACACAAGGCTGGACGTGCTCCCACTGCGGAATCCCGAATCACTTTGCATCAATGTGCAGAAGAACCAACGGAGAGACAACAGAGGCAACAAGCCAATGAGGAGGATGGTGCGCCAACTATTGAACGCCACTCTCGCGCCAACGAGCAACGCGAAAGGAGCTGCACGGGCCACCTACAGGGTAGAGGACGCATCCACAGAAGACGATGACGAAGTCAAGACATTCCTAGTCTCATTCACACAGGGGTTGAAGAAACAAAGAAGGCCGCAACCCACGTGCACCGTGAGGATAGCCGGGTCGGAAGTGAAGGCGGTCATTGACACAGGGGCCTCCGTGAACATCATGGGGGTCCAGCAATACAACCGGCTATGACCCAGTCCCGAGCTCTTACCCTCCAAGACAAAAATCTTCACCTATGGCAGCCACTCGCCCCTGCCCCTATGAGGGAAAATGACCATGCCCATCCAATCGGACAACAACGAGATCACCACAACCGTTCACGTCATCAATCAAGAGGCCGACACACTACTCAGCAGCCATGCCCCAGAGGATTTGGGCCCTGTGACCTTCGCGAGGAGCGTGCGAGCTAATCAGACAGATGAACTGCTGAAACAATTTGCGAGCCTTTTCAAGGTTCTGGGGTGTATCAAACGACCCCCGGTAAAGCTGCACATCGACCCCTCGGTGACCCCGACAGCACTCCACCACAGGCGAATCCCCTTCCATCTCCGTCCACTGGTAGAGCAGGAGCTGCAGAAACTGGAGGACCAAGCGGTGATTGAAAAGGTGTCGGAGCCAACTCCCTGGGTATCCCCCATGTTCATCATGGAGAAGCCACGACAAAATCAGATTGTGCATCGACATGCGCCTCTCCAACAAGGCCATCTGAAGAGAACGCCACATCACGCCAACAATGGACGAAATAGTGGCTGATGTCAACAGATCCCGGTGGTTCTCAAAGCTGGACCTCAATGCGTGGTACCACCAACTGGTACTGGCCGAGGAGAGTAGATACATCACTACATTCAGTACTCATCTGTGGCTGGACTCCTAACTTTACTACTCCTAAACTGAGAAAAATACTAACTTTAAGACTTTCGGTATTCACAGAAGGCATTTAGGAGTCCTAAAGTTAGGAGCCCTAACTTAACTACTCCTAAACTGAGAAAAATCCTAACTTTAAGACTTTCGGTATTCACAGAAGGCATTTAGGAGTCCTAAAGTTAGGAGTCCTAACTTTACTACTCCTAAACTGAGAAAAATCCTAACTTTAAGACTTTCGGTATTCACAGAAGGCATTTAGGAGTCCTAAAGTTAGGACTACTAACTTGTGTGAATACCGAAATGAGTAAGTTCATTCTGTGAATACCAAAATGAGTAAGTGTATTCTGTGAATACCAAAAAGTACTAACTTTACGTTTTTGACGTAAGTTAGTTCTGTGAATCAGGCCCTACGAACCCGGCCACTGGACAGGGACGGAAGTCAAGGGGACTATGATCACCACGGAGAAAGATGGGGAGACGGTGACCAGGAACATCTCCTGGTTCAAGGAAGTGGAAAGAGAGTCCCCAACCCCAGCCAGAGAGAACAAAACCGTGGGAGAGAAGGCGAACAGTGGAATGATGAGAACATCCGACTGGACACCCAGGCGAGTGGCCACCCCACAACACCGGTGGAGGTCACCCCAATGCCCAGAGCCACGCCCCCGGGCCCAGAAGAATGCCTGGGTGGCCGAAGTCGACACCCCAGATACTGCCTACAAGAGAACCCTCCTCCGAGCTCTTGACTCAAGAATTTCGTATGCCAGGTGACGGGCCATCAGCAGGCTACAAGAAAAAAAAGAGACTGAGTTGAGATGGAATGTGACCGGTCAGCGGCCCTGCTGTCTGCCTGGCGTGAAGCCGGAAATGTCGCACCCATGCTCTCGGGCCAGGCGTGGCGTGAGGCGATAAATAAATCGGGAAGTGGCCGCTCGAGGTCATTCAGCCCACTACCAGTATATTAGTGTCATGTGTGTATTATTGTCTGCCACACGGCATACGCCCGCACACTGCATCTGGGCATTTGCTGACTCACCCTACAGTGATATATCTTGTTATTTGGATGAACCGCAACTCTGAGGCTATTATGACTGAAAATGATGGTACTGCTATCTCCAAACTAGAGAATCAGGTGGCCCCGTGGGTCAGGCTCCCTCTGGTACTACATGGCAGAATTGCCTTGATGAAAATGATCATCCTCCCGAAATGTTTGTACCTTTTTAATAATATACCAGTCCCTCTTTCCAGACACTTTTTTGAAACACTTAAATCCATCATGATTAAGCTTGCGTGGGCTGATAAACAGCCCAGAGTCAAAAGGGAAATCCTTACGTTGCCTTATGACCAGGGAGGTGTGACCGCCCCTGATTTTGAGCTGTGCTGTCTATGTGCGCAAGTTCAATACACATAATACTGGTTGCAGCCTTCGTCCTATATGGCACACCTAGCTATTGAACACGACTTGGCCTTTCCGGCCACGCTTCCTGCACTTATAGATAAAAAACCATGGCGCAAATACACCGAAATCCACACTGTAGCACACACGCAGTTGGCATGGGACGGTATATGAAAACAATATGGGAGGGATAGATTATACTCACCTCTTTAGGCCCTCACTCATTTTCCTGTTGTTCAGCACGTTTGGTTCTAACGCACTAACTAGGCTCGCTTTGCGGGGGTATGAGGACTAGGTGGCGGGTTCATGAAGATCTCAGAGGTGCTGGAGTGGGCCGACGCCAATACCTTTGACGTATTTCTTTATCTGCAAACTCAAGTGAAATGTAAAAAGCACTACTCTGAGTTCCCGCAGGCGCCTTCTGAATGCCAAGCCCTGTTTGTCCTGCTTACGGCGGACACCTGTAGACACACGGTAACACGCCTGTACACCACCATACACGCAACGGCCCCACTCAATACACCGGAAACTAGAGCTGCTTGGGGAAGGGACTTAGGAGACACTATCACCGACACCTCTAAGGAATTGGCCTATTGTTGAGCACAGATTGATGCTCTAACCCCCAATGGCCGTCTGCATCTAATTCATTTTAAGTTCCTCCACCATGTCTATAGCACACCGCTCCAGCTCTACACGTGGGGACCACGCGCGATCTCGGATTGTGCCCGCTATGGCATCTTGGATGCTGACTTTATACATAGTGCTTGGTGCTGCCCTGCTGTGACTACGCAATGGTCACAAGTTTTTCAGGCCTTATCTGAAATGATTGATATGTCCCTACCACCATCCCCTAAAATGGCCCTACTGGGCTGCACTCAAGCCATAACATAGGGCAAACGCAAATACGTGTCTAATGCCTTATTGCTGGCAAAGTGGCAAGTGGCATGCCTCCCGTGGACAGTCTAGCTAGGGAGCCGGCACAGCTTTCCCATCCGACAAAGCCCCACAAAGTCGGCAGTGGGCCCGATGGGGGATGGATGCGAGGCTAGTCACTATTATTGCCTTCTCCCACGCCGTGGGTCTTATGTGTATCTGAAGTAACTTGCTCATGGACAGTTAGCCTTCTTGGACCTCTGTCGTTGACCTCTGCCCAGATTGGTCCAGCAACTGTATCACTCATGCATTATGTGCTAGACTATGGTGCCAAGCATTGTATTGGTGATTGTTTATGGAACTGTTGTTTCAAGTACTTGGGGGCTGATTTACAAGCCTCTTGTGCCACCGATGCGTCACTTTTTATGATGCTCCAGCAGCACAGAGTGCAGATCCATATCTATGAGGCCACGCAAAGCCACTTTGACTTGTAGATATGGCGTAAGGCAACAAAGTGCAAGTCGCTTACACAGCATCAGGGAGGCGTCCCATGGACGCAACACCCATGGGTTTTGATGCATTCCCAGATTTACAAGGATCGTCTTCCTGCTTCCACACCCTCCGCCTCCTTCGTAAGACCTTCAAATGAATCCCCCTCGAACACCGAAAGACCGTCACTCACGCCCTGGTCACCAGCAGACTCGACTACGGCAACGCACTCTACGCCGGAATAAACAAAAACCTCACCTGCAAGCTACAGAACATCCAGAACGCTGCCGCAAGACTGGTCCTCAACCTGCCAAAACACTGCCACATCTCCCAGCACCTGCGCACACTCCACTGGCTCCCCGTCGAGGCGAGAATCACCTTCAAGATGCTCACCCACGCACACAAGGCCCTCCACGGCACCGGACCAGCATACCTGAACAGCCGACTCAAATTCCACGCACCCCAAAGGACCCTACGATCAGCCCAGCTCTCCTACGCCGTGGACCCCGCACCAGAAAGACCAGATCGGGAGGCCGCTCCTTCTCCTTCCTCGCGGCCAAAGCATGGAACGCCCTTCCGCTCCACCTCAGACAGACAACATCGCTCCCCATCTTCGCAAGAAACCTCAAAACCTGGCTCTTCGACTGACCCCCTCCTTGATGGAATGGAACCTGCACCCCCCACCCCTAGCGCCTTGAGACCCTTACGGGTGAGTAGTCGTGCTTTAACAAACCCCTGATTGACTGATTGATCTGTAAACCTGAAAATGCGTCAAAACTGTACACCTCCCCAGTGCAGGCGTAACGAGGAAAAATATATTTAGTTCTCCTTGTTTTTTCCTCTTTCTATGTGTGTTACATTCTGCAAGGGTGCCTGCATTGGCGCTAGACACCATATTGTGCTGAAAGGACAGGAATGCACCGTATCTCGTAAATACGGTGCATTCCTGCCCTTTCGATTTGGTGTAGGGCATCACAGCAAAAACTTTTGCGGAGCTGCCCTACACCAACTCATTGTAAATGAGGCCCCTGGTTTTCTCTCAAGACATTGTGCATAACTATTGTGTCTTGTCAAATAAATAAATAACTATATTTTTTTTTAAATCAACTCAAACATACCTGAGGATGTCTGGGCAGCTTATTTGACTGAGCAAATAGTCAGGTATGCTTAAGGTGCCACACACCAGGATCAACTCAATGCATCAGTGGTACCAAATGAGAAATCACCCTCAAGTGTTTAACATACAACATATGCAGTACTCCAGACTCAAGTGACCAGCAGAACAATTTTCTACTCCACTAATCTAAAATAGCGAAAACAATATCTCAAGCAAAGCGGGATGGTGCTCCCGGCCCAAACGGCATATCCTCTGCCATCTATAAAGAACATCCTTCATTTTGAACTGGCAATTTATTAACCCTGTACAACTATGTAGCCATTACAGGAACAATGCCGATGGGTCTCGAGGATACATATTAAAGCCGATATTCAAAGACGGTGATAGGTGATAGGTCCAAGCTTAAAAACTATCATCTTATAGCATTGTTGGACAATGAAGCTAAGTATGTTAACTTGGCTTAACGCCGCCTTGAAAATAAGGCACCTTTTCACGCTACACTTAAAGTGAATGGGACAGGCAATGGGTGTTGCGGTGGGCATTCCGCCGCAACACCCATTGATTTTGACGCTACCCCCTATTTACAAGGGTGGTGTACATATGGAGTACCAAAAGCAAGGCGGTGAGGACAAAGAAAGTGTGCACTATAGTCACTGTTCAGTACTTTTCTTCAAAGTTTCCAAAGACGACGCTCAACTCTCCGTAGCCCACCGCTCCTGGCCACAATCCTCAAAATGAAATCACAAAAATGGAAAGGAACGTCTTATAGTGATGTCCATATCAACAATTTATTATTGTATTTCTTCAGCAAACAGTCAGCAGGCCAAGTTCCAATAAAATATTCCAATTTTTATTCCAAAATTGTTGCAGATGAATCAATATGTCACATATTCATGAAGTCTTTTCAGCCTACGCGTTTCGTCCTATACCGGACGTCATCAGGGCTAATTATATATATTAATCGGTCACCCTCTTCTGGCTCTCCAGACAATTCTAGCCAGAATAATATTCAATTCTTATGAATAGCTGTATTAGCTTATACTCTATTCCAGCTTCCTTGGTATTTAAGTCCAAAGACCCTTAATATATACACATAAATATTCGGTCTTCGTAAGTTTCCTGCTTGTTTTTTAACCAATCGTATACGTCTTTCACAAGCTTCTCATTAACTTGACTGACATCAAGTTTCCTTTCTGATCCTCCACCAATCCGCTGTTAGCTGTCTTCACCCATTGCACCAGTCAAATCATATTTCACAAAGCCTCCAAATCTGAATAATACTGATATGTTTCCTTTCTGGTCCAACATCCCTTAATCCAATCAAAATACACTATTACCCCTCTTTTTTTTTTTTTACTAATTGTATGAGTCTTTCACTAACATCAAGTTTCTCAAATAAAGGGATGAAGGCGCATATAAAAACAAAGAAATAAAGACAAGTGTTCACTTCCAATATTATACTGGTAATTCTTTCTCGTACACCATAGAACTACTCTTTACTACACTACTCCACCTCAAATGAATGGATATAAAAATTCCAAAAACCAATTAATCAACCTTATTCTCATGTACCACTACAAGTATCAATTACACTCATTCCCTGTCACCCTATTCCGAATAAATATTCAATACACTTGCCACCATTGCATTACGTAATGCTTACACACTGGGCCCGACCTGCATCAATAAAAATTTCTGTCATAATGATCTATCAGTGTACCCTCGACTATCAACATCTGTTGATGCTCATTAAATTAAAAAATAATGTAGCTCATTATCACTATTGAGACCCTGGGATACCGATCTACACCTGCTAATCCATCTTGTCTCTTGCTGTCTCAAAAATAATTCCCAGTCTCCTCCTCTAGATCTTTTCTCTACTCTTTGTATACCATGAAACTTGAATCTTGTTTTATTTTCATGATTATCTTTTATATGTTGATAGAGGGGCGATCTAACATCCTTATTATTAATCGCTCTCCTGTGCTCCTGAATCCTGAGTTTTAGAGTGCGTTTAGTGCTTCCAATATAGATTTTCTGACAATCACACTGAATTAGGTACACCACTGCATAACTATTGCAATTAATGAATTCATTAATCCGATATTTTTTGGCAGTATTATAAGTGAATTCTTTTGTGCGGTTCATGCCTAAATCACAAATATTACATGCTCCGCAAGTGCAAAACCCCTTCGGTGGTGCTGGGAGCCAATTACCTTGTTGCGAACTTAATGGTTCCAAATAGTTACGTTTAATAATACCTCCTAAAGTGGGACTACTCCTATGAGTAATTTTCGGTTTATCAGAAATTACTTCTAATTGCCCTGGCACTCCTTTCAATAAATTCCAATTTTTATTGAGAATTCTATAAATTTGATTATGATTTACACTGTATGTCGAAATAAAGGCAACTATTTCCCTTCCAGAAGTTCTCTCCTTCTGCACCAAGGTTGTCTCTCTTTTGACCATTCGAACTCTGTTCTTAGCTGACTCTAAAGAATTTCGAGAATACCCTCTTGATATTAATCTACTTTGCAATGCATCTAGTTCTGATTCAAAGTCTTGATCCAGGCTACAATTTCGCCTGATGCGAATCATTTCTCCATATGGGATGCCTTTTATCACTGCTGGTGGATGGGCACTATCAGCTCTCAAAATAGAGTTAGTAGCTGTTTTTTTACGAAATAACTTGCTTTGCACTTTATCCCCCACTATGAACAATTCAACATTCAAAAATTCTATCCTATCTCTATGATGACACATGGTGAAAGTGACATTGAAATCATTATTGTTGAGGAATTCAAAATAGTCAGTTAATTCAGATTCCAATCCTCTCCAAATGACCAAAATATCGTCAATAAACCGTCCCCAGAACAAAATTGAATCCATCCATTTGGATGCCCTTCTGCTCCAGGCATGCTCCCTCTCGAACCAACCCATGAACAGGTTGGCATAAGAGGGAGCAAACCTGGAACCCATTGCAGTACCTCTAATCTGATGATACCATTCGCCTTCAAATAAGAAGAAATTGTTGTTGAGAATCAAGGCACTCATTTCCTCAATCATAATTGAGTGTTCTTGTAAACTAGCGCTTCTATTTCCCAAAAAATGATGCAAAGCTTGTTCCCCTTTATCATTTTCTCTACAGGTATATAACCCAACGACATCCAGAGTCACAAAACTCATCTCACCATCCTATGCAATATCCTGTAACTTATTTAGCACATCCATGGTATCTCTTATATAAGAGGGTAAATTAATTCCCCTGAACGACCTTAACAACGCGGTCAAAACACCGCAGTACATTTCGATCTCTGGTTTTACAACGCAAGTCGTTACCACGACTTGCACTGGAGGCGCTCTAGACTAAGGAATAGTGTGATTTACTATTCCAACACCTTCCCTACTGTACGTAGGCTGGAGTTGGAATAGTAAATCATACTATTCCTAAGTCCAGCGCCCTACAGCGCAAGTCGTGGTAACGACTTGCGTTGTAAAAACAGCGATGTAATGTACCGCGATCTAAATGATTGCGTTGTTACATCATACATCCATTAATTACCAAAGGTTTTAAAAATAAGTCCACAAATTCAGAAAGATGTTCTGTAAGACTCCCTATGCTGGAGACAATCGGTCTCCCTGGTGGCTTCTGCATGGATTTGTGTATTTTGGGCAAAATGTATATAAACGGGTAGGAGGGATTTATCACATTAAGATATTTGTATTCCTGCTCATCTAGCAGACCTTGTTCCTTCCAAGAATATAGTCTTTCTGTAATCAGTCTACCTGCTTCCTTAGTTGGATTTGAATACAATTTCCTATAACATCCTCTGTCTCCAAGTTGTCTCTTAACCTCAGCACTATAATCCTCCCTACTCATTATCACGATATTGCCGCCCTTATCGGCTTCGCATATTACTATGCTTCTATCTTGTTTTAGAGTAGTGATGGCTGTGTGTTCTTCCTTAGATAAATTATCCTGCTGTCCATAACTTGACTTCCTCCATGTACCTAGATCCTCCAATTCATGCAACTCCTCCATAGTCTTTTGAACAAATAGATCAATTGCCGCATATTGAGGCTCTGAGGAGTAAATTTGGAAGCTGGTTTAAGACCACTAGTACAATCATAGTCTGTTGATATATCCAGCATAGAAGCTATATCTACCATCCCATATTTATCTCCCTCTGTCAATGAGACAAGCATTTGTACATTTCTTAAATGAGCAATAGATAATTCGGAATCGCCCCTTCTGGCATCAGACTCAACAGATTTGTTCATTGTTGAAAAGAAACTTTTTAATTTCAATTTCCTAGCAAATTTAAATAGATCAATTTCCACATCCGTGAAATTACAATAATTGTTAGGACAAAATGATAAACCTCTTTGTAACACAGCAATTTCGTGTACATTCAAAACTCTGTTAGACAAGTTGATCACTTTTAAATCATGAAAATCATTTGCTTCATGCCTATTTGTGCCATCCATTACTTTCTGAATTTGTCCTGACTGCGTGTACCTATTCTTGTACTGTCTGTGTTTCCGCTTGCCCCTCCTGGTACTGTTGCCAATTTTTTCTTTCCCCTCCTGATTCTTTGGATTTCCTCGGAAAAAGAGGAGCTCTGAGCTGGTCTAGGTCCTACGGTGCTTTCTGCTCCCAAATCGTCTCCGGACGATAAGTCCGAGCTAGTACAATTTACTGAACTTAAATCATCTTGAGCCTGTGCTCCCCCACTAGCCTTGTCATCGAAACCTCTGCCAAAAGTAAAGACTCTTCCTTGGCTATAATCTCGATCATCCCTCCTAATTTTCCTTAATTTTTTCTCCTTAATCTGCAATTGGTGCTTATTAATCACTTCCTTTAATATAACATAATTCTTGTCTGTTAAGTCTATTAAATTAATGTCCCTGATCTCTCTCTCTAGCTCAACAATCTGATTCCTTAATTTTTCTACCTTTCTTTCAGAACTTTTTTTTAATATGTGCATCATACAAAATGATGACGAGTGTAAATTTTCTTCCCACTCTTTCAGCAAGTCATCATCCAAATCATCGAATGTTGGGAAAATGAGTATTCTTAAACCCCTTGGCACTCTCTTTTGATCAATATAATTTTTAAGGGTAATGCCGTCCCACCCATTCGAAAGCTCTGTTTTTTTCAGCTTTTCAAATTTCAAAAATGTAGACTTTAAACTGCTGCTCGAGGGGTCTTTCCCACTCTCAGTTGTTGGTCGTTTACTCTGTGCAAATAGATCCGCAGCCAGTTTCTCTCAATCATCCTCCATCCTCGGTAGAAATACACACACCTCAAATACTAATCAGTCCTTTCAAGTATCACTCGACTGTGCACCACTGTCCTTATAATATATAGTACCAAAAGCAAGGCGGTGAGGACAAAAAAGTGTGCACTATAGTCACTGTTCAGTACTTTTCTTCAAAGTTTCCAAAGACGACGCTCAACTCTCCGTAGCCCACCGCTCCTGGCCACAATCCTCAAAATGAAATCACAAAAATGGAAAGGAACGTCTTATAGTGATGTCCATATCAACAATTTATTATTGTATTTCTTCAGCAAACAGTCAGCAGGCCAAGTTCCAATAAAATATTCCAATTTTTATTCCAAAATTGTTGCAGATGAATCAATATGTCACATATTCATGAAGTCTTTTCAGCCTACGCGTTTCGTCCTATACCGGACGTCATCAGGGCTAATTATATATATTAATCGGTCACCCTCTTCTGGCTCTCCAGACAATTCTAGCCAGAATAATATTCAATTCTTATGAATAGCTGTATTAGCTTATACTCTATTCCAGCTTCCTTGGTATTCAAGTCCAAAGACCCTTAATATATACACATAAATATTCGGTCTTCGTAAGTTTCCTGCTTGTTTTTTAACCAATAATATACGTCTTTCACAAGCTTCTCATTAACTTGACTGACATCAAGTTTCCTTTCTGATCCTCCACCAATCCGCTGTTAGCTGTCTTCACCCATTGCACCAGTCAAATCATATTTCACAAAGCCTCCAAATCTGAATAATACTGATATGTTTCCTTTCTGGTCCAACATCCCTTAATCCAATCAAAATACACTATTACCCCTCTTTTTTTTCTTTTTTTTACCAATTGTATGAGTCTTTCACAAACTTCTCATTAACTTGACTAACATCAAGTTTCTCAAATAAAGGGATGAAGGCGCATATAAAAACAAAGAAATAAAGACAAGTGTTCACTTCCAATATTATACTGGTAATTCTTTCTCGTACACCATAGAACTACTCTTTACCACACTACTCCACTTCAAATGAATGGATATAAAAATTCCAAAAACCAATTAATCAACCTTATTCTCATGTACCACTACAAGTATCAATTACACTCATTCCCTGTCACCCTATTCCGAATAAAGATTCAATACACTTGCCACCATTGCATTATGTAATGCTTACACACTGCGCCCGACCTGCATCAATGAAAATTTCTGTCATAATGATCTATCAGTGTACCCTCGACTATCAACATCTGTTAATGCTCATTAAATTAAAAAATAATGTAGCTCATTATCACTATTGCGACCCTGGGATACCGATCTACACCTGCTAATCCATCTTGCCTCTTGCTGTCTCAAAAAAATTCCCAGTCTCCTCCTCTAGATCTTTTCTCTACTCTTTGTATACCATGAAACTTGAATCTTGTTTTATTTTCATGATTATCTTTTATATGTTGATAGAGGGGCGATCTAACATCCTTATTACTAATCGCTCTCCTGTGCTCCTGAATCCTGAGTTTTAGAGTGCGTTTAGTGCTTCCAATATAGATTTTCTGACAATCACACTGAATTAGGTACACCACTCCATAACTATTGCAATTAATGAATTCATTAATCCGATATTTTTTGGCAGTATTATAACTGAATTCTTTTGTGCGGTTCATGCCTAAATCACAAATATTACATGCTCCGCAAGTGTAAAACCCCTTCGGTGGTGCTGGGAGCCAATTACCTTGTTGCGAACTTAAGGGTTCCAAATAGTTACGTTTAATAATACCTCCTAAAGTGGGACATCTCCTAAGAGTAATTTTCGGTTTATCAGAAATTACTTCTAATAGCCCTGGCACTCCTTTCAATAAATTCCAATTTTTATTGAGAATTCTATAAATTTGATTATGATTTACACTGTATGTCGAAATAAAGGCAACTCTTTCCCTTCCAGAAGTTCTCTCCTTCTGCACCAAGGTTGTCTCTCTTTTGACGATTCGAACTCTGTTCTTAGCTGACTCTAAAGAATTTCGAGAACATATCAGTATTATTCAGATTTGGAGGCTTTGTGAAATATGATTTGACTGGTGCAATGGGTGAAGACAGCTAACAGCGGATTGGTGGAGGATCAGAAAGGAAACTTGATGTCAGTCAAGTTAATGAGAAGCTTGTGAAAGACGTATACGATTGGTTAAAAAACAAGCAGGAAACTTACGAAGACCGAATATTTATGTGTATATATTAAGGGTCTTTGGACTTGAATACCAAGGAAGCTGGAATAGAGTATAAGCTAATACAGCTATTCATAAGAATTGAATATTATTCTGGCTAGAATTGTCTGGAGAGCCAGAAGAGGGTGACCGATTAATATATATAATTAGCCCTGATGACGTCCGGTATAGGACGAAACGCGTAGGCTGAAAAGACTTCATGAATATGTGACATGGTGTAAATATGGGACAACGCCAAAATTAAGACCAGGGAAAACCTGGTCTTAACATGGCGGCATGAGGATAAATGTTTATTTTCTCCTCATTTTTGCTGTTTCTATGAGTGCTGCATTGTGCAGCACACATAAAAACAGCAAATCGCCATGAATCATTGTGTATGTGCCGGAAGGTGCCCCTTCCTGCACATAAACAATCATTAAAAAAATGACGATTTGCAACATCTATGTGTGCTGCACAATGCAGCACACATAGGAGTTACAAATCGCCATTAGTGATTGTTTATGTGCAGGAAGGGGCACCTTCCTGCACATAAACAATCATTCTCTCAACACAGGCACCCTTGCACTGCGGTGCAAGGGTGCTTGCATTGGCGCTAGGCAGCTGAATTTAGCGCCAGCGCTAGGGAATATGTATGGATGTGCTGTACCATTGTAAATACGGTGCATCCTTGCGTTTACCGATTGGTGGAGAGTGGCATTAGCAATTTTTGCTTAACGCCACGCTTCGCCATTCGCTTGTAAATATGCCCCTGAGATGGTCTCTGCAGCGCACCTAAAGAAGACCTTATCCATCTGGTCTGTATTTGCCCATGTATGAAGAAAGTTAGGCAAGGCATATTGAAAAATATCTTTAACTCTAGAGGCATCCGAACTTGCAGGCAGGCTATTATTGCCTGCCTAAATACAGACGACCCTATACTGAACTGTTGTTTTACTAAGTTTCGCATTACAGTCCAACAAGTTCTAAATATCAGGCGCAGTGACAAGTGTACACGCCCTTAGGTTTTTAATAAAATGCAGAGTGTTATATGTATTGAGAACTTTTAGTTTATTGTTTTGTCTTGATATGGTATTTATTCTGATTTATCTTTTTGCTGTGGTTTTAATTAACTGATACAAATAAACTGAAACTGAATCAAAAAGTAACTTTTCTGAATATAGAACAACGTAGCATCCTCCACATACATCAAGGAGCCTGTCGTTTAGGAAGACAGTCTCTTTCAGGTGAAAAGCCGGGTACGGATATACCCTTGCCAGGAGTAGGTGATCATCTGAAAATTATTTTTAAAGAGCAAACTGGGCTGCATGTCTTCTTGATACGGACTCAGAGCTCCTGGAAGAATGGCTCCACTCTGGTAAGGAAGAGAAATGATGTGTACTCACATTTACCCTGCAGTTATTGCTGGAGAGACACAAGCTACATGAATGGGTGAGTTGTACAAGAAAGGACAACTTTCTAACGTGCTCTGGACGTGCTGTTCAGAGCACGTTAGAAAGTTGTCCTTTCTTGTAAACTAACAGACGAATTAAAATTGAAAGCTGGGATAATCTACATATTTGATTCCTATGGTATGATATTTTATGAAGATCTGACAAAGGAATAATTACTGAGGGAGACACGAGAAAATGTCAACCCCAAATACCTCTTCCCTTGGCCTAAGTAGTCTTACTGCATAACACAGACAGACCATTGTATGGATTGGAGATGGGGTAGTACGTATAATCGGAGGGCGCGTAGGTAAAAAGAGAGAGCAGTGCATCTATCGAAGGTGTATGGCGCAAAAGAGATGGAGCGTCGCAGTGCTGCGGAGAATATTGACCCTTTATATAGCACAACACACAGATTTTTCTCTTTACATTCCATAAGAGGAGGATTTATTGCCCAGTTCATTGACACTTAATGTATCTGTGTTGACTCTGCTCTGGCAGTTGTCAAGTAAGTGAGTTCTGCAGCCGGCACACACCCACTGCACAATTATTCACATGCCCAATCAACACACGCTCCTTCCCCCACAATGCAAACACAAGGTGGCACAGAACCACTGGCAGCCCTCAACATGTTGATAAAGTTAACTTAGAGGATGAGGAATGGCGTGCGGAAGTATGTCATGAGATTGATAATTATTTTAGGATAAATACTGGCACTGCTCGAATAGAGGACATCTGAGAGGCGTTCAAGGCAACAATTCAAGGATTTATATTACCACCTAGGGGATTCAAAAACAGAAAGTGCTATCTTTGCAAAGAATGAAGTTGGAGACTGAGTTACACCAGGGAAGCGTAATGCACATGCAAGTTAAGACTGCAGCAAATAGAGCTATTTAGACAGGCTAGAATGTGCATACAGGAATATTATTATGCGCAAAGCTACACTGCCAATTCCGCCGATCTTCAAAAAATATATGAAGAAAGTGAATATTGTTGGCTTGGCAGTCTAGAGAACGACAAGCAAGCAATAGGATTATATTGTTAGTGGTCATAGAAACTAAGCTCCATTTAACGGATCCCCAAGAGATATAGAGTGCCTTTATTAAATACGACGAAAATATATATAGTCTGCGCCAACAGATTGATACAACGCGGTTGAAGCATTTTTTAAATAAGCTGCCAATCCCTAAATTGGACAACGACCAGGCAAATGAACTAATAGCTGATTTCTTAGTAGAGGAGATAGAGAGAGTAGTAAAATCATTAGCTAATGGTAAATCGGCAGGGAAAGGCATTCCTTCAAAATTATATAAAACGTTTGCACCAATTTTGAATGTGGAGATTTTAAAACTGGCGAATTACATACTGAAAGGCATGAGCCCCCGCCCTCCTTTAGAACAGTGGTGGTAGTGAGTGTCTTAAAGAAGGATAAAAAAAGGATAATATTAATTTTTATATGCCGATTAGTCTACTTAATGTGGACTATAAGATATTCACCAAACTTTTAGCTAACCGTTTAGGTAGAGTTATCGGTTCCATTGTTCACCCTGATCAATGTGGGTTTGTGGCAGGAAGGCAGTTGTCTGCAAAAACAAAATTTTTCATTGCAGCCTTAGATTTCATGACACCAAACCGAGTGCCCTACCAGGTGATGTTTTTAGATGCTGAAAAGGCATTCAATCTAGTATCCTGGGAGAGCCTTTTCACGAATTTGGGCTTCCTGAAAATGTAATTCATATAGTTAAATGTTTGTATGAAGGAGCCTCCGCGGAAGTAGTTATTAATTCAAGGATTACTGGCACTTGTAAAGTGAATAGGGGGACAAGGCAGGGTCGTCCCCTATTGCCAATACTTTTTGCATTGTTCATAGAACCGTTGGCGATAGCCATCAGAACTAATGAAAATATGGGGGCTATAATGAATGATATTTTTATTGATATAGACCTCTTCTGAGATCCACAATATGTTAAAATAATATATACAAAATATTCAGTTACATATTCCTACGATATAAAAAATACAATGTATACAGAAGATATTATTATTTCTAGTTTAAACATCTCTAAAACAACGGAAGAAACACTTGAAAAAAGTTAAAAAACTTTAAAACATACAAATTCATCTGGTGGGGATCTTATTAGCTCAATCAAATCCATAGTTCTAGATACATTATATTTTGTGCAAATTGGTTTTAAAAATCAGGAGCGCGCATCGACCAAGCAGCTATTTGGACAGACAAATAGGACATGTTCAAAATCTTGTATGCCTCTGCTACACAGATCACATTGGCTGGATTTATCAAAATTACCACCCCAATTTTTTGTTTTATCTTTTAGTGGTAATGTCCTCAATCTTAGCATCAGGATGCAACGCCTAACCTTATGGTCTAGTGTGAATCTCAGGTATTTTGGGGTCTCTTTATACTCCACACTGACTAGTGAGAGCTTATAGTGGGATAACTGTTGACAATAAGGCTTATCTATTTCATAGCTCAATCTCGGAGTTGATTTTTTCAGAAAGAACTTCAGAAGTACTGGAGACCAAATTTGTAAAAGATTCGTAGAGCATTGGAAGTGCTCCAAATCAATCTCTAGATTTTCTTTAAACTTATTTTTTCCTGAATCAGCCTTAAAAGTTTCATGACACAAAATCGCTCTCAATGTACCTTCAGGTGCATGCAGTAAGTTATAGGCCCATCTGACAAGATTTGCCAGGGCTCTTGTAAATGCGCTCACTACCCCTAATTCCAGTCGAAGTGCGTGAACAGGTGTAGCTTGACTTGTAGTAGTAAGCATACGTAAGAGTTTTCCCTCTTTGAGGTTTAAAAAGCCCCATCTTTTTATAGGAATTTATTCAAAACCATGCATTAACATAGGGGTAATCTTTGTTCGATAAATTTCAAGGAGGGCTCAAAAATGTCGCCTCCCAGTAGATAAGTAAAACTTTTTTATTGCACTAACATGGGCTACCATTTTTAATTCACTCCGATGAAAAGTAGTTCCAATAGACTGGGTGAAAATTCTCCCTAAGTAGGTGTAAGTAGATACTACTTCTACTGGAATTCCTCCTAATTGCCAGGTAAAAGGTTTAGCCTTTTTCCTGCCCCTAAACAGTACTATTTTTGTTTTTGAGATATTTATTCTTAAAAAATATTTCTCTGTGTAATTAAAAAGTGCTTCCATATTACGCTGCAGACCGATTGGGGTAAGGTCAAATATGTCCACGTCGTCAGCGTACATTAAAAGATGGATTTTTTGAGTTGCTAATTGGGGGGGGGGTGATTATTTACCTCCAGAAGACAATCCGGCAAGTCGCTAAGAAATAGTGAGAAGAGAAGGGGAGCAAGTAAACATCCCTGTTTAAGGCCATTTTGTGTGGGATCTCTTGGGTTAGACCCTTGTCTTCGCCCATCTGCACTTTACACCATGTAGATGTATCAAGAGCTACTATTATTATTAATAAGGTTCCTGGGACACCTAGTTTCAATAGGTTTCTCCACAGAGAAGCCTATCCACTTTATCAAATGCTGTAGAAAAGTCTACAAATAAACTATAGACTACCTGGGCTTTGCTAACTACATATTGGTCGATAATAGTTTGCAGAATATCGATATTATCAATCACAGAGTGATTTCGACGGAAGCCTGCTTGGACCATAGGAATTACCCCCCTGGATGTGGCCCAGTCATTCAGGTGGTCTAAAACCCTGGCCGAAAATATCTTTCCTGTAGCCGCCAGGAGGGCAATTTGACGATAATTACTCGGTGTAAGGAACAGCCGACCCCACTCCCTCTTAAAAACACTCTAATCCATCCCACGGATCCCAACCCAGCACCTGTGACCCATTTGGACTTATCTTTTCGTCCCCAGCCCGATGATCTGCTCCGTGAATCTGATGCCTGTAGAGAGAAGAAGGAAAGGGTTAAGGTGAATGGCAGCGAGACGCCGGCAAAGAAGGAAGGTGGAGTCTGAGTTGCGAGAGGCCAATCGCTAGCGAGCACGGACCTAGAAAGACGGACACTCGGACCAGAGGCGAGGGGAGGAGGAAGGCGAAATCCGGAAGACTCCAGAAAGGAGCGAGGAGCCAAGACCCAACGGGACGAAGGAGAGAAGGACGAAAACGCCGGCCCCGAGGAAGGAGACCGACATCCAGTTTCGGCGGTCGAAGAGTGGAGGCCAACACCAGAGGATGACGAGGCTCCAGAAAGGTGGAGCAAGGAGTGGTGGTCGCCCTGGGAAGCCTGAAGTCCCCGCCACCGCAACTCAGGAGAGAGTTGCGGCTTTCCCGGTACGTGAAAAAGGGAGAAAGTAGCCTAGGGGTAGAGGGGGGCGAAAAAGGGAAACGTGGGGAGAACGAAGAAAAGGAAAGGGGAGGAGGGGAATACAAGAGAGGCTCAAGACGAGTGAATGGTAGGGACCAAAGAGAGAGTCCCTGTATTAATGAGCTAACCATTGACTGATCCCAAAAAGAGAGAAACAAGTGGACTTTAAGGAAAGAGAGTAAAAGGACGCATATGCGTATTAAGAGTACAAGAGAGAGAGAGGACTAAGGCGGCAGTTAAAAAGAAGCTATAGAAAAGTTACAGGGAAGACTGGAAGAAGAAAAAAAATCCCTGTTATTAGTTTGAACAAGCAAGAGGCTCAACTACGTAACTTTATATATATATTTTTTTTTCCTCTTCTTCTGCACAAGCTCTCCCCAATTCCCCCCCCCCTTTTTTTTTATCAGAGGGCTAGAATTCGCGAGGGATTAAAGAGCACTAACCCAAAGTAAAACAAAAGGTTTCTAATTTTTATATACACCTGGGTGTGGTGATGGTCTCTGTCACTGTTTAACCTACCAGACAGACCATTTTACTTACCTCAATTTCCTTGTGTTCTCTCCAGACAACCCGGGGACAACGTTCCACTGGAGATCGGATTTGGGACCTAAGTGAAGAAAGAAGAAAAGAGTTACACCAATGAATGGAGAAGTCCTGACAAACCAGGAATAACAACCAGAACCAAGACGATATTTTCTTTGTGTTTTATCCGGTTTGTTTCTTGGTACATTGTCCTCTCAAAATAAAACCCCAAAATTAGGAAACACATACGGCCTCCCAGATTTATTTTCTGCCCATCCCTCACAAACCTGGTGTCCGAAGTGGGATCAGAGAGGATGGAGGCCATTGTGTATCGTCTGGCGGAAGGCCAGGAAAAACTGGAACGGTTTATGGAGCGCTTTCTGGCCATTGCAGAAGAAGACAGGGAGAAATTACATAGGACCCTGACAGAGCAAAAAGATACTCAAGAGTCCACAATAGGAAGGTTGGCAGATGTACTCAACCAACAGAGACCACAAACAGCAGCTCTCCCCTCAGTGATAATGCAAAAATACGTTGCTGGAGAAGATCCAGACTTCTTTTTCACAAATATTGAACGGATGGCAAGGTCAGCAGCCTGGCCTGTCGACAAATGGGGGCAATATCTCGGACCACTCCTCTTTGGGGAACGTCAGGCTGCCTACCAAGCAGCCAACCCCCTGGGTCTTACGCCTTATGAAGAGGTTAAGAAAAGCATCCTTGAAAGACTAGGAGTAGATGATGAAACATATCGGATCCGGTTACGGCAGATAAAAGAGGGAGCACAAGAAACAACAAAAGCCTTGTACTTCCGAGTGAAAGATCTGGCTGACCGATGGTTGAAACCCTCTACTTCCACTAAGGAAGAAATAGTAGAGAAGATATATTTGGAGCAGTATCTTTCTTTCCTACACCCTCCTATACAACGATGGGTCCGACAACATTCACAAGTAACCTTAGAAAAAGCGGAAATAGCTAGTGCATACTACCGGGCGCAGAAGATACAAAAGGGCAGAGAAGAGACAAATTGGAAACCTTCGGGAGGGGTCCCGACCAAGGGCCAAAACAGTCTACCTCCAAAAAAGACAGAATCTCTTACTTTGATGCCAGGTCCTGAAACCCCCTCTGTCCGCCCTCCCACCCCCCCGGTCCCCAATGTTTTCATTGTGGATTATTTGGACATATTGCCCGTACGTGCCCCCAAAAGGAGGAACAAATGGATGTGGGCATAACAAAGGTATTGTATGGCACACATGAAGATATAAGTCCACGTTACCATCACCAAGTTACTGTCAATGGAGAACCCAGGGAAGCTTTAAGAGACACTGGATGTATACAGAGTGTCATGCAACCCCAGGCGGTCCCTGGGGGAGTGAGAGCCATGAATGATATGGTAAACATCCAGTGTGTACATGGGGACAACAAAAGATATCCTACTACCGAAGTGCAGATCCAACATAAAGCTACAATTAAACCAGTTCCCATGAGGGTGGGACTGATACCAAAGTTACCAGAGCCCCTGGTATTGGGAAGAGACTATCCACACATGGACAGTTTATTGCAGGAAACCTGGAAGGAGGGGGAAGAATGGAGGAAGACAGCCCCATTTTCTCAAGCACAAGACGATGAATGGCCAATAAGCAAAACCCAAAAAAGCTGCAGACAGAGGAAGGCAGAGAAGAAAGAATGGAATCATGTAGCCCTAGCTCAGGCCAATAAAGAAAATATATGGGAATCCGATCAAGGGTTTCGAAGTGCTCAGAGAGAAGACCCGACTCTAAGAGACGCTTGGAACAGAGCCTCTCGCATAGAAGACCCTGACCAAGTATGTCCCCAGTTCTTTTTAAATAAAGGCCTACTGTACCGAAAAGGAGTGTGGAATCATAACCCACAACTGTTAGTACCTAGTTCATATAGAGAAAAGGTGTTATTTTTGGCCCATAGTCATTTGCTGGGGGGTCATTTTGGAGGGGAAAAGGCTATACTAGAAAAGTTCTATTGGCCTGGAATCTATGAACAGATATGAAGATACTGTAGAGAATGCCCGATTTGTCAAAAAAATAGCAGAAGTCTGCCTTCTAGGGTCCCATTAAAACCTCTCCCTATAATAGAATAACCCTTCTCAAGGGTAGGCATGAATATAATTGGTCCTCTCCTTCCTTCCCATAGTGGATGTTGATATGTCCTTGTCCTGGTTGACTATGCGACCAGGTTCCCTGAGGCAGTAGCCCTGAGACAGACCAATGCTATCCAAATAGCTAAGGCTATCATTAACGTTTTCTTTCGAGTAGGGTTCCCGCGGGAGATTGTGACTGATCAAGGTACACCCTTTGTTTCCAAACTGTTAAAACAAGTTTGCCAACAATTAAATATTCAACAAATAAGGACATCTGCTTATCACCCACAAACCAACGGGTTAGTGGAGAGATATAATGCCACACTAAAAACAACACTAAAGAAATTGTTAGAGTTGGAAACGCGCAAGTGGGAGGATATGTTACCCCTCGCCCTTTACGCTATTCGATGCAAACAGCAAAAAAGTACTGGATACTCCCCCTTTGAATTATTATATGGGAGACAACCCCATACCTTGTTAGATATGCTCAAAGAAAAGTGGGAAGAAGAAAAGGAAATAGGAAAGCCCTTACCTGAGTATGTCTTTACCTTGAAGAATCAATTAGGTCAGATCCGCGAAATTGTAAAAGCCCATTTAGAACAAGCCCAGGCCGCCCAAAAGATCCAGTACGACAAAAAAGCCAAAGAAAGGTCCATTGCTGTAGGGGATTTGGTCTTGCTTATGATGACTATCTCTGATCATAAGCTACTGGGACAATGGCAAGGTCCATTTCGGGTGATAGAACAAGTAACCCCGGTCACCTACCGGCTAGAGATGGATCCGGAAAAGAAAACAAATACTCAGATTTTCCATATTAATCTGCTAAAAAAATGGGAAGGAGCCAAACCTGCTCTATTAAGTATCAATGGGGGCCCCTCACCTTTGTATCTACAGAGTTTAGACCCGGATTTACCAGAACACCAGAAACGAGAAGTAAACTCCTGTTTACAACCCTTTCAATCGGTATTTTCTCTAATTCCGGGGAGAACATCAATTATAGAACACTCGATTCAGACCCTTCCAGGGAAAACAATCAAACTACGCCCCTATAGAATACCAGAGTCCAGACGAGAGGCTGTTAAGAACAAAATTCAACAGATGCTTAAAATGGGGGTCATAGAACCCTCCACCAGTGAATGGAATTCCCCAATCGTTACTGTTCCCAAACCTGATGGGTCTATCAGATTTTGCATTGACTTTCGCGAGGTTAATAAGATATTACGATTCAATTCATACCCACTCCCTCGAGTGGATGAGATGATAGAAAGGTTGGGTGAGGCCCAATATATGAGCACTCTCGACCTATGCAAAGGTTATTGGCAGGTGCCATTAAGGGAGCAAGATAAGGAAAAAACTGTGTTTTCCCCACCAGGGGGGTTGTACCATTTTACGGTATTACCCTTTGGACTACATGGGGCCCCAGTGACCTTTCAAAGACTCAAGAACACCATACTAAGTACATGTAGCACATTTGCAGCCGCCTATATAGATGATGTTGTTATTCATAGTTCGTCTTGGGAACAACATTTAATACATCTGATTTAGGTTATTCAAGCTCTAAAGGAAGGGGGACTAACCATTAATCCAACTAAAAGTCGCATAGCTGCAAAATCGGTAAAGTATCTGGGGTACCTTCTAGGGGAAGGTTGTATAAAACCCCAACATGAAAAGGTCGCAGCCATAACAGACCTACCCTGTCCCAAAACTAAGAAGGATCTGAGAGCCTTCCTAGGCGTCTTAGGTTATTACAGACATTTTATCCCAAACTATTCACAAATAGCAGCCCCTCTGACGGATTTGTTACAGAAAGACAGAAAAACTGAAAAAGAACTAAAGAATCCTTCACCTACAACCCCAAGCGCCTTCCATCAACTTAAACGCACCCTCACATCCGAACCAGTCCTTCTCAGCCCAAATTATAATAAACCATGCATTTTGCAAACAGATGCGTCAGAGCAAGGTTTAGGGGCGGTTCTCTCCCAAACAGAAAACCAAGGAAACGAAAGGCCAGTAATATATATCAGCCGAAAATTATTTCCACGGAAAAAACACTATGCCGTAATAGAAAAAGAGGCCCTGGCCATTAAATGGGCTATCGAGTCCCTGCAATATTATCTCGAAGGTAGAGGATTCATATTATACACAGATCATGCTCCATTAGAGTGGCTATCCCGTAACAAAGGACACAATGGCAGAGTGTTACGATGGTTCTTAGCATTACAAACTATCAGATTCAGCACACATCATAGAAAAGGGAAAAACCAACTTAACGCTGATAATCTATCCCGATACCCCAGAGAGGCCTCTCTTGCAAGCAAGAAAGTTAGGGAGGGGGGATGTAAGGAAGAGCCAACCCCGCCCCCTCTTAAAAACACTCTAATCCATCCCACGGATCCCAACTCAGCACCCGTGACCCATTTGGACTTACCTTTTCGTCCCCAGCCCAATGATCTGCTCCGTGGATCTGATGCCTGTAGAGAGAATAAGGAAAGGGTTAAGGTGAATGGCAGCGAGACGCCGGCAAAGAAGGTGGAGTCCGAGTTGTGAGAGGCCAATTGTAGGAGAGTAGGATCTGCTTCACATGGGTACCCCCACTTTTTGCTGATGCTTCACTGTTTTTCGACTTTAGTCTGGCTGGGGCCCTGCTAATCAGAACCCCAGCCTAGCTGCTTCCTCTCTAAAATGGTTTCCATGTGCCCTAGGCACATCTCTGAATGGAATCTGGAGTGCCCTTGTAAGTCCCTAGTATATGGTATACTATGTACCCAGGGCATAGGTACCTCAGAGGCCTGCCAGGGGCTGAAGCATGTATTATGCCACCCCTGGAAGGCCAGCCAAAATGACACCACAGGTCTGCTACTGCAGCCTGGGTAAGGTGGTGCCTGCACCCCTTACTGTGATATAGGCTACCTATATCACTACATACATACACACATATAAACCTATAAGTCACTCCTATGGCAGGCCTTATCAATCCTGAAGGCAGAGTGCTTGGTTCCTATGTGAGAGGGTGCCCCTGCATGAGCAGAGCCCCTCTGCAGCATTCGGAGACCCTTCTCTGATGCTGTTTGTAGTGCAGCCTGACCATATACTCTTAAGCGCATTATAACCTCGCGTTAAATGCTAACTTTGGGATGGCTGCACGGAAACATGTCGTGTTTGGTGTCAAACATCTTGGAATACTACCCCCCCGCCAGTTCTGGCGGCGGGGGTAGCATTCCACCCTTCTAGAGGGAGAGACATGTACACACCGGTATACCCGCTACTGACTTTCCAGAGCCCTGGCATCACAAAATGGATGCCGCTGCCACAGACACGAGTCTGGCCTCCTGCTGCTGACCGAAACTCCGGCAGGGGAGGCCTGGACAATAGGTTTCCTGTCCCAGGGAGGTGTAACCACCTCCCCAGACAGGATAGTGTGTATTGGGGCTGGGCGGGAGCACTCTCTGGTGCTTTGAAGTCCTGCACTGGGGGCACATTTGGTGTCCCTGTGCATACCCCAGTTCAAACCGGCTCAGGGGCTTCCAGCCCCTGCTCTGGCGTGAAACTGGACAAAGGGAAAGGGGTGTAACCACCCCTCTGCCCTGACCCTCCCATAGGTGGGTCCCCAGAGTATGTCCAACCCCTATCTTAGCATAAGTATGGGACCCCAGTCCTTAGGACTTTAGATTTACCTGGACGAAACTCTGACACAGAATCCTGGACCTTCGATGCTCTACTTTAAGATTAGAGGACTGAAGAATCTCCCTTGGGGTCAAGGAGTGACTCCCCTGCTTGGCAGGCACCAAAGAAGCAATTGTCCGGTCTGCATCGCTGAAGCTCCCGCCGGACGCCGAAGTCTTTGCATCACCAGAGTTAGATTTCCAGACTTCCCCGAGGCTGCCCTGAGTTCCCAGCAAAGCTGAGGCCCGTAGCTGTCGTGGGTAACGTGGAACCATGACCCCTGGACACCATGCACATTTGCAAGTGCATCCTTTTCCTGGGCTCTCACGAAGTTGTGCTTTTGGCTCCGAGTAGCCCCCGCCTCCAGCACCAACTGCACCGAAGATCACTGGCCTCCACTCCACGAGTGTCCCGTGAGCCAGCTCCAAGTGCGTCCACTCAAGGCTCCTTCGCGGTCGCTAGTCCGTTGGCTAGTAGGCCCTCCCGAAGGCCAATCTTCTTCTGCTTGGGCTGCCCTGGTTGCTCCAGGCGTGCCCTGACTTACCCTTGCTGGATGAGTCCCTCAGACCTTGCTGATCTGCACCACCGTCCTTCTTCTATTTCTACAAGACTTGCCGTTGCCAAGGCTTGTTGGGTCCAATCCGGTCGCTGACACCTCAGCAATCGACAGACGTTGTGGGACAGCTCGAATCCAGCTCCTGGTCGTCGTCGACACCTCCTGGACCTTGTGGCTGAAGAGTCAAGATGACCGTCAACCTACCTGAAGCACTCAACATCGGTGGGCATCCGCTCATCGCCTTCCTGGTCACTGGCTAGTGACCCAGACTCTGTCCCCTCTGCTTTGAGGTTCTTCAGATCTTCGATCCACCTTTGGATCCACCCGAACACTTTCGACTTGGCCGCCAGCAGCACTTTGCAGCAGATCGCCATTGAAAACGACGACGAAACCCGCCCCCGAAAGACACCTATGCACCCGGCTTCCCTGGGTGAGGTAACACGAGTACTCCGGTGCTCCCGTGGGTATAGACTCTAGAACGACCCAGTTCTAAAAGGGTTTGCTCCAAGTCCTCCTCTAAGTGTCCCTTTTCTTTAAAATTCCAACCGCGACTTTCCCCATAGAAGTCAACGGCGATTCACGGCTGTGTTCTCACACTGCACGCGTCCCCCGTGGGTCCCCTGTGTCACTACCTTGGGTGGTTCCTTGTGGTCCAAGCACTTCTACAGGCTCTAGGCCTTGTGTCTAGCTCAGTCGTGGTTCTTATACCACTTTATTGGTATATGGTTTGGTACGCCCCTAGGGCTCAAACGTGTATTTGTGCTATTACTGTTGATAACTAACTTATAACTTATGTACTTCGAACTCTAGCCTCATAAAGAGACTAGAGGGGTGTGTTTAGCAATAAATACATATATTTTCAATATATACCTGGTGTAGTCCTCTTTCATTTGGTCACTCAAGTGATTATAGGCTGGTAAAACAAGCTGCTTTACATTCCTTCAAGACTTAGCCTGAAGGCTGCTCTCCATAGCTACCACTAGGATAGCTTTCAATAAAGGTTGTCTTTAACCTATCTCCAATAAGGGGTTGTTTGGACTGGTGCAAGGTGCCCACTATAAATAGTGGACAGCATATACCAGGCCAACTTCTCACATTGGTGTGCAGCGTGTGGGATTCCAGCTTGCTATTGTTTTACCAGGTAATCTCAATTGAATTGATCAACTGAAAACCACTAAGGGTACCTTAGGTACATATAAATCAAGCTTAGTATACAGTAAGTTCTACTGAACTTAGAGTTGTGTGTTAAGGGATAGCACACCCTTTCTACAACTCAAGAGAGTTTAGTAGGCCACACTAGAGTAGGTAGTGCATACACCACACCTCACTAGTAATGTCTTCAAAGCCAGGACCCAGTGAGTCCTTGCCAGAAGCCAGTGGGCTTCTTCCCTCCAAGTATGATAAACTCCCATTCTTGGAATTGAGAGCATTATGCAATACTAGGAAGCTGAAGGCAGGCAAAAGTGCCAGCACCCAACACCTCAGGGAGG
This sequence comes from Calotriton arnoldi, assembly GCA_963921515.1. Lineage (NCBI taxonomy): Eukaryota > Metazoa > Chordata > Amphibia > Caudata > Salamandridae > Calotriton > Calotriton arnoldi. The sequence goes on from CAWUFW010003295.1 coordinate 163,564, forward strand.
TGTTACTGGCTGATGATTTCAGCAGGCCCCTAGGGTCTGAAGGGGTAGGCAGAGAGGGTGGGGCAGAAAATGAGGAAGGGGTCAGGGGTGAAGAAACCCAGGGCCCCCCCTCTGAAACTGGCCAGGAAGGTGAAAATGACCTTGACCTGGAAAACCCAATTCCTCCTGTGGAGGAGGAGGAGAATCAGAATGACCTCCCCTTTGTCCCCCAGGAAGAATTGTGAGTGTGCCCAGAAGGTCTAGATCTCCTTCTCAGGAGTCTAACCACTCTGACACCTCAGTAGGGACCTCTGTCTCCTCTCGTGGAAGGGAATCCTCTCATGAGAGGAGGAAGAGGCTGATTCAGTATGAGCAAGCCCAGCTTGAACTCAGAAAACAGCAATTGGCTATAGACAGGGAGTCCCTAGATCTCTAGAGAGAGAGAAAAAAGTTGGGACTAGAGTCCCATGGTGGCAGCAATTTCCCCAGAGATAGGGAAAGGTCTTATGACCATAGAAACCTGAGCAAGATTGTCCCTCCCTACCAGAGTGGGGATGACATCCACAAATGGATAACTGCACTGGAGAGGGCCTGTAAAGTACAGAGGGTCCCTCAGGAGCAGTGGGCAGCAATCTTGTGGCTCTCCTTTGCAGACAAAGGTAGAGACAAGCTCCTCACTGTAAGAGAAGAGGATGCTGACAATTACACCTTCTTGAAGAGTGCTCTGATTGATGGGTTTGGCCTAACAACTGAACAATACAGGTTAAAGTTCAGAGATACCCAAAAAGCACAGACTCAAGACTGGGTAGACTATGTGGATTGTTCTGCTAAGTCTCTGGAAGGTTGGTTGATGGGCAGTAAGGTGTGTGACTTCACAGGATTGTACAATCTTATCATGAGGGAGCAGATTCTTAATAACTGTCAAAATCAGCTGTTGCATCTGTACCTGGTGGACTCTGATCTGACCTCTCCCCAAGAATTGGGAAAGAAGGCAGACAAATGGGTCAGAACCAGGGTGCGGCAGAAGGTACAGAACCAAGGTGGTGACCCAAAGAAGCAAGATTCTAAGAACTCTCATAAGGGTGGGGAGAAGGGTAAAGACCAGAAGTCTTCACAAGGCCCCCAAAAATCTTCTTCAGGTGGGGATTCACAGTCTAACAAAGGGAAAGGCCAAAAGAAACCATGGTGCAAGGTCTGTAAGCAAAAGACCCACTGGACCAGTGATTGCACCAAGTCCAAAGACTCTACTCCAGCCCCCACCAATGCCCCTAAGGCACCTGCTCCCCCTAGTGCAGTTACAGTTGGTGGTGGGACTACACAAGCCAAGGCTTTAGTAGGGTTGACCCTGGGTAAGGAGATGAGCTCTGACCTAGTCAGAGAACTCACTCAGGCTGTCCTAGTCTGTGATGGAGGCATGGATGTGACCTCCTCTGTGAGTCCCAGTAATCTGGGCAAGTACAGGCAACAGCCCTTAATAAATGGGAAAGAGGCTTTGGCATTTAGGGACACAGGGGCAAGTGTCACCATGGTGACACAAGACCTTGTGAATCCTGGGCAGATTATACTTGGTGAAATGTACCAAGTGACCAATGCTAGCAATGTCAGAACAGACCATACTCTGGCAGTTGTTAACTTCTCCTGGGGAGATGTAACTGGCCTTAAGAAGGTTGTGGTAAGTGCAGACCTACCAGTTGAATGCTTGCTTGGCAATGATTTAGAAACTTCAGCTTGGGCAGAAGTGGAGCTCAGGACCCATGCAGAAATGCTGGGCATCCCTGCAGATGTGTTTGCTGTGACCAGGTCACAAGCCAAAATGTCTAACACTGAACAGGCCTTGGATTCTGGAATAATGGACCAAGGGCCCTCCAAGAAGAGGAGTAGTAGGGTAAAGGCAGTGCCTTCCCCCTTGGCTCAGAAGGAAGATCAGTCTCTTGAGGGGGATGATCTCAGTCCGGAGGAAGGAACTGTCCCAGAGGAGCTTGAACCTGACCAGGTTGAGTTCTTGGGGCCAGGGGGCCCTTCCAGGGCAGATCTGAGCCAGGAGCAGCAGAGCTGCCCCTCTCTTGAACCCCTCAGACAGCAAGCTGCTGCTGAGGCTGCTGGGAAAGCTAGTGGTCCCCATACTGTGTATTGGGATGATGGACTCTTGTACTCAGAGTGTAGAGACCCCAAGCCTGGTGCCACCAGGAGGTTGGTCATACCTCTGAAGTTCAGGGGCTTCCTATTGACCCTAGCCCATGACATTCCCTTAGCAGGTCACCTGGGCCAGAACAAGACTTGGGACAGAATTGTCCCTCACTTTCACTGGCCCCACATGTCTGAAGACACCAAGGAGTTTTGTCGCTCCTGTGTAACCTGCCAGGCCAGTGGCAAGGCAGGTGGCACTACAAAGGCCCCCTGATACCACTACCTGTGGTGGGGGTTCCCTTTGAAAGGGTGGGGATTGACATTGTTGGTCCCATGGATCCCCAAACAGCATCTGGGCACAGGTTTATCCTGGTGGTAGTGGATCATGCCACCAGGTACCCAGAGGCTATTCCCCTTAGGACCACTACAGCACCTGTGGTGGCAAGGGCCCTCCTGGGAATTTTCTCAAGAGTGGGCTTCCCTAAGGAGGTTGTATCAGACAGGGGTGCTAACTTTATGTCTGGATACTTGAAAGCAATGTGGAAGGAGTGTGGAGTGACTTACAAGTTCACCACACCCTATCACCCACAATGCAATGGTTTAGTTGAGAGATTCAACAAAACCTTGAAGGGCATGATTAAAGGGCTCCCAGAAAAGCTTAGGCGAAGATGGGACATACTCTTGCCCTGCCTTTTATTTGCATACAGGGAGGTGCCTCAAAAGGGGTTGGCTACAGCCCTTTTGAACTTTTGTTTGGTCACCCTGTCAGGGGTCCATTGTGCTTGGTGAAGGATGGATGGGAGTTACCTCTCAAGCCCCCAAAGCAAGACATACTGGACTATGTACTTGGTCTCCGCTCCAGGATGGCTGAGTACATGAAAAAGGCAACTAAAAACCTTGAGGCTAGCCAGGAACTTCAAAAAGCCTGGCATGACCAAAAGGCTGTACTGACTGTTTACCAGCCAGGACAGAAGGTGTGGGTGTTGGAGCCAGTGGCCCCAGCAGCTCTCCAAGACAAATGGAGTGGACCCCATACCATTGTTGAACAGAAGGGTGAGGTTACCTACTTAGTAGACCTAGGAACACCCAGGAGTCCCCACAGGGTTCTCCATGTTAACAGATTAAAACCATATGTGGACAGGGCAGACATGGGCTTGCTCATGGCTACTGATGAGGGACAGGAGGAAGAGAGTGACCAACTCCCTGACCTGCTCTCACAGAACCCTGATGATGGGTCAGTGGATGGTGTAGCCTTGGCAGGCAGCCTCACTGCCCAGCAGCAAACTGATTGCAGACAGGTGCTCAATCAGTTCAGACACATATTCTCGATGACACCCAGTCAGACCACCTGGTGCACTCATGAAGTGGACACTGGGGACAGTCTGCCTATTAAAAATAAGATTTATAGGCAAGCTGACCATGTCAGGGACTGTATCAGGACAGAAGTCCAGAAGATGTTGGATTTGGGAGTTATTGAACCCTCAGATAGCCCTTGGGCTAGTCCAGTGATCCTTGTGCCAAAACCTCACACCAATGGTGGGAAAAGAGAGATGAGGTTTTGTGTGGACTACAGGGGTCTCAATGCAGTCACTAGGACTGATGCCCATCCAATACCTAGGGCAGATGAGCTAATAGACACTTTGGCCTCAGCCAAGTATCTAAGTACATTTGACCTGACAGCTGGCTACTGGCAGATCAGACTAGCTGATGATGCAAAGCCAAAAACAGCATTCTCAACCCCTAGTGGGCATTATCAATTTGTGGTGATGCCCTTTGGTCTGAAGAATGCACCTGCCACTTTTCAGAGGTTGGTGAATACAGTCCTTACAGGTCTGGAAGCCTATAGTGCAGCATATCTAGATGATATTGCTGTCTTTAGCTCCACCTGGGAGGATCACCTGGTCCACCTCAGAAATGTTTTACAGGCCCTGCAGAAAGCAGGCCTGACTATCAAGGCCACCAAGTGCCAGATAGGGCAGAGTCAGGTTGTGTACCTGGGCCACCTTGTGGGTGGAGGCCAGGTTCAACCACTTGCAGAGCAAGATCCAGACCAGCATGGACTGGACTGCTCCAACTACCCAGACTCAGGTGAGAGCCTTTTTAGGCCTGACTGGGTACTATAGGAGATTTGTCAAGGGGTATGGATCAATAGTGACACCCCTGAATGACTTAACTTCCAAGAAAATGCCCAAAAAGGTTCAGTGGACAGTTAGCTGTCAAAAGGCATTTGATGACCTAAAGCAGGCCATGTGCACTGCTCCCATTCTACAGAGTCCTGATTACTCCAAGAAGTTCATTGTCCAAACAGATGCATCTGAATTGGGGGTAGGGGCTGTACTGTCACAATTGAATGATGAAGGTCAGGATCAGCCAGTAGCTTTTATTAGCAGAAGGCTGACCCCTAGAGAGAAACGTTGGTCAGCCATTGAGAGGGAGGCCTTTGCTGTGGTCTGGGCTCTGAAGAAGTTGAGGCCATACTTGTTTGGTACTCACTTCCTTGTTCAAACAGACCATAAGCCCCTCTTATGGCTAAAACAAATGAAGTGTGAAAACCCCAAACTGCTTAGGTGGTCCATTTCCCTACAGGGGATGGACTTCACAGTGGAACATAGACCTGGGAGTAACCATGCCATGCAGATGGACTCTCTAGGTACTTCCACTTAGAACATGAAGACTTAACTGGGCAAGGTTAGTTTAATGTCCCTACATTTGGGGGGGGTTGTGTAGGAGAGTAGGATCTGCTTCACATGGGTACCCCCACTTTTTGCTGATGCTTCACTGTTTTTCGACTTTAGTCTGGCTGGGGCCCTGCTAATCAGAACCCCAGCCTAGCTGCTTCCTCTCTAAAATGGTTTCCATGTGCCCTAGGCACATCTCTGAATGGAATCTGGAGTGCCCTTGTAAGTCCCTAGTATATGGTATACTATGTACCCAGGGCATAGGTACCTCAGAGGCCTGCCAGGGGCTGAAGCATGTATTATGCCACCCCTGGAAGGCCAGCCAAAATGACACCACAGGTCTGCTACTGCAGCCTGGGTAAGGTGGTGCATTCACCTCTTACTGTGATATAGGCTACCTATATCACTACATACATACACACATATAAACCTATAAGTCACTCCTATGGCAGGCCTTATCAATCCTGAAGGCAGAGTGCTTGGTTCCTATGTGAGAGGGTGCCCCTGCATGAGCAGAGCCCCTCTGCAGCATTCGGAGACCCTTCTCTGATGCTGTTTGTAGTGCAGCCTGACCATATACTTTTAAGCGCATTATAACCTCGCGTTAGATGCTAACTTTGGGATGGCTGCACGGAAACATGTCGTGTTTGGTGTCAAACATCTTGGAATACTACCCCCCGCCAGTTCTGGCGGCGGGGGTAGCATTCCACCCTTCTAGAGGGAGAGACATGTACACACCGGTATACCCGGTACTGACTTTCCAGAGCCCTGGCATCACAAAATGGATGCCGCTGCCACAGACACGAGTCTGGCCTCCTGCTGCTGACCGAAACTCCAGCAGGGGAGGCCTGGACAATAGGTTTCCTGTCCCAGGGAGGTGTAACCACCTCCCCAGACAGGATAGTGTGTATTGGGGCTGGGCGGGAGCACTCTCTGGTGCTTTGAAGTCCTGCACTGGGGGCACATTTGGTGTCCCTGTGCATACCCCAGTTCAAACCGGCTCAGGGGCTTCCAGCCCCTGCTCTGGCGTGAAACTGGACAAAGGGAAAGGGGTGTAACCGCCCCTCTGCCCTGACCCTCCCATAGGTGGGTCCCCAGAGTATGTCCAACCCCCTATCTTAGTATAAGTATGGGACCCCAGTCCTTAGGACTTTAGATTTACCTGGACGAAACTCTGACACAGAATCCTGGACCTTCGACGCTCTACTTTAAGATTAGAGGACTGAAGAATCTCCCTTGGGGTCAAGGAGTGACTCCCCTGCTTGGCAGGCACCAAAGAAGCAATTGTCCGGTCTGCATCGCTGAAGCTCCCGCCGGACGCCGAAGTCTTTGCATCACCAGAGGTAGATTTCCAGACTTCCCCAAGGCTGCCCTGAGTCCCCAGCAAAGCTGAGGCCCGTAGCTGTCGTGGGTAACGTGGAACCGTGACCCCTGGACACCGAGCACATTTGCAAGTGCATCCTCTTCCTGGGCTCCCACGAAGTTGTGCTTTGGGCTCCAAGTAGCCCCCGCCTCCAGCACCGACTGCACCGAAGATCACTGGCCTCCACTCCACGAGTGTCCCGTGAGCCAGCTCCAAGTGTGTCCACTCAAGGCTCCTTCGCGGTCGCTAGTCCGTTGGCTAGTAGGCCCTCCTGAAGGCCAATTTTCTTCTGCTTGGGCTTCCCTTGTTGCTCCAGGTGTGCCCTGACTTACCCTCGCTGGGTGAGTCCCTCAGACCTTGCTGGTCTGCACCACCGTCCTTCTTCTATTTCTACAAGACTTGCCGTTGCCAAGGCTTGTTGGGTCCAATCCGGTCGCTGACACCTCAGCAATCGACAGACGTTGTGGGACAGCTCGAATCCAGCTCCTGGTCGTCGTCGACACCTCCTGGACCTTGTGGCTGAAGAGTCAAGATGACCGTCAACCTACCTGAAGCACTCGACATCGGTGGGCATCCGCTCATCGCCTTCCTGGTCACTGGCTAGTGACCCAGACTCTGTCCCCTCTGCTTTGAGGTTCTTCAGATCTTCGATCCACCTTTGGATCCACCCGAACACTTTCGACTTGGCCGCCAGCAGCACTTTGCAGCAGATCGCCATTGAAAACGACGACGAAACCCGACCCCGAAAGACACCTATGCACCCGGCTTCCCTGGGTGAGGTAACACGAGTACTCCGGTGCTCCCGTGGGTATAGACTCTAGAACGACCCAGTTCTAAAAGGGTTTGCTCCAAGTCCTCCTCTAAGTGTCCCTTTTCTTTAAAATTCCAACCGCGACTTTCCCCATAGAAGTCAACGGCGATTCACGGCTGTGTTCTCACACTGCACGCGTCCCCCGTGGGTCCCCTGTGTCACTACCTTGGGTGGTTCCTTGTGGTCCAAGCACTTCTACAGGCTCTAGGCCTTGTGTCTAGCTCAGTCGTGGTTCTTATACCACTTTATTGGTATATGGTTTGGTACGCCCCTAGGGCTCAAACGTGTATTTGTGCTATTACTGTTGATAACTAACTTATAACTTATGTACTTCGAACTCTAGCCTCATAAAGAGACTAGAGGGGTGTGTTTAGCAATAAATACATATATTTTGAATATATACCTGGTGTGGTCCTCTTTCATTTGGTCACTCAAGAGATTATAGGCTGGTAAAACAAGCTGCTTTACATTCCTTCAAGACTTAGCCTGAAGGCTGCTCTCCATAGCTACCACTAGGACAGCTTTCAATAAAGGTTGTCTTTAACCTATCTCCAATAAGGGGTTGTTTGGACTGGTGCAAGGTGCCCACTATAAATAGTGGACAGCATATACCAGGCCAACTTCTCACACCAATCACCAGCGAGCACAGACCTAAAAAGACGGACACTCGGACCAGAGGCAAGGGGAGGAGGAAGGAGAAATCCGGAAGACTCCAGAAAGGAGGGAGGAGCCGAGACACAACGGGACAAAGGAGAGGAGGACAAAAACGCCGGCCCGAGGAAGGAGACGGACATCCAGTTTCGGCGGTCGAAGAGTGGAGGCCAACACCAGAGGACGACGAGGCTCCAGAAAGGTGGAGCGAGGAGTGGTGGTCGCCCTGGGAAGCCTGAAGTCCCCGCCGCCGCAACTCAGGAGAGAGTTGCTGCTTTCCCGGTACGTGAAAAATGGAGAAAGTAGCCTATGGGGTGGGGGGGGGGCGAAAAAGGGAAACGTGGGGAGAACGAAGAAAAGGAAAGGGGGGGAGGGGAATAGAAGAGAGGCTCAAGACGAGTGAATGGTAGGGACCAAAGAGAGAGTCCCTGTATTAATGAGCTAACCATTGACTGATCCCAAAAAGAGAGAAACAAGTGGACTTTAAGGAAAGAGAGTAAAAGGACGCATATGCATATTAAGAGTACGAGAGAGAGAGCGGACTAAGGTGGCAGTTAAAAAGAAGCTATAGAAAGGATACAGGGAAGACTGGAAGAAAAAAAAACTATCCCTCTTATTAGTTTGAACAAGCAAGAGGCTAAACTACCTAACTTTATATATATATATAAAATGCCAAATGCGATGCAGTGCGCGCAACGAAATTCGTTTTATTTATTTAAATGTTTACTTACCTGTATTCCGCCGTAATCCGTGGTTTACTACCCCCAACCCTGCCCCTCCCCGGCCCCACGTCACCGCCCGGCCGGCACTCCTACCACGGACCGCGACTGCGTGTAGAGGAAGCCTGTTCCAATGGTAGGGGGCAAGATAGGAAAAAGCCTTTCCTCCGCTGCGAGTCAGACGAATACGTGGGACACACAATAGGGCTTTATCACAGGATCCTAGGCTACGTCTGGGAGTGTACGCTTGATTTTTTTTCTTTTTGCAGGTATAATGGCCCTTTCCCGTTTACGGTGTTGTAGGTGTGGCAGCAGATCTTAAAATAACACCTTTTTTTCACTGGCAGTCAATGCAGTTCCTTCAGCAACGGGGCTGAGGAGGTACCCAAAGGACAATTAAGAACTAGCCTGGCCCGGTGTTTTGGACTACCTGAAGTTTGGCAACTTGGGTCTCATTGACAGCCGCCTGAAGGGCATTGCCTTAATCCAGCCTACTTATAACTAAGGCTTTGACTTGAGTCCTTCTGGCAGAAGTTGGAAGTAAGGGAAATATTCTGCGCAAAAGACGCATGTTATGATAGCATATTTCAGTGGTGGCCAAAATGTGCTCTTTCATCGTTAGAGCTTGGTCTAATTTCAGACCAAGATTCCTCACCAATAGTTTGGGCAGTGGAGTAGCCCCCAATTGTCCAGGCCACCAGTTATCTGTCCAGATGGAGGGAGCCTTTCCAAGCAGCATGATCTTCGTCTTTTCTGCATTCAATTGGAGATAGTTCTCGTTCATCCAATTAGAGATGGCTAACATGCCCAGGGCAAATCGCTTTTTTGAAGCAATCAGGTCAGGTTCAAATGTGAACAACAACTGGGTGTGGTTCGCGTATGATATTATTTGAAAGCCAAAACGCTCTGTGATATTAGCAAGGGGGGCCATATAGATATTAAATAGAGTGGGGCTCAAGCAGGAGCCCTGTGGGACACCCTTGTCTAAGCTCGTTTTGGGAGAGGAATATGGGCCCAAGATGACAGTTTGATGTCTATCATTCAAAAGGTTTTGGAGCCATTTAAGTGTGGTGACTTGTATGCCGATCTCTCGCAGCCTTTCCAGCATCCTTGTGTGGGAGACTGTATCGAAGGCTGTCGAGAGATCTAATAGCACGAGCATGACTGGGTTTCCAGTGTCAGATTGCGAAGAGTCCAGAATTTGATTGGACTCTAAATAAGCGACTAATTGTTTGTTAATTAGACTTTCGAGCTGTTTTCCCAGAAGAGGAAACAAGGATATGTGGCAATAATTAGCAATCGACATTTGGTCCAGGGTAGGTTTAACTAAAATAGGTCGTACATAAGTCGCCTTCCACTCGGCCGGAATGGAGCCCGTTTTCACTGAGCAGTTGAAAATCTCTAGGATAGCCAGGGTGAGGCAATTAGATAGTAGAGACATAACCCCGGGGGGGGGTAAAAAGTCCAAAGGAGAGCCTGATTTGGCTGTTGCCAGTGAGCTACAAATTTCCTCCAAGGTGAAAGGTACAAAACTGTCCAAGGTATGTGACATATCTTTTAACTCCTCTTCACAGTGATGGTGAGCCCTGATCTGGTAAAAGATGAAGTGGTAAATTTTGCATAAATGCGGGAGATTTTCTCCTGAAAGAAGTTGGCCAGGGAGTCACAGAGTTAAGGGGATCCTGTGCAAGACTGGGCACATGCCCGTGGGGTGGTAAAGTCTTGGACAATATTAAAGAGTGCTTTAGAGGAGTTACATGCCTGTTCAATTTGGTTGATAATAAAATTCCGTCTTGCAGTTTTGATATTATAATGGTAGCAAGATAAGGCTTGTTTATAAAGATCCTTATCCTGCGGCTTCTCACATTTGCGCCAGAGCCTCTCTAAATTCTTACAGCTCGTTTTTTCTATTTTTAGCTCAGAGGTTAACTAGGGAGCCGAGGGTCGATGTTTGATTGAGCTGTGGTTTTTATGGGGGACTGTTGAATCTAAAGTTGCAGATTGTGGAGAAGTGTGGCTCAATGGTTAGAGCGGCAGACCCTGATGCAGAGATCGGGCCTGGGACCAGGGTTCAATTCCCGCCTCGGTGGGTCTTGGGCTCAATTTCCTCGGACCTGATAATTCTCGCCTCGGTGCCTATTGTAATCATGGGTCCCACTCTGCAACTCTGGGCAATAGCTTGCTTAATCTCCACAATGGCCCCACCAGCGCTGGGATGCCTGGCTTCACCTTGGGGGTGCCCAGGAGTGGACATTTCACAGGGAAAAGCCAGGAAGGGTTCCACAGCGGTATGCGTTCAGCGCCGGGACACCGCTGTTAGGGGTAGCCGTGCGCTTTACAAGTACAAATTTCATTTCATTTCATTTTCATTTCATAGAGCAGTATTGAAAGACTCAAATAGGTTATTGGCCTCAGGAGTACTTTGCGGGGGGCTGAGGTTAAAGGCTTCCCAAAACGCCTCAGGCGTGAGTAGGTGCCACGGCCTGAAAGAGTTTGATGTCAGTCTACTACTTCTTTATGTGTAGGGAGGTTGAGGCATCCGAACATAAAAAATAATTAAAAAATGGTCAGTCCATGTGAGGGGAATTGGTGCCTCAGTTTCCAGAGACTCAGAATTAGAAAATAGCAGGTCAAGTGAGTGGCCCGCTATATGCGTGGGGCTTCTGACTCGCTGAGACAGGCCGAGTGTTTCCAGGTTCGCTAATAGTTTTGCAACTTCAGGATTAGAGCAGTCTTCTCCGTGGTAATTGAAGTCGTCCATTATCCAATTCATTTCTTTGTTAATTAGCTTCTGGCTCTCGCTGCTCCAAAATAATTGGCTTGGCTTTTGTTGGATTGATACCTCTCCCCTCCTGTATGATAGTGACCATGTAGAAACTGGCTGTAGATGGAGGTCTGTTTCCAGGAGAAGTATTGAGGGGCACCTATAAGTGGAATGTCAAACATTAAACTATACGCCAACGACATTGCCCTATTCTTGAAACACGGGAGAAGCATTCAGGAGCATGTTTTTGGGATATTCCAAGAGTTTCAAGAACTTGGTGGACACAAGATAAATAAGTTAAAAACTGAAATTTTATTATGTAGCTGTACACAGGCTACTCTTTTGCCAGAATGTTGTCATCTAAGCAATGCACGGCCGAAACGCTATCTAGGGATATGGGTCTCTTAGAATATCAATGATTTATATGTATTGAATTATGTCCCATTGATTCATAAGGTTAAGGCATTGTTGGCTAAATGAGCACATCTGCCGATTTCTTTAATGGGACAGGTAGCCCTAATTCGCATGTCTATACTGCCTTTATTACATTTTTTGTTTTCCGCCGTACCACATGCTCTACAGATGACATTATTTAAGGAGATAGAAGGGTTATTCTCAGCATTTGTCTGGGCAAATAAATCACCAAGGCTAGCACCAGATATTCTATATAGACCACTTATGGAAGGTGGTTTGGCTCTCCCAAATTTGAGGGAACATTATTACGCAAATTTTGTATACAATATTCATAGATTCACTAGACCATCCGAGATGCCCTGTATAGATAATATTTTTATAGACAAGATTTTTCAAGAATATAACATTTTAGACTTCTTAAGACTGACAATGAACCCCAAGAAAAATAGATATAAGACCCTGCAATGGTTAATAAAGCAAAAAACACAATTATTTAAATATTATAATATACCTTTATTTAATGCTTCTACACGTCTAGTTGATATATATGTAGATGATCCTCTCCTGATAGAGAAACCTATTATACAAAAATGGGAAAGTAATGGCTATTGTACGGCTTTCGATTTTATTAATAGAAATGTTTGGAAGAGTTGGAGTGAAATTGAATCTGGTATTAGATATTTTAAGGATGCACTACAGTGGTCGTATATACAGATCAGACACTTCCTAAAAGATATAGAGTTGGATGCATTTATTTCAAGCCACAACCTTACAGAAAACCTGATGGAGTCTAGCACATGTAGATTTGTCAGTTGCTGGATGTCTGTCCTTGGAAAGAATAGTACTATGCAAACTTATCAGAAAGCGTGGGATAAGTGGCAGACCAAGGAAAACTTCCAGCTTTCGCTGACAGCCTGGAATAAGATTAATAGCTATAATGTGACACAACTAAAGGGGGCTAATTTTAGAAAAATACAGTTCTATGCCAAATGGTTATTATATAGGACCCCCGTGTTTCTACATAAAATATACCCTCAGGTACCTGGTTGATGTTTTCGATGCTTAGCACGAGGGGAAGGGAGTTGGATCCACATTATCTGGGGTTGTCCGAAAATAAAACACTTTTGGGATGGTATGAGAGATTTTGCTCCCACTGCCTGGAACCAGGGACAGTTATAGACGCACAGACTGCTGCTTTAGGACACTCTACAGATATGTGGACTAGTCCTCTACAGGCGAAACGGTTATTTATTATTACACTAGTTGCTAGATGTTTAATATTTCAGAATTGGCGAATGGAATCAACCCCAACCTTCTAACAGTGGTTAAACAAGATGCGTAGGGTTGAGAGAATGGAAAATAAGTATGCTTTAAGGTCGGGCTCTTATTTCAAGTATAAATTGTTGTGGAGGTTTCTGTCTTAACGAGTAAGAAGTCATGATGTAACATAAATGTTTTTGTATCTTGGGAATAGGTTGGCCTATGGGGCAAGGTGCAATGAAAAAGGTGCAATAGAAAATGTGCAATACTCATTAATGCTATATATCAACCTGTAATACTAAGGAGGCTACTTCATTATTATTCTCCTTTAGATTGTATTTTATAAATTCACCTTAATATATAATGTATAATATATGATATGTGATATGTAAATAGGTAATATGCCGTATGAAATGTATTTGGTACCATACATGTTATGGTTGTTTTTAAGAGGCATATCTTATGTTTACATTCAATATTTATGTTGTGGACCATGTGATCATTAAATTCTCTGAAATAAAAATATTTATTTAAAAAAAAAACATTTTGAACAGGTGCAGCACCAAGGTCGGGACTGCCCACAGCCTGATGCACGTGCATTCAAGAGGTAGACACCTGTTTACGTGTCTAGAGCATAGTTCCAAAGGCTGTGGCGAGGTTGTTCCAAATAACAACGACCTGCTAGATGACTGCAATTTCTCAATACATGGAAAAGCGAAGAATCAATAAAAACAGGTTTCTGCAGCATGATTTTCAAGGTGCTGATGTGGAATATCACCTATGTGAGAATGGTGTCAGGAATCTCATATTCACTAACTCAGTCACTTATACATTCCTCTCAGTGACTTAAGCACCTGTTCCAAACATCGGTCTGTAATGTACTTGTCACTTATGCCTTAACAGTTCATGTTCTGTGAGCGATGAAAGCTTGTAAAACTCTGCGATGCTGGATCTGCTCTGAGGAACTGGAAGATTGCACTCATCAGTGGCGGCCGCTGCCTATCTTAGGTGGTAGGGCGGCCGCTGAGAGAGGGTAGGAGTTTGGGGAGGGGAGGGAGGGTTTGGAATAATATAAAAGAAAACTTACCTGCCGCTCTGCTCCCGCTGACGTTGCCTCGCTGCTCATCTCGTCACCGCCGGGCCGGAAGGGGATGGGCCCTTAGGGCACTGGCTCCACACCCAATCCAGGCGCTGCTCTCACGTGAGAGCAGCGCCAGGATTAGTCTGAGTGGCCTCGTTTGTCATTCAGATGGTGCACTGGAGCCTGTGCCTTTTCTCCAACCCTGCTGTGTAACACAGGCGTGTTGGAGAAACATAAGTAAACATGTGTGCTTGGCCGGCCTAGGACGGCCGGCCAAGCCCACGTGCACTTATGAGTGCACGCTACTCCTCCCTGACATGCCGAGATCCGCTCTATAGTTTTTGTATTGCGAGGCTCAGATAAAATAAATAAAATGACAATAACTGTGTTATTGACATTTTATTTATCATCTGCTGGCGCTGGGCTGTGGGGGCGAGATCCTCCGCCATTGCAGAGGAGCCGCCCCTGGCACTCATTGCCTTCTGTGAGAGAGGGAAACTTGCTTTGCTATTGCCATGCTGTCCCTACTCAAAAAGGAACTAAAGCTTGCACTGTTGTTGCCCAAATGATACCTGCTTGCACTGGTGCTACTCTAGCTGCACCTGCCTCTGAAGAAGTGATGCTTTCACTGTTTCTGCCCAAGATGTAACTGTTCTAAGAAGAGGGCTGTTCCCACTGCTGCCCCATCTTATAAAAAAAAAAAAGGGTCATTTGAATGTCCTTGCACAACATGCCCAGGCCAGTCAGATGTTTTTATTGGACCCAGGGCAAAACTAGTTGTATGTATACATTTTTTTAATTTAAAAAAACAAAGGTTAAAGGGAAGTTATAGTTAGGTGAAAATGTCAATTAAAACATATGTTTCAAACAAACAAAACCACTGAAATTTACCAGTTATAGTTATGTCAAGGAGATGTAACTCGTTCCCTAATGTAACTATAATTCGCACACCCGCCAGGCACAGTTTTGTCATTAATGATGTCATTGCAAATGTTGCAGTGATATTATCAATGATGTCATAGAACATGTCATGAGTGATGTAATAAGTGGGGTAATATATCATTACAATTTCTAACTATAACATTACTTTAACCCTTGTTTTTTTCAGTGAATTTCTTGGTTATTTGTAACGTGAAATGCCAACGCCATGCTGCGCATGGCCCAAACTGCGGGCAGCCAACACCAAACCGCCCCAAGCCGCACACACCCTTCGTCCATGCATGACGTGTGGTTGGACACAGCGCCTGGAAGTAACCAACCACAAAGGGCCACGGGTGGAACCCCAGGACCCCATCTCCCTACCCGGCTCCCCTGCCAGCTCCCATTCTGTGTGCCAGTGGGAGCCGGCAATTCTTAAAAAAAAAAAAATACAGAGGTTTGTGTGCCTCCCCTCCCCAAGCATTTACAGGCCATGGGGACCCCATACGCAAGGCCATATTGTTTTTTATTGGGATGGAGGTGCGCAGCCCAACTCCAGAGCCTTTAGGGCCCCGGGTACCCCAACCCCCAGGTTCTTTTTGTTTTTAACGGGAGAGGGGTACACAGCCCCGCTCCCTGAGCCTTTAGGTCCGGGGGCCTTAGGTGGGTGTCCCAATGCCCACTTGGGGCCCCCACAAGACACTATGTTGAGAGGCACGGGGGGAGCCCAAGGCCCCTGCGGCTCCACCGTCTCCCCGCATGCACCCATCCTGGGTGCACTGGGAGCCGGAATTGCTTCTGCTCAGCGGGAGAAGGTGTTTTTCACTGTCCTGCAGGCAGGAGCAATCCAAGTTTCTCTACCCGAAAGACCATGGGCAGGGAAACAAATATCTGCTCCCACCCGCTGGGAGCATTTTTAAAGCTCCCTCCGGGCGGAAGCAGACAAGTGTTCTCTGCCCGCGCTCTCAGAGGCAGAGAAACTACTATGTCCTAGGGATGGATCCCCGTGACACAGTGAGAGAGCCGGCCTTGGGGGATGGGGTCCCCGGGGCCATTTGATGCTCAGTGAGTGACAGAGGAGCTGGAGTTGCTGGCCAGCTCTATGGCTCACCAGAGGATCATGTTCATGGCTGGCATACATATGTGAAACTGTCTTACTGGCTCTTTCAATTTACACAGGCTACAATGTCCCTTTGAGCTCCAGAGTGAAGTGTAGTGATTGATGTTAAGTATCACATAATGTGGTCCTTACATAGGACAACGATGTTAGGGATTTCTATGCACTATCCAATGTCAAATATACAACACCGCCAATATGTGTTGTGTGTTTAAAGCCCTAGATTCCAATTGGTGTGTATGTATCTATGCATGTAGATGTTTGATGTACTTGTGATAAGTTGCCAAATAACATCATGGTAGATTGTAAACACATCATATACTCTTTACACCTGTAGATATGTATGTACTGTGTAAAAACAATTGAAAATTATGTTAGCTATGTGTATAGTCCCACAAATAACTCAGCTTAGATCAAGGCTCTCCAAAATGTCATTTGGGAGAAAATTCTCAGGCACAGTGGTGACTTGAGATCTTTCTTAATTTGAGTCCCTGCTATTTACTTTACACTTTAAGGGGCCAGGATGGTTGGTTTTATGATTATGATATGAGATCCCTTATTTGTTTTGCACTCTATGGGGCCATGAGGGATAGTTTTATCGTCTTGATGAGATTGTTTCTAACATAGTGCTTTTTATTTATCCTGTATTCTATGGGGCCCTGATGAACGATTTTACTGTGTATTCTGCATTTTTGGGGCTGCGATGATGTCATTTTCTTTTATTTCCGGACTTCGCTTACCTCTTGATACAAGTTTTGGTGAAATGATGGATCCACGGTATTGCCTCTTTTAGTCCTTGATGCTAAATTTTTACTGTGTTTGCTTAACTTTTATGGTTTTCTTTGTAAAAATCGAATAAAGTTTTGTTGATTGATTGACAGTCATCCAATCTTCTCTCATCAAGTTCACATGAAAAAAGACTAGGCTGCACATACACGTGTACATTCTCTATTTACTGCTTCCATCTTGAAGTAACTTTCAACTTGTTAATATGTGATTATGATTACGTTAATTAATTCCTCATGTGTTGCAAGCCATAAGTTATCAAAAACAGGTAAAAGATAAGAAGCAAACAGATAATATTTCCACAACATGGCAAACAGAAAGTAACTGATCTCATAAATTTAACCATTCATATTATTAATACAACAACATTCAGGGAAAAGTACCCTATGGTTGAAAATTTCACATTTAGGCGATACTCTTGGTGGTTCTAATCACAGAATGTTCAAATGAAGGTATGCATGGACTATCTCAACTAGTACAATACTAAATGAGAGTTTGGATTATTTCTTTGATTTTGCATATGCTTGTTATCAAATTAATATGAGACATATTGGTTTCACAATAAATTCATTTGAGTAGTGTCCATCTACTGCTTGATGTAAAGTGCTTGTGCATATTCCGTTATTGCACCAACTCTGTGTATCCAAATTACATAATTGATTCATATAAACAGTATCCTTCTGGTGTTTGATGTAAAAATATTGCACCGACTTTGTACGATCAAATTATTAAAGTGTCCTGTGTCAGCTGCTATTGCACAAATTATTCAGTCAATGGGGGTCATTAGGATGGCGGACGGACTTTCGTCCGTCCGCCATCCAAACGTATTTGGGGCCGCCCGCCTACAAGGTGGCAGTCCCACTGTGCAAATTAGGATGCGACTGCCACCGTGGCGGTCGCATTGTCGCATTGTCCATGTTTTGTATTGCGGCGGGTGCTGCGCTCTGCAGCACCTGCAGCAAGACAAAACAGACACCCCACACATATCCCTGCACTACATGGCAGGCATCATGCAGTGCCTACAATATGGTGGAGGGATATGGAGGGGGGCACCTACAACAGGGAAAGAACAAACAATGGTATTGTGACTTTTTGCTTGTCTGTATTGATGTCACAAAAATTGTCTACGGCTATCAGTAGCATAACTCATAAGTTACCATACAACATGTGTATTGTCACATGCTGACGTAAATCAATATCCACATATGCACTTCAATAATGACCTGTCGCCCATCATCCTATGTCAAGGTCTAAACACACAACTCCAGGCCTGTGACATCATCTAGCCTAGGGCCCCTACATAATCTGTGATGTGACCTACTTCTGATCATTGCAAAAGATTGTGCACTACTGAAGGCTAAACGTGAATAATTATAGCACAGTGAATAGTGGCCACTGTGAATTAGGGGCCTGGAGTTTGTACAAGACATCCTTTGAAATGTGAGTCAATTGAAAAGAAGTGTTAGCTCAAGAAGACAGGGACCTCCCCCTTTCAACTGTTGTCCATTTAAAAGCATCCAGGGGCATATTTTTCGGCACACCTCAAATTTTGATCTGCAAAGGATAAATGTTTTTGCCAGCTGTAACTCAGTGCTTCAGTTGTATGACCCTGTGACTCAGTCCCAGCCTGGCCCATGATTTTGAATGAGCACTGCTCAATTATAGGCCTTGCTATCTGCAGCCTGATGGTCATGATGTCACATGAACACCACCATGCCGTAACTTTTACATTACAAGGGTCACCTTGTGCCCATCCAATAAGTGACCTTAAGGCTGTGTTCTACTCCGAAGGGGTCTGGGAGCTACTGGTAGCTCCCAAATGACATTTTGGAGAGCCTTGATCTAAGCTGAGTTATTTGTGAGACTATACACATAGCTAACATAATTTTCAATTGTTTTTACACAGTACATACATATCTCCAGGTGTAAAGAGTATATGATGTGTTTACAATTTACCATGATGTTATTTGGCAACTTATCACAAGTACATCAAACATCTATATGCATAGATACATACACACCAATTGGAATCTAGGGCTTTAAACACACAACACATATTGACGGTGTTGTATATTTGACATTGGATAGTGCAAAGAAATCCCTAACATCGTTGTCCTATGTAAGGACCACATTATCTGATACTTAACATCAATCACTACACTTCACTCTGGAACTCAAAGGGACATTGTAGCCTGTGTAAATTGAAAGAGCCAGTAAGACAGTTTCACATATGTATGCCAGACATGTACATGGTCCTCTGGTGAGCCATAGAGCTGGCCAGCAACTCCAGCTCCTCTGTCAGGCAGGGGCCTTCTCACCTGTTGGACCTGACATGGTTGCTCCAAGAGGTGAGAAACAGCAGCAAAAGTGGAGGAGGTCTTGATAGCAGCAGTGTTAGGAGGAAAGTGAGCTTTTTTTTCATCCGCCGTGTACGCGACTTACACGAGCTTCAGCAGAGACGGACACAACCATTGGCCTTCTACCATTACGTTCTCCAACGTTAGCCTATGGCTGTGTCCATCCTGGAGTTTAACGCCCACTACGAGGTCGACTTTCGCTGCCGCCGTCTAATTCCAAATGTCACACGCCATTTTAGGAGTTCAAACTAGTGTGTTAGTGACTGTTAAAGGCAGCACCACCACTCCAAATGGGGGTTAGTTTGTCATATAATCACACTTCAATGGACACTTATTTTTTGAAAATAAACATTTATGTGTATTGTGTTACTGTGCTGAAACGCAATATTAGCATGGTGTTGTGTACACCTCAGTCAACTGTGTTTTTGGAGGTAAAAAGTTTAAAAAAAAGAAAATGTGTAAATAATACAGTTTGGCATTAATCATCATGTTAACAGCGCAATGTCAATTTTATCAAGTACCACTTATATTCAGCATAGTAATTTGCATAACTGACAGTTTTAGTGTCAACACAGTTTGAATAGTGAAACATGACATCAATACAATTGTTTAAGAAGAACAGGACAACATTTAGAAAACAACACAAACCAGTTTCAGAAGAGAACACTGAATAGGGATTGGTCACTATAGGACACTTTACCGTATGTTGAAATCTGTTATGAAAGAGAGAATGAGAAACATTACATAGCAATATTCTTTTGAGAGACAGAAACAGGGCATCATGGTAGTAGTAGTCATTTCAAAGACATCTTACCAACACTTGCAAAATGATTACTGGAACATACCTGTGGAAAATATGCAGTGGAAATGGGCTAGACACTTGGAAACACATATGGGTAATGGGTTATTTGGTGTTCTAACACTTACAGGCATCATACCTTCATGTGACAGGTAATGGAGATTGACACCTGTAATCTTAGATGCAACACAATACATTCATAAAAACAATCAATATTATCCGATACTGATACTTTGAGGTTTGTATGTTTGGAAGATATGTGCAGGACACATTGGCAACAGCTGATGTGAGAACAAACAGGCCATTAAGTTTTATTGAAACTTTGCAAAGTGTAACCAATCAGATTCCACTTCTCCAGGTATTCCTGTCAAGCCTTCAGTATGTAGGATTTGCCAGACCTTCTCCTCCCACGGTATGAATGGTATTGGGGGCCTGGGAGAACCACCACCAGTCCTGTTGGCCTCCATGTAACACTTGGAGGCCAGGGAACGTACCCTCCCCAGCAGGTTGTTCCACCTCTTCCTAATTTCCTCCTGTGTGCGCAGGTTGTTTGCTACAGCATTCACGACTATTCTGAACCACATTTGCTTTTGCTGGGAAGGGGTATATTTTGGACTTGGGCTCCAAGCAATTGTGGCTCTAATCTTAGGATTTCATCCACCACGACTGAAAATTCTCCCTTAGTAAAACATGGATTTTTGGGGCCTCAGATTGTGCACAAAATAAGATTAAATTAAATAATTGACCACAAGGTACTAAATAAAAGGGGATACAGGGACAAGAGGCAGGGATGATGAAAAACAAAAAAACCTCACTTGACTGGCAAAGCCTCTGGTATCAAAAGTTGTGGTAGAGCTGGAATGGCAAAGGATCATGGTCTGAAATGGGGTGTGTTTTATAGTGTGGTATGCAAGTGTTTTCATTTAGCCAATAGACATCAGGTGTGTTCTACTAGCATCCATCCAATGGCCACAGTGATGGTGCATTTTTGAGCGCGTACCCCCGAATGACTCACACCGTCTGGGAACCGCCGCTAGTAGACCACCTGTGAAGTCTAAATCTGGGAACCCCCCGCCTTGACGGTGATGGATTACTATTCGTCAGCATTGGAGTCCACGGCGTTAGTGCCGGTGTACAGCGACCACGGCGGAAAATACTCTATTGACGCCGACGATGAGGCAGCCTACATGCATCTAAATACGTCTGGCAAAACGCCATTGACTCGGTGGAGTACCAGGGAATGCCACTGCGGTGGGATGGCGGTAAGACAGTCAAGATCTAAATCAGGCCCTAAGATCCATATTCCAACAGCTCTCTGCTAGAAATGGGGTTTGTTGGTTGGGTAGGGTATGCACCTAAGCCAAGCAGAACTCACCACTCTAGTCAGGGCAAGGGAGTTACACACCCAAGATAACCTCTACTCATCCCTTTGGTAGTTTGACACAAGCAGTAAGGCTTATGCCAAAGGCAATGTGTAAAGCATTAGCGCAACACACACACACACACACATACCAGTGACACAATAAATACACCTCAAGAGAGACACCACACAGTAGTATATAAAAATACCTATCTGTATTGCATATAAACATAGACTAAAAGCACATAAACCAATAATCACTTTGCCAACTAGGCAATTGTCAAAACATCACAGTTAGTGCAATAAGATAAAGGCATAAATGTTGCACACGTCATAAAAGCACAATCACTGTACATATTATGCAGATCCTGAAATAAGACTCGGCATCCTATCACTGCAAGGCATAAAACGACACATATCATAACACCAGGGCATAAAATGCAGCAGTTAGGTTAGGGAGATCACATAGAATCATAAATGCTGTGCATACTAGGCAATCCTGCATTAGTACTCGTTATGCTGACTATGCAAGGCATAAATACCACATGCTTCCACAAATCAGGGCCCAAAAATGCAACAGGTTATGATATAAAGGTACATCAATCACCATATTTCTACATAACAACACAGGCCACCAAATATTCCCGAAGACCAACGTGTGCAGCACACCTACACTCCTATTATGTGCTGTACGGTATTGGGGGTAAGATGAGCCCTTTGGAGGTAAATGCTGGCATAAACTGTAGGCTTTAGACCTAATACAGACATTTCTGGGAAATCCTTAACCCATGAAGCGGGGGCCTCTGTCGAAGTTTTACCTTGTCCTGGGAACAAAATCCGGTGCCCCCACGGTATGTGCCGAAGAGGGGGGGGGGGGAACACACACACAAGGCGATCCACGGAGAGACTCTGCTTGGTCTTCCCCACAGTAATTAAGCGGTGTCAATGCCCAACTCATAGGCCGCAGAAGCTCCAGCGCGCCTACTCTGCAGAATGCGGTAGTTTTCCTTGTGCAGCTACGAGCACTCGAGTGTAAGTGAATTGCGGTCCCTCGGGACCGAGAAAGCAGTGAGGCAAACGTGGAGCGAACAGAAAATGCGGCACTTGCGGCCACCCCGGGCAGCGAGCCTCCTTCCAGCGGGGGATCCCGAAGCAGTACGCAGGCGATGCGGTGGTGAGGAGGTGGCCGGCACTGCCTGAGCGCCTCTAGGGGTCTGAATCCAACAAGCAATTGTCTGTGCTGCGTTGACAATTATGCCTGTTGGGAGCAGAGCACCTAATCACACGTCTTGGCTCCTTCCTTCTCAAACTACTTTCCCTAAATACCATCCGCTGCGGCAATCACAAGTCCTGCAGCGGGGGTCGGGGAAGCACTGCGAGGCAGAGGGGAATCGCTCACTTTCAGAGGCAGGAGCACATCACCAAAGCAGTCTACATACGCGCTGATCCCGGCGACTCTAAGTTGAAAGGGGAAGTGCTCCCTAAGCACCTCCAGCAGAAGCTCTCCCCACGTGCTGGTTTAAATGCAGGGAAAGGATAAAGTGCTCCCCCTTCGCTCAGTTGCCAGGAAAGGGAGCAGAAGCCAGGAGCAGGACACAGGACACAGCGCACACCACGTGCTAAACTCCTGTGAGAGCCCTCGAGGGCACACCAGCAGGGAAAAGAACAGCAGGCCAGCACATCAGGCCGTGCCAAATAGTAGTCTCTCCTGCAACCCAGTAGGCAGCAGGCCACACAACAAAGCAGGCAGTCCAAATGGCACTTCTTCCTGGCAGCACACAGTCCCCTAGCCAAGTGCAGCACTAGAGACAGCAGTGTCTGGTTACAAGTCCCACGCAGTGTCTGAAAACATGGGGTCAGAGCCCCTGTGCTTATACTCAACATGTCTTTGATGTGGAGGTTACTTCAAACAAATTTCAGAAGTGCACAACACTCCCTTTCAATCTCAGCCCTGACTCCAGACGCACTACAGGGGGGTAGAGACAGCATTGTGAATGAACAGGCACAGCCCTATTCAGGTGTCAGTGACAACTCCTCCCGCCACTCTAGCTCAGGAAGGCCCATCAGCCTGGTGATGGGCCATCAGGATATGCGGGGCACACCTCAGCTCCCTTTATGTGACGATCTACAGTGAGTGCCCAAATAGCCCATGCCAGTTTAAACATGGCATTTCTAAAATAGAAATGAAAAATCCACCTTCACCAATAAGTAGGATTTATGACCACTATTTCAAACAGACCAAACATGGCAACACTACTCCTTTCAGATCAGAATTTACCACTGAACACCTATCAGGGAATTCCCAATGCAAACCTATGAGAGGAGCAGGCCTCGCAGCAGTGAGAAACCAAATAGGCTGTTTTTCACTACCAGGACATGCCACACAATAAAGGCACATGTCCTACCTTTTACCTACACAGCTCCCTGCTCATAGGGCTACCTAGGGCCTAACTTTAGGGGTGACCTATATGCAGTAAAAGGGAGTTTCAGACTTGGCAAGTAACTTTAAATACCATACTTAAGGGGGCAGCATTTCTGCCCCACACCCAGTTGCACAGCTTTAGAGTTCAAGTTCCACATTACTCCATGCTTGTAATCCATTTTATTCCATTAAGTCCATGTACTCCATAATATATTCAGCTTTTGAATTTAATCCCCATGGTTCCACACATTGTGGTATAATGCCATTTCTCAAAGTTTCTCATGCTCGAGATGTGCCCATCCGGACCTCTTTATCAAGAACACGAACAGTCGCATGGTTCTTCTCAAAGCAGTATTTATTTGAAAACCCAATGTATTTCGGGCTTTAACAAGCCCTTCTTCAGGCATCACTACAAATGACAATAAAAACATTCACGCCAAGTCACTGTGGCAGTAAACTGCGCACACAGGCCCTGCAGTGGCAGAGGCCTGAGACAGGTTTGAAAGGCTACTTTAAAAAAACAAAAACTTTATTTATCTTTTGCAACAATATGACATGCATTACTTAATGAGCTTTATAATGAGCATTTCGTACGGTATAGTATACATACTAGCTAGCTGCATCTAGAGACAGTGACATCATGACCTTTAGAGCATGTGCGCAATGACGATAAACAGACATTAAACCTTCTAATCCGAGCCCAAGTAAGTACCATCCTTATATTGCACCTTCCCTTCATTTTTTACACTGACATTCCTCTCTAGCTAACACACACTTATATAGACCCTCGTTATAGCATCCCCCACCGCATTTTATTGTATCCAACTAGCATGCGATTACCCTATGCCAGTAGCTTCCAATATTGCGCTTTCCTCTTTATCTGCTTCTTTCTGTATCAAATACTGCTGGTAGGGCCCCCATATATTCTTGGGCCTGCATCGTACTGGCATCAGAGTGTTATAATTATCTGAGTGTGTAGAGCAGTATGCTAACTCTGTGTGCCAGTCTTGTAGAGTAGGTATGGGGCCCTGCATCCAGCGTATTGCTATTCTTCGCTTTGCCAGCAGAATACCGATTGCCGCTAGCTTCCTGCTGGGTTTAGGGATGTCCTTATCGTACCCCAACAGCGCTACCATCAGAGATTCCTGCAGCTGCTCTCCCAGCATATCGCGTAATGCAGCAAATATTTCTCCCCAGTATGCTCGCACGCCTTGACAGTCCCAAGCCGGGTGCAGGAAGTCTGCATTGTCTTCCCCGCATCGCGGACAGGCGCTATCCTCTCTCATGCCATATCTGTGCATCCTAGCAGGGGTATAATATGTTCTGTGCAAGTATTTAAAATGAATGAGTCTGTGACTGCCATTTTGCGATATGGTCTTGGTGCGCGCATAACAGTATGCCCATTGTGCTTCCGTGACCTCTGTACCCAACTCGTCTACCCATTCTTGCTGTACTTTGCTTAACGCAGTCTTGGATCGTGGGCGGGAAAGTGCATATAGAGCAGTTATCCCTCGTTGGGGAGAACCAGCTCGGATCAAATGTGTCAGTGGGGTAAGTTCTTGTGGTTCCTCCATGTCTTCCCCTAGCAAGGTGCGCATTTCCTGTCTCAGCCTGTGGAATTGGTATTTATCCAGCATAGTTAAGTGTGGTATTTGCGCTTGTGCCTGCTCCCACGACTTCAATACCCCTCCTTGAAAGAGGTCAGCCATGCGTTCGACATGTAGGGATCTAAGTATCCTAAGGACTGCTTTATCCTTATTAGCTGTGACCGGCAGCTTCGGGGAGTAAAGTAGGGGTACATGTTGAGTGTCTGCTATCTGCCTCAATTGGGACTTCGCACAGCCAACCGGATCTATTATGCGGAATCTGCGTTGTGTTTTGTGCAATAAATATACCGGCAGTAGGATGGGAGCCGCCTCAACCTTCTCAATATACAATTGGGGGAGAGTGGCAGGGCCATGTATCCAGTAATGTGTATGTAATAACTGCGCTGCTCTATAGTATGTTTCTAGATCTGGCGCATTAAGCCCACCCTCTGCATACAGCTTAGTTAGTGTTTCCCATTTAATGCGAGGCTGCTTGCCCGCCCAAGCCAGACGTATCAGTTGTGTGTTCAATGCGTGGAAGAAGGATCTGGTGAGCTTTATGGGGATATTAGCGAAAAAGAAGAGACATCTGGGAAGAACTATCATTTTCACGATTGCAATACGACCCAGTAGCGATAGGGGAAGTTTGATCCATTTATCTATTGCCTCAGTGAGCCACTGTACTGCTATTCCGTAATTCTCTCTCACCACCACCTCTGGGTCAGTATGTATTTTGATGCCCAGGTATCGAACAGGTTCGGTGGTCCACTCAATGGGGTATTCCCTATTAACAGGTGTTGTGTGAAGTGTAAGCGGGGTGATGATTGATTTGTGCCAATTGATACATAATCCAGAGTGTTGCCCAAATCTCTCTACCTCTTGCAATAGCGGACTAAATTGTATTGTGGGAATCTGATACCCCGGTGCGAGTGATATTCCCTTATTGCACTTATCAAAGGTTCTGCTACAAGCGCATAAAGCAGCGGCGAGAGAGGACAGCCCTGTCCCGTGCCTCTAGTGATAGCGATTGGCGCAGACATTTGACCATTCACTCTCACCATAGCGGTGGGCTTTGTATATAAGACCTCCACTAGTTGCAGGAACACATCTCCCACCCCCACTCTTTTCAGGACCGCATAGAGAAACTTCCACTCCACAGAATCAAATGCCTTTTCGGCATCTAAATAAAGCGCTGCGGCTTGTACCTCCGGATCAGTGTGTGTTATGGCACCAAACATGGTGCGTACATTACTCGTAAGTGAGCGCCCCGGTACGAAACCTGTTTGTTCTTGACCAATGATACCCGGAAGCATCGGGGCGATTCTATTGGCAAGGACTTTCGCAAACAGTTTGGTGTCTGTATTAAGTAGGGACAGGGGCCTATATGAAGTGCATTGCGATGAGTTCTTGCCCGGTTTCAACAGAGTAATCAGTGTGGTATCCCTCATAGATGGCTGCATTATGCCATCCCCAGCCATTTCGGTGAATACATTCATTAAATGTGGTATCAAGTGTTTCTGGTATGCTTTATAAAAGCCAACGGTGAGTCCATCAGACCCGGGGGCCTTGTCATTAGCCATACTTTTTAAAGCTGTAGTGAGTTCTGTGGGGCGGAGTGGGGCCATTAGTTTTTTCCTGTCCGAGTTAGTTAGCCATTTCATCGCGATGTGGGCTAAGTATTCTTCATCTGGCTCATCTGGGCTAGGATTGCGCGATGTGTACAGCCTGGAATAGTATTCGTGAAATGCATCTACAATCTCAGATGGGGTACTCACTAATACATCTTTATCATTGTAGACCTGATCCACTTCGGCATTATACCTGTTGGGTCTAGTGAGTAGTGCTAGAGTGGCGCTGGGTCGTTCTCCTTCTGCATATACCCTTGCAGTGGCGTACTTCAGTAAATGTTTGACCTCCTCATCAGCTAACTCATGGAACTCCTCTATCTTAGCTCTGATTTGCGATAGTATCGTGGCCTCAGGTTTTACTAGCATTCGCTTCTCTAATTCTTTGAGCTCCAGTTCCACCTTCTGCAACTGCGTCCTGATCGATCGCAGTACACCAGCATGTTTAGAAATCGTTATCCCTCTGATATACACCTTGAACGTCTCCCAGATGGCACTCATCTTGGGGACACTACCCAAATTGGCCACAAAGAACTCTTCTATAGCTTTCTCGAGCTCGGCATGGAACACAGGATACAATAGGGAATACTGGGGAAACCGCCATTCTCTGATTCTGAGTTTCATGTCAGGTATTGTCAGGCGCATGCGTACTGGAGAGTGATCGGAATATGTGCGCCGAATATGTTCGAACTCATTAATGTAAGTTAGCAGCTCGCGAGAGGCGAACCAGTAATCAATTCTCGTATGTGTATCATGTACTGTTGAATAGTGCGTGTATTCCCTACCCGCCGGGGAACGATGTCGCCATACATCTACCAGGGCCCCAGTGTTAGCTATCTCCGCTATCGTTCTTGCCGTTGCAGACGGCCGCCGAGTGGGGCCTTTAGTTCTATCCAGTTCGGGGCTTAAGATGCAGTTAAGGTCGCCACCCCAGAGTTGGGGGATATGTGAGAACTGCGTAGTATGGGGGTATAGTGTATGATAGAATTGTGGGTCTTTGTGGTTAGGGCCATACACACCTACCAGGAGTACATTGAAGTTGCCTTTGTAGCATCTAGCTATCACGTACCTCTCACCGGGATCGCTTCGTATTACTTGTGCTTGGAGGCCTGTGTCCTTCCTAACCCATATCAGGACCCCTCTGGAGTGTGTGGTAAAACATGAGTCAATGCAAATGCCCCTCATATTCCGTTGTTTCAATATCCCACTTCGCAGAGCCAAGTGGGTTTCTTGTAGGATAGCCACGTCAACTTTGTGTCTATTTAAATAGGTGTCCACTTTCCGTATCTTGCGTCTATCATTTTGCACTCGGACATTCCATGTCACCAGGTTTAGATTTGTGCCCATAAATTGCCTATCGCCTTCGCTCTGCATGCTCAAATGTAGTGTCTACTGTCCCACGCTTCCTTAGTAGTGTATAGTTATAGCCTAAACCGCACGTCATATTCTCCTTGTTGTCGCTGCTTTTTTAGTGTGTTCGTGAAGCGCTTTCTGCAGAGCCTTGGGGTCCGTGTAGATTTTAGGCTTGCCATCCATAGTGACTTTTAACCTGGCAGGGTATAGCATTGCGTAGTCCATATTGAGCTCACGCAGTTTGCGTTTTACAGGAACAAATTGTCTCCGCGCTTCCTGCACCATGGGTGTGTAGTCCGGGTATATTGATAGCGTCGAGCCCTCATACTGAAGTTTACGCAGCTCCCTTGCACGGCGCAGCGCAGCATCCCTGTAATTAAGTAGCCGCACTATCACAGGACGTGGAGCTGCTCCCGGCGGAGGTCTAGGGGCCAGAGAGCGATGGGCCCTTTCCACTATGAATACTGTGGAGAAAGTGTCGCGCCCTAGAAGAGACTCCAGTAGTTGTTCCACAAATTTTTCCATATTTCCAGTTGTGGTCGTTTCTGGGAGGCCCGTGATACGTAGGTTGTTGCGCCTTGAGTGCGCTTCTAAATCTTCGGACTTATCTCGGATAGACATTAGTAGCTTCTCCATTTGTTTCTGGGTTTTATCGGTTTCAGTCTGAGCGTCTTCAGCTTCTGATATTCTTCGTTCTGCCATGTCTAACCTCTCTGCGTGTTTATCTATGCGCTCCGTCATTCTGTCCATTCGATAGACCAGGGAATCTATTTTACCATCTATCGTGGTGAAGCTCTTCTGCATGTTGGCGCAGGTCACCCTCTATGCCTTCAGGCACTGCGTCCTGTGCGAGTGAGGCAGACTCCGCTCCCTCATCCCTACTCCGCGTGACTTTACGCTGCTCGAACTGCAGCTTCGGTTGCAACTTGTCTGTTTTCCCCATGCTTAGTGTTGCTGCTCTCGCCGCTATGGGGGATGGTGGTTAGTGCTGGAAAGCCTCCGTCTGATTCAAGAGGGTGTGGCTGCACAGCAAACTTCACCTTTGTACAGGCGAATACCTCAATTGCAATGCGTTAAATGTAGGTGACTGCTGGCTGCACAGGTCTGAGGTGCATATAGTTCTGTCCTCCTGATCACGACATTGCCAAAATGTAATTTCCCCAGAGTTCAGTCTATTACCTTAGACGCCTTCCACAGCGTGCTCTCTCAAGAGTCCTCTGGCTGTTATTTTCAGTGAGTCAGTCTGAGCTCTCAGCTGCAGTGTCTGCGCATTTATTAGTAAACCCCTCAAGTTGTGCACTTCACTGTTTATGGCTTATGGGCTGGATCGGCATTTATACTCCGCTGCCCTTCCGATGCTGGCCTTCACGTCCTGGTCTTTATTTGCAGTCCCGCCGGGTTATTTTATGAAATTGAGGCAGCCAGGCGGTCTCTTTGATCCAGACTTCCCAGTGCTGCGTCGCGCCTTCCCCCTTCGCAGCTTGCCTGGATACGCGCTCACTCACCGCTGTGCTGTCCGTCGCTGCCGCTCCGAGTTGGTGCCTCCTACGCCGGTACAGCGTCACCGCTGCTCTCGCTGTCACACGGAGCGGCCCGACAGGTACGTGTGATTGACTGCTTGGTGTCACCACTTTTCCCTGCTGCCCTGCAGCGCATCCACTCAGCTCGGGCCAGCGATCACCTCTGCTTGACCTCCGGGGGTTGTGCGCGTCCGTTGTTCAGGGCACACCGGTGTCGGAACGCCCGGCTCCCAGGTCGCGCGCAGGTCCGTATCTCAGCGCGCTAGGCCTCACAGCACACGCCCGCTACAGGGCTCGGTTTTTCCGCCCAGAAGTGCCTTGTTGTAATGCTCGTTTTCGGGGCAAATATGTACACTGCGTTTGCAGCAGCGCAGCCTCCAGATCTGTAGGATACCTAAAGGATAGTTTAGACGGTCATCGGAGCTCGTCTAAATTGCAGCCATCTTGGCGTCAGGCAGACTCCACCCCCCGGATTGAAAGGCTGCTTCTGTGGGTGGCGCAAGCAGTGCTGCAGGCCCTCTAGTAGCATTTAATTTAGAGGTCCTGGCTATATACGATACCACGTACTGTTATGATTCGCAATGTACCCAAATATAGGCCTGGGTAGTCAACTAACCTTTCACCTAAATTTACCCTGCTATTGTACTACATAACGGGTTTTGTGCTGACCTTTTACCTAGTTAGGTGCTACATAGTGGAGAAGTGTGGCTCAATGGTTAGAGCGGCAGACCCTGATGCAGAGATCTGGCCCGGGACCAGGGTTCAATTCCCGCCTCGGCGGGTCTTGGGCTCAATTTCCTCGGACCTGATAATTCTCACCTCGGTGCCTATTCTAATCATGGGTCCCACTCTGCAACTCTGGGCAATAGCTTGCTTAATCTCCACAACGGCCCCAACAGCGCTGGGATGCCTGGCTTCACCCTGGGGGTGCCCAGGAGTGGACATTTCACAGGGAAAAGCCAGGAAGGGTTCCACAGCGGTATGCGTACAGCGCCAGGACACCTCTTTGGGGGTATAAGTGCGCTTTACAAGTACGAATTTCATTTCATAAATGTCGTGTGGTTTATTAAGCATGAGGATTCTCAGAATCACAGCAGGACTACCATCTTCTGCATCTTCTCCATAATAACAATGTATAAGAGTCATCCCTATCGTCATCCTTGGCCGACATGACACAGCAAGGTAGAACCCCGAGGGTATATAAGCACCATATCGTTGCTGGGGCAGGCAGTTTAGAAAGACTTCCATGCTGACACGAGACACTGAGGTCCCGGCAAGCAGATACTCTAGCCCGCAGTGGTCTGACATCCCTCGCGGGGTGCCCAACTCCAGACCAAGACGGGGATCTTCATTTTCTCACTTCAGGTCATGGGGCTGGCTTTATCCTAGGGGGATTCTTGGCTATACACCTACATACATTCTAGGTACATTTAGGTACATCTAGTTAGGGTTGGCATTGTAGGAGTACGCATTAGTACTGTCATGTATATATATGCCTGCATATATTCATTGTTTTAGCACTAAGGTAGAATTCTACCATCTACTTACTCTGTAGGTGCTCATACCCGTATATATCTGTTTCCATCTTATGGCTGTTGCAGCACACGTATTTTACACTAGAATGACGCTGGTTCAATAAATGCTTATTGAAAACGTCCCCATCGTTTATCCTTTGTATTACTCTGAGACAAAGTGAGTACGAGTGACTGAGCGAAAAGTACTGTACTGTTTCCACGATCCCTGAGGGGACAGGGTTGTCATGTTCGATAGTTGCCAGAAACTATTCGCTCCTTGGTAAGAGGAGTTCATAGTGGCACTCTGAGCTAGCTGGGATACAGGCGAACATATCCGGTGGGGGTGTCTGGAATCAGTCTGGACACCAATCCCACAGTTTATGTTGTCTAAACGCTCAGATTCTATTTAGATTTATAGGAACTACACGACAGTACAAGGGACTTATAGGTAAATTAAATATGCCAAACAGGTGTAGACCAATCATACCAAGTTTAAAGGAGAGAGCACATGCACTTTAGCACTGATCAGCAGTGGTAAAGTGCCCAGAGTCCTAAAGCCAACAAAAACAGGTCTGGAAAATACAGGAGGAAGGCAAAAGGTTTGGGGATAACCCTGCAAAAAGGGCCAGGTCCAACACTCTCCATCCCTAGATATAAAAAATTAGAATAGGGGGCCGACCTCTTTCAGTTGCCACCCTGAAGGCATGAAACACTATGCCTCTCTTGCTGAGATCTCAAACCAATTTCTAAAGTTTGAGGAAAACAACTGAAGACTTATCTATTTGATTTAAAACTATAACAACGCATGGAATGTCCGCTCAAGTCTCTATCTCTCCCTTTTGTTTCTTCCGAAGGATCATGTATGAGAAGCTCTGGGACATCTCTTGATGAAGTTTATGTTGCACTATGTAAGTGCAAAATTCATTCATTCATTCATTACACTGAAAGCTGGAATATCTCTGCATGTTAACACACATTCAGTTATAACCATAAATTACTTACCTTAAACTGCTTACAATATGTTTTTGCAACAAATTACTAGGCTCTCATTGGTATTTTTAATACAGATTCTGCATTTATTCTACATATCTGCAACCATACCTTTCATATAAATGAGCAATAGACTAAGGCTCAGATTTATCAAGGGCTTGCGTTGCCCTTGCATCACACAAGGCAACACAAAGCAAAACAAGCCCTTAAGTGAGATTTACTATTCCACGAAGAAGCACCACAGTTGCTGCCTTACGTTATTCTGCGTGGGGAAGGAGTTCCATGGGTGGAGCTTAGGTGTACCTATTCTGCAGCACACATAGAAAGAGGAAACTGCCTCTGGGGATTGTTTTTGTGAGGGAAATTGTCGCTTGGCAGCCACAAGTGCAGCAGTGTAGTGAGAGAGCAGGAATGCGCCATATGTTACTAATTATGGCACGTTCCTGCTCTCTCCATTTGACACAGTGCAGCAAGTTGCATTGGACCAAATATTGATAAATCTGGACCTAATGATTTAAGCTTTTTGTTGTAAGGGCAATGGTGTGAAGTTGCATTATAAGGAATAAAGTACCCACTGCAATACATTAAGAGGCTATCACAAGTCACCTTGCAGTTCTATGACCTTATAAAGGAACTTGCTTTGGCCTCATTCCCCTAGTTCTTCAGAGACCTCCTTCGTTACATGCAATAATCATATAATGTACAGCAAAGAGTACTTTCTTGTTTATACAGTTGTTGTCTATTGTAATTATGTTATGTAATGGCCTTAAATTTGATTAATAATTTGTTCTTAAGAAGGGATGTTTTCAACTTGGTATATTAATGCATATGAGGGATCATTGACATAATATCGATACACACAATATCGAAATACAAAAATATTGGAAAATAAATATCATGTATATGTATACATATATATATAGATATATATATATAGATATACATAAATATATATATATATATCTATATATATAGATATAGATATATATATATATATAAATAAAATAATATTTAAAACTATTCAACTACATATTAAACATTATTTAAAAAAAATCGTGTTTACCATAGAAGGACATAACTGATGGAAAAAGTTCAAAATAAAACAAAACTAACCAATAAAATTAGACTATAAACAAACGTAACCAATAAACTCACACAAACAATTAAATCAACATATAAAATCACGCACATTTTATCAGCTTACGATGTCCCTTTCAGACAGCCTTTCTAGAAAGGCTTTTGGAACCAGACTTTGGGGGCTCCTAGCAGGTGGTCTGCAGTGACTGTACCTGCCTGCAAGGGGATGTCTGGGGGGTTCATAGAATCCTCTTTTCCCCCTCCAGAGGGCTATTCTCAGAGGGTGCACTCACAAGGAACCTGAGAGCTTCTTTGACTCTGTGCCCGCGTCTGTAATATGGCACGGGCTCTGAGGCAAAGGAATACCCTTATTTGCATAGGGCACACCCCTATGCAAATGAGGAAACACCCCCTGAAGGCTGCGCTCGCGCTTTAAGTGAGCCCACACTATCGGTATTACTGAAGGGGACGCACAAGCGTCTGTGCCCCTTCTGTAATACCAAGGTGCCCTGGGGGCACACAATGCGGGTGCAAACACCCGTTGTGCCCCCGGGGCACTTAGTGTAATACGGCCCCTGGTATTTTAGTTATTCTGTCTTTACCTAAACCTATGCTCTTCTGATATTTCTCATAGATTGTATACTACTTCTGTGTATGCAGTCGATTACCTATATAACGGAAGACGGGATTTATTCAGGTATTTCCATACATGTACTGGCTCATGTTAAACTATATGAAGGCTATTTAACAAAGGTTTATAAATGCACTGATTCTCCTATTCTCTTACTTATATTCAGGAGGCGTAAAGAGACTATCTGGCAGGAGCGGCCCGTGCAGGTAAGAGCAGTGGGTCCGGGTTGGGGGGGAATCGACAGACGACCACGAGGGAAATTAAATAAATAAATAATTTTCTGGGCAACACGCACCATCCTGTTCTGACTCCATGGGACATATTGTTTTTCTCTTCCCATTCCCTTTTCCCCCGTTTCACCTCGACTAGCTTTGACATAGTTGGGCAGTGTTGGTGGTGGGTGAAAGTTGGGAATTACTTCATGCCTTTCTTATCGCTCCTGCGGAAACCCAGGTGAGATTTGACAGAACACTAAGCCTACGTCAAATGTTCACCAGAGCGATATGGAGGAACACACTATTACTCTCACAGATTTAGCTCACATGATTGGGAACTCGCAGAAAGAAGCACAAGCACTCACTCTTAGGGCTCCTGGGACAAGTCAGTAGGCTTCTGGAAATATTTTTTTTCTGGTCTCTTCTTCTGGGACAGGGACCCCAGTCGTTTACGGTACTAACCCTCCAACTATCCCTTTGACCCTACCCAGCCCTGCCAAGTACCACGCATCAGGGGTAAGACTAGTCAGAACTAAAGGAGAGTGTATGACTCCTCCAGTCAGCATCTGGATTGTGCTTCATAAGCCTTTATGAAGCATTTTAGTGTAGTGGTCCGCATCACTGCACTAAAATGCTTAGTCACGCACTTATAGCGCCTCCTGACACTGACGGCGCTGACGCAGAGTAGCAAGTGGGGAGCGCTGCTTAAGCACTCAAACAAGCTGAGCCCATGGACCACGTGCTGCGAGCCTGCCAGGTTCAGTGCACTATTCTGACTGCACACTGATTGTGCAGTGCTGCTGGCTGTTTAAAAGTTTCACTTTCATCAGAACAAGGAATCGCCCCGGCCTGGGGAATCAAATGTATTGGCTGGCTGCATATTGCTGCTGAGAGTCACTCAACCCTTGCCGGATGTATCACGTGACATTGGCGTCATATGAATGTGTCCATTTGCCGACAGGAACTCATTACCGAGGCGCAGCGGCAATTATGTTTATTTGCGCACCACTGCCTGTTTGCTGCCAGACCTCATGCGTGACCATTGGGAGAGCAGAGGAGGTCACACAGTCATCTCTACAAAGAGAGGCAGGATATCAAAAGATGTGACTGCTTCCAGTGCCATGCTGAAAGGGAGAGATCACTTCTTGTGTGGGCTGCTCAGGTCTGGTAATTCATGAATTTTGACAAGTTAATTTACAACATTAATAGTACTTGGCAAGAAGGGAGGATACGACCTGCATTTTATCAGGGTTTATGCTTGGTGAACGGCATTAGTGATTGAGCGGGTCTTGGAAAGGCTAAAACCTCTCAAAACAGTTGCAGATGAAATAAAAGCATGCTTTTGCAACGGAAGTATGTTTGAATCTTTTACTGCAGCTAAAGAAAACATGCTTGCAGCAGTGTAATTAAAATAAATTGCTGTGCCAGTATTAAGCATTGATGACATACCAAATTGCATGTGCAATGACAATAAACTTTTCAGTGTTTTAAAATAGTCCCTCATAAATTCCAAAGGAGATGGGAGGGGTGCAATTTCTGATATTTATATGTTTCCCTCGTCTTCATTGCTTGGTTTTGCTCACAAGAAAGTGTCACTCATAGTCGTTCAAATGCCACTAATAATTACACTGAAATTATGAAAACGTCACACATAGCAATATGAAATTTTGGCAGCTATGCCTACCTGAAATATTTACCAGGGATCCATCAAGATTTGCAACATTCATTAACCAATGTCAACTGCACTTTATGTGCAAGGCCTCCTGTTTCCCCAATGAACAAGCCACAGTAGCTTTCGTCTTATCATATTTAGGGGGTACTGCAGCTACATGGTCTATTCCATTAGTAGAACGTAATGATCATTCTTTCATGCAGTCCATAGATTCTGAATTGTTGAATTTAAAGCAAGGCACTAAAGATCTCATGACTTATATCTCTAGCTTCAACAGACTAGTCGCAGAGGCAGGTTGGCCAGAAGCCAAACGCAGTGCTTTATTCCCTAGAGGACTTAAAGACGATTTAAAAGACTTATTGGCCCAGGTTGTAGAACCACCCGAATCTTGCAGTGCTCTCATTGATTTAGTAGTAAAATTGGATCACAGATTAAGTGAGCTACGTAGAGAGAAAGGGTGTTCTGACAATAGGGCATTCTTATATAAGAAAGAAAAAACAGAGCCTGAGAAGTCGACAGAAGATCCAGAACCAATACAAATTGGCAGTATTTGTGGTCCCTTAAGTGATGAGGAGCGTCAGAGACGCTGTGATAAGAAATTGTGTCTGTACTGTGGAAAGCAGTGCCATTTTCCACAAGATTGCCCTCTGAAACCTAAGAAGAGAAGTGAGTCAGGAAACTAGACTGCCCGAAGCCTGTTGAAACAAGCGTTTTGGGTAGTTCTGGTCTCATAGTCTCCCAAGCTACAGCACTAGATATTTCTTTGTCGCCTCACTGTCATTTCATAATGTATATTCACATCACATGGGATGAGTATTCCACAGACCTATGAATCATGTTAGATTCAGGGGCTACGGAGACTTTTATGGACATACAATGGGCCAAACAATTGATAATCCCTTTTGTGCTTAAAGAGTGTGTAGACGAAGTAAAAACCATTGATGGTAGTACCATAAAGTCAGGTCCCATTACTCATACCACTGTTGATCTCTGTCTCATAATGCAAGATTCTCAAACAGAGTTTGTCCATTTTGATTTGATTCAATCACCTCATTTCCTGGCGATACTTGGAATTCAATGGCTTATGAAGCACAATCCAGATGCTGACTGGAGGAGTCATACACTCTCCTTTAGTTCTGACTTTGTGACACACATTGTAGACAGAAGATCGTAGTCCAGAAAGAAATTGAAGTGGTCAATGAATCTCTTACATATGAATTACCTATGTCTTATCAAGATTTAGCAGAAGTGTTCGACAAAACTAAAGTCTACACTCACCCTCCTCATCTATCTTATGATTGTGGAAGTGACTTAGTTGCCGGAGTGCACATTCCATGCAGTAGAATTTATGAGCTAACGGAAAAGGAAAACCTATATTTTCGGGAATATCTTGAGAAAATGCTCCAAATTGGGTTTATTAGGCCCTCCTTCTTACCTTCTTCCTCGCCACTTTTATTTATACCAAAAAAGGAAGGAGGTCTGCACTGTTGCATTTACTACAGATCCCTCAATGACATCACGATAAAGAATATCCTTAACCATTAATTCAAACACTTTTTGACCAAGTAAAGGAAGCTATTGTCTTTACCAAACTGGATTAAAGAGGGGCATACCATTTGGTGCGAGTACAAGAGGGAGACAAATGGAAAACTGCCTTTTGCACCAAATTCGGGTTGTATGAGTACCTAGTAATGTCCTTCGGCCTTTGTAATGCTCCTGCTGCTTTCCAATTCTTCATTTATTTTATTTATTTTATTTTACTCATTTGTATGGCACAGCGAATCATCCCCAGAGGGATCTCTCGGCACCTGAGAGAGGGACACCAAATGGGCAGTAGAGTCTAAAACAGCCAGGTTTTAAGTAGCTTCTTGAACCGTGCGAAAGTAGAACAGGCACGAATCTCCTCCGGGAGCCTATTCCAATGCTGAGGGGCAAGATGAGAAAAAGCCCGGCCACCTGTCTTGACCTTTCTGATTCTCTGAGTACAGAGTAGAGAGCGATTACTAGATCTTAACTGCCGCGTTGGTCGGTACAATTCAAGTTTTTTCTTCAAGTAGGCAGGGCCGATCCCCTGTAGAGACTTAAAGACCGTACATAACAATTTAAAGATGGCCCGCTTCCTGATGGGGAGCCAGTGCAGTTGATGTAGGAGAGGAGCAGAGGGCGTACGTGCTGGCTTATTCAGGGCTAGGCGGGCTGCCGTGTTTTGGACCACCTGCAGTTTTGATGCCAGGTCTTCCCTTATTCCCACAAGCAGGCAGTTGCCATAGTCTAATCGACTGATCAAAAGCGACTGAATCAGAGACTTCGTGGCCGCAAGAGGGATCCACGGGAATATCTTCCTAAGCATCCTCATTGTTCCAAAGCAGGCGCCCGAGAGTGATTTAGCAGGTTCTTCCATCGACAGTTTATTGTCGAATCTGATGCCTAGATCCTTCGCCCATTTCTTTGGGGAAGGTGCCGCTCCCAGTTCTGAAGGCCACCAATCCGAGGTCCACAGCTCTTCTGCCGTCCCAAATAGCAATATCTCGGTTTTGGTGGAGTTCAGCTGAAGGAAATTCTTCCTCATCCAGCTTGCTATAGTGGACATGCAGTTTTTGAACTTTTGCTTTGTTATTGTGACATCTTCCTCTATAGGAACTATCAGCTGCGTGTCGTCTGCGTAAGATATTGTCTCAAACCCGCAGCTTCTGATAATGCCGGCCAGGGGAGCCACATATATGTTAAACAAAGTGGGACTAAGGATAGATCCCTGGGGAAATCCCTTGTCCACCGTGGTCGTTTGAGACAAAAAGAGTCCAGCTGAACACATTGTGACCTGTCCGACAGATAGCTTTGGATCCATTTCATTAATGAAGTTTTGAGGGAATATTTGGACATTTGTGCTATTGCTCACATTGACGATATTCTAATCTATTCTTCTGTAGAAGAACACACGAAACATGCCAGGGCTATTCTAGAGAAGTGAAAAGACAATAAGCTCAATGTGAAGTAGGACAAATGTGAATTCAATGCATCACCAGTTCCCTTTTTGGGTATTGCGTTATCCTCAGAAGGAGTAAACATGAATCCTCAAAAGGCTTTGCTATTACCCGATGGAAATCACCCCATTCAGTTAAAGAAGTACAGAGCTTCTTAGGATTTGGCAATTTTTATAGGCACTTCAGTGACGATTTTTCTGCTTTGGTCCTGCTCATTACCAAACTCTTGCTCAAGGAAGTGAAATTTAATTGGTCTACAGAAGCAGAAGAGGCTTTTCAGAACCAAAAAAGGCCTTTATTAGTGCACCTATATTGAAACCCTCTCAACCCTATGTTGTAGAGGCAGACGCATCACAAGTAGTGATTGGGGGAGTGCTGTCCCAAAGAGACAAGGATTCTGGTTGTTTACACCCTGTTGTATTTGATTCACATAAACTAAGCCCCACATAACAGAATTATTCAGTGGGGGACAGAGAGCTACTTTCTATAAAGAGGTCCTTTGAAGAATGGCATCAGTATTTATTGGGAGTCTTAAATACAGTTACAGTCCTCACAGATCACACAAATCTGCAATTCTTAAAGTCAGCCAGTGCCTTATCTATGAGGAAAGTGTGCTGGATCCAATACTAGTGATTTCGGCTTGTAATTCAGTGTCAGGCAGGAGACATGGGAAGGCTGATGCTCTCTCACATTTGGGGTATGATGCCCTTGCCAATCTTACTGAAAACCCACCTATAATTGCCAGGGATAAAATATAGGGGCTTTATATTCTGTAGAACAGTTCACTAGCAACGTCTTAAAGGCTCAGCAATCTAAAGAGGTGGAGGCTCTTGCTAAACCTTATAAGGGACAGAAAGTACAGAATCTGCTATACATACAAGGTGGTTTGTTTATCCCCTCATTACCATTGCAGCAACAGGATTTGGAAGGGTGTCATTCTCATGCACTCACTGGTCAACCCTGGAACAAAAATACCATATAACTCTTTAGAAGGTATTTTTGGTGGCCTACACTGTCTAATGACGCTAAACTATATGTACAAATATGCCCTACATGCGCACAAAGCAAATGTTCATATTAAGTGCCGCTTACTTTTCAACCCCTATGCCGACTGCTCCTGCTCCATGGCATTCCATCTCCATGGACTTTATTGTGGAACTACCTAAGACTGAACAGGGCTTTACCATCATTTTGGTGGTGGGTCATATATTAATCAAGATGTCTCATTTCATTCAAGGGTTGGGTGCCATATTGCAGATTGATATCCGCCTGTCTTCTAGCCATGTTATGTTATGTTATGTTAATTTAATTTGTATCGCGCACAGATACTCGAGAGTGTCCCGGCGCGGAGCAGAGAGGGGCAACCATCAGAGATTTATGCAAAGAGATATGTTTTCAGGTTCTTCTTGAAGATCAGCGGGTCCTGAATGTTCCGGAGGGCGAAAGGGAGAGCGTTCCAGGCAACAGCAGCTTTCCGAGCTAGAGAGCTGCCTCCAAGCCTCTGACATTTAAAGCGGGGGACCTGGGCGAGGTGCTGGGACAAGGAACGCAGATGTCGAGCTGGAGTGTAGAAGGCGAAGCGTTTTTGCAGGTAGATGGGGCCCCGCCCATGAAGAGCGCGATGGGCCATGACCAAAGATTTAAATTTGACCCGGTCGGCTACAGGAAGCCAGTGCAGAGAGCGCAGGTGGGGTCTCATGCTAGTCCTAGCGGGAATTTCAAGAAGGAGTCTGGCTGCCGCATTTTGGACCACCTGGAGTTTTTTTAACAGATAGCCCGGGATGCCCACATAAAGGGCATTGGCGTAGTCCAGCCGAGACAAAATAAGGACGCAAATGACAATCTCTTTCGCCACCATAGGCAGGAGAGGGAGAAACTTCCTCAAAGATTTCAAAAGGCCAAAGCAGGTCCCAGCAAGTTTCTTAATCTGTGTAGCGAAGGAAAGATTCTCCTCAAACCACACCCCCAGGTTCTTGGCAGGCTTCCATATAGAAGTGGGGATAGGGAACTCGGGGGGCCAAAGAGTTTCTCTAAAATTGGAGGGAAGCTTTCCATATAGGAAAATCTCCGATTTATCTTCGTTGCACTTAAGATGTGCGGCAGCTAGCCAATGAAAAATGGAGGACAGACAGTGTTGAGCAGAGGAAACAGAGTCCACATTCTTATCCCAAGTGAAGAGAAGCTGGGTGTCATCCGCGTAGGCCATGACCTTAGCCCCAAGTTCCTCTGCCAGGTACACCAAAGGTGTGACATAAATGTTAAAAAGGAGGGGGCTAAGGGATGACCCCTGTGGGACTCCTGTGGTCACTGCCTGGGAAGAAGAAGAGGACGGTGGAAGCCATATCTGCTGAGCCCGTCCTTACAAGAAGGATCTGAGCCAGCCCCAAACAGCACCTGACACCCCGATCTCGGTTAGACGCGAGAGGAGGAGGGAGTGGGGGACAGTGTCGAACGCCGCCGACAGGTCAAGCAGAATTAATGCTGCCTTCCCGCCGGCGTCCAGACACTCCCTAATTGGCTCTGAAACCTCCACAAGGGCTTTACCATCATTTTGGTGGTGGGTCATATATTAATCAAGATGTCTCATTTCATTCAAGGTTTGGGTGCCATATTGCAGATTGATATCCGCCTGTCTTCTAGCCATCATCCTCAGATGTATGGCCAAATGGAGAAGGTGAACCAGTGCCTTAAACAATATTTGCAATGTCAGTTTTTGCACTCTTCTTCTGACTGTGACACATACTTATGGGCTACAGAATTTGCCTTCAACAATGGCATGCATTCTTCTACTGCTTTTTCTTCTTTCTACTGCAACTATGGCTTTCATCCTTGTCTTTTGCTTCTGCCTACTTCAGTTATTTCTCTCATTCCAGCAGCGCAAGACTTAGTCAATCACGTACATGAGGTACAAAAGGCTGCACAAGTCAATTTAGACAAAGCCAAAATTGTGTACAAAAGGAATGCGGATCTCCATTGCCACCCCAGTCCTGTATATTCAACTGGGGATATGGTATAGCTGTCCACACACAATATTGTAGTGAAAGGCATTCGGAAATTCAAACCTTGTTTTATTGGCCCCTACAAGGTCATTAAGATAATCAATCCTGTTGCCATGAAAATGGAATTACCTCCTTCACTGAAGATACATCCTGTCTTTCATATTTCTCTGTTAAAACATGATGCTGTTGGTACTCAGTCTCCTGCCAAGACTTTACCTATGTTGGTGGATGATGACCCTGAATTTGAGGTGGAAGCCACTTTGGACTCTGTGAGGATTCCGCGGAGGCTTTAATACCTAGTATATTGGAAAGGGTATGGGCCTAAAGATCGTACGTGGGAGCCTGCTGGCTGCATCCATGCCCCTCGTTTGCTAAGGATTTTTCACAGGCGGTTCCCTCACAAGCCTAAACCCGTTGAGGTGGTTCTTTGGGGAGTGTACTGTCATACTTGCAGTGCTCCTGGTCTAGGATGTGGCAGGGGCAGAGCGCTGCAATGCTTAAAAGCCATCCTCCTACGGCCGAAGATTTCTTAGCATTCTAGCCTTTGCGTCTGCAATCTTCTGCCGTAGGATCACTTACCTTTCCAGTTCTGGGTCACACTCACAACACGTCCCATCGTCTGCGATGGTGCTGCTGTTCGTCTGCTTTCTCTTCAGTTTCCACGGCGTCCTAGGATTTCTGCTCCCGCTCTGCTGCCTGCAAAATACAATAAAAAGAACATTTAAAGAATCTACATCTACTGGATAAATGGTGGTAAGATGCGCTGCATGTATGGCATAATTACTACCAAATGTGTTCTACCTATCTGATATGTTCCGTTGCATGCCTAAAATCTGCTGTTGGGGTAACTTTCCTGAAAGACAAGATTTCAGCAAAGCATATTAGTTTCTTAATTCTGACATTTCTAAGAAATAAT
Organism: Calotriton arnoldi; assembly: GCA_963921515.1. Classification (NCBI taxonomy): domain Eukaryota; kingdom Metazoa; phylum Chordata; class Amphibia; order Caudata; family Salamandridae; genus Calotriton; species Calotriton arnoldi. Next base: position 206,249 of record CAWUFW010003295.1, read on the forward strand.
TATTGAGAAATACTCTAAGGGCCTGATTACGAGTTTGGCGGTCTTCCTGTAGCACCGCCACCTGTGCTGCCAGGAGGACCGCCAAGCCCGGGGTGCACCTGCCTGCTGGATTCCGAGTTGAATCCAGGGCGGGCAGGTGGTGCTGCGGCAGTCTCATGGCGGCGGCTGTGTTAGGCTCGTAGGAGAACCTTAACAGCAGACTTGAGAGTGACTGCAGCACGTTCCTGCATGGTGTGGCATTCACCATGTCATGCATGCAACACTGTGCAGGAACGAGGGTGCAATTCCAGGGGGGCACAACATGTGCCCCCCTGCATGCACCCCCAGGGCCAGAATCAGCAGGGGGTCCTGTTAGGGCCCCCTTACCTGCATCTCTGCCACCCTTTTCATCGTGTGGTGGGCTCCCTGCCATGAAATGGGCAGTGGAAATGCATGTTGGAATATGCTCGGCGGTGCCGCATTGGCACGACCAGCATATACCTGCCCATTTCCTCACCGTCACAGGATCCTGTATCCCTGTGGAGGCGGCAGTCCTGTGGCGGTGTGACGTCACACTCGGAATACGGCGAGCTGACCCGCAGGGGTGGCAGTGGTCGGATCGCATCCGCGAGTACGGCAGTCCCAGGACTGCTGTATTTGTAATAAGCCCCTAAGGCTCTACACCATTTTTGTGTTATGTTTTACTTTTTCGTGTACTAGAACTATATACAAAAGGACATTATATATATTATAATACGCCATGTGCTAAATAAAGAAAATTAGCAATTGAAACTTCCTTGGAGAGTGCACTCCTTTTTGGTGCTGGTGGAATATAGAGTGCGCTCCTTTCTGGTGCTGTGGCATCAGTTTTTGGAATATATATATATATCACAGACTTTGGATATTCTATTTTTGCGGGAGCTCTAGTCTGCCATTGGGCCTTTCAGGGTATCCTGATACATATATATTAGGTATGCATATATTACAAACATACAATTAAAAGCTCTGGTATTTTAGTTATAATGTCTTTACCTAAACCTATGCTCTTCCTTTACTTCTCATAGATTGTATACTACTCCTGTGTATGCAGTCAATTACCTATATAAAAGAACAGGGGATTTATTCAGGTATTTCCATACATGTACTGGCTCATGTTAGAGTATTTGTAGGCTATATACAAAGGTTTACAAATGCACTGATTCTCCTATTCTCTTACATATATTCAGGAGGTGTTGAGAGACTATCTGGACCCCACACACCATCCTGTTCTGACTCTGTGGGACATATTGTTTTTCTCTTCCCATCCCCTCCTCCACCATTCCACCTTGACTAGCTTTGACATAGTTAGGCAGTCTTGGAAGTGGGTGAAAGTTGGGAAATTGCGTCACGCCCTTCTTATCGCTTCTGCGGAAACCCAAGTGACATTTGATAGTCATATGTAATAGGGCTACCATTCCATCATCCACATTAATGAAGGACCATCACACCTGACACAATAAAGACTAGTGACCTGTCTGGTACAACTGTCCCCCATAAAATCAAACAACTTGAGGTATATGTGGAGTTGAGGCAGACGTGTCTGCTCAGAACAGCCCATTGGTTGTGGACAGGAATCATGTGGGATCCTATCCCAAAAGCAATAGACAAAACAGATCATCATGCACCTTGTACAAAACTTACAGCTTCAAGAACTCTCCTTGTGTATTGGACATGGGGCACACTTAATGTGGATGTGAAAAATCCTGACTGTAACAAGAAATGGGTCATGTAACATGTGAAACTCTGAACAAAACGTACCCCCTTGTTGCTGCTGTTGGGCCCTCAACTGTCCATCAAGCTCCTGTTAGGCCACTGCAAGAATGCAGGCCATTAGGGAGGTCAAGGTGTGGTGTGCACCCGCACAAGTTGGGAGGCCTTCCCTAGCTGGACTTCTATTATCTTCCGGGTCCAGCCTCTTAGGTCCTCCCACCTCTTGCGGCAATGGACGCTACACCGCTTATAGATCCCAAGGTTCTGCACCTTCCTTGCGATGGCCTTCCATATGTTGCACTTATGATGGGCATTGACCTGCATGGATACAAGACATGAAAGAAAAAATTTGAAGTGTGATTTTTTTGTTTGCCTGTATTCTTGTCACAAACATTTTCCACAGACATCAGTGCCAAAACTCATGAGTTAGCATACAACATGTGTATTGTCACATGCTGGACTAAACCAATATCCTCATACCCACTTTTGTCATGCTCTGTTTCCCATCCTCATCAGATGTCATGATCTAAACACACTAATCCAGGCCTGTGACATCCTCTAACCCAGGGGCCCCTACATAATCTGTAATGGGACTTACTTCTGATCAGTGCTAAATATTGATAACTACAGAAGGATAAACATTCATAATCATGTCACAGTGAATACTGGCCACTGTGGATAAGGGCCCTGCAGTGTGGACCTTAAAGTCTTTGACATGTGAGTCAAATGAGAAAAGGTGTTAACTCAAGAAGTAAGGTAACTCTGTGTCTGTCGTGGAGTTCACCGCACACTACGCACTCAGCTTCCCCAGGGGCTGCCTGATTCCAAATGTCCTGATGGTGAGGTCAGGCTCCCGCCATTCCCGAAGGGGTAATCGTGTGTTTGTGACTATAAGGAGCGTAACCACCACTCAAAATGGTGGCTAGCTTGTTTACATGCTCTAACTAAGAGGGGCACTCATTTAAAAATAAACATTCATCTGTGGTGTGTTACTGTGGATAAATGCGAGAGTTGTGCGGTGTTGCCAACACCTCCGTTGACAGTATTTTGGGTGGATAAACTAAAAAACAATAAAAATGTGTAAATAATACATGTGAAATATATTATTTACATAATTTTTTCTATTATAATAATTGAAGGTGACTATTTTTCATTTGTGAAGAATGAAGAGCAAAACCAAATGGGTCTTTAAAATGTGTTGTCAAACCATATATTATTTTAGAACACAACATATGCGTTCTTTATCATATGTGAAAATGTTGAAAATGTTTAATAGTTTCAAATTTTTCCCTAATGCAGACATTTGAACCCTGGGAGGGTGAGGAGACTACAGGCTCCGGCGTATCGGCCTTTTCCAGACCATGCCACCATGGAAGAAAGAGATATCATCAAGAAGCTCAGATTGGGGGGCGTGGCTAGCAGCCAAGCAAGATGGCCGCAGCCTGAGAGAGCTCCGTGTCCAAGGGAACCTTCCCTGAAAATCCGCACATAAATCCGGCAGCTCAATGGCAAAATCTAGGCGGCGCAGAAACCGGAGCTCAAGCGCAGCAGATTGGGACACTCCAGAGCTCCGTGGGACCGGCAGCACCTGAGCTGCGAGACACAGCGTGCAGAGGCCTGCGCACAGGGCTGGAGCCGGGGCCTCGCGTACGTCTTCCGACAGCGGCGGTGTGCTGGGCTGGTGGAGCCTAAGGTGCCGCGGAAAAAAAGAGCCGCTGACGTCACATCGGAGCTTGTGGTGAGGGGCGGAGCGCTACAACAGCTGGGGGTTGCTGATCCTGGGCAGCGAACGGCTGATGCTTACGAGGGGGCCCGAACCACGACAGGGAGGAGGCTGTGCGGTCCCGGTGGGGGCCTACCGGAGCGCAGGTCAAAGCGCGCACCCAGGCACTTCCCCGAACTGAAAGCGGGACGATCGGAGATCACACGGTGAACCCACAAAACCAACGGGGAGAGTCAAGGGCACCCCAATTGAAACACCGGTCAGCACAATATAGAAAATTCAGAGACAATTGGCAGACAAGAAGGACCTGTCCCTGTACCCTCCCCCCCCCTTCCCCTGGCGTCTCTGCGCCGGATCAAGACCGGGATCCGTGAATTGGACATTGTAAACGCGCGCCGGGCACATTCACCGGCACCGCGGTAACGTACACACAGCAAGCGGTGGCGGACACCGATTACTCCCAGTGGTGGGAGTGGAAGTAGGCAACATAGCAGGTCCGCCTCGGCCACGCATTACGAGGAGGGTGAGAAACACGAAAGGCCGCACGTAACATTTTCGCACGTGGCAGGCAGCGGCGAGTACCACCCTCCCCCAGTGAGCCTGGTGTGGCGCTCCGGACCGGGTGCCGCGGGATGGGGGGCCGAGACCCAAGGAGCACAACGGCTGGCAGAATGGACAAATTCGTGTACAGCAAGGATCAGGGTGAAAAGACGACAATGGACGCGGCACGAGCTGAGGCCCCGGCGGTCAAAGATAAGGAAGCCGTCACGCTGTTAGACATAATGGCAACCTTACAACAAGTCCAATGCTCTATCGGCACAATCTCCACAGACATATCGCTACTAAGGGCAGACTTTTCCAAATTATCACACCGATTAACGGAGGTTGAGTCCACGACAACGACGCTCACCACAGATACGACCCGCCTACAGCAACAAGTGCGCACCCTGGAAGCAGACAACAAACTCATTATGGCCAAACTCGACGACCAAGAAGGCCGTTCCAGACGCAATAACGTCCGCATAATTGGTGTGCCCGAAAAAACAGGGGGGCCCGCTTTGGATCTCTTCGTGGAAGATCTAGTAAAGAACCATTTACAACCACGTGGACTATCCAATTTCTTTTCAGTGGAAAGGGCCCACCGCGTACCCGGGGGAAGGCCGCGGCCCGGCGCCCCCCCCAGACCAATAGTAGCACGCATCTTCAATTTCCGAGACCGAGATGCTGTTCTGCAAGCGGCGAGGTGGCCCCACCACTCCGACTGGAGAGCAATACCATCACATTCTATCCAGATTATACAGCGTCAGTAACCAAGCAAAGACGATGCTTCCTGGAGGTCAAGAAAGAGCTGCGGACCAGAAATCTCAAATACTCTATGATCTTCCCAGCAAAACTCAGAGTAGAAGCAGAAGGGAAGACCTGGTTCTTTGCTACACCTGAGGAGACCCAGGACTGGCTGGAGGGATGGCGCCCGGCGACAAGATCAAACAAACCTAGAACACAACAGCACAGTCAACTCCATGAGTCCCAAAGATCAAGATCGCCAGCAGCAAGCGACAAAGAGGACTGATCAACAATGGAATGATTCTTCAGAGTCGCAAGGGCATAGTCCGGAGTGACAGTCGAATAATCTCTAGATATGAACCGGCTGAATTTGCAAGAACTCACGCGGACCGCAATTGTATGGATCATTGGAAAATAGGTGCAATTCTGTCGACTGCACCTTCAGAGATGAAGAGTACCGTTGAGAAAGACATACCTCCGGAAAGGGAGGGCACCCGAGGACTAAAAACGGAATCTCACCCCGTACGCAAGTACAAGTCATGGGCGGGAAAAAAGCAATCTGCTCAGTTGGGGTGGCGGGCAGTTGGGGAAACCGCCGGGCAGGGAGGCAGGGAGGCGGGAGGGGGAGAGGGGGAGAGGGAGGGGGGCATAGGGATGTTTTAAGGGAATGTTATCAGTTTTTAGCTACAACGGTACGAAACACCAAGAAATCAAACACACAGCTGTACAGCGGTAGGGGCTCCAAGACTTCACACGCTAAACCCCACAGGCATGGCGGCACACCTCTCAGATACCACATCGATGGAAGACATTGATACAGGTGCCTCCCCACCCCGCACACCACATACCCCCTTCTCCGTACTGTCATGGAATGTAAATGGACTGGGGCACAAAATAAAAAGAGGCCTGGTCCTTCAATATATAAAACGTAAAAGTCCTGCTATAGCTTTAATAAAGGAAACACATCTGGTGGGCTCCGCCTGTAAGGCCCTCAATAGATGGGGCTACAAGATGATAGCCCACTCCGACTTTTCCTCAGGGTCTCGAGGAGTGGGGGTACTGTGTAATAAACGCATCCCAATAATAATAAAGGACTCTCGAACAGACGATCAAGGACGCTTTGCGGCGGTGACCTGCCAATGGGAAGGGCGCACCTACAATTTGGTATCCATATATATTCCCCCAGCATTGCATAGCACAGCATTGCCAGACCTGGGAAAGTTCCTGTTGTCACTGCCAGAGGGAGAACTCATTATAGGAGGGGACTTTAACGCCGCAATGGACGCATCGCTAGATAGACAACCCCCAGAGGCGCCGACAGGTCTAGTATCACACTGACAGATTTCACTGAGGCGACAGGCCTGATAGATATATGGAGAATCAGACACCCGACAGCCAGGGAGTACACGTTCCTCTCGGGAGTACATGGAAGTCTTTCAAGAATTGACTACATGTTCACGATAGCATCCGGGATGGCATGGATGGGAGGGATCACGCATCTCCCGAGAGGCATCTCGGATCACTCACCTCTCATGCTCACGTTTGACTCACACTCCCAAGGTAGAAGGCGGGTCTTCCCCCTACATCCGGGCTATCTAAAAAACCCAAACATTGGGAAAGGCTTGCTCAAAGCCACTAAACACTTTTTAAATGACAATGTACACACAGTGACTTCCCCAGTGACCCTCTGGGAGGCCTACAAGACGGTGATAAGGGGTCAGGCCATATCATTGATAACTAATCACAAACAGATGAGGCGAAAAGAAATCGAGCGTTTGGAACGGGAGGTGGCTGAGGTGGAGGCCGAACATGAGAAAGATGATGGAGAACCTGCGACACATAGGTTAAAATTAGCTCAGCAAACATACAGAGCATACGCGTGGGAAGAAGCGAAAACAAAAAATGCAGAAACCCAAAACACCATATACGAGATGGGAGAGAAGGCAGGAAAGCTGCTAGCATGGCTTGAGAAAAAAGAAAAGGTAGATAGATGGGTGACAGAACTTAGGTCGCAAAAGGGTGAACTCACAACTGATCCGCAAGAGATAGCTGAAACGCTGGCGGCACATTTCAAGCGGGTGTACACACCCCTTGGAACGGGCACAATCGAGGACAACATAGCATTCCTGAAAGATTTAAAAATGCCAACACTCAAACCCGAGGACGCCCTAGAGTTAGAAGCAGAGCTTACCTCTGAGGAACTCCAGCGAGCAGTGGGGGCCCTCAAATCAGGGAAGGCACTGGGGCCCAATGGGCTGCCGGTGGAACTCTACAAAAGAGCGGCAACGCAACTCATGCCTCATATGCTCGGCATGTTTACACATAGTCTACAGAGCGGAACACTGCCCAGGGACCAACGCCTAGCTGCGATAGTGACCATACTCAAACCGGGAAACCCCGGGAGACTGTGGTTCATATAGGCCGATTTCCCTCATAAACGCGGAGGCGAAAATATTAGCGAAGACACTAGCCTTGCGACTTCAGACATATCTCCCGGCATTAATTCATCCGGATCAGTCGGGATTCATGCCAAATCGCAATACAGCACTCAACCTGCGCAGACTGAATGCTGTGATAGCACGTCAAGATACAATAGAAGAAGATGCAGTGATTCTATCATTAGACGCTTGTATGGCATTCGACATGGTGGAATGGCCCTTCCTTTTTGCGGTGCTTCGGCACTTGGGGTTCGGGCCCAAATTTTGTGCATGGATCGAACTCCTCTACGCAAAACCTCTAGCCCAGGTTGTGGTGAATGGTCGTATATCAGCAGACTTCCCGTTGGGAAGAGGAACGCGGCAGGGTTGCCCTCTGTCACCGTTGCTGTTCGCAATGGTGCTGGAACCTTTGGCGGCGTGGATCAGACAAGACCCGGTACTCAGGGGGCTAAGGTGGGCAGCGGGGTGGGAAGATCGTGTCTCACTATACGCGGACGACATCCTGCTTTACTTAGCCTCCCCAGCACGATCGATAAATCGACTATTGGATATCTGCGCGGCTTATGGACGAGCCTCAGGATACACAATAAATTGGACAAAATCCCTTCTTTACGTGCTGCACGGTCCCGTGCCGAAACTCCCCCGTAATTGCACTATACAGGTCGCGACCGAAGGCTTCAAGTACCTTGGTATTTATATCACTCCTATACGCCACCGTTTCATAAAAGAAAATCTAACAAAACCGCTTGTAAAACTCCAAAATGACGTCAAACACTGGCGGTCGCTGCCGCTGACACTACTTGGGCGAGCGGCCCTTTTCAAAATGATGGCGCTCCCTCGTTTCTTATATGCCCTCCAAAATGTACCGTTCCCAGTTGAGCCTACGTACTTCACAGCGATTAACGCGAAGTGACCAAACTTTTATGGGATGGGAAAATAAGTCGAATCTCCCTAAAAAAACTGATGAGGGGTGGTACGATGGAGGTATAGCCCTTCCAAATATTAGACAATACTATTGGGCTGCTCAGCTTATGATTATAAACCAATGGCTTCACATGCCACAGGAGGAGCCAGCTTTCCATATGGACAAACATTTACTTGAACAAGAGGGAATCATGGGGACACTCTATAACAAGAAACAAAGACCCACACTTACAGGCCCTACGGCCCACACGATCAAGATCTGGTTTACGGCACAGCAAGCACTGGGCTGGGAGGGAGTACTTACACAGGCCACACCGCTATGGGACACACGACGGTTGGGCAAACTAAGTAATACGAAAGGCTTCCGTCAATGGGACCTAATTGGTATAACAAGGATAGGAGATCTTTGGAAAAAAGGGAGATCATCTCATTTGACCGACTACAGGATACATATGGGCTAGCCCAGACGGAGAGGTTTAGATACCTGCAGATAAAACATGCCTTACAGAAGGCGCTCCCACGTGATATACCAGTACCGGAGGCCTCACCCTTGGAAGATAGACTGCTCACAGATCACCTACAAAAAAAAGCTATATCCCTTGTATATCAAAAAATAGTCAATAATCAGCCGGATCCCACAACTGCCCTTAAGGCCCGATGGGAATCGGAGCTAGGACCCATGGATGAGGGCGACTGGCAGGAAGCACTGGCATCTCCACGAGAGGTGGCAATCCCCTCGAGACTTCGACTATTACAATTGAAAGTCATACATAGAACGTACCTCACACGTACACTACTTCATAAACTGGGACACGGAGACACGCCACTATGTCTGCGGAAATGTGGCCTCCTGGAACGTTCATACACACGATCTGGGAATGCCCAGTCATCCAGGCATATTGGACATCAATCCAGCACAACATGTCGCGGGTCACGGGGATGGAGATCACCCTGGGACCAAAATGCTGTTTACTTCATATTTGGGAGCCCACGGACCTTAGTCACTCGACTCAGGACTGGGTGACGCTGGGCCTAGCACTGGCGAAGAGAAATATAGCGCTTGGCTGGGGATCCAGACAGGCCCCCACCCTAGAAACGTGGTGCCAAGATATGGACAGGACCATGGTGACTGAAAGGGCAATATACATGCATAGGGGTAACCCCAAGAAATGGACCCGTATCTGGGGAAGCTGGAACACCTATCGTGGCAATATATGCGAGCCCTCTCAAGTAGACACTATATCAGACGTTAGTGAATAAGAACAGGTTCCAATGGGACGAAGTGTGTTAAGCAGGATTCCCTGTCACAACAACGCCTTAAATTTGTAAATTTGTAAATTTGTAAAATTTGTAAAATTTGTAAAATTGGAAAAATTAGTTCCTTGAGATAATGCGGGGGGGAAATAGCTCTGCGAGCTGTTGCAGCTGTATACCAATGTGTAACGTAATGCAGAAGATTTGTAAGCTTAAGAACTCGTACCGATTGTCTTTTATTCAAAATAAAAACAAATGTTTAAAAAAAAAAAAAGAAGCTCAGATTGAATAGGCAAACTATACTGGATTTATGTCAACAGCTGGAGCCTGATCTTCGGCCTCATAACAGGAATCTCACATTTATTACACCAATTATCAAACACATGGTAGTACTCCATTTTGTGACCACAGGTCCCTTCCAATACACTGTGGCATTTTCTGGTGGTATGTCGCAACCAACTGTCAGTGGTGTGCTACAACAAGTACTTTCAGCAATAATGAGACATGCCGACAGCTACATCCAGCTCCCACGACGTCAGGATTTGGCCAATGTGAAGGGAGATTTCTACGGTTTTGCATGCCTACCACATGTGGTTGGAACAATTGATGGCACTCATTTTGCCTTATTCCATCACACGCCAAGGAACAAGTCTACCGAAATCCGAAGAACTTCCATTCAATCAATGTGCAAATTGTCTTCTTACCTGATTTATACATCTCAAGCGTCTGTGCCCGGTTCCCTGGTTCAGCCCATGATGCCTTTGTACTACAGAAAAGCACCGTACTGCTGCAATTGTCACAACTTGGTCCTGAGAGGGCCTGGCTTGTTGGTAAGTACAATCTGTCATAATATTGTTTGGGCAATTTCATGTTGTATTATTTAAAGTATGTGTTACATCTTTTGGCTCTTTTTTTGTCTTCCATCTTGGGGACTCAGCCTATCCCAACCAACCATGGTCTTTGGCACCACTAAGGAATCCAACAACGCCAAGGAAAGTCTGCTTTAATGAGGCCCATGGGATAACACGGAGGCTAGTGGAGTGGGTTTTCGGGCTCCTTAAGGCCAGATCTCGTTGTCTGGACAAAATTGGTGGAGCCCTCCTAAATTTGCCCGCTAAGGTGTGCCAAATCACCGTGATCTGCTGCATGCTCCACAACATCGCCCTCTGACGGAACATCCCTTACATCCCAGAGGATGCAGACCATGAACAGCCATCGGTGAGGACCCTGAAATGCCAAATGAAGATGATAGTGTTGATGAGAAGGAGTTGACTTACATCAAGCTGTCATTGGCAACGTCTTCTCATGACTGTAAGTATATCTATATATTTACTCACTTTCACCATTACATTAACTATTGATGTGATGATGAGTGAAGTATGTGGTGTTCATTTTTTAGGAAGGGTAAGCTCGGGAATTTAGGCCCAAGGTGTTTGTTGACAAAAGTTTTGACACATTGACTACTGTGTACAGTTTCATTGTTGATGTGTGTCATCATTGTAGGACATACTTCTTGTGGCACACCACTGCAACTTGGTTGTGACATTCCACCAGATACTGGAACAGTGCATTTGAATTATCCTGGGGCCACAAAATGGACTACTGCCATGCTTTTCTCTATTGGTGTATTAGATGTGGGATTCATATTGTGAGTCTGTAAATGTGGCTCCAGCTGTTGATTTCAATCAATGATAGTTTGCCTATTGAATCTGACTATTTTAGAATCTATCCGTTTTATCCATGGTACCAAGGTCTGGAACTGTAGATGTGCAAATGGGTCTGGGTATTTGGATTATGTATGCGTTGTAATGTTTTTGGACCACTATGACAACCAAATCTTTGTTACAGTTCAATAAAAACTAGTGATTTGTGGTTTGTTTATGTCATTTCTGACATATGTGTGGCACTTTACCTACAGGGAAATCATGTTGGAATAGACAAACGTTGCATTGGTTGACATTACAAAATCTATGATAGAAGGCAAACTGACAACAAATTGAAAAAAGGAATACAACAGCAGTCTTTGATATTGGTATTTTGGTTTTTTATTGACCAAAACAAATGAAAGAGGGTGAACAGAAATAGCCAAACAAAATATGGAATTGTCAGTCATGGTAGATGAAACTATCGTTGTGGAGCCAGATTTATTTGAAGTCCAAGTCCAAAATACACCTGGCATCAGAAAGGGAAATGTGTTCATCAATAGTCCACAGAGTGAATGTTAGGCACACAGTGAAAGAAATTAGGTGTGGGATTTCTTACTGGTGGTGGATGTTTTCCCTCCCACTCCTGCTGATTGTTTGGGAGGACGTCCCCTCCCGCAGCGGGTGTGGCGGTGGGATCCACAGCTGCTGCAATTGGGATGGTTGCAGGTAGTTCCTCCTGTGTCAGGTACTCCGTTTCTGTGGCTGCCCCAGATGTACTTGGACTGGAGGAAGATGGTGTTGGGCCACAGGAAGGGGTAGCTAATGCACACATGGGTGAGGATACCCTGCAGCAATCAGGGAGACCACATTGGAGTTGTGTTTCTCCTTCTGGAGATTGTGCTCCCTTTGCAGCTGCTTCATCTCCTGGAGATCGGTGATTAGCTGGCCCATCATGTCTTGGGACTGTTGGGTGGCTCCTAAGATGCGGCCGATGATGGCCTGGGTGATTGTGATCTCAGTGGCCTCCCTGTCCTAGCCCACATGTTACCTCCCACATACACTACCCCCCTAACCTGTGCCTTTGAGCCTGTGTGCCCACTCCCACTGGGTCCTGGCTTGATCGGTAGTTGGTGGTGGCTGAATTCCAGGAAGGACTGGTGGGCACAAGATGGTCGTGCTGCTGCTTGGGACACAGGATGTGGAGGCAACAATTGGCTGTGGTGTTGTCTGGCTGGGTTGGGAGGTGTAGCAGTGGGCTGAGTAAGGCTCACTGGAGCCGTGCACCCAGGCTGACCAGATGAACCAGCATCCTTCTGCTCATCCAGACTATCTATCAGCGGACTTGATCCTGGGTTGGAGTGGAGCCTGCCTCAGCTGTAGCCCCATGTGGTCTTGCAGTTGGACCTATTGTGTATGAAAAACACCAAATTGTAAAAGTCTGGATTTAACATGTAAAACATTTGTAGTTAATACCTAAAGCAACCTAAAAGGAAAATAATGTAATGATGAATCATTTCTGTGGCATTGCAATGATTTACACAAACAGTTTGAATTCCAGACAACAACTTTACATCAACAGGTGAGAAGATGTCCTTAATATGAAAAATGGTAGTTAGAAAGTATACATGAGATATACCAAACTTTGGACACTACACAGTTTAGGTGAGGAATGTGAAAACACATTCCAAGGCCTAGCAGGCAGCTTAGAAGGATGTTTGTCATTGGTCATCAAATGAACATTGCAGAGTACAATTTTGGACACCACCACTTGTATTGAGCATACCAAAGGACATACCTTAACATTTGTAGCTCAAAACAGTTTGATTAATGAGACAAATAAAATAATTTCTAATCCATTACAAGTAATGGTCGACATAATCAATTGACCCCAAACACATTTCATGAGAGAGCATCACATAGGACTTGATGAAAGGCAGAATATGAAAGAAAGGAAAAGAATCATGTGAAATCCTTTGTAATGCTATAGCAACTGACCCCGCCCCTAACAGAGGGAGAGTATTCGTACTAAGAAAAAGTTAGAAACCCACAGCACAGATTCATTCTCCTGAGGCTTCGCATGAATTTAATTCCTTTGATGTTGGGTTTCCCTGCGAAGAGGTATAGTTTTAATGATTTGACACCCAGCCCATGTGACAATTCTTCTGAACATTCTGACCTTCATGTATTTCTTTTCTGCGACTTTTAAAAGGAACAAAGATCCAGATACATTTTACCTCTGTTAAGACATTATAACTTCTCCCAATGCCGCTCTGCTTTCTATTTTTGAAAAAACCTAATGACCCTTTTGTTTGTTTTTCTGTAGCTTCTTTTCTTTGGGCTTGGAGGAGGCAATTTGTTTAACTGAGAATTGTAGAATTCTTAAAAGTCACTTTGATCTTCCTTACTCACCACTTAGTAGCTTAGGGAGTTGATTAAAAGGATTGAAGATGGGGGATTTCCCATTATTTGTTAACGTTTTTATAAGGTATCCAATGTAGTTTTTAGTGCTTTTATGACTGTGATAGTTGTTTATCTGGAATTAATTTTCATGGCATTTATACTCTGGGATCATGCTGGTAATTGAGACGTATGAATCTGTTTTGCATTTATCTTACCGGCTAGCGGCACTGATCAATTAATATAGTTTACTGGAGAAACGCTAGATATGAGGTGTTGTTGACCAGGGTCTGTCATATATACTTTGTATACTATTTGCCCCACCAAGATTTTACTGATTGTTAATTTTTAATGTATTGTACTTTCATGATCTATGTCTTTTATTTGGATCAAATACAGTTATTTGAATTGAATTGAATTCACTTGATGAATACTTGTCAGTTTACCAGATGAGAATAAATGAAAGTAAAGAGAGAACTGACAAATATGACATTGCAATCTCATTTTCACAAAACAGAAACAAGGCATCATCGTAGTTGTAGTCATTTTAATATAACATTGCCATGACTTGCTAAATTGTAAGTTGACCATACCTAGTGATAATATGCAGTAAAAGGAGGATACCATTTACAAAAGGAAACACATGTGAAGCTTGTTATCTGGTGTAGACACGCTTACAAGCGCATCTTTCATCATGTGGAAAGTGAGGGAGATTGAGACCTGCAATCTTAAATACAACAAAACACATTCCTAGCAACAAGTGAGGATATGCTACAAACATATCTAGGTTTCTATGTTTGAAAATGGTAGAAAACACATTGGCAGGAGCTACATTAAAAGCAAAAAGAAGATTTAGGTTTAGTGACACATTGAGAAGTGTAACTTACCAGTCTCCACTCCACCAGGGATGCCTATCAAGCTCTCAGGGTACAGGATCTGGTAGATCTTCTCCTCTTAGGGGTGCAGATTTAAAGGGGGCCTAGGAGAACTACCACCAATCTGCCTGGCCTCCTGATGGTTCTTGGAGACAGATACGGACCCTCCCCCGCAGGTCGTTCCATTGCTTCCTAATCTCCTCCTGTGTGCGCACATTGTTAGCCACATCATTTACTCTGTCAACTATTCTGGTCCACATACACGCAGCACCTCACTAAATATTCGCCTGCTTCATGCCTTGCTACATGCGGCGTCAGCAACTGCACCGCTCGCGGGCTGTTTATCATTAGACGTGCAACAAGCTTTTGACACCTTGAGCTGGCCCTATATGTTAGCTGTATTGTCCAAATTTGGCTTGCCCCAGTCCTATTGTAATTGGATCAAACTACTCCACACTAACCCTACTGCTCGTGCTAAGACGGGGTCGAACATCTCTCCCTCTTTTACTGTTTATCGGGGAACGCGCAAGGGCTGCCCCCTGTCCCCTTGTTATTTGTATTAGCCCTCGAACCTCTTGCACAATATCTGCGTCAGGTTATGGTCCCCTACGGTATTCCATTACGGGGTGTGATTCACTCTGTATCACTCTACGCCAGAGGTCTTCAATCTGTGGGGCGCGACCCCCAGGGGGGCCGCGGAGGCCAGGGAAGAGGGTCGCACATTCCCCAGCTTCACTTGTGCCTGCAATCCAAAACGTTTGCTTTCGTTTTGGATAAAGACAGCAGTCCTGGGAAGGCTAATTTAGATCTTTATCAGCTGAAGTTCCATCAATTGAGTCTCTTGTGCTGTGAAAAGTTTTGGTGCGGGCTTGGCTAAGTGAAATGCAAATGTGCCTAAGTTAATCTGCAAGTGTAAAGGGTGCTTGGGGCTGATTCTTGCTTTATTTGATCAAATCACTCCAAGTTTTGTGATGACAAAGATTTGTTTTTTTAGTGGTAGTGCAAAGAGTTAATAACTGAGCTGTGAAGTGTGTGCTTTTAATTTTAACTGCATTTACAGAGCCCTTAGTTCCTCCAAAGGTGTGTTGAACGGACTGTTGTGTAAAAAAGAAAATTGCATTACATACGCTCTGGTATCACTAAAATCTACATTTTGGAAGCACCATTTTACTGAAAAACTATTTGCATGTTTTGCAGCACTCTATCTTACACTGTGATGTCCTACAGTGCCTTTCCCACTGAGTAACAATTTTTAAAATTTATTTTTCATTGACGCTGCCCATTATTTTATATGTAGATACCTGATAATGAAAAACCTAAAAAACGTACAGAATATTTTGGGGCTTATTTATGAGAGGCTTTCATCACCAGAGCATCTCTTTTTTTATGCTCCGGTGGCACAAGCATCTCAACCATACCTATGAGGATGTGCAAAGTCACCCTGCATGGCTTTGCATGCCCTCATAGATATGGAGTAAGACATAGCAGCGCAAGTCACTGCGTTGCCTTACTCTGCGTCAAGGAGGTGTTCTTTGGGCTTTGTGTGGGGTTCCCACGCAACACTCATGGATTTCGATGCTGCTCCATATTTACAAAATCACGTAAACCTGGGGCAGCTCCAAAAACAGACGCCTCCCCAGCGGAGGTGTAACGAGGAGAAATGTTTTCATTTCTACTCGTTTTTTCCTTATTCCATGTGTGCTGCATTCTGCAGCTCATATCGAAAGAGGAAAACACCTCTCGGGATTATTTTCTTGAAGGAAGGTGCCCCTTCCTGTACAAAAACAATCCTGTCTATGTTGGTGCTAGGCAGCAATTTATGCTCCAACGCAAAGGAAAAGGACAAAATGCACCGAATTTCATAAATACTGTGCATTCCTGCCCTTTCACATCGGCATAGGGCAACACAGCAAGAAGACTTGCGGCGCTGCCCTTCTCCAATTCCTCATAAATAAGGCCCTTTGTTTTTAGCTACACCTTTGAATACACCCCCACGCTCACTGACCTTTTGTTTGCTAAACAGTGTTTAATATTATTTCCCCACCGTAAAAATTATTTGCTGTGGAAATTGGGGGTGTTTATGGTTGTCGATAGTTGTCTATGATGAGGAGTACCAGGTTCTAGAAATTTTCATCAGAAGGGGGTCCTTACGCCTAAAAACGTTTGACAAGGGGGTCTCGGCATCAAAAAGTTTGAAGACCTCTGCTCTACGCCGATGATATGCTGTTATATTTCCGAGATTTAAATGAAAATAAACACACGGTAGCCGCTGTTTTCTCAAGTTTTGGGGAAATATCCGGCTTATGTCTTAACGCTTCCAAATCCGTCGCCTACTCCTTTTATGATACATATGCTTCTCACCATTTACAATTTGGCCAGATGCAATTTAAAGTAGAGCCTGTTACCTTTAAATATTTGGGTATTCACATCTATAGAACCAGTGTAGATACTATTGATGGTAATGTGGTGCGGACTATTAATTCACTACAATAATACAGGTAGCCTGTGCACACGTAATCTGTGTCAACAGTATGATTACTGCAAATAACATGAATACACAACAATCACAGTAGTCGGATTGGCGTTTTCTTTCTTGTGGTTTAATTGGAGAACAGATGACCAGCCAACACGTGTTTCGTCAGGGTGTGAACCCACGACTTCTTCAGGGCTATTGGACAGATGGACAGGAAGGAGACAATTCTCTCTGCCGGTTGTACTTCCGTCCCGGCTGTAAGGGTGAACAGTTCCAATGCAGAACATCAAGTGGTGATATGGTCAGTACCAAAAACCGGAGCACTTGTCTGTAGTTTGTCGCGCAAGCTTCGGCACTCAAGCGTACTCGCTTGCCTCGCGTTTGACCTACAGACAAGTGCTCCGGTTTTTGGTACTGACCATATCACCACTTGATGTTCTGCATTGGAACTGTTCACCCTTACAGCCGTGGCGGAAGTACAACCAGCGGAGAGAATTGTAATCTGGGTATAGAGACAGTTGGTGAGTTCTTCCTGGATGGAAACCTGATGCCCCACGAGGAATTTGTTCGCACTCATTCAGTGCCTGACACTTTATTTCTCACTCATGCAGCAATAGTGCATTTTATTCGGAAATATTGGCTCATAGACCAGAAGGAACCTCCCACTTTCCAATTATTGAAATCCCTTCATATAATGGGGCATGGCCGACACCTAGTACGTTGGCTCTATCGGGGATTGAGGGAGCATCTATATACCCCATTACAACATCTTAGACAGAAATGGGAAACAATACTACTACTTGAACTAGAAGATAGAGAATGGGCCCTAATGTTGGAACACCCTCGGCGAGTCTCCCGTAATTGCCGATTAAAAACGATACAACTATTCATATTACACAAAGCATATCTTGCCCTGACGACGATACGGAAGATGTTCCCTACTGCGTCTTCGGTTTGCCCGAGATGTCCAGCACAGGATGCTGATTTTATTCATATGTTATGGTCCTGTCCAGTATTGGGGGGGTTCTGGTCAGCGGTTACCCAGAGTCTAGCGGTACTGACAGAAAGCACACCTTGGGACACGATTGAAGCCTGTCTCCTAGGGCTGTTCCCGCTCCCTAAGAAGGCGAAATTATTACACCGTTTTGCAGGATTGGCCCTGATGCTTGCCAAAAGATTGATTACACAGCGCTGGAAATCCCACGCGGCGCCCCGTGAAGGCAAGTGGAGAGAAGAGGTTATCAGGTGGTTGGTTGCAGAGAGGGAATCACTACAGCGTGAGGAATATAGGGGACTACGAAAACGTCCAATATCCTTAGATTGGGCACACCTGATAGAACTTTTTGAAGCAGACACAGGGGATGAGTTGGAAGACTCACAGGCTACAGTGATGGAAAGCGGTGCAGACACATGATTACTGCCTGTGAGTTGGCTGGATTTCTAAAAGATGTACTGTTCCCCCCCATTCTCCCAGTTCCCCATACGTTCCCCTCCTTCCCCTTTCTCCCCCTCTCCCCCCGCCCCCTCCTCCGTTCCTCTCCTTCCCCTTCCCCTGTGATTCCGGACCTGACAGTCACCCGATACAAAACATCTGGTAGGGTGTATTGTCTCTGTAGCGGCAACAGTTTTTATTGTTTGGTTTTCGTATTATTTGGGGTGGGTTTTAGTTGGGAGGGGGGTAATGGGTACTGATATTTCTGACAATACTCACATTATTATAGTTTATGCACTTATAATGTGCCCACATTCATATCTATACAATGCTTTCACACTTAATATTAAGTGGATAATAGTTCTGAATAATGAAAACGTAATACATGTATGCGACTATCACCACCTTGTTATAGAAAAATGTAAACAAAACGTTTGATTGTAATCATACATGTGTATGTACCATCTGCAGTACTCAATAAAGTTTGTGTTAAAAAAAAAAAAAAACTATTCTGGTCCACATTTGCCTTTTCAGTGCAATGGTTGTATATTGGACTTGGGCTCCAAATAATTGAGGCTCTACTCTGATGATTTCAATTACCATGACTGACAATTCCATTTCTGTAAAACGCGCATTTTTATTCCCTGGTATTTCTAAATTAGATTTAATGAAGTATCTGGGTCAAAACTGGAAAAAAGTGGTAAACGGAACAAGAAACCGGGAGAAAATAATACTACAGGTTCCTGTGTCCTCTGGGCCGTCTGCAGAGTAGTGCTGCAGTGGCGTGGCAAAGGATCATGATCTGATATGAGGTGTGTTTTATTAGGTGGTATACAGGTGAAAGGAATTAGCCGACAGACATCAGATGTGTGTATTTTGCAAACATCCAATGGCCACCGGAATTGTACATTCGGACCGCGTTCCACAACGGCATCCCACCATCGGGAAACAGCCAGGACACTGCCAATTCAACTGTGAGATCTAAATATTCGCAATCCCGCCGCCCTGACGGTGATGGAGTACTAATCGCCAGCCGAGGAGTCCACCGCATTGGCGGCACGTGAAGGGCGACCGTGGCGGGTAACACTCCGTCAATGCGGCAATCGCCCAGCCTGCATGGATCTCAATGAGGCGGGCGGGAACACCGCCTACTCAATGGTGTTTTTGGGACTACCACTGCGGCGGTCCAGTGGCAAGACCCCCAAGATCAAAATCAGGTCCATAATTATCATAAAACAACTACATAACACAAGTCAACATAACATATCGATACATTACTAAAACAGTGTACGAAAATGCAAACCAACACTCCAGTGAAAAAGACTAAAATTAATGCAACTAAATGTACAAAAAACCCACAAAAAACACTATAACTAACCTCTAGACCTCCCCACACACACACTCCCCTACAGTCAAAATCCTAAAATAAAATACAGTTTAAAAGGTCTTACCTGTTTCAACAAACAACAGCATCTCACGGCAACCTGGATTCTGGAAACTAGACTAACAATGACAAAAATAGACTACAAAATAGAAGGTAGCAGTAAAAAAAATGGCCACTATATGAAACTAAAAAAAAGACTATCTCCCCACAGAAATGAAAATAAGTAATAAATGTTGAATAAATGTATTCAAACATGTAAAAAAGTATTAAACATGTAAACCATGTAACAAAGGTAAAAAAATAAAAATTGCAAAGTATAAATTAAATAATAGTATAAAAAATACAATAATTTAATATATACTGAAAGAAACTTATGTTAAAAATATGCATATGAAACAATTTAAGAAATGTTAAAAAAAATATTAAATAAGACAAACAGAAACCTGGAAAATGTACAACATACACTACAATTTAAATATGATTTGCATTGTTTATAATTGTTTTATTTATCAATATATAAATGTATTTAAACTATGGGCCAATTACAATGGTGGTCCGACCTCAACCAACCGCTTGTCGGTTGCGGTCCGACCACCATCTGCTGCTGCGGTCCGACTGACACATTACAATGCGTGCGGTCAGAGGCAGCAGGCGGGGGGACCGTCAGGCGCTTTCCAATGGGCTCAAGGAGCCCGTTGATGCGTCGAAACACACTATGATCCCCTTATGACGTCGGAGCCAGGCTCGGCTCCTCCACCGGGATTATGATAGCAGTTTCCGACAGCCATTCCATGTTGGCCTTTCCGACATGGAAAGTCTGTCAGAAAGTGTCTTTGGGGGCCCCTAGCAGGATCCCCTTCCACCCTGGCCCTCCGCAATGGGGCCTGGGGGGCACCTCAGCATCCCTGCACTGTGTAGCAGGCACCGTATGGTGCAGGGATGTTTGAAAACATCAATTTTTCAATGGAAGCTTGTGATGCGGAACTTTTCTGCCCGCCACACAAGCTTCCATTGAAAAATGGATGTTTCCAACTGCCCTATGGGCGGTCACATCCAAATACTGTGGTCGGAACCGCCGACCTAAGGTTAGGCGGTTCCCAATCCGCAAAGGTAGCGGGCGGACATAAGTCCACCCGACATCATAATCAGGCCCTGTATGTTTAAAATGCAAAAATATACATTAAATAAACTTTGAAAAAATAAATAAAATTGAAAAATGTGTTTGGGATCTTGGCCTCCGAGTACTCTAGTTAAGCTTTACCAGGCTAAGTGTATCTCCAGGGCCTTATTTGGTTACAAGGTCTAGGGTTACATGAGTATTGATAAGCTCCAGGGGCTGATAATGAGTTTCTATGACACATCATGAAGGTGCCAAGCAGCACCCCAGCTTTCTCTGTCCATGACAAGCTTGGTGTAGGCTACTTAGGAGATCTTGTGGCCCTCTGACCCCTGCTTTGCTGGATCAAGATTTGTAGTGGGGTGGGCTCCCAGTTAAACCGGCAGATCCTCTCAGATTGTTTATCTCTCGATCCTGCACTTAAAATCCCCTGGATTGCCTATGTAAAGGCAACTTTTGCGACTATGGGCAGGGAGGATATATTTTTATAACCCCCAACCACTCCATCGTCAAGAGCTCAAAAGGGTGAGGGATTTGTTTCTAGAACGGGCTGCATCGCAGCGTGAAAGCACTAACTTGTGGAAAACAATGGTATGGGGGATTATACTGCTGAAATCTAGCTTGGAGGCATAATTAACCCTTGCATCCAATGAGAGGGACAGGTTTCTTTTGAGAAGGTTTAGTGTTAAATTGCTTCACCACCTATTGGCCACCCCAAGTGAATGGTCTTATCCTGGAACACAGGGGGCCTGTGGCTGCGACAATAGGTCTCTACAGGATACCCTGCATTTTATGCTATGTAATTTT
The DNA here is from genome assembly GCA_963921515.1 of Calotriton arnoldi. Classification (NCBI taxonomy): domain Eukaryota; kingdom Metazoa; phylum Chordata; class Amphibia; order Caudata; family Salamandridae; genus Calotriton; species Calotriton arnoldi. Next base: position 227,731 of record CAWUFW010003295.1, read on the forward strand.
TTTTGCTTTCCAAAGAAATAGTTTATCATCCCTTTACTTAAACCCCTGAATTTTACTCAAGCCTGTCCGGCTCTTGTGTTTTTGCAGCTTTTACCGAATGAACTTGTTTTATCTGCTGTTTCCAGTTTTATACGTGCTGCCCTCAGATCAAGGCACTCTAGACCTAATTAACCAAATTGCTGCTATTTGGGGACTTGTTTTGTTAAGGTCATGTATTTGTGATATTGTCCTATTATATTGGAAAGATTTTTGTATTATATTTAAACTTTTACTGTGTTATGTATTGTGTATTTTGCATTTTATTTGCTCTTTTTGCTGTTTTTACAACCAAATAAAGAAATAATTAATGAATGGCATAACATATAGGAAACCTTGGTAGTTGGCATTTCAGGCATTCAGCAGCTCAGCCATGGGCACCTAAGAAATGTAGGTCTTTGTAATAAAATGCCCCTTTTTGCATGATCACCCCCATTGATGCCATTTGGTTTTTGGACTTGTTAACCAGGCCCAGTGCATATGCTCTTACCTCAAAAAGCTTGTCGAATTGATTAAAATCCTTAATTGGCTCATTTAACTTACCTATAAGTCCCTAGTATATGGTACCCCGTGTGCCCAAGGCTTGTATGTTAAATGGCACTAGTGGACTGCAGCACGCATTGTGCAACCACCAAGGACACATGTAAAGCATGATCCTAGACCTGCCATAGCAGCCTAGCTGGGTAGTTTTGAAACTGCCATTTTGACCTGTCAAAATCACCCTTTTGTTAGGCCTAAACCTTTCTTTTAAATAGTAGTAAGTCAACCCTAAAGTAGACCTTACCTGCCCTACAGTAGGCAACATAGTATTTAAAATAGGACATATGTACTAAATTTTACATGTCCTAACAGTGAAAAAGGCCCCACACCCATTTTTCACTGTAGCAAGGCTGGCTGAGCCATAGAAAACACTTAGGGGCTTATTTATTTATTTATTTTTGCGTCATTTTTAACATGGGAAAAGTGACGTACGGGGGACGCAAGGGGCTTGTAAATAAGCCCCTTAGTTACTTTATTATACTTATTAGAGCTAACTTCAGATTGGTACTAGCTGAAAAAAACACTTCAACACTCATTTTCATAGTTAAATAAAATCCAACCCAATGATATAGTTGAATTTTGTCTAACTATTTCAGAAACAGTGACTTTGGAAATTCAATATTTTTCTGCCTAAAGCGTCCTGTAGCCTTTCCAGAGTTAATCCCCAACTGTCACCTGCCCGACGGCTGGCCCCCTGCAAAGAGGTGTGAATTGCTCCCAGGAAAGGTTTACAAATAAGGGCCTTGGGTGGGTGGAGGTAAGACCTCCTCCTGACAGGATGGCCGGGGAAATGTGCCGACCAACTGCACTAGCTTCAAAGGGGCACCCCCAGTCACAGGCAGATATAACTCACATCTAGGCCTGCCCCTGCCATTGTCTATGTAGTCAATATGGCACCAATCCACTTGGTAAAAACCTGTTTCAGAACTGGTTTGCAAGGCGAGTTTCTCATTTCCTTAGCCAATGCTCTGGGGTGTGCCTAGAGTTCTGACCAGGGGACGAAAGGTTCTGCCATGATGGATTTTGCCAAAACAGTGCACTGTTGGATTGTTTAGGGCCAGCCCCCCGGAACTTATGTCATAGTAGGTAGGGTTGCCCCTGGGAACTTTTTCCCAGTTGGTTGGGGAATCTGTCCCATCCACAAGCTAGTGCCTGGCATAAATGTGGCACCCCTGAATACCTTCTTCTGAACACATCAGGACCTGTGGAAGACATAAGAAGGACTGCACATGCTGTTGAACCCGTCGAGAGAGACCCCAAGGGCTGGACCTGCTCCCACTTGTACTCAGAACAAAGAAGTGGACTACAAGGGTCAGTTGACCAGTTCCAACTGGATTTGCCTTGGACCCTGCTGGTACCTTCTGGGAGAGCGAGTCCTAGCCCCAAGTGGTGCCGACAAGGTCCTGGACCCTTGGCTGGTGTTAGAGTGTACTCCTCTGACACTTAAACCTGCAAAACTGAGCACTTGGAATCTTTTTCAGAAATGTTCCTGTTGAGAACCAGAAGAGATCAGGACCAACGCCAAAGATGCAGCCACCGACATCGAATCACCGGTCGGATTCAACTCATCAGTTTCCCTCGCTGAAAAGATTTCAACTTCTAGAAAAGTTACAAGTCTGAACGTCGAGGGACTTCACCGAGGCCAAAGTCAAACAGCATCTGACCGTAGACGAGACCTTCCTGGGTATGGATTCCAGACTTCGCCCTCTCAGGGCTTTCTGCTGTCGCCAGTGATGTCGCTAAGTTTCCAGCCAGAGCCAAGACTCACACCAAGGACCTGCACTTTTCCAAGCCATCATCATTAAGCCCTCCTTCAGACCCAGCCTCCAGACCAACCTGAATTACAAAATCTTCTAAGTTAGAAGGTAAACTTTCCACTGGGACAAACCTGGTCCCTATACCTGATGGGCAGTAGCTTCGCGGTTGGCCACAACATTTGACTTGGACCCTGTCCACGCGCGACCAAATAACCGTAATTGGCACTATTTTGACTAAAAACGTCTGAAAATCATATCTCTGGTTTCCTACATTTGTTGTTTGTTGTATTAGTGTCTATTTGTTCATTAAATTGTACTCAATTTTTATAAATTGGAGTGGGATTTTATTGTGTTGTGTTTTCTACTTTTCAACTGATTTGGTACTGAAAAATGCATTACAGATTTCTCCTAAGTTAAGCTGTCTGTTTATTGCTAAAGCTACCAAGGGTTGAGCTCCAATTTAAATTATTGAGACTCAAATGGACTTGGTACGGAATTGTGACATTATAACTTGGAGAGGACTCACAAGACCTCCAACTTATAATCCACTTCTCAGAGTCTGATAGTAACATTCCACGTTTCCTGTTATTTCCTGCAATCAGAGTGAACAAGAGAGCATGTTTGTGCATGTGTAAACAATATATATATATATGCATACATCTTTTTACAGCATTGGCTCATAAAATATAATTTGTGAAAGCTGTAAACAAAGTTTCATGTGTTGGTCAGAAGCCAGTGCTTTCAAGAAAACATGGTTTCAGATTTAAGTTGCTATAAAGGTGTGCCACTCACCAATATTTTTCGTTTTGGTGTCTATTTGTTCATTAAACTTTACTCTATTTTTATAATTTGGATCAGGAGTTTATTGTATTGTGTTTTCTACTTTTTAACTGATTGTCTGATGATCACTCCCCACTTAAATGACCTAATATTAAAGAGGGTGAAACCCTGCCCACGTGGGGCCATTACACCTAAATAGGCTATTATGTGAAAGACAAATAACATGTCATGAAGAGGCAGATTCATCACTGGCATTGTGTGCACATAGGTAGGGAATCTACTTACTCTCAGTGTGTGTGGTAGGGTGTCAGAATGGGCCCTGCGTCAGCCCTGTTTCTGAGCGTGCCTATAATCACAGGGCACACACGCAATCTATCAAAATAATTTATTTCATATCTGATTCACAAAGGGAATCATACATCTACACTTGTTGAAGTACTGTTCATTATTGGCACAGATTTACCATTCTCCCTCATTCAGAAAACTCAGCAGTTATAAGCTTGTGTAGTGTAGGTCCTGTGACGCAACAGGTGCGGCACAGGACCACCCACTGACTGAGGGGAGTTTATCTCAGACCCCTGGGTTTTGGCCTGCAATGCCGTGGTCCCGTGACCATGTGATGTCCTTAATAAAAGGGAGCCCGGCGGATGGGACGTCAGAGAGACGCACAGAGGCCGGAGCTCCAAAAGCGCAACCGGAGTCTGTGTCTTTTACTGTGGCGCAGCGCGGCCCTGCACAGCAGCGTGAGCGGTCATAAAACCATCGGGTGTCCAGCGCTAGAATCCCGCTAAGGACACAACATTGGCAATGAGGGTGGGGGCTTTAAATCACCCTCTACACTCCGACAACACAAGCGGAGCTCGTGCCACGGAGTGCATCGGTTGGCAAAAGACTGTGTACCTCGTGCTCGGCCTGACTAACCTGCTCCAGCAAGCCTCAGGAGTGCGTGGAGAGGGATAGCCCCAGCATTCTCCCTGCACATTTGCCACTACGAGGTCGACATCGTGTGAGTACACCCACACCAACAGCAGATCAATGGTGAGCGATGACCCGGCAACTTTAAGCCCCACCACCACATGAGGGATCACCCGTGCCACGGCGCTACTCCGTGACTCAACCTCTGCACCTGTGCCACCCAGGCAGGGAGTGTCAGTGACATAACAGGAGGTGTCTTGCACGGTAAGTGACAGTGCTGACGTCTGGCTGCCCACGGCACAGTAACACACGCCCAGCTGTGAACTGCCAAGAGGAACGCAAGGTGCACTGAAAGTGCAGGATGGCCACGATACCCCCCATTGAGCCATTCCTGGTGGAGGGGCCGCCTTCTGCTCAGGCTCCAAGATGGAAGGAATGGGTAGAGCGACTACTCCTATTCTTCGAGCTACCAAAGTGAGTAGCGAACAGAAGAGAGCTATGCTGTTGCATTTAGGAGGGAAAGACATCTACAGGATTGCCAAGTTGTTAAATGAACCGGCCCCCAAAACACATCTCACACTAATTGCCGCCCTGTCAGCGCACTTTTAGCCCATGGCGAACCAGGATTACGAACGTTTTGTCTTCCGCCAAGCGCGCCAACAAGTGGATGAGTCCATTAACACGTTCCACGCTCACCTGAAAGACTTAGCAAGCACGTGTGGATTTCACGATGAAGGTGAGGAGATAAGGGGCCAAATAATACAAGGATGCGCTTCCGCCAAGTTTCGAGAAAGAATACTAGAAGAGTCGGGGAAACCCTTGGCTGACATCCTAACCTTGGGCAGGACAAAAGAATTGTCATGAGCCAGAGCTGCCCACATGGAGGCAGCACTACAAAGCCCAGTGAAGGTGGAGCCGGTCAATGCGATAATTCCCCAACCAGTGGCCAGACCAGGCAGGAAGGTCAACGGGAACCCTCAGTGATGTGGGTATTGTGGCAGAGACCCTCATGGATCGGCAGAATGTCCTGTGCGTGGAAAGAGGTGTATGGGGTGCGGCAAAATGAATCACTTTGAACGGGTGTGCCGGTCCCGCAAGAGTTGAGGGCCCAGACCCACTGTCAACTTGATCCCCGAAGCACGGAGTGGGAACAGTGACATGGACGATGATGAAGAGGAAGAGCACACGGTTCATTCAGCATACATGATAGGAGCAGCCTCCCAAGCCTCACGCAGACTTCCACAATGCCAGGTACGCGTCGGAGATAACAACATCATGGCTGTTGTCGACACTGGGTCAACTATCAATATCATGTCCGCGGAACTGTACGAGACACTGGAACGGGCCCCATCACTGAATGCATCGACCATTAAAGTTTTTGTGTATGGACAAGACCAGCCGCTGACCATGAGAGGAAAATTTAAAACAACCATTTCATACGGTTCCACCTCCATCAGGTCGCAAATATATGTTGCCGAGGATGAGCATGGCATGCTGCTGGCGTGCCGAGCAGTGGAAGACTTGGAGATCGTCACATTCTCTTTCGGAATTCACCACGAAACAGTCCAGCACATTCTAGCTGAGTTCCGGGCAGTATTCAAGGGGATCGGGCGGCTGAAAGGCAAGGAAGTACATCTGCACATCGATCACGCGGTCAAACCAGTAGCTCTAGCCATAGACGCATCACGTTCCATCTCCGGCCGCAGGTCGAAAAGGAACTAGTGAACCTCGAGGCTGCTGGCATAATTGAGAAGGTAACGGGACCTACACCGTGGGTGTCCCCCATCGTTGTCACACGCAAGCCAATGCAGCCGGGAGAAGTGCGGATTTGCGTCGACATGAGGCTGCCCAACGCAGTCATAAAGAGGGAACGACACCTCACTCCAATGATCAACGACCTCATCGGGGAGCTTAGCGGAGCGTGCTGGTTCTCGAAGCTTGATCTCAGATCCGGATACCATCAGCTAGTGCTAGATGAGGAGTCGAGATACATCACGAAATTCTCAACCCATGTCGGCCTGAGGAGATACACCCACCTCAGCTTTGGGGTGTCGAGCGCGGCTGAGGTATTTCAGAATGTGATCCAAGAACTGCTGATGGACCTGCCCGGAGTAGTAAATGTCAGCGATGACATTCTCATCTACGCCAAGACCATCACAGAGCACAACACCAGGTTGATCCAGGTACTACAGAGGATCCAGGAATCCGGCCTCACCTTGCACCGCAACAAATGTGAGTTCCTTAAACGTCAACTACAATTCTCTGGATATGTACTCTCAGCCTCGGGTGTTACTCCGGACCCCGACAAGGAACGAGACATCAAGATGGCACCCGCTCCCACTACCGTCACCGAGGTGAGGAGCTTCCTCGGCAAGGTCAACTACTGTGGCCGCTTTATCAGAGATCTAACTACCTTCACGCAGCCTCTCAGGGAGCTCAGAAAGGGGTCAGTCCCCTGGGTCTGGGGTCCAGAACAGGAATCAGCGTTCCTGGCCATCAAAGATGCCCTGTCTTCCAACACCACGTTGGCGTACTTTGACCCGCGCAAGTTGACCATGATTGCGGTCGATGCCGGTCCCAAGGGGCTAGGCGCTGTTCTGTCGCAGAAAAGCCAGATGGAAGAAGATTGGAGCCCTGTAGCGTTTGCCAGCCGTTCTCTGACAGACACTGAGCAGAGATACTCACAAATTGAAAAAGAGGCAATAGCCATCCACTAGGGGTGTCGCCACTTCCATTTATACGTATATGGACATCCATTTGTCGTGGCAACAGATCATAAGCCTCTTCTTCTTTTGTTCACCGGCACCGCCTCCAAACCACGTCTTCGTATCGAAAAATGGATGCTTCAGTTGCAGGAATACAACTGTCGGGTGGAGTTCCATCCTGGGGCACTGAATCCAGCGGATTATCTATTGCGACACCCGCGAGCGGCCACCCCAGAGGAGGAAGCTGACACCAAAGACACGGAGGAGTACGTCCGGTGCATCACAGCCAGGTCATGCCCCATTCCTTTATCAATGGACGTACTGGGAGAGGAAACCCGTATGGATGAGTGTCTTCAACGGGCAATACAAATTCTGAAGCATGTTCGGTGGCAGGCTGCCAAACAGGAGTGGAAGGCACTCACAGAGGAGGCCAGACGGACTACGGTGAGTTGATACCACGTTCGCCAGGAGCTGAATGAAGATGCCACGGGATACCTTCTCCGGGGTCATCAGTTGGTCATCCCCAAAGCTTTGACAAATCGAGTAATACAACTGGCCCATGCTGGACATCAGGGGATGGTGAAAACTAAGAGCTGGCTGAGAACCAACGTGTGGTTCCCCCTGATTGACGAAAAGGTAGAGGAGGCGGTGAGATCCTGTCAATGGTGCCAAGCCACCGGGGAAGCCAGTCAACCAGCTCCGATAATCACCAAGCCTCGACCAGGCTATCCATGGTCTAGTGTCAGCTTGGATTTTGGGAGTCTCCCGGATGGGAGGCACACCTTTGTGTTGATCGACGATCACTCAAAATACCCCGAGGTGGAAGTAATACCGTCATTGAGTGCCAGTGAAGTTATTCCCAAGCTAGAGAAAGTGATGGCCACTCATGGGCTGATCCGAGAGCTGAAGACTATCAACGGCCCTCCGTTACAAGGGCAAGAGATAGCGAACTATCTGTCCTCTCTTGGTATTACCCACAAGAAAGTTACCCCAAGGTGGCCTCAAGCGAATGGTGAGGCTGAGAGGTTCATGCATACTCTGAACAAAGTCATCCACATTGCCCATGAACGCCACCAATCGTTGGAGGTAGCCATCTTCTCATTTCTTCGAGTGTACGGCCAAACGCCCCACTCCACGACGGGGAGAGCTCCGGGACATCTGTCCATGGGACGGGTGGTAGCAGATTCCATCCCGCATCACCCTAGGTGGTGGCCAGAGCCCCTGCACGAGGACACAATTCAGGCTCGCCGACGATCTCGAAATGATCAAGTCAGTCGACGGAGGGGGGCCCGTCCGTCTGACCTCAAGGCAGGTGACAGGGTACTTCTACAGAATCGCACTCAAAGTGGCAAGTTCAGAATACCACAAGGCCTGGTCCAGGCTAGATTATTGGTTGGTTTCACGGGACGTGGCGACTTGGACAGGTGATATTACTCACCTCCCTAGATCTCTGTCTGACCGTGCTCCCAGCCTGTTGTGCCTTGCTTTGCCTAATTCGCCTAGTAAAATGTTCAGTTGGCGACTTCCTCCTAATGCACTACTTGATGAGGCCTTTAAAGAGGAAATAAGGGGGGACAAAGTCGACTACTTTACTCTAAATGTCAGTTCAGTCTCAACCCAGGCTTCATTATGGGAGGCCTTCAAGGTGGTAATAAGGGGTAAGTGTATAGCACGTCAGGCCGGGGTACTAAAGGCAATAAGGGCCACATTGGCATCCCTAGAGAAAAACATCAAGGAGCTCGAAACACAATTTTACACCACTGATGACCCCACTCTCATAGCTCAGTTAAAAGAACGACTGCTGGAGTTTGAGGAGGAGGCTCAGCGTGAGGTGAAATTTCTGGGCAAGCAGACACAAAGCAAACACAAGGAGATGATGGACGAACACTCACCCCCAGTCACAGATCTGGGTTGAATCCATCAACATTCTTTAGCTCACTTTGCCACCCCAGTTCAGACACAGCTATATGCAAATCAGTCTTGACTCTGTGCCTCATGGGAACAGTCCAGCCCGAACTGCCAAGCCATGTCTTCCCTGGACCGGACACAAGCCAGAAAGTACGGGGAGGGGGACAGGCCGGGGAGGACTCTTGCAACATTGCTTCGCGCCCCTCGCTCCACTGCATATGTCACCGAGATTCAGGGAGATAGTTCACAAGTGATCAGAGGCCCACAAGAAATCCTGGACCAATTTAAACAGTTTTACGCCAAATTGTATACGGCCACACATCGCTCCCCACACGAGGGACTTTTGCCATTCCTGGATTCCCTGGAACTGCTATGGTTAGGGCAGGGGCACAGGGAATATTTGGACGTCCTGTTTTCCGTGGAGGATGTCACCCAGGTTATCAAGGGCCTCCCCCTGGAGAAGGCACCGGGATCCGACGGTTTAACAACCGCATTCTACAAAACATATGCAGAACTAGCCCCACATTTATTAGCGCTATATGAGGAGGCTCAAACCACGGGTGTTTTACCACCCTCCATGCGCGAGGCCATTATTATTACCCTGCTGAAGCCTGGGAAACCCAATGACGAAATCGACTCTTACAGACCACTCTCACTCATAAACGTGGATGTTAAAATATTGGCTAAGTTGGTTGCCAACCGACTGCAGCCGTTGCTCCCACTTATAGCCCGCCCGGATCAATCGGGGTTCATCCCCGGGAGATCCATGTCACACAATCTTCGGACCTTTTTTACTGTAGTACACTACCTACAACCCGATACACAAGCTATTGCGGTATTCCTAGACACCACAAAAGCGTTTGATACACTAGAGTGGATATATCTTTTCGCAGTCATGGCGAGAATGGGCTTTAGCCCCCTTTTTCTGAGCCTCATACGTCTACTTTACACAAAGCCAACTGCAAGGATCCGAGTGAATGGCATGCTGTCGGAACCGTTTGACATCTCAAGAGGCACGAGACAGGGGTGCCCTCTTTCCCCCCTGCTCTTCGCAATAGCGATGAAGCCACTGGCAGCACTTATTAGGCAATATCACGCAGCCAGGGGACTGGGGTTCAGTACACGGGGCCTCCTGATTTCACTGTACGCAGACGATGTTACCCTGTATATCAATGACCCAGTGACTAATACCGCCCCTATCCTTCGCGAACTGATAAAATTCGGTGGCCTATCCGGCATCTCAATAAATTGGGCTAAATCAACCATATTTCCCCAAACGGAGGCTACCTTACCATTCCCCATAGACTCAAAAACTACTGATCCTGCAGCTGACTTAAATGTCAAGCACCTCAATCTTAAAGTCCACAAAATAATAGAGTCCTGTGCCAAACGCCTCCAAGACCTGCTGCAGTTGGGTCTCACTGGAAATCCAGAGATACAATTTGGAGAAGAGTGGAGGCAGCACCAGAGATGAAGTCACACTTTAACCAGTGTAGTTATTTCAAATTCTTTTATTCTTCTTTGAATTAAAACACAGGACAACAGCCAACGCGTTTCGTTCCCTTTATGGGAACTTCATCAGGGATCAATGATCCGTAGGTTACGACCATCTTTCAGTGAGAATGAGGTTGTAATAAACCACATTCGTTGTAATCAAAATCAGACTAGGAAGTCGGCGGCAATGTGAACGCCCAAACCCATGATACAGTGGAGCAACTGTAAGATGGTCGTAACCTACGGATCATTGATCCCTGATGAAGTTCCCATAAAGGGAACGAAATGCGTTGGCTGTTGTCCTGTGTTTTAATTCAAAGAAGAATAAAGGAATTTGAAATAACTATACTGGTTAAAGTGTGACTTCATCTCTGGTGCTGCCTCCACTCTTCTCCAAATTCCCCATAGACTATCCACTCAAATGGGCCGATGGCCCAGTAAAATACCTGGACATTTGGCTTAGCAGGAACATGCAGGACATCTGGAACATGAACTACGGGCGCGCTGTTTTGTGGCTGGAGGAGAAAGTAAGGGCGTGGGCGGGCCTCCCACTATCTCTGGCGGGGAGAATCGCAGTGGCAAAAATGGTGGTCCTACCGAAACTGTTGTATGTATTCGTTAACATCCCGATTCCCCTCACGCAGGCCTTTTTTAATTCAATTCGCTCCTTACTATTCGCTCCTTACTAATAACTATGATATGGGTGGGTCGTCCGGCTCGGATCTCGTGGGAACTCTTAACCCTACCGCTGTCTCAGGGTTGGCTAGGTGCCCCAGACGTCCAACTGTATGCTTTTTGCGCACAGGCCCAGTTTCTACATTTCTGGGTGCATCCCACTCCTTTCCAGCCACACACAGCTGTGGAGCTGGATGTTGCTGCGCCAGTCCATCTCCAGGTGGCCTTATATCAGGCATACAGACGGCCACGAGACGGCATTGACACAGTTGAAACTTTGAGGTGGGCGTGGGATAGACTTCAGGACAGAGCCCGTTTAAACATTTTATACGCCCCGTCCATTCCCCTGGCATACAACCCTTTGTTACCCACTATGGGGGAGGGTGCGAGCAGAGTGTTGGCGAAAAAGGTAGGGATGCACACATTTGCTGACTTATACCCCGGGGACGTGTTCAGGTCTCCCCCCAGTGCCCGTAGAAGAGTGCGCAGTGCCATTCTCTGAACTGTTCCTATATTATAAACTCAGGGCTACATGCAGGGCTCTGCACGATACGTTCCCATACCCCCCTCCTGTACTACTTGCCCTTGAGAACGTGCTAAAGACAGATTCCCCTCGCAGACTCATAACACGCATTTATAATAATATGCAAAACACGGCCCCTCTGTTGACGCCCAAGGCCTTCCAATCCTGGAACGCCGAATTGCAAAGCCAGATAACGGAAGAGCAGTGGGCCTTTTGTTGCAGCCAACTCACGGCTCTGTCCCCTAATTATAAGCTATGCTTGATTCATTTTAAGTATCTCCACAAATTTTACAGGACCCCATCCCAGTTACATCGCATGGGGGTCAGGACGAATGACCGCTGCTGGAGATGTGGCTATGCCTCAGCCACGTTTCTGCACATGGCTTGGAGCTGTCCCCGGTTGGCTCTCTTCTGGTCTAAGGTTTTCACCACAGTGCATGATATAATTGGCGCGGCGGACGATCCAGACCCAGTATTCGGCCTATTGGGGTATGTCAGGGACACACCGCCTGGGAACCGCAAATTACATGCTATGCTATTACTTTTCGCTAAGCGAAGAGTTGCCATGCACTGGGGGAGGAGGGGTGCCCCTTCTGTGGAGGCATGGATCCAAGATGTAACCTTCAGTCACACACAACTGATCGCTTTTTGGGAGCTGATGCCGTCTGCATCCCGTCCAAAGGACATATGGGGCCCATTTCTGGAGTGGGCGTCCACACGACAACATGTTGGGGAAGGGTCTCAAGTGGCATCAGATGTAGTGTAGGCAGGAGCTCTCAAGCTTATCTACAGGCAACCTCCGAGATTAGGAGTTGAACTGATTATAGGCTAAAGTTCCGTTTCAGATTACCGGTATAAGCCCCTTTAGGTTTGTTCGCTTATGACATTTAGGGGCCCAGTATGCAATTTGACATTTCCCGCCACACTGTTGTATTGTATTTGTTAAGTAGCACCGGATGTTGTAAGTACCGAATTGTGCCATCCCACAACATCATATCTTGCAATGTATGTAATGAGCTATTATTCTATGCAACTGGCTAAGATGTGTGCACTGTTGGCGGTTTTTCTTGTTTCTGAAATACCAATAAAGAGAATTAAAAAAAAAAAAGGTACTCTCACAAGGTGACCATTAAGGAGTTCAAAAGGGCTGTACCCTCCACCTTTCTGTGGTACCTAACTGAATGCAAAGAATAGGTAGGGTAAGAGGAAGTCTCACTTCCGCCTCATGGGTTCAGGTAGGCCCATAGTCATAGTTGAACATCTCAACAAGCCCTTTGGTCTGGGGATGGTAATGGGTGGAGAACTTGTATGTTACCCCACATTCCTTTCACATGGGCTTCATGTATGCAGACATGAAGCTGGTGCCCCTGTCTGACACCACTTCCTTGTGAAAACCCACTCAGGTAAAAATCCCCATCAGGGTCCAAGCCACTGCAGATTTAGTTATGGTCCCCAGAGGGATGGCCTTGGAAACTGTGTGGCATGGTCCACCAAAGCCAGGATTTATCTGTTGTCTAGGGGGGTTTGGGGTCCACGGGCCCAACAATGTTGATCTCCACCCTCTCAAAGGGGATGTCAACAAAAGGCATGGGAGTCAGGGGAGCCTTGAGCTTCTCCCTGCCTCCCCACTGGCCTGGCAGGTGAGACAAGTCCTACAGAAAGCATCTGAGAGTGTCCTCATCAGGGCCAAAAGTAGGTGACAAGCCTATCAGAGGTCTTGTTCTGCCCCAGATGTCCTGCCAGGGGTATCTTGTGAGCCAAACCCAAAAGGAAGACCCTGTAACATTGGGGATCACTAGCACACATGCAGCCCCTTGCACAGGCACCTTAGCCTCAGTATAAAGGAGATTGTTCTCTCAGTTAGTAAGGTGATCTTCAGAGGTCTCACCAGCTGTCTGGGCTTTGGCCTGCTGCCTCAGCCATTCTAGGGCTAGGAACTCTCTCTGCACCTTGCAGAACTCCTCCTTGGTGGACCCACCCTCAACTTGCAATCTAGCAACCTCCAGCAGGTCTCCTAGAGAGGCAATGATCTCCCCGGTCGGCTCCGTGCCCACCTCCTCCAGAAACCTATCTACCGATTCTGTGGGAGCTCCAGAGGCTGGTTTCCCAAACCTCTTGCCCTTCCAATTCTTTGCAGCTGCCTGGGCCATTCTTCTAGGTTCCAGGCTCTCTTGGCTCTCATCATGGACAGCCATGGACTGAGTGGTCACGCAGACCCATTCAGGCAACCCTGATATTTCCTTTAAGGCAGAGTGCCCCAAGTCATTTCCTAGCAAACAATTCACAGGCATGGCAGGCCTCACAGCTATCTTAAGAGAACATGGGACCCCCCCCTCACTTTAACGAAGGGCACCAGAGTCACAGGGTAGTGGCTCTTGCGGTTGTATGCTACCACAACCTGGTGAAATGTACCGGTTATCACCAGCTCTGAGGAGACGAGATGACACCTGACAGTAGTCATGCTGGCTACTGTGTCTTTAAGAGCCTCCACCCTCTTCCCATTAATGGTGACTTACTGCCTATACTTGGAAGAATTGGCCGGTATGTGGGCCTTTGGCACCATCTCTCTATCACCCAGGGACACTAAGGAAACCTCATCTGAGCCCCATACTAACTGGGACCACTCCTCCCCAAGCGCTAATCTGGCCAACATCTGGGACTGCCCACCACTGGACTGTCAACCACTGGAGGGTTGTGCTCTCTTAGAGCACTTAGCATCTCCCTTGACTTGCCCATCCTGGCAGCACTTGTAGCACTTATGGGCAAACTTCCCAGTATTTTGTCCACAAAAACTTTCTTTTGGTGACCAGATTGGGAATGGGATCCTTACCCCTATGAACTATTTTGGAGGCCTTGCGAGTACTCCTTCTTGTTTTTATCTCCCCCCTCTTCCGGTGGAAACCCTGACCACATTTTTGTAAGTCCCCCCAGATTACTTTTTGGACACTCTGGTACTGACCCAGAGGTCTGCCTCCTCAGCAAGATTCCTGGGATCAGTCTGCTTGCTATCCACCAGGTGCTGGTGCAGCTCTAAAACAAATATTGAGCATTTGCTCTCTCAAAATCATGTTGTACAGCCCATCATAATCATTAACTTTGCTGCCCCTCAACCAGCTATTCTGTGCCTTGCTGGAATAACCCAAGAAATCCACCAAAGACTGGTTTGGATGTTTGTGGCTATCCCCGGACCTATGATGGTACTTTTCAGAGGGCAGCCCAAATTTAGAGACTAGTATGGCTTTCAGGGGGGTATACCTTGTCTGCATCTACTGCTAGTGTGAGAAGTGTGTCCCTCCCCACTGTAGGCATATGTTTCCACAAGCTACCCACCAATACTCCTCTGGGATTTTGTGTCCCTTTAGAGCTACTTCATATGCTGCAAAGCATTTGTTGATATCATTTCCCACCACATAGTTGGGCATCAGATCTTTAGGGATGTGGACCTTCTTGTCTCCCTCAGACACTGCAAGTATGCTGCCACTATTGCTGGTCTCGGCTTGCCTAGACTTTATGTCCAGCTCCCTGACACTTAGCTCATGGGCCATTCTCTTGTCCTCTGTTTTGATCTTGGCCATTTGCAGCCTAAACTCCCTTTCTGCTTTCCTGTCCTCCAGTTCCTCTAGGGACATGTTCCTTGAAGACACACTGCTCCCTGCCCTCACAGAGGCTCTCTTCCAGTAGGCTGATGGTCTCCTTCCTCTGTGACTTCCTTCTCAGGGCCCAAAGCCAGACTGTCCTCTTCTCCGAACTCAAGTTCTCCCTCATCAGGATCCTCTTCATTAAGATCCTCATCCTCAGATTCCTTAGGCTGGGATTGCATCTTTGTGACCTCCTCATAAGCACACTGGGCTATCTGAAGGTCCAGCTTTGTGACCTTCTCTCCTGCATGCATCTCCTCATCTTGCAAAGCTTCTGCACCTCAGCCCTGCTGAGGCTGCTTACATTGAGCATCTCCATCTACATGATTTGAGACAAAGAGGCAAGGAACGTAAATTTGGAAAAGAAGTAAAAATAGCCCCAATCAGAAAACTAGGAAGAATTATTAAAAAGGCTCAAATTGGTCTCAGATTATTTACCTGGGATTTTCAGAGTAACACAAAATCACTGCATGGCACTGCGCAAACACAAATCCTAAACTCACTGCTGAACACCAATGTAAGAAACTGGGTTACTGGTTGAGGAGGGGTGAAACCCTACTCAAGCAGCAACCACAATCCTTGTTATGGTGAAGTCACAAGCACACCCCAAATTAACCTGTGCTTAACCCTCTGGCAGTTTGGCACAAAAGCAGTCAGGATTAACTTATTGACAATGTGTAGAGTACAGCACTTCAAACAGTAATAAAGTAAAACACAAGAAAAATACCTCACCAATTTAGAAAGCTATAGTAAAATGTAATAAATAATTCAAGACCAAAATGACAAATATCAGTAGAACCAGAGATAAGCAGTTTTAAAGATTTAAGTGAAAATAGTGCCAAAAAGCACAAAGCGCAAAGCGCCAACTGTGGTGATCTGGTACCACCAGACCGGGACAAAGCCACAAGTTCAGGTTGACCACGATGGAGCAGAGCCGGCTACAGGAACCCAGTGAGGCCCGCTGAACAAGAGTACTTTAAATCCAGGTTGCGGAGCGTTGCACGATGTAGGCAGGGGAATAAGGAGAAGTGCCATATTGCGTGTAAGAAATTGGGTTATTGGTTAGAAGGGGAGGAAGCCCCATTCAAGCAACAACCACAATCCTTGTCAAGGTGAACCACCCAAGTCACTAAATTAACCTGTGCCTAATCCTCTGGCAGCTTGGCACAAAAGCCGCCAGGCTTAACCTAGAGGCAATGTGTAAAGTATTTATGCAGCCCACAAGCAGTAATAAAGTGAAAACACAACACAAGTAAATTTTAAATTAATAAAATGACACCAGATAGACAAAATTCCAATCAGTATAACCAGAGATATTCAGTTGTAAAGTTTTTGGCGAACATATCGCCTAAAAGTACAAAGTGCCACTTGGGGTCAACTGGCTGTGCTAGACCAGGAGAAAGTCACAAGTTCAGGCCGACTACGATGAAGCGCGGGTAGGATAAAGTGACCAGGCTAGTCCCACTGAAGAGTTATCTTCAAAGTCTGGTGCAAAGAGTGCTGTATGCAGTGGAGGAGGCCTCGAGAAGCAGGCTGAGTGTCGCGGATGGACGTCGCTGTAGAGTGAAGAGCAGGTCAGGCGCTGGTGACGGTCATTGCTATATTGCGAAGAGACAGTCAAGAATTGCAGACTGTCGTTGCTGTAGCTTCAAGTTGGCGGTCATCGCTGACTGGCGGTGCTGTAACACAAAGTACAGGTCTCACGTTGCTAGTTGACGCAGAGAGTCTTCGCAGACGGTCGCGAAGAGGAGGTCTCAACGGACCTTTGCATTGGGGATTGTCACGGACGGCAGAGTCTTGGCACAAACGGTCCTATTTATGGTCCTATGGTCGCGAGGAGCTTAAACGTCAGGAATTTCACCTTTTTTTGAGGAGGAGCCAAGGGGAGGCACCTCTTGGGGCTTAGGGACTTGCTCCAGCAGAAGCCTGCAGGGCTCAGGCAGGTCCATTTGCAGGTTCAGGTTGGTCCAGTTGCAACAGGTGAGCTGGGCAGTTGTAGGGAGACCTCTGAAGCTTGTTGTGTCCCTGTAGCTTACACAGAAGGTCAGCAAACTGACCCTTGGATTCACTGAGATGAAGGCAAGCAAGCCCAGTCTTTCTTCTCAGACAGCAAGGCAGTCCATCAAGAAGCAGGGCAGTCTTCTGGCAGCTAGGCAGTCCTTCTGTAACTTTCACAGGTCCAGGAGTGCTCTGAAGAGTGGCTCTGGAGGTCTAATAGTTGTACCTGATGCCAGTCTTTGTGTGTGGGGACTCCCTGTTCTACACCCATATCTGGTCCTGGAAATTTCTTCACCTTCCCCTGTCAAGACTCCAAACTGTCTGCGATGACAAAAGACAGGGTAGGGATGTTGTCAGATTCCTTTCTTTGTGCAGGAAGCAAAGCCTTTTGAAGTGTAAGTGGGGCTTTGTTCAGCACCTCCCAGTAATCATGCCAGGATGGGCACACTTAAGCCCCTCTATGTTACTGTCTGTAAACAATACACAAACCCCAGAAGCATAGCCATTCACAGTCATGTGACCCAGGGCTCTGGCAGAAGGCACAAATGGTTGGGACACAAAAATGCCAACTTTCTACAAATGCAATTTTCAGCATAATAACTTAAAATCCTACTTTAGTACTAAAGAGGGTTTTAAATTACAATTAATTTTAGTATAAGCAACATATATCTATCTATTCTGAATTCAAAGTTAGCACTTATTAAAGGTAATAAGGTAACCCAGTGTTAGTCAATTGGAGAGATAGGCCATACGGCAGTGAAAAAAGACTTTAGGAGTTTTTCACTACCAGGACATGTAAAACGTAAGTACCCCTGTCCTACTTTTTAAATACAACGCACCCTGCCCTATAAGCCATAAGGGCCTACCTTAGGAGTGACTTATAAATATTACAAATAAAGGTTTAGGCCTGGCAAAAAAATAAATGTTTAAGCCTGGCAAAAAGTTTATTTTGGCAGGTCGAAATGGCAGTTCGAATCTTCACTGCAGGCTGCAGAGGCAGGTCTGAGGCCTGTTTTAAAAGGCTACCTTAGAGTAGTACTGTGAGTGCTGCAGGCCCACTAGTAACATTCAATTTACAGACCCTCTGTACATTTACTACCGACTTACAAGTAAATTAAATGTGCCAATTAGGCATAGGCCAATTTTAGTATGTTTGAAGGAGAGAGCACAAGCAATTTAGTACTGGTTAGCAGTGGTAAAGTGCACAGAGTTCTAAAGCCAACAAATACAAATTCAGCAAATCAGGAGGGTTGAAGGCAAAAAGTATCACTCCAAGGATGTCAGGTCTAACATGAAGAAAAAAGAGTTAGGCAGGCTAGAAGAATGAACAAGGATGGCAGTTGAAAGAAACAAGGAGCGAAACACGAAGGAAAAAGCCAGAGTGGAAGGGAGCAAGAAGAAGTGGACACAAGATGGGAACCTGAAATGAGCATAAACAAGCATCGAGGAACAGACAGAGAGACCTATAATTGTGAAATAGTTCCTCATGCACTTCAGTGCAAGCACTTCATTGAAGGCAGTAATATCAATGCATAACGGCCAATTGAATCAGGGGGGAGAGAAACACCACTCTGTGCTAAGCCAAAATGTGATTTGCAAAGTATCAAGCAATTGGTGGGAGAGGCTAGTCAGAAAAGCCAAAGGTTGAAAGGGGTGCACCCAAAGTCCACTTTGAGTATATGAGAAACTCCAAGACTGATTGACAACTGTGCTTTCAAAACCCAGACCTAATAATGTGCTTGACACAGTCTTCTGCGGCTACAAAGATAAACCCCTTGAGGAATGCATTCAAGCATTTTCAGAATTTCTAACTTTTGTGATTTAAATACTTCAAACAATTTTAGTCATTTCTCATCTGATGTCACGATTTTTTAATACCAAATGCTCTTTTTATACTCTCAATGTAGGGCTTCAGTCCTATTTGTGCAGCGTCACTCTACCTCTCTGTTATTTTATGTTATATTATGTGTATTTGTAAAGTGAAGTATCTCCTGAGAGGGTATTCCTGGCCCTGAGAAGGTGTGTGTGCCTAGCCCTGCCAATAGTAGGTTGGTTAATTAAAAAGCCAGATCTTCACCTTCTAGAGGAATTCAAGAAGAGAGGAGAAAGCTCAGATCTCCTGATCTGGTTCTGTGTATGCGTGGGATGTGTATAAGTCGGATTCCTGCTGAGTTGAGGTGTCTGGGTAGTTGGTGGAAAGACATGCAACTGTTCAGGTAGGTTGGGCCTAAGTTGTGCAGGGCCTTAAATGTGTGTGTGTGAGGAGTTTGAAATGAGCGTGCTTGTGTTTCGGAAGCTAGAGGAGCTCCATGTGGTGTGGTGAGATTTGAGTTCTGTGTGGGATCTCTCTGAACTAGAACATCATTAAATAGTCAATCACCTTCCTTTTGTAGCTCAGATGGAGAAAATCACCACCTCCATTATTTTGACGTAGCATTATTGGTTCATATTTTTAAAAGCTCGATCCAATTGCTTCTGTAACACACACTACTATAATATCCAAGTTTTCTCATATGGTTCACAATAGCTCTTGGGAAATCATCATTGTGACAATCTGTTTTTTCCCTACCGAAAAACGTCCAAGTTCCCCACCCCATGATTTAAATGACATGCGTTAATAACCATGCTCATCTCAATTATCTGTGTGAGGTGGTCGCTCTCCAATCTATGGAAGATCTCAAACCTTGTGCACACATGTAACAGTATTATCAACATGAAGACGTAGTACAAAGCTGCCGCTCCAGCATGAGAAAAATTGATGTAGTGATTGATGAGTCACAAATAGTTTCTTACGTTATGAGACTTTCATATTACAGTCATGAGGTAGTCATAAATTGATTTTTCCCCATGACATCATATCTGTGCTCCTTCTTGATCACCTCAGGAACATTGCCCATCAACGTGCATAGAAATAATTTTTCATGTGTTTACGTTCAAAATAAAGTCTCCTATCATTAATAATATTGCTGATGTAAACATTTTTGTGGTTAAGACCAGAGCTTTTGTTAAATCAGCCATTATAATTAATTTTGTTTCCTTGTCTGGAGGTATATATATGCTACATTAAGCTATCTATCTGTTCATTATGATTAGGGCCTCTCGGTTTATGGTATTTATTTTTTCAACATTTCCGTCTATATTGATCCATATTTATTTTTGGGCCATTTTATCTGTATTTATCTATATTTATTTTGTGTTTTGCAGATAAATGAAGTTGTAAAACTGTACATTTCCATATTTATTTAACTGATAGATGTGCAGTCATACATTGATGTCTGTCGTGTTTTAGCTATTTAAGCTGCCAAATATTACATAACAATACATCAACTGGTAGATATTAGCATTATACCACAAACATATGTTGCCATATGCCATTATTTAAAAACATTTCATACTGTTTTTTAATTTCCCATGCTGTCTATCTGCTCAGCTGTTGGGCTATAATCCATGAAAGACAGCACAGAGAGTCACTTAAAAGAAGCCCAATTTTCTGTATTTATCCACTTTTCAAAATAAATGCAGGCAGAAAACACATTGGTTTTTGTCTGTATTTATCTGTAAAATTCCGTAAAAACTGAAAATTGGGAGCCTTAATTATGATCCTTATCTACACGGAGAGACCGTCTAGTTCGATTTTGTGTTAATGAACCAAATGTATTCGATTTCCATTCCCAAAAGCTTTATAACAAATTATTAGATTCCCCCTTATGGGTGACCATTAAGAACTTTATGGGCATCAACACAGAGAAATCTCTATCTTAGTGGAGTGGCCTATCTCACCTTACATCAGCAGTTGGAAACAGCAAATAGAGGATGCCGTCGGCCTACACCAGACCACACAAATAGACGTGTACTGAGCAGACTCAAAACAGAAAATCCACGACTCCGGCAGGCTACTGTTTATGTAAGTAAACTTGTCCTGTCAAATCTCAGGGAGCAAGATGCTGTTTCCAGTCTTTCCTCTAGTGTGGCGTGCCTACAGCTCACATGGGACCCTACCCGGGTTGCAGCACAATAACCAACAGTCATTCAAACGTAAAAAGTACACTGTGCATATTACAAGCAGATTAGTTTTATGATGATATTTACAGAACCGCACATCATCTTATGAATCTATTTATATGGGATTAAGTATTGGGTCAGAGCTTTTGACACAAGCTCTGAGTTTAACACACCAACCCACATACCAATCGAAATAACTATTGTTTTTACAACAGATTGCTGCATGGCTAACTTATGTTGCAGTGCATTAGAAGTCCATACTAACTTTGTCACTCGCATCTGCACTGTTGTGCTTGCCTTGCGCCTGGCCGCGGATGCGGGAGGGGCAGAGCACTTCCCGCATAAAGCCGTCCTCCCTAGACAGAAGATTGCTTCGCGTTCTAGTTGTTGCGTCTGCAATCTTCTGCCGTAGGGTCACTCACTTTTCTGCTTTCGGGGCACTGTCATGTTGCGTTCTTCAACTTTGGCAGGGTTCCTTCTTGTCGACCCAATACTTTAGTGACTTCGATTTTGTAATCCAGTTCCAAGCCAGGAGGAGACATGGGAAGGCTGATGCTCTCTCACGTTTGGGGTATGACTCTCTTGAAACTCCTCTTGATTATTCACCTATAATTGCCAAGGAACACATTTTAGGTGTATTGTGTTCTGAAGAACAGTTCACTAACAAAGTCTTAAAGGCTCAACAATCCAAAGAGGTAGAAGTCCTCAAACAACCACATAAGGGACAGAAAGTACAGAATTTGCTATACATACAAGGGTGTTTAGTTATCCCCACAGTACCCCTTCAGCAACAAGCTTTGGAATGGTGTCATTCACACATACTCACTGGTCATCAAGGGAACACAAACTAAAGAACTCCTTAGGAGGCATTTCTGGTGGCCCACGCTTTGTAATGATGCTAAATAATACGAACAAAGATGCCATACATGTGCACAAAGCAAGAGTTGACAATAGGCGCCTGCCGGCTTGTTAACTAGTATGCCCACACCTCCAGCTCATTTGCACTCTATTTCCATGGACTTTATTGTGGAATTACTTAAGACAGAACATGGCTTCACCGTTGTTTTGGTGGTAGTTGATATGTTAACTAAGATGTCCCATTTCATTCCCATGAAAGCATTACCTACATCCAACGTGTTGTCCATAGTGTTCTTACAGCACATTGTGCGCTTACAGGGTCACCCATCTGTTGTAGTTTCTGACCGGGGTTCCCAGTTTGTTTCTAAGTTTTGGAAGGGGTTAGTTGCCATATTGCAGATTGATATCAGCCTATCATTTAGTTATCACCTCCAAACTGATGACCAAACTGAGAGGGTGAACCAAAGCTTTGAGCAATATTTGCGGTGTCAGCTATTGCACTCTTCTTCTGATTGGGACACATTTTTTTTTAAATTTAATAACAGATTTTATTGTGTCAACAAACATACATAGTCCGGTTTGACCAGGTTTCTTAGTAGAGTCAATATGATTCAGTAATACATCTATGCTGTCGACATCCATTTTATCAATCCAAAATGGAAAAGAAAAAAACAAAATGAGCTAAAACGTTATCATTCAAAAGTACAACATGTTGTGCCATGTCAATGTTGCAGTCCCTTGCGTTGGCCCCCTCCCTCCACCATGTCCTATACGTTATTGAAACACATAATAATACAATCGCTCATCGCCCTATCGTCTCACTACTCCTATATCTGTTGTTGGAGTGGGGGGTTCTAAACATAGACCTCGGTATTCCGCCCACCTTTTTCCAAATGTTTGGGTGCTTTTGTGGGCATCCCCTAGCTTTAAATATGGGTAGCTCTATACCCATGCAGAAATCCAGACCCTTTTTCCAAACTCCCAATGTGGGTGGGGACGGGCCTTCCACCCTCTGGCTATGTCCCGTTTCGCCAATGTAAGACCAAGGAATAGTAAATGGCGCTTGTAGCAATTGCCCCCGATGTGTAGTAAGGCCCTTTCGGTGACATAGGAATATCCTATCCCAATACCTCGGAAAGGCATGTCATAACCACTCTCCAGAACCTAGTAAGAGCAGTACATTGCCAAATTGTGTGTATAAAAGTCCCATCAATGTTACCGTAGCGCAAGGAAACAAGGGAAGCCACTAGACCCACTCTACACAGCATTTATCTAGTGAAATATACCCGGTACAGGTATTTGAATTGAATAAGTTGTAGGCGCGAAGCTATAGCTGCTCCACAAGGAGATTCCAGTGCCTCGGTCCAGTCATCATTGTCGAGGGGGCCCAAGTCTGCTTGCCAGGTCTTGCGAAGTGTATCTAGGGTAGTAGGGCTGTTGGTCACTAAAGACTGATATATCTTAGTAATTTTATGGTCTCCAAGGTCTCTCATAAAAACTTTGGCCTCTATAGGATTGAATTCCGGCAGAGTCTCCAACAGCGCAATGTATGGAGACAGGGCATGACGGAATTGGAGATATTTATAAAACTGCGCTTGTGGCATTTCATATTCTCTCTGGAGCTCCTGAAAGGGTTTTAATGTTAGGTCATGCATAACGACTCCTAGTGTGGAAATGCTGATGTCTTCCCAGCCTCTAAATCCGGCCAGTGTGGACAGCTGGGGCATAAGACCAGTATGCCACAAGGGAGTCTCACCGGTCAGTCAGCCCCACCATCCCATTCGGCGCAGTGACAGCTTCCAAACCCTCAGCACCACCCTCGTCGCTGGTGGTAATGCCCAAAGTGCCGGCCCCGTGTATAGGTAGGAGTGGAGGGTCATGTCACCCATCAACCAGCGGTCTACTGCATATGCTGTGTCCCGCCTATCTCCATACCACCATTCGTTGAGCACAAGGAATGCTGCATGGTATGATTGGATGTCCGGGGTTGCCATCCCCCAACAATATGTGGATTGAAAGCAGGTTCTTAGGGCTACCCTGGTGGAGCAGCCTCCCCAGAGGAATAGACCCAATAATGCGTTTATCTGCCGAAACCATAGGGTCGAAATTGGAAAGGGATGGTTCTGTAACTGATAAAGGAGACGGGGGAGAGACACCATCTTGAAAATAGCTGATCTCCTGAATATAGACAGAGGCAGACGCGACCAGGACCGTACCTCTTCTTGTACCTGCGTCCATAGTGGAGCAAGGTTCCTGTCCCACGATATGGACTGGGAGGCCGACAGAAACACCCTCAAGTATTTAAATACCTCTGTAGCGTCAGCTCTAACCCACACCACCAGCGGTTCCATGGCCACCGCAAATAGATATGGGGACAGGGGGCACCCATGATGGGTGCCTCATCTAATGGGAAAAGCATGGGAGACCGAGCCCGCTACCCGAACAGAGGCTGTGAGGTCTGTCTACAGCAGTTGTACATATGAAATAAATCGGGGGCCTACATTTATACGTCGCAAAAGCACAAAGAGATATGCCCAGCTGAGCGAGTCAAAGGCTTTATCTATATCGGCTAGTAGCAGTGCCCCAGGGCTATCCAGACAGTCTACTGCTGCTATGGAATTATGGGCGCAATGGATATTATGGAGAGTGGCGCGAAGGGGCATGAAGCCCACCTGATCGGTGTACCAGATCTGTCATATATGGCAAGATGCGGTTTGCGAGAGCTTTAGCAAGTAACTTGGCTTCCACATTCAACAGGGAGATTGGGCGGTAGGACGTGTGCTGGACGGGGGGTCGGCCTGGCTTAAGAAACACTGCAATCTCAGTGTGCCTCCAATCAGGTGGAAGACGCCCCACTTCCATGGCAGTGTTGATCACCGCATGGTAGTGGGCACCAGGCTGGGATTGATATAGTTGAAAGAATTCGCACAGAAAATTGTTAAGGCCTGGTGCCTTGCCCAAGCGCAAGTCCCCCAGGGCAGCGCCCAATTCTTCGATTGTGAGAGGAGGGTCTAATTCTGTACGTGCTGCATCAGGCAGAGCTCTCAGGGGCAAGTCATCTAAGAAACGTTGTATGGTGTGTTCCGGTAAAGTCTTGTTAGGGGCATACAATTCTGCATAAAAATCTGCAAAGCTAGAGGCAATCTGAGACGGGTCGGTGAGTTCCTTGCCTTCTAAATCACGGATAGCGGGGATATTAGGTGGGTGTAGCGCCTGTTTACATAGTCAATGTAGTAATGTACTCGATTTATCCCCCCATTGGTATATCCTACTGCGGGAGGCCAACCAGGCCAATCTGGCATCATCCAGCAGTTCCCCAGCATATAGTTGTTGCGTAAGAAGCAATTGACGATGTGCCCGGTTCCCATCCTCCCCCCTACTCCGCCTTTCTAGATCCATAAGTTGAGCCTCAGTCTGAATTAGCGTCTCGTTACATTTTTTTACGTTGTGCTGTACAGAAGGAGATATCTACGCCTCATAGGGTTGGTTCATAGCCTCCCACAGTGTCTCCGCTGACTCCACCGCCTCGGCATTGTGGAAGAGGTATTCGGCGATCGCTTGCTGCATGTGTGACCTATAGTGTTGATCATGTAAATGCCAAGTCGAGAGACGCCAGTGGAAGGTTGGGCAATCTGGGCCTATCCATATCACAAGGAACACTGAGGAGTGGTCAGACAGGCCCCTGGGTAATATCTCGACAGTCGCTATTCTGTGGAAGCAACCGGAGGGCACAAATATGTAGTCTAGGTGGGAGAACGAGTCATGAACACTCGAATAATATGTGTAACCTTGGTTTGTCAGGTGGAGTCTTCTCCAAATGTCTACCCGCCCCATCCCATCAACCAAGGATTGCATTCATCATTCTCGTGTTACCGCCGGTCTCCCAGCCGCTCGCCCCCTGTCCTGAGTCGGGTGTATTAGTAATTCCAGTCTCCCCCCTTTACAGTCAGTCCTCCGGGAACCTCTGCCAAAACAGTTATTAGGCGCTCTACAAAGTCCCAGGCCAGGGTGGGAGGGGGGGCGTATGCGCTACCCAGGACAATTTGTTCCCCGTATAATATATCCGAGATGATGATATATCTTCCTTGGGGATCAGATCAGGATTTAGCGTGCGCAAATGGACCATGAGATGTATCAGGATTGCCGCATCCCCGAGATCCTCTAGTGAACCCTGAATGAAAAACCTGGACATAACCGAAGCGGGAAAGGCATGGTGTTTTGGTGGCTAAGAGGTGAGTTTCCTGTAGCAGTAAGAAATCTGCCTTTTATCGTTTGGCCTGGTGGAGTATAGTGCCTCTTTTTATCTTATCTAAGATGCCACGCACATTCCAGCTAACTATCCGGAGCCCACCCCCTGGTGCTGCTATCACGTTAGTAGATATAGGGTCTGGTGGGCCACGTATCTGGGATTGGATCTATGTGGGGCCTTGCCTGGGGGGGTACCATATGCATAATGGATAGACATAGCACATTCAACAACATGAAACAGTCCATTAACCCCTCTCACCCTCCCTCCCCTATACCTCAAAACAGTTGAAGCATCTGCCGTGGCTGGGGTGTAGATCCGACCCCAATGGGAGCTGGATTCGAACCCTCGCCAATGGATCACCGTTAAACTATCCTTAGTCATATAATTGTCCCTTGGCTTAAGAAATGTCTTCTTGGGGGAAGTAGCCCTTGTATTCTTTGCCGCTACCGGCGATACATCAGATTTAATCCTTGGTCCCCAGGTATTTCACTATGAAGTTGGCGACTCGTGCTGGGTCCCGGTTGTTCTCGTGCGGGATTCGCTGAGGGCTCTGGATTGTCGCATTGACTGTGACCTATGACGAAGTTTTCCTTTAAATTTGGACAATTTTAAGCTATATCTCCAGATGATGAGTCTGAGTCATGCCGTGGCAGGGTGTGTGGTTTTACCCTTACTGGCTCACAGCAGTCACTGCAGCCCGATTCAGCCGCTGATGTTGGGGAAGACACGCTCTCCAGTGGCTCGATTCTGCCGGGCCTCCCACCTGGAGGCCTCAATCCGTCCCAACGCGGCCGCCCTCTGAACACGGCCCCGTGGATCGGGACAGCGATAGGCCAGCCCCCCACTCCGGAAAGCGTGCGCCGGAGTGCTTCCGATCCTCTTGGCCGTCCTGCGAGTCCCTCCAGGGCCCCTTGCCGATCTCTATGGGAAGGAGGGAAGGGTCGCCTGGCTCCACAGCACACATTCGGCCTCCGTCACCGGCAGGCCGCCACGCCGCACAGCCTCGATAGTTGCAGCTGTAGAACACTGCCAGCGGCTAGCAATGTCGTTTTTCTTCACGTGGGTGACAGCTGATGTAGGGATTCTCTGTAGGGGCACAAGAGTATTCAAGCAGGCCGATTCGGCAGGATATTTGGCGGATATGGTGTCGGGCTACAGGAGCTCGCCTAAAGTGCGTCCGCCATGTTGGACTGCTAGGCCACGCCCCGGGACACATTTTTATGTGCTGCTGAATTTGCTTTTAACAATGGCATGCATTCTTCCACTACTTTTTCTCCTTTCTACTGCAACTTTGTCTTTCATCCCCGTCTTTTGCTTCTGCACCCTCCTATCATTTCCACCATTCCGCGGCACAAGATTTAGTTGATCACATACATGAGGTACAAAAAACCGCTCAAGGCAATTTAGACAAAGCCAAAACTGTGCACAAGAAAAATGCAGACCACCATCACCGTCCCAGTCCTGTCTATTCCATCGGGGATATGGTATGGTTGTCCACAAACAATATCTCAGTGAAAGACGCATTGAAATTCAAACCACGTTTTATTGGCCCTTATAAGATCATCAAGATAATCAATTCCGTAGCCATGAAATTGGAATTGCCTCCTACACTGAAAATACTGTCTTTCATGTTTCTCTGTTGAAACTGTTGTTGCTGATACTCAGTGCCCGGTCAAACCGAACCAGAATATGAGGTGGGAGCAATTTTGGACTCTAGGAGAGTACGACGGAGGCATACTATACCTGGTACATTGGAAGGGGTATGGGACTGAGGATAATATGTGGGAGCCTGCTGTTCACCTCCATGCCCCTCGTTTGCTGCGGCTCTTTCACAGTCGGTTCTCTCACAAACCTAAACCCGTTGGGCGGGTGCTTGGGGGGGGTTACTTTTGTGCTTGCTGTGCGCATGGCTGCAGATGCGGCAGGGGCGAAGCTCTTCCGGTATAAAGTCCCGTCTTCCCTAGACAGAAGATTACTTCGCGTTCTAGTTGTAATGTCTGCAATCTTCTGCCGTAGAGTCACTCACCTTTCTGCTTCCGGGGCACTGTCACGTCACATTCTTCGCCTCCGGCAGGGTTCCTGCTCATTGGCTTCTCCTCTGCGTTCTCGGCATCCTCCATTGCATTCGCCTGCTCCGTTTTCAAAGGATTCCTGCATAAAAAATTACAAGGACTAAAGGAAAACCCTTTAAAGAATCAAAAGGCTACCAAGAGCAATGGCGGCAACGCACCCTGCGCTAATGCAATGATGCTGTGAGTTCAGCATTGCTCGGTGGGATCTGGAGCTGGAGTATTTGTATGCAAATGCCAGAACCGCCGCACCGGAGGAATTCCTTGGCTTGAGGCCGTGAGTTATTGAACTCAAAGATGTCAGTTATTCAAGCTGACACTTACCTGGATGTAACCTCCATTAGGATGCGGCAAGCGAGGGGTAAGGTGCACACGAGACAATGTGTCAAAATCGAACGAGGACATCAATAAAAAGTGTCGCTGGTCCCCGCTAACAGGATTCAAACGGGGACTGCCATTTGGACAATTGCAGAATAACAATGTATCAACATGGCGGCCTATGAGGAGCATACCAAATACCAGTTTATGCAGTCCTTTGTCGATGTTAATGAACTTAAAATCTACCAATGAATGGGACACTGTGATTAATTTAAAAACAGAAAAACTGATGTGCCGTCTGTATTTCAATTCAATAGCACGGAAGAAGGCAGAATAGCCGAAACGCGTCTGCGAGATTGAAAAATTAAATAAAGACAACTAACAGCTTACCCCGTGAGTGCTCCGCAATCTTTTGAGCTGCATGTAACTCGTGAGCCCCACCGTCACGTCACGGCAGCACCCTCTGTGAGTTCAGCATTGCTCGGTGGGATCTGGAGCTGGAGTATTTGTATACAAATGCTAGAACCGCCGCACCGGAGGAATTCCTTGGCTTGAGGCCGTGAGTTATTGAACTCAAAGATGTCAGTTATTCAAGCTGATACTTACCTGGATGTAACCTCCATTAGGATGCGGCAAGCGAGGGGTAAGCTGCACACGAGACAATGTGTCAAAATCGAACGAGGACATCAATAAAAAGTGCCGCTGGTACCCTCTAACAGGATTCAAACGGGGCCTGCCATTTGGACAATTGCAGAATAACAACGTATCAACATGGCGGCCTATGAGGAGCATACCAAATAACAGTTTATGCAGTCCTTTGTCGATGTTAATGAACTTAAAATCTACCAATGAATGGGACACTGTGATTAATTTAAAAACAGAAAAACTGATGTGCCGTCTGTATTTTAATTCAATAGCACGAAACGCGTCTGCGAGATTGAAAAATTAAATAAAGACAACTAACAGCTTACCCCGTGAGTGCTCCGCAATCTTTTGAGCCTGCATATATATATATATATATATATATATATATATATATATCGAAACAAAGATTACTTCAGCCAGAAGAAACCAGAGGGACACAGCGGGGAGGTCAGGAAGCTTTATTTGTAGCAGCAGAGACGGCATGACGCGTTTCGGCAATAGTGCCTTAATCATATGCCTAATCATCTCGGTAGTCGGCACCAGTCACTTTTCAAGTATTCCATCTCACTCCCATTGGTGGGAGCCCAGCTGTGTCGAAAATTACGTAGGATATATATATATATATATGCTTGAAGGTCCTTGCTGACGCAGCCGCGCCACGCCACAAGAAAAGTGCCCGCACTCCAGGTAAGTCCAAGAAAGTTTATTGGGGTAGCTGACGCGTTTCGACCAGGAGGTCTTTGTCAAAGCTGGGGAAAACACATTGTGGCAATGTATTTATGGCATACAGTGAGACACAGTGGAGGGAAAGTTACATTTAGGAAAAAGACTTTGGGTATAAACAAAAAAATAAATGCCAACTCATCAGTCACAAAGAAAAAAGACTATGTAAGTCAAAAACGTTTCTTAAAGAAAATTTTGAAAAATCGTTTTGTCCCAAAGTTAAATAAAGTGTGCCTCACCCTAACATAAAAGAATTTTTATATAAAAAATATATATATACATGAAAATGTAAGGTGAAAAAATGGACAATATGCCGCAAGAAGGGAATTGCAAGTGCAAGTGGATACATAATCCCTTCTATTGCCCAGAAAGAAAATCTCCCCCGAAAAGAATCATAAAAATACATTTCATTACGGTTCATTGGTCCAGTGACCTTGGAAAAAAGGTGAGAGAGAGAGTGAAAGACTCATCATTCTACATTTCATTATAGTTCAGTGGTCCAGTGACCTTAGAAATCAGATGGCATCAGGTGAGAGATAGAGAAAAAAGGAGAGAAAGATAGAAAGGGACTAGAGGAAAAGGGAAGGCTTTGCTGTGTGGTTGGTCGGACATCACTGCAAGAAGACACACACAGAGCCTTAGAAATGGAGTGAACGGCAGTTATAGGTAGGCTACCCAGGGGACAGATAGCATTATCCTAAATGAACATGAAGCTCCTCGTCCTGGTTCAAACCTCCCGGGTGTTTGGTGTGGAGGCTGATTATGTATTTGGATTCAAGTCTTCTTAGTGCTCGTTGCCTGTCTCCACCCCGACTCTTCACGGGAATCCTGTCAATGCCAAAATATGAGATTTTTAAGTTCTCAGTTTTGATAGTGCCATGTACAGTGTTGCAGTGTCTAGCCATGGGATATGTTAAATCATTATTTCTAATGGCCCTTAGGTGCTCCAAGACACGTTTTTTCACCGGAAAGATCGTGCTCCCAACATACCTCAAACCGCAAACACACAACAGAACATAAACAACAAATTCCGTGTTGCAATTGATGAAGGATCGTATCTTATGTTGCTTGCCATTGGGTAGGGGTACTGACTTCACATTGGTACTATTGGTGCAGGCCTTGCATTTCCCACACTTGTGGAATCCTGGGAGTTCCCTCAACCAAGTGCTGCTATGTTTCTGGCTGGGTTCCATTAAGCTGTGGACCAACATATTACTCAGTGAGTTACTTCTGCGGTATGTGATATTGGCGCTCGGGGTGACCAATTTGCCAATAATAGGGTCCAGTCTGACTAAGTGCCAGTGTTTCCTGATAATCGCCTGGACCTTGGCACAATCCGAATTGAAAGTGGTGATCAGTCTAATCACTGGTTGGGTGTCCTTCCTAGGCCTGGGTTTGAGTAGGGTTTCTCTCCTCACTCCGCTCACCTTCCTCCTAGCCTCGTCCACTACTTTACGTGTGTACCCCCTCTGCAGGAATCTTTCTACCATTATGGCTTCCTCTCGTGTGTAAGCTTCTGGTGTGCTGCAATTACGCCTAGCTCTGAGAAGTATATATATATGTGCACATACTTATCTGACATGCTCTTCTTGATTGTTAAGATTACGCTTATGCCACAGTGATACTCATTCTGAAAAAAATACAAGATAAAGGAAAGAAAACAGCAGTTCAATGTACTAGAATGACAAAAAGGCTCTACACTTTTTTGGTGCTGGTTTTGTTTTTGACTATGTTACTAGAATTGAAAATACAAGAGGACATTGTATAAATATATTTTCTCCAGGCTTTGGACATTCTATGTTTCCTGCA
Organism: Calotriton arnoldi; assembly: GCA_963921515.1. NCBI lineage: Eukaryota > Metazoa > Chordata > Amphibia > Caudata > Salamandridae > Calotriton > Calotriton arnoldi. Next base: position 259,373 of record CAWUFW010003295.1, read on the forward strand.
GTTCTAGTTTGCAATTGGGCCTTAATTATTGCTTACTACAGAAAGCTTTTAGGTATGCATAAAACCACACACGTACATAAGATTAATGGTACTATAGATAACCTGTCTCTCTCTCTCAAACCTTTACTTTCCCTTTCTTTTCATAGACTGCATACCACTCCCGTGTATGCAGTCACTTACCTAATTTACGGAAGAGGAGAATCATACAGGTATTTCTATATATGTGCGGATTCATGTTGGAATAGTTGTGTGTGTATATATATATATATGTATATATCCAAGAAAGAAGTGACTCAAACAGATAAATTCACCAAAGAACAAAAATATATTTCCACTACAACGTTTCAGCTTCCGCCTTCCTCAGGTAGTACAAGATGGTTTGCTCAGTGGCTGCACAGATGACACAGCTGAATTTTCAAAAAGCATCATGAGTGAAGATTCCATTTGGAATGTGGAATCAATGCAGTCCTGAGAACTCTTGAGATATGCAGTAATCAGATTGTATTATCAGTAATGTTCAGTCCATCTGGATGCAGTGATTTTAAACGGTACATCCAGAAGTTTTCTCTGGAGTCCAGTAGTTCTTCCTTTGAGACATGTTCCACGGGGAAAATCTTCAAATCTGATAGTAAATGATCCACAAGGTTAAAATGATTGGCTACAGGCTGGTCAATTTTCTTATTAATTATTGCCGATTTGTGGTTCCTGAATCGTGTACGGAGGTCATTCACTGTTTGGCCTACATATTGTTTTTTACAGCTTTGCCGTTGGCACTGAATCACATAAATAATGCATGTTGAGCGACATGTAAGATGCTGTCTTATTCCATAGGTCCTTCTTGTAACAGAACTAGTTACTGATGATGTTTGTAAAAGGTATTCACACGTGATGCACCTTTTAGAGTCACAGCAATGAACCCCTGCATTTGTTACAACTTGCTTGAGTTCAGCTCTCACAATAAGAGATCGTAAATTTGGAGCTCTGCGGTAAGCAATGACTGGCGGTTTTGGAAAAACCTTTTGCAATTTTTCACAAGTAGACAGTAAGGGAAATGTTTTTTGCATTATATTTCTGTAGTTGGGAGCTGATGGATGATAGTCAACCACAAATGGAGTTCTGTCACTTTTGTTTCTGCCGTTGGTATTCCAAATAAGTGCTTCTCTGGGTAACTGCAAAGACTTGTCAATTTGTTGCTGTATGATATGCAGAGGATAGCCTCGCCTTTTAAATAATGTAGCAAGCTCCTGTAGATGGTCTTTACAGGTTTCCTCATTGCTGCAGATGCGTCTTATTCTGAGTGCTTGGCTGTAGATGATGCTCAGTTTAGTGTGGTGTGGGTGACATGAAGTCCAGTTTAGATACAAATGAGCATCTGTAGGCTTGTGGTACAGATCAGTTGTAATTTTCTGTTCATGAATGGTGAGTAGCACATCCAGAAAAGGGAGATGATGCTTCTGTTTAGTATTGCTGCTGGTAAATTTGATGGTAGGATGGATATTGTTGATATAAGCTGTAAATTGTTCCAATGCTCTACTTCCTGCATTCCATATTATAAATATGTCATCAATGTATCTTAGCCATACCAGTGGTTTGATGCTATAAGTAGCAAGTATACAGTTCTCTAGTTTGCCCATGAAGATATTTGCATAGGATGGAGCCATCCGAGTGCCCATGGAAGTCCCTTGTATCTGCAGATAGTGTTTACCATTGAATGTAAAATTGTTGGATTTAAGGATAACTCTTGCAAAGTTGGTAAGCACATTTGTTGATGGCTTTTTCACAGTTTAGCAGCAGTGAGAATACACGCGGCAGCCCAGCCGCGAAAGGCGCACCACCCCGTGATGACTGGGGGTCTCGGGGCCCAAGATTTCTTTGAGTCCCATAAGGAACCAGCGGCTGATGGGATTATGTGTTTGGACGTGCTGCCGAGGCCCATTCAGGGCTTTCATAGACAGTATCAATCATCCTGTATCCATTCAAGGAATTATTGGTATGACACAGACTACAAGGCCCAGCGAACATTGCGTTCATGCCCATCTGAGGGCAGTTAATTATTGTTAATATGGGCGTGTCGTACAACACAAACTTTTGTCGAGCCTCTGATGAAGAGCAATTGGCTCAGAAACGCGTCAGGCTTTTAATGATCGACACAAGAGCTGTAAATCTTATCGGGAGACGAAACCAAACCCTACTTGAGTGAGCGCCTCTGTGCGAGCTGCTGGTCGAGTGCGCCTTTGCCGGAGGGCATTTAGGAGCAGTGTGATATATAAATATATATGTATATATATATATATATATATATATATATATATATATATATATATATATATATACACACACAGGCACTGATTCCCCAGTTCTCTTCTTTATATACAGAGAACATATAGAGTATTTTTGGCACTGCGTACTATCCTGCTCTGCCTCGTGGGACCTGTGTTTTTCTCGTCCCATCCCCTCTTCCCCCATTCCACCTCAATTAACTTTGACCTAGTTGGACGGTCTTGGTGGTGGGTGAAAGTTGGGACCTTGCTTCACTCCCATTCTATCGCTCCTACGAAAACACAGCTACGATTTGACATGCACTTTAGAAAGAACAAACTTTGTCAAAATCCGTAAGTCTAGCTTTGGCTGCTAGCTTTTTGATTTGTCAATGCATGTGTTGTCATGTGTTTTGTAAAGCTTTATTGAAGGGGTTTGCTGGGCCATCACCAATATGAGAAACATAACATTAGCTAAACGCAAAAACATGTTTTGGTCTCAAAAAACACCTATTTACACAGAAGCCCCTGGCGCCGAAGGAAACTACCTTGTGGGAGATGTGCTCCTTGTGAAAGGACAGTTATTTAACTCACAGTGAAGTTAGTCAATGGCTAAATTCGGCTGACCAGCTGCCCAAGCTGTATTGTGCAGTTCGTCAATGGCTGAAAAAAGTCACTGAATGTCTCTACTTATAGATATATTTATAACTTTCGTAAAATCAAAAGAACTTGGCTAACGCCAGACCTACAAATGGACAGAAACAGATATTTACAAAGCGTATTCCCACTCTTTCACCATTTATATTTTTTACCTTTACTAGAAATGTATATAAATGTGTTCATGAAATAAAACAAATAAAAAATGTTTAATTCTACCACTTTCTTTTTTGATAACCAATGTTATTATTTTTATCATATAACACAAATATCAGTACAGTCAAACCAACCTTGTCACAGACAGCACCACAATGTATGTACATAGAGGCATATTTACAAGCCCCTATCGCCACCACAACATCACTTTTCACGACGTTGTGGTGGGGATAGGGGCTTCGCCTTATTAACAAGGCAGCGTTAAGCCACTAAACGTGGCTTAACACTGCCTTGGAAATAAGGCACCCTTTCACGCTATACTTAGCGTAAAAGGAGAGGGCAATGGGTGCTGCAGTGCCATTCCACTGCAACACCTAGTGATTTTGATGCTGCCCCATATTTATAAGGGTGGCGTAAAAAATGGGACTGCGCCAAAATTAAGACCAGGGAACACCTGGTCTTACCCTGGCGCAACGAGGAGAAATGTTAAATTTCTCCTCGTTTTTGCTGTTTCCATGTGTGCTGCGTTGTGCAGCACACATAGAGACAGCAAAACGCCATTGATGATTGTTTATGTGCAGGAAGGTGTCCCTTTCTGCACATAAACAATCTAAAAAAAAATGACGTATTGCAACTTTTATGTGTGGTGCATTAAGCAGCACACACAGAAGTTACAAACCACCATTTAAAGATTGTTTATGTGCAGGAAGGGCCACCTTCCTGCACATAAACTATCTTCCCCTGCAACACAGACACCCTTGCACCATGCCTGCGTTGGCGCTAGGCAGCTAAATTTAGTGCCAGCGCAGGGGGTAACGCGGGGCTGCACCATATTGTTGTAAATATGGTGCAGCCCTGCGTTTCAGGAGTGGCTGAGCGCTGCTTTAAGCCAAGAAGGCTAACGCTGCCCTCCGTCACTTCTATTGTAAATATGCCCCATAGTTTTATCAGTCATGTAGACCCAAACCATGACATTCCCACCATTTTCCCCAAATCTTCCCATGCTTCTGTGGATATCCCCTGGCCATATAAATGGTCTTTTCTTGTTGGGCACACCAGTCCAATCCCACCCACCTGCAAAGCAGCCAATGAGGGAGGGGTCTTGGAATTCCACCCCCGGGCAATATCAATCTCAGCGACCAGTGTGGCTATCCCCACAAACGCACGTTCCAGCTTCAGTCCCACTAAATCCTCCAGCAAGCCCAGAAGGGTAACTAGAGATCTAAGGGGCGGTCAAGGACTGACAACAGTTCTCACTGTATCCCCCGCCAGTACGGGGCACGACCAAACCACGTGAAAAAAATCTGCATCCGGCAACGAGCAGCAAAAGTAGTTGGCTTGCAAAATTCTACCTGTCTGTTGGAGCCACTGAGTAGTCATGTAGGTTAGGTGGACATAGTGAGTTAGATCAATCAGAGGTGTGTGGCGATGGCAAGTTTCCGTGGGGTCGTTCTAGCAGCCCTCCAGTCAGTGTCATCTAATTCCCCAAACCAGGCCTTGTTATGTTCCATACAGGTACCCTAATATAGGCCCGGGTAACATCATACCTCTTCACCTACATTACCTCCCCTACACTGTAACGAGCCTTTTAGGATTTAACCTTTACCTTGTTCTAGTCCTGGGTGCAGAAGGAGGGTTTCTCCTAAACAATAGAGTCCTATAACTTCATCAATAGACTCACACAGTATGAATGAATATTCATAAGGTTCTTGGAAACCAGGCAGGGGCTACACCACCTACCCCACCATATCTACGAACAAGGTTCATCCCATACGTCATCCTCAAATCCAACAATGGCTAATACATGAGACAAGGGACAAAGGAGCCCTAGATACTTTCTGCATAAATACAGCACATCTTGCTAGTGTTAGGTAGAGGGAACCGAGACTTCCAGGCCGACACACTGACCAGAGACGCTGAGGCTCCTGCATGCAGACACTCCAGCTGACAGTGATCTGAACATCCCTCACGGGGTGTCCAACTCGAGACCAAGAAGGGCCCCTACATTCTCACACTTCAGGTAATGGGGTTCGACTAAATCCTAGAGGGATTCTTGACTTCACACCTACTCACATGCTAGGGACACTTAGGTACATCTAGATAGGTATCGTAGGAGTATGCGCTTTCTTTAATCAATGCATTTTATATTCATGTATTTATTCATGCGTAGTGCAAGATGGTAGAACTGTACTATCCATTTATATTCACTGTACTGCTAATCATATATCTCTGCTACTGTCTAATGGTTGTTGCAGCTCATATATTCTACACAAGAATAACGACTGTTCAATAAACCCTTATTGAAATGCCCAGGCTGTTTATTCTGTGTATCACTGATAAGTGAGCACGAGTGACTGAGCAAAAAGTAGTACATTGTTTCCACGATCCTGAGGGATCAGGGTTGTCATGTTCTGAGGTTGCCAGAAACTATTCTCTCCCCGATAAGAGGAGACACTAGTGGCACTGTGAGCTAGCTTATGCAAACAGGCTAACATTTCTCGGTGGGGGTGCTCAGAATCAGTCTGCCACCAAACCCACAGTTTGTTATCCGAACGCGCAGGTCCTGTATGGGTAATATAGGAAGGTTGATTGGGTACTTATTTAACAGTAGAATTTGAGTAGTTCAGTCGTGCTGATTCTCAGAGAACCCTACTCACAAAACACCAGAGATGTCTGGAGTGGGTGGGCACAAATGCTCCGCCACAGCTGAGTAGGCGAAATATCCTATTTATTGGCTGCTGGTTAATCAAGCTTGAAGGACATTTTGTTCCTAAAATTGTGCATAACACCTTATCTTATTTCCCTTGAACAAATTTCTCCTTTTCAAAATGACTGAGAGCACAACCAACCCAGATAATCCAGTGGTGGCTAGACGCCTCTCAGTAGGAGATGAAGAGGTGGATGGAATTCTCATTGCACCTAAATTCAGACGTACTATCACCCTGAAACTACTAGAATATGGTTTAACACCTAGGGGTGGCATAGTAGCCTTCATAATTGAGGCACACAAAACAGAGGTATTCTATTCGTGGGTTACAGTCCCAGAAGCAGATGCAAGAACACAGACATTTTACTACTATGTAGAAGGAGATGCACCACAGGAATATGGTCCTTGCGAGGATATAGACGTTCCACTCACGTACCAGGAACAACTATACTGGTTTAAAGGCGCCCTACCCCATATAAGAAATAGATTAAGATTGGGCCCGCTCGGAGGAGATGGGGCAACATGGCCAATATTAGCGGCATACACACCACATCCTGACATTGACACATTGCCACAGGCAGACTTACTCTTACAACACAAGGATTTTATCAAAATCTACAGAAACTTGACACAATGCGTCATGAGGACATTCATAATCCAACCAACATCAGTTGCAACAAATGGAACTCAATATCAGAGTACAGCAACTAAAATCACACCACAAGCATTACACGCAGTGATGGGCAAGATGCCCACGAAACGTGAACAAATGCCATTCTGGGTAGCTCAGAAAATAACTCAGCTCGAGGCAGTATTCCCGAATACTACCCCGTTTGAAAAACACAGAATGCTAACAATCTGCTTGCCCATGGGGATAACACCACAAGTAGAGGACTGCACCTCTTGGGGTACAGTCTTTGCTGCCATATATACCAGGACACATGGTATTCCTTCATTAGCAGTAGTACCAGACGTATTGAGACAAATACAAAACGAGTACGGAGCACAACCTGCCCTGAACTTAGGGATGAAGTTACTAAATAACTATGACCAAGTATCAGCCATAATACTAGCTAATATTAAAGGGGAAGCAGCTTCAGTGGCAATCCGCCAACGCCTAAGGGAGTACAGTCCATTAGATCAACAACACGAACTGCCCAAAATAATTGAAACTGCATATGCAGAGTTAGGCAGAGACAGTTTAGGTGGCAAAGCATTAAAACCACAACTGATGGGCAGTCCTGAAAAGGACACTACCAAGCAGACACCTGCGTCTTCTAAAAAGAAGTGGGATAATAAAAAACAACAAAACTTTAAAGGAAACAGATCTCAATCACGAGGTAGATTTCCTCCACAGGAGCCCTCTGAGAAGAGGTATAATCTCAGGAATAGGGATAATATTAGGAAACCTGACAGGTATCAGGATACTGATACCGTTCCTCTCGTTCCTTTCAGGGCTCGATGAAAAACTCCGAGAGAGAAGGACGGTCAGAACACAAAGAGGAGCGTACAAAGTCCAGAGACAAGCAGCACGCTCAAGACTATACTTCCAAAAAAGAAGAAAAGCCAAAATAAAAACCTCAGTTTAAGAAGAAGAAAGTTGCAGGCATAAAGATCAGACATGTCCAGAATTCTGAGGACGCAACTTCTGAACGGGGAATAGGCTCTGACGATGCTAGAAAGGTGCGGCAGAAGTAACAATAGCTTGCCAGAACCTGATGGAATTTCTGGTGACAGCGGACTTGAATGATTACATCACGTGGAAACACCAGACACAAGGGTGAGCGTCCCACACAAGTTACATGAAATAATACTCCAAATGGAGGGGGACAAGCCCAGGAAAGTTAAAGGTCTCTTTTGGGAAAATCTGTCATCTGGTTATGACATCCTATTAGCAGAACAAGATTGGCCGCCAGTATTCGTTATGGAGTGCCCTAGGGGAGAAACGGTAATTTTTCCAGCATTCTCTGGCCTCGTTCCCATATATCTTAAACATGCATATGCACAGGAGTGGGCAGTTGCCCTAGCTCCAGCACTATACAAAAATCATGCCGGTTGGGATGAGGATTCAACCCACCACGTGATCCCGTTAAAAGTTTCACCAAATGCTCAGAGGCAATACCCAATAAAGCAAGAAGCTAAAAAACAGGTCAGGGAGATCTTAGATCAACTTGAATACCAAGTGGTGATTGAAACATGCACCTCACCAATGAACAACCCTTTGTTTCCCGTATCAAAACCGGACAACTCATATCGTCTAGTTTTAGATTACAGACATTTAAACACATGCACAAAGACATTCGCTGTCCAAAACGCACACAGTGCCGCATTAATGAATAACATTGTGCGGAAAAAGTACAAAACTACACTAGATATCGCAAATGGATTTTTCTGCCAAAATATAGCGCCTGAAAGCAGGTATTTGACCGCATTCTCAGCGTTGGGGTCCAAACGACAATTTTGTCGCCTCTCCCAGGGGTATAAGAACAGCCCGGGTTATTCTCAGCAAGAGTAACAGAGTTACTCCAAAAGTTTGATGAGGAAGCATTGTCCTATGTAGATGATATTTATCTGACGGACGATGACTTAAAAAAGCACTTGACCAGGGTGAGCACCATTATTATGGGATTCGCCTCTGAGGGCTACAAATTTAATTTTAGGAAATCAAAAATAGCCCACCTCAATGTCCTATTTTTAGGATATGAGCTTTCAAGTGAAGGGAAAAGCCTGGCAGCTAACTTTTTAGAAAAGTGTGCGCTGCTTCAACCACCAAAATCATTAAAAAATCTACAATCAATACTGGAATTCCTAAATTTCGGCAGAACATACATTTTAGATTACGCAGAAAGGGTAAAACCTTTCTATGACTTAATCAAACCTGACTTTTCAGTCAGACAATGGACACAGGAACACACAAACATCCTACGTTCACTACAAGAAGACATGATAGCTTCCAAACACTTACAGACACGCGTAAACGTACGCAACTTAGTGATCCGAATAATAGCGGGTCAATGCGGGTACACTTACTTAACCTTCAATGAAGGCGAAACCATACCAATCGCTTACAAATCACACCTGTACACAAGCGCAGAAATTCGTTTCACTTCAACAGAAAAAATCCTGACAGCAGTCAGACCGCTGTAGCAAGAGAAAGAGCACTGGCTCAGGGGAAACGCATAATTGTCGTAACCCCAGTACCAGCTTTAGAAGCTGTTACAAAGGCAAGCATTCCAAACGCAAAAGCCTTACATCCAAGATGGATACAATGGGCTAATTCTCTTACTGCAATGGACGTTGAATACAGATTTGATCCAAATCTAAAAACACAAGCATTTCTGCAATACGAACAAGAATATCCTCTACCAAATGAAATATTGCCTCTTGATCAGTATGAATATATTATTTACACTGACGGATCTGCTCAACCGACCATAGGGAGTAAGCAACAATACAGCGCGGCATGTGCTATCGTTAAAGGCCGCATGCGGGATGGAAAGTTCCATCAGAGTTGCACCAAAACGCAATCTCTAGGAGACTGCACGGCTCAGTTGGCAGAGTTAAAAGCACTGATACTGGCACTTGTAAATACGGATCACGAATTCCCCACACTAATTGTGTGTGATTCCTTTTACTGTGTACAGTCATACAATGAATATTTATATAATTGGGAACAAAACGGGGTTAAAGATGCAAAAGGTGGCACAATTAAGCATAAAATGCTATGGGAACTGGTAGTTGAGTTGAAGAACGAACAACTGAGGGCTCACATGATCCATACACTGAGTCATCAACGTGATGGCACTCACGTTGAAGGGAATTCATTGGCTGATGAAGCCGCAAAGGGGGCTGTACGCAAGGCTTCCGTAGCTGCAATCACTCGTTCAAAAACGAGGATAGACGGTGAGATTATGGTGGCTGTTAATGCTTCAAGCAAAAACAGCGGTGCAGTATCAAAGAAATTTCCACTCAAGTACTCCTACAAGTTAGATGCAAACAACATTCCATATGCTCAGATTCCTGGAGTGGGGGACAGAGTAATACCAAATATGGATCGTAGGCAAGGTTTAATACTAGCAGCACACGAGGGTTTGGGCTCTGCACATACAGGCGTTACAGCGACTATTTCATTGTTGAAACAGCGCTATTGGTGGCCAGGTCTAACAAAACAAACTAAAGACTATGGGGTCGATTCCGATCTCGGCCGAAAGCGCACCCAACACTATTCGTCCAGAAAAAAACCAAGCCGAACACGTGTTTCCCGACCGATTCGAACATCCGTTCGAATGAGCAAGTACGATGCGCATAACTGCCCAGATCCCGACCCAGCCGTACATACCCATTCCAGCTCCTGTTCCCCGCCCGAGCCGGATCCGTAAACGCCGAATCGAGTCGCACGGAAGCAGATATACAGCACCTTCCGGCCGGACTAGTACGATGCGCCTTCCGTACGCGCCGAACCCGTCGCTACGTCCGGCACGTCAGAGCATCCGGGAGAGCTGCACATAAGCTCCGATTCGTGCCACAAGTCGATCCACGGCTACGAGACGAACAAGCCAGCGACGAGTACGAGTCGAAGCAACGAGAAACACGAACGAGACGAACCAACCATGAATCCCATTGCGCAGGTCCTACCAATACTCTACATCTATTACCGGAACCGGTATGGACGCGTACGGCGCAGACGGTAAGTCAAACACCCACAACACAAACAAACGACACGTACCCGACATATGTCACACACACATAGGGATGCAGAAATGACGTACACTAGCAACAGCAGAACCATAGGGGCGGGATGGCCATCACCAATGACATACACACCCATAGGGGCCTGGATGCCTACCACTACCACCACCCCTACTCAGGGGGGGCTGGATGCCTACCACTACCACCACCCCTACTCAGGGGGGCTGGATGCCTACCACTACTACCATCGCCACCCGTAGGGGCCTGGATGCCTGTCACTACTACCATCCCCACTCATAGGGGGATGGATGTCTACCACTACCACCACCCCTACTCACGGGGGGCTGGATGCCTGTCACTACCACCACCCCTACTCATGGGGGCCTGGATGCCTACCACTACCACCACCCCTACTCAGGGGGCCTGGATGCCTGTCACTACTACCATCCCCACTCATAGGGGGATGGATGCCTACCACCAACACCACCCCTACTCAGGGGGGCTGGATGCCTACCACTACCACCACCCCTACTCAGGGGGGCTGATTGCCTACCACTACTACCATCGCCACACATAGGGACCTGGATGCCTACCACTACCACCACCCCCACTCAGGGGGGCCTGGATGCATGTCACTACTACCATCCCCACTCATAGGGGGATGGATGCCTACCACCAACACCACCCCTACTCATGGGGGTTGGATGCCTACCACTACCACCACCCCTACTCAGGGGGGGCTGGATGCCTACCACTACTACCATCGCCACACATAGGGGCCTGGATGCCTACCACTACCACCACCCCTACTCAGGGGGCCTGGATGCCTGTCACTACTACCATCCCCACTCATAGGGGGATGGATGCCTACCACCAACACCACCCCTACTCATGGGGGCTGGATGCCTACCACTACCACCACCCCTACTCAGGGGGCCTGGATGCCTGCCACTACTACCATCCCCACTCATAGGGGGATGGATGCCTACCACCAACACCACCCCTACTCATGGGGGGCTGGATGCCTACCACTACCACCACCCCCACTCAGGGGGGCCTGGATGCCTGTCACTACTACCATCCCCACTCATAGGGGGATGGATGCCTACCACCAACACCACCCATACTCATGGGTGCTGGATGCCCACCACTACCACCACCCCTACTCATAGGACGGGTAATGCATGACACAACCAGCATACTCCAACATAAGGAATGTCAGAAAAAGACATCCCCCCAACACCATGACAAGCGTGTGTAGTCTGTGTCAAATGCCTACAACACTGAACATGACATTGAACATACAATGTGACCCCCTATCACATGTGTCACACATAAATGTGTGTGGCCTCCACAATGCAAGCAGACCATGGTCAATGTGGCAATGGGGTCTAACCCCCCATCATCACAGTGACCAAAAGGTAAGTGTGGGGTCCATAGCTGAAGCACATTTTGAACATTGTGGCAATGGGGTCTAAACCCCCATCATCACAGTGACCAAAATGTAAGTGTGGGGTCCATAGCTGAAGCACATTTTGAACATTGTGGCAATGGGGTCTAAACCCCCATCATCACAGTGACCAAAAGGTAGGTGTGAGGTCCATAGCTGAAGCACATTTTGAACATTGTGGCAATGGGGTCTAAACCCCCATCATCACAGTGACCAAAAGGTAAGTGTGGGGTCCATAGCTGAAGCACATTTTGAACATTGTGGCAATGGGGTCCAAACCCCCATCATCACAGTGACCCAAATGTAAGTGTGGGGTCCATAGCTGAAGCACATTTTGAACATTGTGGCAATGGGGTCCAAACCCCCATCATCACAGTGACCAAAATGTAAATGTGGGGTCCATAGCTGAAGCACATTTTGAACATTGTGGTAATGGGGTCCAAACCCCCATCATCACAGTGACCAAAAGGTAAGTGTGGGGTCCATAGCTGAAGCACATTTTGAACATTGTGGCAATGGGGTCCAAACCCCCATCATCACAGTGACCAAAATGTAAGTGTGGGGTCCATAGCTGAAGCACATTTTGAACATTGTGGCAATGGGGTCTAAACCCCCATCATCACAGTGACCAAAATGTAAGTGTTGTCATGGAAAAAGCTGCAAATGCCAAACAGCATGGATGATTCCTGGTCACAGAACAACAAACACATCAGTGGCAAAGTAGTGCTTGTGTCCCATAGCAACATAGATTGGGTGAGGCAAACAGTGCAGTGCAAATAAGACATACCTTTGGCCATGTGCAGACAAACATCACCCATGGGGGCTGACATTGTCAGCATTCATCAATTACACAATGACAGAAGTGACCATCATAATGCAGACCCACATATCTGCACCAATGGACACACAAATGTAGATATCCTGTGGAGACTGTAGATGTGAGGTGAACAAATACCATACCATGGCAGCAATGGGACATACAAACCATGATCATTGTGCTGACTGATGACCTAGGAGATCCAGGGACAGCAGGGGAAACCCACCAAACAACATACAGCCAATGGCACACCAAAGATATGCCAATGCAGTGGTGCAGATGCACAAACACAAACAGGCAGCCTCACACTGCATATCAAACACAACAGGCAATGGGGGGGTGTGCCAGTGTCCCCAGGCAACCACACAACACATGAGGAGGCCTGAATCCCAATTATACAGATGTGTATACAGTGCCACACAAAAGTAACTCATGGATCTGATTCCCCTATGTGGGCAATCAGGCATTGTTAGATGAGAGGGAGCCCAAATTACACATGTCACACAAGCTTGTAGGAACAGCAACTAACACAGCAAGAGACAGACCCACCACAGCACTACCCCCAGGGACCCCACATTGTGGTGACACTGGCCGGCATGATAATCCCACTGTGATGACAAAGCTAGATGTCGTACACACTGTGAACCACAGTCATGTGTCCTGAGCAACAAACTACCATCACACCTACACAAGCACAAATCAATCAGCACGGCCTGTCAGCCAAGGCCAATATGGAGGTAGGGGTCTAGCCATGCAACAACTCTCATTTGCACACACTCAACACCACACACCTTGATCTCCACCAATGTGCAGCAGTGAAGCTCACATGGACTGGTGACATTGCACATGCACCCATGACAATCCCAGGGGTGGTGGTGGGAACTAAGGTGCAGAAACCCATCACACATGGCCAGTCAACAAGACTCGTGAATGTCTGACACACTGCACAGTACGCCGTACATGGGCATGACGTGAAATCCACCCCAATCAATGGGATCCCGGCCACAGTCACACACCAATGAAGAAGCCAAGGTCACCCACAAAGAACACACATAGACAACTTCCAACATTGCAGCTCTGACCCTGAGGAGTGGCAGCAGTCACACACACAACGTGTCACAATCACTGAAAGCTACCACAAACTGTAAATTACATGACTTGTGTAACCAACAAGTGCCAAGGGGAATCCTGACTGTGTCCCATCTGCGTTTGCCCACATCCCCAGACCTGACAACAAAGACAACTAGGGATGACAACCTGATGAACATTAGTTTGCCATGCACCCACATCCCGGAGAAACCAGGTCCAAGATGCTGGATGAACACAGGACAACTCAGCAAGCATCACAAACAGGAACATCCCTAGGGACACAGCCTGTGTAGGAAAAGGGAAGGGAACACACACAGACATGCTCACACAACCCACAACACGGGCCCAGCCAATGTCACGGGATTACACACTGCCATGAGGGCACTCCACTCCTGTGGACGGTCCGCTGTGCCAAACCTTGTCTGTGCACCACTCAAACATGTCAGCAGAACACTCTGTCAGTGAGTCAACGACTACAACACACTGAAGGCTCTGCTCACATCAGCCTGGGTACGGGAGTGTCACGTCAGTCATCTGCATACACCCAAAACACGTGTCAAGCAAGTTGCACTGTATACACAGATGAGTCCTTCAACATTGATGTGCTAAACTGCATGTCCAGTGGAGATGGGCACACAGTCAGGGAAACAGAAATATTGAACAGTGGTAAGCCCACCAGATGTGCATCAGTGTAAGCCAAAGATGTTAATTTACAAATGAAAAACGTACATCCCTGTGTCAAATGCAGAACATTACACCCTCAGACTGCAGCAAAGGATGCAATAGATCCAGACTACATTAGGACACATATCCCATGGACCACATGGAGTCCATCACAGCAACACTTCATTTACATGATCTGAACACTATTGCAACTGCAAATGCATGATGATACTCATCTACATCATGTACATCCAAAGAAAAACAACAAGTAAACAAAAAGAGGCTTTATTCAGCAAATGTCAAACTAAAAATTCAAGTCCAAAAGAAACTAATGGCCAGTCCAAATACACAGTCCCAACAGGGTGATATGTGACAACTTGTCACCCATTGCTTGCCTGCACTGGTACGGACAGGGGACATCCCCCTCGGAGGGGCATACAAGGGCCAAGCCAGGCACCGCAGGGACAGGATCAGGGGATGCCAGAAGGAGGCAGTAAAGGGGTGGTGGGTGCAGGAGTGTCACCGGCAACTGCAGTGGAGGTGTCTGACTCAGTGGGGGCCGGCACCACTGTAGGGCACAAGTCAGATGGTGTGGGTGCTGCAACCACTGCAGTGGGCCGGTCAGATGGAGTGGACTGGGTCCCCACTGCAGTGCCCGAGTCAGACGGGGTGGTTGTGGACTCCACTGCAGTGCATGACTCCAAGGGAGTGGAAGGGGGGCAGATGATGTGGGCAGGACAGAGGGGGGACCCGGTCTCCACACCAGTGGCACAAACAGGCAGAGCATCTGGTTTGGGGGTGGAAGAGCAAGTGGTAGGGGGGAGGGCCTAAGCAGTTTGGGGATGCAGTATCGGTGTGTGGGGGAACCTGGGGCAGGGTGTGGCGGTGGAACCTGTGGAGTGGTGGGCTGGGGGATGGAGGAGAGAGACTGTGTGGTGGAGCTGCGTGGTGGTGGTGGTGGGGTCTTGCCCTTCCTGGTCCGGGGGGACTTTCTAATGGGGTCCTCAGCCTGCCTGTGCCTGGGGGAGGGTGTCCGGGTATGAGGGGCACTCCCCTCTGTGTGCGGTGGTCGCCTCTTCCGCCTGGACTTCGTGTCAGGTGTATCTGTGGGGAAGAGGCCAAGCTCACAGAGGAAGAGCTTCTGGGAGGGGGGGGTTGCAGGTGAGGCAGGGGAAGGGGTTTTGGAGGGAGAGGCATCTGAGGACTGCGCAGTGCTCGTGGATGCGTGTGTGTGTGTCTCGGCCCCATCCCCTGTGGGTGAGATATCCACTGTGCGTGCGTGTGCGTCTGGATTTTGGCGTGTGTGTCTGTGTGCTACTTGTGTCTGTGCTGGTGCGTGACGGTGCCGGTGTGTGTGTGCTTGGGACAGGTAGGGTGCTGGGGATTGTGGATGGGGCAGAGGTAGGAGGGGCGAGGGACTGTTGCAGGAGGGACACTGCTGCCGTCAGTGAGGAGGCCATGGACTGATTGGTCCAATGTAGGGCAGACATGCCAGATGACATGCCCTCCATGAATGACACCAGTTGTGTCAAAAGACCCGTGTGCGCATGGAGGACACTCAGCATTGATGTCTGCCCTACATGGATCTGTTTAAGCAAGTCCACAGACTCCACACTCAGGGCAGCAGGGGGGACAGAGGCAGGGGGTGCAGTGCCTGGCATGAAGGAGACACGCTCCCCTACACGGGAGCCTCCACGGACATGTGGGATGGGAGCAGATGGGAGGGTGGATATGGTGGTGGTGGCGGGGACAGACTTGCTTGATGTCGCATCTGGTCTGCTGACACCTGCCTCCACAAGGGAGTCCTCACTGGAAGTGCTGTTTTCCCCAGCCGAGGTGGTCGTAGCTGAGGTCTCCTCAGTGTGGCTCCCCTCACCCTCCATTCCACTGGGTCCCTCGGTCTCCCCTGCAGTGGACCCAGTCGGGCTCTGCCGCTCCTCTTGGTCCGTGGAGCTGTCTCCTCCTGTGGCCGTGGATGTATCTGCAAACAATCAGGATAAACAGAGCAACATTAGTCACCTGTACTGACCACACACACCACAGTAAGTACAGCACATCACAGAGCAAGCCCTGCCATCATTTGCTAGACATTGCAATAAGTGCTGACACTGATTTGAAGAAGCCCATTGTCTGCCTGACAGTCAGTCATGCCACACATATCCTACCTGTCCATGCACCCATCTGTCTGCTGCCTGTTGTATGCGACTAATCATATGTGCACACATGCACCACATACACAGTTGTTGGACATCCAAGAGAACATATGGAAATGTGTCACTCCAAACACATGCCATCTCCTGCCACTGACTCAGTACATGTGTCAGGACAAGTGATGGGCAAATTCTCTGTTGATATGCGGCTTTTGGTACCATCACCAGACACAATGATGTCCTCATGTCCTGATAGACAATGCAACAATGGTGTGCATGCAGGACATGTCACACCACTGCTGGATCACCCTTTGCAATTGGAATGTCATGGCACAGGCCTGTCTGGCAAGTCAGTCATAACTGTCTCCTGTCACAGGGGCAGTGCATACACACAACACCAGTCTGCACTGTGTCACAATCATGGAAGTTCCTGAAAAGTAAGCCCTGTAGCTGACAGGTGCACATGTGCACCCCTGGCCAGCCACATCATGAGGACTGAGATGATCCCACGTCAATCAAATGAGACATTTGAGTGACTGCAAACACAAATCCATACACATGAGCACTTCAACGTTTGATGAGAATGAACCAAAGCTGCCTGCACCCCAATGTTTCATACAAAATTGTGCACAGTCAAGGGATCAGAGACCTATGCATTGACCTATGTGCAGATCCCATAGTCATAACTCTGATGGCTGGCCACCCCAAATTGTGAAACACTCCAGGAGTCCAAATAGCAAGGCAACACCACGGTGACACAGAGGCATACACCTGAGTGCCCTCTTCACAATGCCCAATATGTATGCTGACACACGGGAGTGGGAGAACAGAGTGCCTTCGATGTCCGGAGTAGGCATTACAGTCCTGGTCCATGTGCAACATGGTATTACCCTGAACACTAGGCAGGTGGCTATGCATATGTCACACACATGATGTACATACCACTGAGGCTCCTACCTTGGTCTCTGCAGCAGCATGGGTGTGTGGCACATACCCCAGACATGTGGTGAGTCAGAGCAGCAATTGGAACACATGTTAAAGCCATATCCAGAGTACATGTCAGATCACAGGCATTGTGAGCAATTGTACCACCCATGCAGCCCACCACAAAGTTCCTGTAACTGATGCTGTCCCCAACTTTAACCACAGGTAACTGCAAGTACACAGTACCCAGGTGACCTAAGTCACAGACTGTAAGGGCCACACCTGTGTATCAGATGAGGAGGGGGCATGACACAAGTGAGGGACATGAGTACAGGACGACATGACAGTTGTACTGTGGAAGTGGAACCAGGCTAAAGGAGTGCATAGAGCATGTCAGTCAAAGTACACAGTTGAGGCTAGCACTTACCCCCTCCTTGCTGCTGTCTGGCCTTCAGCTGCCCATCCAGGTCAGGGAAGACCACCGCCAGGATCCGGAGCATGTGGGGGTCAGGGTCCGGTGTCCGCCCCTCCTGCGAGGAGGCGACAGCTTCAGCTGGACCCTTGCGATCCTCCGGGTCCAGCCCCGAAGGTCCTGCCACCTCTTCTGGCAGTTGCGGATCCTGCGCCTGTAGACCCCCACCGATCGTACTGCCCGGACGATGGTCAGCCAGATGTCCTGCTTCTGGTGGGCATCAACCTGTGAGGATGACAAAGTGAAAAGGCCATTACTACACATGCAACATTTCCGTGCATCACACAGTTGGATATACATGTCTCAATCACAGGGGCATATGATGTACACAGGCAGTGCAACTATGGCTATGGACAGTTTGCCAGCAGTTACCACATGGTATCATTGCCTGGGAAGTCAAACCTTGTTGGAATGCACTGTTACTGCACTATACCTGTTCAGTGCATGTAACTACACACTTTGGGGGCTGACAACTATTCAGTGAGCATGCTAGCCACTGTAAGTCTTGCTAGTCAGACAACATGCACAATTAGTAAGGCAGTGGACAGCACACTCACCTGCTCCCCTGGTTTCCCATACAGCTTGCTGTACTGTGGAAGGAGGCTGTCCAGCAGGGCCTGGTTCTCCTCAGTGCTGAAGGCTGGGCTCTCTCTACAGTACGTGCCATTGCAGTGGCCAGAGGATGCAGACACAGCAGCAGTGGTGGTGGCAGATGTCGTCCTGGAGCATGTAGTGCAGGCAAGTGAGCTCTCAGGGGAACAGCCAGCATTATATGTGTGCTGCAGAGGCAGATACTGTCCCATGTGTCCAAAGTGATAGGTCCAAGTCGTTTGCATCTTCTGAATCTGGCCAATTCATGGAATTGCACCACTTATACACGCCCACAGCATCCTTCAAAAGTTCAACTTCATGACACCCATGAATTTGCAACATTGTTGTGGGTGGCCAACTGAATTCACTGCATCAGACTCGTTAAAGCTTCGAAAACGCGTCCGTTACCATGTCAGGCCATAGCCAATGTGTGCGCACCGATCGGACCATTGCTGTACAACGTGTATTTCGAAAAACAACACGCATCCGTCCACATCATATGCAATGGCCAATGCGTGCGCGCCGATCGGTCCATTGATGTACAACGCGTATTTCCGTCCACATCAAATGCAATGGCCAATGCGTGCGCATTGATCGGTCCATTGCTGTACAACGCATATTTCGAAAAACAACACGCATCCGTCACATCATATGCAATGGCCAATGCGTGCGCACCGATCGGTCCATTGATGTACAACGCGTATTTCCGTCCACATCAAATGCAATGGCCAATGCGTGCGCACCGATCGGTCCATTGCTGTACAACGCGTATTTCTGTCCACATCATATGCAATGGCCAATGCGTGCGCACCGCTCGGTCCATTGCTGTACAACGCGTATTTCTGTCCACATCATATGCAATGGCCAATGCGTGCGCACCGATCGGTCCATTGCGGTACAACGTGTATTTCTGTCCACATCATAAGCAATGGCCAATGCGTGCGCACCGATCGGTCCATTGCTGTACAACGCGTCCCTGTACAAATTACTCGCATATGTCACCATGGTTGTCACTGGTGAACGTATGCCAGCCACAATTACTTGCCAGGGACTCAGGGGCACACCTACAACACCACATCCTGTCCACACTGTATCCTAAGGCATGTAAGGCTGCATTACCTGTGTGTGTATGGGGGTCAACATGTGGTTTTTTTGGTGGCACTTGGGGGTAGCCACTCCCAGGCTGTGCACGTGTTCATGGGGACAGAATCCTTTGTGTGTTGTGCACATGACCACTGTGATGTGCAACTGTTCAGTTCAGGGCATGTGGCATGATCACATTTCCAGGTTGTGTATGTGTATGTCATGTCACATACACCCTGAGTCCAATGTGGGAAGGTATGTACTTCACAGGGTGACCCATTGCCACAATAGTGATGGCCCTCCACAGTCTGTGTGCATGTTGTGTTTCAGATGTCTCTGATTCAATGTGCACAATGGGAGACAGTCTCCACATCCACGTTGTTTGTGCATCTACTTTGAAGTTGTGCGTGTGTGTGTCACAGACGTCCATGTCTGTCCTGCAGAGGCAACAGGGGCCACTACCTGTGGGAGTCATGGTTGTTTTGCTGACGTGTACATGATACGCCATGTCATGCCACTGTCCATGTGGCAATACAGGGTCCCTGGGAATCTACCTTTCAATGAGCTGTGATGCCTGTGGAACATCTGTCCTCACTTGTCACTGTGGTGTGTGTTTGGAACGTGACAGCAGTACATGGGTACTGTGACACAGCCGAATGATTTCCCATAGCACGACCTGGAACTTGTTGTCAACACATGTTGAACTGTGATGTTAGATGTTGGCCATGTAGGTGCCATATATGTCCATACAGAACGGCACACACATCAAGTACTTGTGTCTTGTAATGATGTATCATGTGATATTGAGTATGGTCAATGCCACATATGTGGGGTGACTGACAATCTTTCTTTGTTCACCTATGCACTGCAGGGCACCAGCTGTCCATAGACCATTCCCTGACCTTGCAACCATGGTTGAACGTGACTGCATCCGACGGTACCGCTTCAACAGGCCGCTGATTGAGGAATTGACGGTGTGGTTGGCCCCACATTTGCAACCTGGCCGGACATACCCTACAGCGCTGACCCCCAAGGTGAAGGTGATGGCAGCCCTACACTTCTTTGCCACCGGTACCTTTCAACACACTGTGGCGTCTGCTGGTGGGATGTCACAGACCATGTTCAGCCGTGTGCTACGTGATGTTTTGGAGGCAATGTTGAGATACCTGAACCAGTACATCTATTTCCCTAAACGTCAACAACTCACTTACGTCAAGAGTGACTTCTATGCCCTGGGGAGGATGCCACATGTCATTGGCTCCATTGATGGGACACATGTGGCTTTGGTACCACCACAGGCACATGAGCAGGCATACAGGAACAGGAAACATTACCATTCTATCAATGCTCTGGTGGTATGTCTTGCAGATATGAGCATCTCACATGTGTGTGCCCGTTTCCCCGGTTCTGCACACGATGCCTACGTGATGAGGAGTAGTCGCATCCCGAGGATGATGTCACAGATGCAGAACCAGCGTGCCTGGCTTGTCGGTGTGTACTGACTTTTTACCATTGTGTGTGTTCGGCAATGTTGTACTCCACCCTCTTTACCCAACTCAGCTAATGTGCAATTGTCTGTATGTAGGTGACTCCGGATACCCCAACATGCTGTGGTTGCTGACACCCCTCAGGAACCCTGTGACACCAGCCCAGATGCGCTACAATGAGGCACATGGTCGGACCAGGAGAGTGATCGAGCCGACAATTGGTCTCCTGAAGAGCCGCTTTCGCAGCCTGGACAAGACAGGAGGGGCCCTCCCATATGCCCCAGTAAAGGTGTGCAAGATTGTCATCGTCTGCTGCATGCTACACAACCTGACAGTGCGGAAGGAGTTGCCTCTCATCCTGGATGACGATGACCAACATCCGCCACCTGTGGAGGATCCTGGCCTGGGCCACGATGCCAGTGATGAGGATGATGATGATGATGATGGTGATGTCCGCACACAGCTCATCACCAACTTCTTCAGCTGAATGTGAGTATCCAGAGATGTCATGTCAATGATTTGAGTTTGCATGATATGTGTTGGTGGTGCTCTGTTGCTGTTTGAGTGTGGCCATGTGCTACTTGACTGTATGCGTGCAGCGATGTGTCCTTACAGGTAGTCTGTACTCCCCAACAGTGTTGACATGCTAACTTGGTTTTGTGTAGGTATCTTGTGACATGTATTGGGCATGAGTATTGCAGTTCTGTCCTGTTCTTCAGTGCTTTTGACTGTGTGTCATGTCTGTCCTTCACAGGGTGCTTTCAGAGTTGTTTGGTCAACTCGGATCCCCCGACACCATGATTCAACTTCCAGGGTGGAAGCAGTCGTTTCCCTACAGGTGATGTGCCCCACACCCCTGGACTTTATTTCTTCTACACTTGTTGACTGTGTGGCCACTGCCACGTGGGATTACCTTGCATCTGTAGTGGAAACAACATGTTGCAAATGTGTAATAAACCTGTGCTTCACTTTGGGATGTGCGTTGTCTGTGGTCACACATCTGACTGACATTTGCTTGCTGCACCTGTGGGCTAGTTAACACAGACTGTGAATAGGTGTGGTGTCTGTGCATTCCACTGTATTTCCTGGCAACATCAGTGTAGGCGATGAGTCAGATGGCCCTGGTGTGTATGTGTTGTGTTGCCCTAGTGGTGTGTCTCCCTCATATGTGTCACGTCTCCATGACTCACATGACGGTGTTGAACATGCTGTAGCAGTTAGCATGCACAGTGTCATTTAGCAGATCATCATCTCCATGACAAAAACAACGTTGGAATCACAACAGAGGCAAGTATGGTGTATTAGTGAGTTTATTTACATACATGTGTGAGGATAGTGCACAGGATGGTGGGTGCTGTACATTGGGATTGGAATCCAAAGTTCCCAGATGAGTTGGAAGTGTTGGTAGCAGAAATGTCCTGAGTAAAGTCCACAGTCATCTGATGCATTAGTCCAACTTAAACTCCCCATGTCATGTGGAGAGTTGTGTTGCATTTGACAGGGTGAACAGTTTGCACACAAAGGAGAATTTCCAGAACAGGTGTTGGGTTCCTGGGGGATGTACATGGCCATCGGCCTCTCAGTTGTCCTTCCTCGGATGGCCCCTCTTCTTTCTGGGGGGACCCTCACGTGCAGGCCGCTGCGGTGCAGAGGACTCTCCACCAGAGTCATCCTCCCTCCCTGTGGCAGTTGCAGTTGTTGCAGCACCAGATGTTGTGGGCACACAGGGAGGTGTGGCCATGTTGGTGCTAATCTGGCAGAGGCATGTCAATATGTCCCTCTGCACCGCTGTCAGTTCTTCCAATGTGTCCCACTTGGACTCCATGCCAGACATGTGTGTCTCCACACAGGACATGTGTGTCTCAACTCGGGACATGTGGGAGTCCAAGCGGGCATGATGGGCAGCCTGCTGCTGTTGAATGTCCTTGAGGATCCCCACTACCTGGCTGACCTCTCCGGTGCTATTCTGGTACGCATCAGCAATGCGTACCAGTTGTGGGTCATCATGCAGTCCAGACCCCTCTGCAAACAGCGACCTCTGCCTACCACCCCTCCCACCACCCCTGGCCACACGTGCGGGACCTGCGGTGGCACGCACAGGTGACCCTAGGCCCCCTTGGGGGTTGGTACTGGGGTTGTTGTCCGTTGCTTCACGGTGGCCTGTGGTCCCTGTGCTGTTGTCATTGAGTGTCCTTGGTCTGTCCGTGTCGGCGGGGGTGGTCTGTGTGTCGGCAGATGTTGGAGGAATGGGTGCAGGGGGTGCAGATGGTGGTCCTGCTGGTGCTGCATGATGACTCACACCAGAGGTGCCAGGTTGATCTTCGCCATCCGATGAGGGCAGAGGCTGTTCCACACCAGTGAGCTCATGGGCCACCGGAGCCTGGGACAGGGACTCCTCCTCATCTGCTGCTGTGTCCCCATCATCACCTGTTTTTGGAAGAGACACACAATGTATGTTATGTTTCTGCAGGCATCAATGGTTCAAACACATGGCAGTTGTGACTGTACCTCTGGATGCGGCCCTGTACATTGCATTGTCCTAAGTTGTCACAGTCAGAGGTTGATATTGGTGTGGCTCATTGTCCTGCCAACCTGATGCTTTGCAATGTGGATGTTGAGGTGTGTGCATGACCTGCATTGGTGGTATTTGGTTGACATCCGGACCTCCTTCTCCCCCCAGCCCAGTTATCCCACCATGAAGCATGCCACCCTTACAGTGGGTGCAGGTTAACTCTCAGAATGTCAGTCAGTGGTGTCCTGCTGTTGGTTGGTGCCCAGTTCCCAGCAGGGCCTGGTGCTCCCCACAACAGAGGACCATTGTCAGACATCTTTGAAGTGGCTTTTCACTCCCTGTGAGGTGTGCATGCTTCAGTGTGAGCTTGCTGGGCCATGTGGGTGGGGGATGTTGAGCTGTGACTACCACTCCCATCATGCTATTGCCTACACCCCCCTTCCCAGCATGCCCATACTTCCTTCCTTTTGAGTCGACTTCACTGTGTGTGAGTGTGAGAGCAATGGCAAGATGGCTGACAGTGGTGTCCTGCTGTTGGTTGGTGCACAGTTCCCAGCAGGGCCTTGTGCTCCCCACAGCAGTACCCAGTGTCAGCCATCTTGTCAGTTCTTTTCCACTCCCTGTGATGTAAGCATGGTTCAGAGTGGTGTTGATGGGCCAATTGTGAGGGTGACCAATATCTGTGACTACAACTCCCATCATGCCATTGCCTACACCCCCTCTTCCCAGCATGCCCATACTTCCTTCCTTTTGACTCTGCTTCCCTGTGGGGTAGTGTGCCTGTGCTGACAGGATGGCTGACAGTGTTGTCCTGGCGTTTGTTTGGCTACAAGTCCCAAGAGTGTCCCTGTGCTTCACACAGCATAACCCAGGGTGGTGGTTCTTTGTGGGATTTTAATTAGAGTGTGAGGCATTGCATTCTCCCAGGTGAGTTGTGTGGACTTTGTGTAGAGGGGGTGTGTGAGAAAAGCTGCTTGTGTCTATGGTCAGAGCTGTCAGTCCTCCTTCCCACCCAGCCAGATATCCCACCATGGAACGTGCTTCCATTGCAGGGAGTGCAAGTTGTCTTTCAGGATGTCAGTCAGTGGTGTCCTGCTGTTGGTTGGTGCACAGTTCCCAGCAGGGCCTTGTGCTCCCCATAGCAGTACCCAGTGTCAGCCATCTTGTCAGTTCTTTTCCACTCCCTGTGATCTGAGCATGGTTCAGAGTGGTGTTGATGGGCCAATTGTGAGGGTGACCAATATCTGTGACTACCACTCCCATCATGCTATTGCCTACACCCCCCTTCCCAGCATGCCCATACTTCCTTCCTTTTGAGTCGACTTCACTGTGTGTGAGTGTGAGAGCAATGGCAAGATGGCTGACAGTGGTGTCCTGCTGTTGGTTGGTGCACAGTTCTCAGCAGGGCCTTGTGCTCCCCACAGCAGTACCCAGTGTCAGCCATCTTGTCAGTTCTTTTCCACTCCCTGTGATGTAAGCATGGTTCAGAGTGGTGTTGATGGGCCAATTGTGAGGGTGACCAATATCTGTGACTACAACTCCCATCATGCCATTGCCTACACCCCCTTCCCAGCATGCCCATACTTCCTTCCTTTTGACTCTGCTTCCCTGTGGGGTAGTGTGCCTGTGCTGACAGGATGGCTGACAGTGTTGTCCTGGCGTTTGTTTGGCTACAAGTCCCAAGAGTGTCCCTGTGCTTCACACAGCATAACCCAGGGTGGTGGTTCTTTGTGGGATATTTAATTAGAGTGTGAGGCATTGCATTCTCCCAGGTGAGTTGTGTAGAGTTTGTGTAAAGGGGGGGGGGGGTGAGAAAAGCTGCTTGTGACTATGGTCAGAGCTGTCAGTCCTCCTTCCCACCCAGCCAGATATCCCACCATGGAACGTGCTTCCATTGCAGGGAGTGCAAGTTGTCTTTCAGGATGTCAGTCAGTGGTGTCCTGCTGTTGGTTGGTGCCCAGTTCCCAGCAGGGCCTGGTACTCCCCACAACAGAGGACCATTGTCAGACATCTTTGAAGGGGCTTTTCACTCCCTGTGAGGTGTGCATGCTTCAGTGTGGGCTTGCTGGGCCATGTGGGTGGGGGATGTTGAGCTGTGACTACCACTCCAATCATGCTATTGCCTACACCCCCCTTCCCAGCATGCCCATACTTCCTTCCTTTTGAGTCGACTTCACTGTGTGTGAGTGTGACAGCAATGGCAAGATGGCTGACAGTGGTGTCCTGCTGTTGGTTGGTGTACAATTCCCAGCAGGTCCTTGTGCTCCCCACAGCAGTACCCAGTGTCAGCCATCTTGTCAGTTCTTTTCCACTCCCTGTGATGTGAGCATGGTTCAGAGTGGTGTTGATGGGCCAATTGTGAGGGTGACCGATATCTGTGACTACAACTCCCATCATGCTATTGGCTACACTGACTTCACCAGCATACACAGCATTCCTTCCTTTCAGTGAGCTTCCCTGTGAGGTGGTGTTCTAGTGGTGGCAAAATGTCTGACAGTGTTTGTTGGTTAGATTTGTACCACTGCCTTGCTCTATTTGTTGTTAGGTTTGTACATGTCATGACACAGTTACATATCACTATGAGATGACATGTATTGTGTTTATCTAACTAACATACACATCTTGGGATGATTATCTTTTGGTTGCTGTGGATTTGCTAAGGGTGCATGGTTTGACTATCCCCTTGACAGTGATGTGTGTGTATTGTCACACAATATTGGGTATATTGGTTGTGTACTCACCAGGCTCTGGGATGTTTGATAGTCCATATACGCTCACTGGTGGTAGGATGGCCCGCACCTTCTCCTCCCAGGGCCTGAGGTATACTGGTTTGGCAGGAGGGCCACTGCCGGTGCGATGACTCAAGGCGTAATCCTTCTTTAGTAGGTCCTTGACCCTCCTGCGCACATCATACCACCTGTTCTGGATGTCTTCCTTTGTGCGCAAACATGGTGATTGTGCGTTCACCCTGTCGACGATCCTTTCCCACATCTTGGTTTTCTGCGACATGGGTGTCTGTTGGACCAATGTACCAAACAACTGTGGCTCTACCCTGAGGATCTCATCTACCAGGACTTCCAATTCACTGTCTAGGAACTTTGGATTCTTCTTTGGGGGCATGGTGATGGGTGGTGGTGGGTGTTGATGTGTGTGTGAGTGTGCAAGTGAGGGTGGGTGTGTGTAGGTTTTGCTGGGTGTATGTGAGGGTGCTATTTGGGAGGTGCTAATGGTGTGTGGCTTGTGTGATGGATGAGTTGTGAGTGTGTCTGTGTTTGCTGTCTGATGGTGTTCTGTGCTGGCAGGTCAGTTGAATTTGCAAAGGATCATGGTAGGGATTTGTGGCCTTTATATGGGGGGGTTGTGGGTGTGTCTTTGTTCCATGTTTTTTCACCCCTGTATTTATTGACTTTGTCATTGCTTGTTTGGCCCTTTTTTTTTTGTATTTTTCCTTTGTGGGTTTTGGGCATGTAGGAGACGTTCTTCTGACTGAGTAGGACGCTGAAGTTGGCTCGTGCAGGCTTCTCCGAGTCTTTCAAGCTGTGTTTCTGCTGTGTTTCATGTGCGGCGTACGCGTCGGTTGCGGAGTATTGGGTTGCTTCGGCTCGGTTTTGTATGCGTGTCGGTCGTGCGGCTTGGGCTCCGTGCGACTCGGTCTGGTTTTCCACGCATTGCATCGTACTGCGGGGGTCGGAGTTCGCGGGTACGTTTCTGTCGGGTTCATTCCTGGTGCGTGTCGGTCGGTTCGATTCACGTGGTTTTCCGGCCGGATAGCTGGTTTCCGTGCGGTTCGGTCGTTCGGCTTGTGTTCCGTGCGAGTCGGTCGTGATTCACATGCATTGCATCGTACTGCGCGGATCGGGCAGCGCCGCTACGTGTCGGTCGGACAATATTCCCGTACCGAGTCGGTCGGTACGTTTTCCGGCCCGAATCGGAATCGGCCCCTATGTCTTGAAATGTGACATCTGCCAACAGATGAAAGGCTCCACCATAACACGCCCGGCGCAGACACCATTACTAATATCTGACAAACCTCTCACATGGGTGTATCTGGACCACTGCGGCCCCTTACAATCTGATGGGGCTTACAAGTATAACATGGTTGCAGTGGATTCCTGCTCAAGATTCCTATGGGTATGGCCTCAGCGCTCAGCTGACGCTCGAACTGTTATCAAAGATTTGTGAGTCTTTATAGGGACATACGCAGTTGGCACGTTACATTCTGACCGTGGCCCGGCGTTTAGCTCTCGGGCTTACAAAGAGGCCATGGAAAGTATGGGCGTTGCACTGCGGTACTCCTCTCTGTACCATGCTGAGGGAAATTCGGTTGTGGAGAGGAAAAACCGGGACTTAAAGCAATCTTTAACAGCTAGGGTATTAGGCAAGGACGGTAGTTGGGTCAATCACCTTTATGGCGTACAAAGAGAACTAAATAACCAGCCAAGAAATTCTCTAGGGGATGTCACTCCATATGAGGTCCTATTTGGGACGAAAATGTGGGTACCTGATCTTGATTGTGATGGCGCAGTGGCGGATGAGAAACCATTTGATATCCATGATCGTTTGGCTGTTTTACAGGATCTAAAGGAATCCAGGACACAACAAAGTAACGTTATCCAGAAACAGACCGCCACTGGGGAAGTCAAGGCAAACACGTCAAGACCTGTCTGGATCCCAAATATCGGGGATCTGGTCAGAGAGAAAATAGCGGACAAAAAAGAATTTGGACCATCATACAGAAAGCCTGTACCTGTCCTAGCAGTTCAAGGAACAAGAACTGTACTTTTGCCGCCTCTTGCCGGAAAAAAGGAGAAAAGATTTGTCTCAATCGACTTAATCAAGCCACACTATGTGGCCGATACTGAACAGTAGGCCTCGTGGACTCCACAGTAGCAGACGCCCTCCTCTAGCTACCATCCAAGAAGTTCAAACAGAAAGACTCATTACGTTTGAAGAGCCTCCTGTGCGGAATGAAGGACTAAGCAACAATCCTATGGAATTCGTTCCCCTTGAACCAGAAGTTCAACTTCAAAATCAAACTCAAAACAACACACAAGTTGCAATTAGACCAAATACAGACGTCTACGTCAACATGCCTCGACGAGAGCAAAATGAGATTTCAACAAATCCCGATGCAATTCCTACAATTGATCGAACTGCTTCTGGCTATTTCATGAACTTTGATACGTTTTCCTTGGATCCAAGTGAACTGGAAACGACGCCAGCCCAAAATTCACGCAAGCAGCAAGTTAAAGACTTTTTAAACTTTCTTAAAAAGACTTATCTGGTATGGCCTTGGTTAGAACTCTGGGTAATTACTGGGATTCTATTTTTTCTTTTCTGGCTAGGCTTAGTTATAACTTTTAGCATGCTTATTAATGGACGATACCTTCAACAAAGCTCCACAGCCCAAAAAGTTAATTTGATTTTAAAACCACATCAATCTTCACATCGTGAACAAAGAGACTTGTCAACAGTGAACATCACAGCAGTTCCTATACCGGACGGTATAGTCTGAGACAAAGTTGATTTTGATATATTCGGTCCAACTGAACTTTTAAAACTTTCACATGTATTTACAATTTCATTAAGTGATATCATTACCTCCAGTACATTTTCTGATGATTGGGACTCTGAAACTGTTAATAACATGTTGTCTGATTTAGAATAAACTGCCGCATTTCCGAACACTGAAATGTTAGAAGGTAATTCAGACTATGACACTTTGTACTGTTACCAACATTATGGTCATCATTTCCTACACAAATCTATTTCACCTAGAAATGTTTTTGAATACCACCCTACATTGCCCTACACCACCAAAAAGTAGTTTGCATACATTTGCACAGAAATTTGCATATTTTTCAGGTTTTAACACCACTGACCCGACCTCATATTATTATAAAGTTACACCAACATCGGCACTGAAAATTATGTTAACAAACACCAAACAGATATACTCTGCTTCCTTTATTGCCCAATTGTCTGAACAAGGTTTTGACCTATCGAAGGACACAATAGACTTAAAATCAGTCTGGGGTTCTAGGGACTGGCAAGTCCAGGGAACAGAAGCGCTATTTAGAGCATGCCTCATTCCACAGCAGATGATATTTCTAAATGACACTGTGCAACAGACATCCTGTCTTGGACTAGCCAAGAACGAGGACCTGAACACACCTCGATTTCCAACACCATCTCAGATGGAGGGGTGGCAAAATTCGACTTCAAAAGAAGGGGCAACAATAGATGACATTTTACAGTACAATAGAACAGACCCTGATTGGGAAAAATGGGTGGTTTGGCCCTTAGACACGAACACATGTCAGAAAAGATTCTGGGGTATGACCGAAGGGTTCAGTATCCACAGGCCAGACCCACGTTATGTACAGAGAGAACATCCAGGGGTAGTGACATCCTATAGTGTTGGGAAGTTGTGCCTTGATTGGCTAGAAACCTCAACACTCACAGAAGTGAAACAACACTTAGCTTTACTCTCACAAGACATGGATCTTAGGGATTTTTTACTAGGTCCCAGGAAACCTCGTCAGAAACGTTTCATATATGCTGGCATTTATGCTGCCTATAATGAAAACTGGAAAATATCCCAACAAGAGGCCGCAGAGAGAATACGGGAAATAGACCGTATTAACTTGGAGAAATCTCTAGCAGTGGTAGACAACGGGTTAACAACTTTGACCTCCAGGATATATTCCTTAGGCAACATTGTATCTTCTGCGATAGACATACTGGAACAAGATTTAGCCATATTACAACACGGGCAATCTCAGTTACAATTCACGGTAGCGGAATCTCCGTCTACGGAATGGCTTATCCATGGCCACATCACTCTACCGGTCACTACTTTTCAGTTTCAATATTGCCTTGAGCAACAGCAGGCTGGCAAATATGAAAAGATGGGAAAGGAATACATTAAGGAATCTTGGGAGTTACCATACAGATTTCGATGCCAAAGTGGGGATCGGGAAGTGTTTCTAAGCGGTACAAACTGCAAGTACGCTCTAAGCGGTTCTCTCATGGGCCAGGACATTTCATTGCACGGAGCTTGTAATGGGTTGGTAGCAAACTTGTCCTGCCACATGAAAGGGACTCCAGCTGCCGTGATTAAACCGCTATTCGAGCTGCTCTCAAATGGGAGTTACTTGATGCTGAACGATCAAGGTTGCTGTGGGATGATTCCAGGCATCGCCTATCTGGTCACTGTGAACTCCAGGGTTACTTGCTGTATGCAAGTATTGTTTCCCCCAACAAGTACAGTCAGGGAGGCGCCGTTATGGCCTTCATTGAATGTTTCCTTTATACAGCTTGATACTTTGAGCAGACTGAAAGCCATGCTTTTGCAGTGAACAGTACCCTTAACCTCCGCTCGAGAGACCTTTGATCTTCAAATCGCAAGGACCTCGACTGAGATACAGGCACTTATACGTACAAACTGCCCCTTTCATTTCGCAGAAATGGTGGGTCGTATCTTTAACATGTCTGATACGAGTGGTATTGTACACCTATTTAAGACCATAGGGTCAGGATTTCTAAGCACCTTTCAGACAATCCTCAGAGTTATTCCAAATTTTATACACTCCATATTGGGAAGCGTTTTTGGAGGTCTTCCACTGATCCTGCTTTCTATCGCTGGGATCCTGATTGTCATTTTCCTGCTCCGCAATGGACGGCCCAATTACCAACGAGATGGCAAAAGCGCTTCTGGAGCGCAAATACCATGAGCGCATGATACAGCATCTGGGCACACCTCGCCTACGGGAACTAAGTGCCTCTTGGTTCCTATCGTTTAGACCAGTCTGGATGGACTGCATCTTACCTGTTCTTTGATGCCTGTTTTGCAGTGAAGAATGCGTGTTGGATCTCTGTCTGACACTTGCAACGGACACGCCTGCGGACTTGAATACCCGGCTGGAACCCCTGAGGGCCCACGCTCAGCAATGTCCCCAGCGTATTCCCATCTTGATGGCTGCATGCCTCGAGAATCCGCAGGTGCCTTTTACTACTGGGTTGAGCATCAGCTCCACCACTAGCACCACTAGCACCTAGGTATCGACTACAGCACCGGCTGCCTCTACACCAGTTGTTGGCAGTGCTGAATACCATCTGTTCTCCATTGACGTACTTTGCGAGGTGTTACAAGGACTGTCCCCTGCAGCAGCAAGCAACGACGATGTTGCGTCTCCCAGCCAGGACACTTAATCTAAAATTGGCTCATTGTGTGCTGGGAAAGAATTCAGTTTGTTCTTTTTTCTCCAAAACTCAACTAAATTTGGAACATTTCCTTTAATATTGACACTTTTGCTGAAAAGCATGGCCTCCTGACGCCTATAGTGGTTCGACCTATATTAACAAACTCATCTAGGACTTTGGCTTAAATGACATTTCCAAAACAACTGACTTTCATTTTTTTTTTTAAATATTCTTTATTGTTTTTATACCATTCGAGAGCCACCCCCTGCCCACGTCCCCCCCCCACCCTTCTCAGACAATTACGAATAAGCATAACATTGTTACAAACTTCATTGGTATTGTAACAACAAATACTTAATTCATCTGGTGCAACATTATCCACCATGATCTATACATTAAGATCGTAGTTATTTTATGTTTGGGTTTCACCATTACATACAATAAATAGGCGGGGATCTATCCTGTCCCACTATGGCTTTGCATCCACTTTATTAGAGGATCCCATATTTTCAACCCCCTTTTGCGTTTATTACGCCCCTTTCTTGTATATATAGCTACTTCTAAGCTACATGTCGCCAATAATCAGGCGCGCCATTGTTGAAACACCGGCGGGGTTGGATCCAGCCAAGCTGAAGCTATACATATCCTTGGGACGGCCATTGCCACAAAGATCAATCCTTGCATGTTCCTTGGTCGACTTACTCCAGCTATACCTAAAATTATTTCTTCAACTGAAATTTCTATTCTTGTATTTAGAATCTCTGATAAAAAGCCTGATATATCGGTGATTAACTCCTGTAATACATTACATAATGCAAACATATGCACAATATCGGCCTCATACAAAGCACAGCGTGGGCATACTGTTCCTTTACCAGACCCCCACTTGGCTATCTTGCTTGGCGTGTAATATAACGAAAAACAAGTCTTGTAGTATTGTGCTTGTAGTCTGGTGGACATTAGAAGAGACTGAGATAATTCATAAGAACAGTAAAAAGTTTCAGCTAAAACCCCCAATTTAGCCTGCCATTTTAAAAAGCATTTATCCATATCATCTGGCAAAAAGGCATTCATGCATTCGTAAACTTCTCCAATAGCTACTGTTCTATTTTTGATTAGGATTTCCATGGTTTGGACTCTTTGAAATGTGGATCCTCCACCCCCCTTTCTCCACAGAAAATCCCTAACCTGGAGAAATTTTAAAAAAATCCTTATGGTCTAGTGTATAATCATTTTTTAATTCGTCAAAAGACTTCAGCCCTAGAGTTGAATAAAAACAACCAAGCTGCGTGATCCCCGCCCGTATCCATCTACCCATACATGCATCCGTAAAGATCTCTGGTAGATTGTGATTATTAATTAACGGTGTATAGAAGGATAACCTACCAATTCCCAACAATTTACGTGCATTTTTCCAAACTTTATGAATGCCAAAAAGAGTTTTAAAACGGACTTTCTTAAAATAGCTATCATGTAATTGCCGCCAAAGGCACCCTCTAGTTTCTTCACCCAATATAAGTTCCTGCGGTGTTGGAATACTGGCATTTGTCCTGTTGTCTGTATTTGTCGATAATAGTTCAATGCTGTATCTTAATGTAGTAGCCAATAGTAAAGTTTAAAATTGGGAAGGGCCAAACCACCTCTGTCTTTTGGCAAGGTAATGAATCTCGATGCTCTGCGTGGTCTCATATAGCACCATATAAACCGGGAAAACATACTTGCTATTGTCTTGAACCACTGAGGAGTCAACTCCAAATATATTGTCCTAAAGAAATATAAAAATTTCGGTAAAAAGAGCATTTTTATCACGTTACACCTGCCCCCAATGGACAGATGCAAATTATTTAACCTAGCAAGATCTTTTTTCGTATGTTGTATTAATGGTTCTAGATTGTTATTAACTAGACTATCCAGTTTTGATGTTAAGCTAACACCCAGATAAATAGCTCTTTCCACTACTCGGTTATCTCTCATCCTGATTTTGTGGTTAAGTATTATCTGGGTTTTATCTTGGTTCAGCTTATAGCCTGATACTCCCCCAAAGATTTTGGCCTCTTCTTCTATCACCTTTATCGCAGTGTCAGGATCGGAAGTGACTAGAGCGATGTAATCCGCATATGCCAATGTTTTTGTAGGCCAATTCTGTGACCATATTGGCGGTATTAATGCGTTATTCTCAAGTCTGCGGATGAAAGGGTCAATGAACACCGAAAATAGAAGGGGGGAACATGGGCAGCCCTGTCTAGTCCCTCTGGTAATGGCTATCTTCTCTGATACCGTCCCATTTACCATAACTACGGCTGATGGTTCAGTGTATAGCATTTGGACCGCCCTAATAAAACGCTCCCTAATGCCACTTCTTGACATAGCTGTCCATAAATATTTCCAGGAGACCCTATCAAAGGCTTTTTCAGCGTCCAATAAGATGAGTGCCATAGGGTCTCCTGTAACATCAGTAATATCAAATAATGTAATCAGTCTTTGGACATGGTCGGTGGTGGCCCTCCCTGGGATGAACCCATGCTGGCGATCAGATACGATTTTATGAATAACCAATGCCAATCGACTAGCTAATAATTTAGAATAAATTTTTGAGTTGCCATTAATCAGGGTGATAGGGCGATAAGACCCAAGTTCAGTAGGCGCCTTGTTTTTTTTTTTAAAAACCCACAATTTTGGCTAAGGACCATGATCCCGGGGGTCGCCCACCATGAAAGATATGTGTAAATAAATAACAGATTATTCTCTTTAGCTGCTGGGAAAATTTAGCATAAAACTCTGCTGGTATCCCGTCTGTGCCAGCCGCCTTCCCCTTAGCTAAGCTATTCATAGAGAACAAAATTTCCTCCCATTGTGGTATGTAGTCCAAACTGTTCTGATCCTCTATCTCTAATCTTAACGATGGACTTTGATCTAGATATTCCTCGATCTTTTCCTGTTCTATACTAGTGTCATCATATAGTTTTTGATAATACCGTTGGAATGCTGCTCTTATTGCTTTGGAATCGGTCTTTTGACCATACTCTGGATCATTAATTTCCCGTATTAGATTGGCTGTATTTTGTTGTCTAGTACGAACTGCCAATTGATGATCAACCTGCTCGCTTAATTCATAAGCGATTTCTCTATGTGTTGTTGCCTTGGCTATTGCTTTTTCTGTTAAAATATCAATGATAGAGTTTTTGGCAATCGCCACACATCTTAGTTCACTTTCGATTTCCCGTCCCTCCTGCACAGCCCTTATCAGTCCTTCCTCGGCTACTCCCAGATTTCTCTGCTGCGCCGCCATTTTTTGTTTGGCCTCCTTGTTGAAATTGAGTGAAAATCGTAATGTTTCCCCTCTGATCCTTGCCTTCAGGGCATCCCAAACCACATCGATTGCAGCGCTGCCCATATTATCCTCCAAAAACCCTGGTATCCATTTACTCATATGTCTACAATATTCCTTGTTAAGCAACAATGCTCTTTCAAAGGTCCAAACTTTCACATTGGGGTTCACTGTTCCTATTTCTATATTTAAAACTAGGGGATTATGGTCAGATAAGACCTGTGGTAATTTTTCTATCGAACAATTTGAACTCACATTGTTCGAAGCAAACATGTAATCCAGTCTCGCATGTGTTGAATGCGGATTAGAGAAGAAGGTAAATCCTGAATCGTTTGGGTGCGTTATTTGCCAACAGTCTATTAAGCCATGGGTCTGACATAAGTTTTTAAGGGTCTGAAACACTTTTGGTTTCCTTCCCCGGTATTTGTACCCAGGTTCCAATGACCAGTCACAGGGTAGGTTAATATTGTAATCCCCACAAACTATCAATTGGAGGGGCCAGTGAGCAAGCTCATTGGAAATATAATCCAGTACGTTCGGATCGTCACTTATACTTCCATATATTGTACATAATGTCATTTTCTTATCGTTATTATACTGACATTCTGTGATTGCCCACCACCCATACTTATCAGATGAAGATCGGACAAACTGTATCCCGCTCCCTTTCGCCAAAATGGTCACCCCCCTAGTCCTTGCTCCCTGTGTTGTTGCAGTGATCAATCTATACCCTAGTGTGTTAAGCAGATACCGTTGTGACCCCTCGACGTGTGTCTCCTGAATGCAAATAACATTAGCCCCTGACATTTGCAATCCCGCCGCCACTCTTTGTCTTTTCTTTAAATCGTTAAGGCCACATATATTAATGGTGAGGATTTTCAACCTAGCCATGTTGATTCTTATCAATACCTGAATGTATATATTTCTCCTCTTGGACCACCTTCCGCCTGGACATTCCCTGCCACTCTCTATCTTTCTTATGCCCTAATTCGCCCATCTTTGTTGCACCCCTTATTCCTACCTCCTGTCTGAGATTTCCCCCCCACCCCATCCCATTCTCCCTCCACCCTCCCCCCACCATACTTTAGGCAATCAGGCTCAATCCTGAGCCTGCGTGATAGTGTCTGAACCACTCTTTCCCACTCTCCACCTCCCTCCCCTCCACCAGTACTCAAATATGATTTTAACCATCACAATCAAACCCAATATAAAGAAAAAGTCATACTGAAAAGTCCATAGGAAAGGAGAATCAAGTGAAAGAAAACATAATATCAAAAGAGGGAAGGAAAAGAGGAAAACGCTGGCTGGAACAGGGAAAAACAGACAATCCCTCAATTTGACAAAAATGTCCTGGTCTCAACCATCATTATGCCTTCCATATTAAAACGTATTATTTGCTCTCGGCAGTCCCAACATTCCCCGCTAAGATCTCCTCCAGTACTTTCTGTGCTTGTATTTCTGAAGTGAAATGATAGTTCCGACCTTGAAAAATAACTTTTAACTTAGCTGGTTTCTGTAGAAAGACTTTAGCTCCTGTTTTTTGAAAAGGTGCTATAAGTTGCCTAAGCCTCCATCTTCTTTCCACTGTGGCGTGTGCGAAGTCTGGTTTTGAGAAGAAGGAGAAGTTCTCCCAATTCCTTTTCGTGTTAGGCCTGGCCAGATCGTAGACGGCCTGACGCAGCAGAAAATTTCCAAAATAGATTAATATTGCACGTGGATACGACTGGGCGTTTGAGTGGTTTGATACTGTTAAGGGGAATCTATGTACACGTTGGATTTCTCTATCCCAATCCCAGTGTGCTAGTTCTGGCAGAGAGTTTTTCAGCATATTGATTGTGAACTTTCTGATGTCACTGCCTTCACAGTTCTCGGGTATCCCTAGCAGCCTCAGGTTGTTACGTCGTTGGCGATTTTCTGCCTCTTCTAACTTCCACATCACATCCCTCAGTGTGCTCTCTCGTGAAGTAGCCTGTATTTTCAGTGTGTCTACCGTATTTTCTAGCACCTCTGTGCGAGTTTCCACCATGCATAGCCTCTCTGCTATCTCTGTACAGGTTTTCCCAATCTTGCGCATTGAGCCTTGTAATTTTTTTGAGGCAAGCCGTGCTTGTCCGTTTTCTATTTTGACCTCATCTTGAAACGATCTTAGGGATTGTAAGATCAGAGAAAGGGAGGGCTCTACAAACTGTTCGCTAGTTTTCTGAGCGGTCGTGCCCACCGGTTGTTCTCTGGGAGTTTTCCCTTTCTCTTTTGAACCATTAGGGGGTAATAACTGGGTGGCTGAGTAATCCCAGCCGAGTTCTTCCTCTTCCTCTCCAAGAATTCTCTTACGACTGTTCTTTTTCCTTCTGATATCCGTTTTGTTCTCCTTGGCATCCTTCTCTCCTCTTGTTGGCTAATATTGCTTATTGGGGAGTCCCCACAGTCATCATCGCTACTGCTTGACACATCGATATCCGACTCTCCGGATTCCTCAGTCAAGGAGAAGAATTTTTCCAGAGAATCGGGGGAAAGGTATCCCGCCTCCTGACTCTTTTTCTGAGTACACCCTTCTGTGGCAGCACTTTGATCAGAGCTTCTTCGAGGCAAGATGGCGTCTGAGTGAGACCGCTATCACTCACCTCCGCCTCGCTCTGACCCTCGCCGGGCTCTCCTCCGACTGCAGGTAGACTATGCGAGTGGGAATTTCTCGATGGGCTCGATGGAATGACGGAGGCCAGAGACAAGGCGACCACCGGCCCGAAAGCAAAAATAAAGGCTGCTGTGTGCGTTGGGAATCCCTCGCTCGGTTACTACTAACTACAGTTTCCGGGTTGGGAAACAGCGCCGGCTGCCGGCTCGGGTTACCTAGTGACGGAGACGCTGGTGGAGCTTGCAGAGCTCGATCCACGGAGGCAATGGCAGCGCGAGGAGGACGAGGTAAAACGCGCTCGAACATCCAGCCGGCACCAGCACGACGGGTTGAAACTGACCCGAAGACCTACACCGACACCAAGAAACTAGAGCTTCGTACCAGTAAGGGAAGCAAATTGGACAGGGAAAAAACTGAGCCTAACAAAAGCACCATTGAGAAAGGGACACCTGCGGGGGAGCAGGGGAAAAAGCAGGCTGCTATTACAAGTTTGTTTCTACCCCTAGACATGAGCGGAAATGAGAAAGAGAAGGAGAAGGGGGCGCGAGGGAAGCAAGGTGACCGAAGCGGTATACCCAACAGCGAGGAAACAGCTGACACAGTGAATCTTCAAAGTAATTTACAGAACACAATATCGGAACTACGGGAGGAGGGAGTCTCATGGGGTTCAATCTGCGATAATACCGTGTTGGAAACTTCGGAGGTACCCGTTAGCACCCAGCTAAAAGGGGACATTACTAAGGAAATTGGGCCGGACAAGGATAGCTCCCCCAAGGAATTCATTGGTAATCAAGTAATAGCAACAGAGGCGATAAGTAGATCACCTGATTTGACAAATGAGGGAAAACAACTGACTTTCAGTAGAATTTTTCACCTCTTAGACAATTTTTTAAATATTTTTAATGTTTTAGAAATATGTTTTTACGTGGCTCACTGATATTTTATGCGCTGCTACCTAGTTGAAATAGTAGTTCGCTAGCATTTTTATCATTGTTGACTGTTCAGAAGAGGAGTGGGTGTTATGTTCCATATAGGTACCCTAATATAGGCCCGGGTAACATCATACCCCTTCACCTACATTACCTCCCCTACACTACACTGTAATGAGCCTTTTAGGATTGAACCTTTACCTAGTTCTAGTCCCGGGTGCAGAAGGAGGGTTTCTCCTAAACAATAGAGTCCTATAACTTCATCAATAGACTCACACAGTATGAATGAATATTTATAAGGTTCTTGGAAACCAGGCAGGGGCTACACCACCTACCCCACCATATCTATGTACAAGGTTCATCCCATACGTCATCCTCAAATCCAACAATGGCTAATACATGAGACAAGGGACAAAGGAGCCCTAGATACTTTCTGCATAAATACAGCACATCTTGCTAGTGTTAGGTAGAGGGAACCGAGACTTCCAGGCCGACACACTGACCAGAGACGCTGAGGCTCCTGCATGCAGACGCTCCAGCTGACAGTGGTCTGAACATCCCTCGCGGGGTGTCCAACTCGAGACCACAAAGGGCCCCTACATTCTCACACTTCAGGTAATGGGGTTCGACTAAATCCTAGAGGGATTCTTGGCTTCACACCTACTCACATGCTAGGTACACTTAGGTACATCTAGATATGCATCATAGGAGTACGCGCTTTCTTTTATCAATGCATTTTATATTCATGTATTTATTCATGTGTAGTGCAAGATGGTAGAACTGTACTATCCATTAATATTCACTGTACTGCTAATCATATATCTCTGCTACTGTCTAATGGTTGTTGCAGCTCATATATTCTACACAAGAATAACGACTGTTCAATAAACCCTTATTGAAACGCCCAGGTTGTTTATTCTGTGTATCTCTGAGACAAGATAAATGAGCACGAGTGACTGAGCAAAAAGTAGTACATTGTTTCCACGATCCTGAGGGATCAGGGTTGTCATGTTCTGAGGTTGCCAGAAACTATTCTCTCCCCGATAAGAGGAGACACTAGTGGCACTGTGAGCTAGCTTATGCAAACAGGCTAACATTTCTCGGTGGGGGTGCTCAGAATCAGTCTGCCACCAAACCTTCAGTTTATGTAATCCAGACGCGCAGGTCCTGTATGGGTAATATAAGAACTACACACCAGCCTCCCACCTCTGTTTCAGCCTCGCAAACCAATTAGGAAAATTGATGGCCAGAGAACGGCAAACCTGCCAGATTGCACCTTTGTAAGCCTACTGATTAGCAGTTTGGCCTCTAGGGGGGCAAAATCCAGGACTTCATTATCTAACAGGAGGTGAGCTGCAAGACCATGCTGTAGTTGTAGGTACTTGTGAAATTGGGAACTAGAGAGTTGATACTGCTCTTGTAGAGCTTGCAATGTCTGAATGCGGGCCCTGGACCACACATCTCCGGGTTGGGCGATTCCTATCCTGCAGCCACAGCCCGTCCATAGGGGTTGAGGGGCCATGCCCCCTCACCATTTGCCCCTCAAGTAGAGTGTCTATCAGGCTGAGCAAAGGTCAGTCTTATAGACACTCTTCATTTTCAGGTCAGACAGCCAGGAGTTAGACATGTGCTAAATGCACAGGCTTCTGGCTGCCTGAGCTGGACTTTTATGGGCTGAGGATATCACAGCTCCTGTAAGAGTGACCTCCTCAGCTCAGCAAAGATCCTGATGAGGGGAAGCGCCACTCATTGCCTCGGACCTGGGTGCTTCAGTTTTAAGCACTGAAGTGCTCAGGGTCGAATGTTAATCAGTTACACCTTGTCACAGAGTGGGGTGGGGTCAGCAGTCTCACTGACCCCATCCCACTCTGTGACGAGGTTGGGACTGCTGCCTTCCCTCATTGGCTGACCTAAGGTCAACCAAAGAGTGAAGGTAGCAGTCCCAACCCTCCTGGGACCTCCGAGGCAGAGCTGCAGGTAAGTGTGATTTTTTTTAAATTTATGTTTGGTGCGTGCTTGTATGTTTGAATATTTGGGAATGAGTGTTATGAATTGATGTGTGTGCGTGTGTGTGTGAATGCATGAGTGTGAGTGAGTGTGTATGTGTGCGTGTGTGTCCCATTCGCCCCCTTCCCTCCTAAAAAACTTGCTGCCACTGCTATCCTGACCCATTTTGCTAACCCATCCAGGCCTATGGTGTGATATAGCCCTGCGCCCAACCAGAGAGGTGTCATGCGTGTCTTACGGTCCCAGACCGTAAGGCGGAGTGCCACCCTCCAGCTCAAGAAGACCGCACGTGTAATGCCCGAGAGGTATTGGGAAATCGGAGAACAGTACAGGATGCCACAATTCAATCAAATCCCAACAGGGCCAACACGGCCCTGTAGGCCAGAACACTCCAACCCCTACTAAGCCAGTCGTTTACCACAATCACCTGGGAGCCAATGTAATAAGAGTGCAGATCTGCCATTTCCATACCACCACCAGAGGGTGCTTGTTGGCAACTGTCAAAGGCGATACGGGGACGGACCCCTGGCCCAGAGGAAGGGATGAATGATGGAGTTAAGGACAGTAAACCACTTAGTGGAAATAGGAAGGGGGAAATTTTGAAAGACATATAGAAAACAAGGCAGCACCATCATCCTGAAGAGGGCCACACGCCTGATGACGTGAAAGGGTAGACGCTCCCATCTCTGAAGATCCTTCTTCTTGTTGGCCACCAAGGGAGCCAGGTTGGGGATCCACATCAGCTCGGGAAGCAGAGAGATATGGATTCCCAGACACTGGAAGACCAGGTGATGTACAGGGATCGTAGATTGCCAGGAGCAAATACTTGATTCTCCCCTTACCCAGGACTAATAGCGATTTTGCCATGTTGACTCGGAGGTCAGATGCCTCTTCGTATATGCTCAATAGTTTCAGATAGCAGGGGCCTGAGGACTGCAGGTTTGTCAAGAAGAGCAGAACGTCATCTGCGTAGAGCGCAATTCGTCCCTCAGGACCACCATCCCATGACCTTCCCTGCATCCTACCATCGCAGTGTAGGAGCCTCACCAGAAATTCAAGGGCAAAGAGGAGGGGAGCGAGAGGACAGCCCCGATGGGTTCCTCTACCAACAGGGAAGGGAGAGGAGACTGAACTATTTAT
Organism: Calotriton arnoldi; assembly: GCA_963921515.1. Classification (NCBI taxonomy): domain Eukaryota; kingdom Metazoa; phylum Chordata; class Amphibia; order Caudata; family Salamandridae; genus Calotriton; species Calotriton arnoldi. The sequence goes on from CAWUFW010003295.1 coordinate 301,319, forward strand.
TCAGGCCTGGCCATCGGCTTAGAGTACAAAGCTTGATAAGCCTGTATAAATAGGAGCTGAGCAACGCAAGCTACAGGACCATACTCAGGAAGGACCAATCAAGCATGGTGTCATAGGCCTTCTCAAAATCTATTAGGAGTAGAGCCGCCAGTTAGCAGAGGCAGTGCACCTGGGACAGGGCCGGCTGGACTCTACGGATGCAGCACTGTGTGCTGCGGGTCGGCATGAAGCCACAGTGATCTGGATGGATCAGATACGGCAGGGTCATTTGCAACCGGTTGGCCAAGACCTTTGCGAACACCTTGATCTATGAGTTAATTAGAAATAGGGGCCTGTACGAGGTACAGCTGTCCAAGGGTACGCATGTTTTGGAAATAACCACAATCTAGGCCATGTCAAGCGCCTGGGAATTGGCACCTGTTCTCATATCCTAAGAATACATGTCCAGAAGAGGTAGGATCATCACGGTGCAAAATCTGTGATAATATTCAAGAGGGTCTTACCAGATGGCCTGGCAGAGAGTGCTGCCTCCATCTTGTCGGCTGTGATCAGCTGTTCCAGTACGTGAGCCAGCGAGTGGGAGATTGACAGAATAGGGATGTGCCACCTCCCGGGAAGGTCTTGGCCTGGGGTATACAACTCATGGTAGAAGTCAGCAAACGCTAGTAGAATGTTGGTGATGCAGGCTCTGAGGCAGCCCTTGGCATCCCTAATATGCAGGACCACTCTGGAGGCAACCTCTCTATTGGCCAGCCAATAAAGGAGCTTCCCAGACTTGTCACCATGCTCATTGACCTGGCAGGTTGTAGCCCTCCAACATTGTCAGGCCTCCTCCAGGGAGACCTGTCCCAATGTCGCTCGTGCCACCACCAATTGGTGAACAGATGCCTCTGATGTTCCCGCAAGAACTCACCACTCTAAGGCAAGAATTCGGGTCTCAAGGATCACTATGTGTGTGAGCTTCTCTTTCTTCATACCCCGGATGTATTCTTTCACCAGAGCCCTAATCGTGGGTTTACTGGCAGCCCATAGGGTGCCAGCAGAGGGCACATACTCATGGTTGGTCTTAATGTAAGCCTGCAGCTCGGTCTCTACATAGTCAGAACAATCCCTATCGGACAAGTAATAATGGTGGTGCCCGGTGGGAAGCCCAACAGAATTGGGGACAGGGAGGCCATTGTGGGAGCAAGCAACTGGTTGGACATGTAGACCAACAGAAAGTTGTATTGTTTGCCTTCGAGGGGCCCCTCCACTCCTATGTATCTCCCATGGGGGTCCAAGGAGGTACTGGTCACCACAAGAGGGAAGTCCATGTGAAGGAGACCACCACACCACGTGACCCCTTGGTGAACCCAGAGTGGTAAACCCTTTTGTCACCATAGCATTGGAGGAACGGGCAGTGTTCCCCCAGTAATTGGGTCTCCTGCAACAGGAGGACAGCAGGCTGGAAGCACCTAGCGTACAGAAGTACGGCCGTATGCTTGACTCAGTCCAACAGGCCACTAACATTTCAGGACATAATCCTAACCTCCATCACAGGGATGACTAGTTAAGTGCAGGACAGACAGTGCCAGAAAGGTGCCATGGGGATCCACCAACAACATAGTGGTCTGGGGCTAGGGGACCCCAATAAGTTCAAAGGTAGGGTAGGTGGCCTAGGCAACTTTGAGTTGAAGACTGTAGAGCAAAACAAACATAACACAGCATAACTCTCAAACCCCAACCCCCCCATACTTCTACCCCGGAAGCATCTGTTGCCCTGTGCCAAAGCATAACACACAAGGGAACATAAAAGACCTCCTCGATTGCAGTTTCACATATCAACCCAACACATGTGACTGTGTATCATATAATTGTACCTCCTCATCCCCCAGAAGGGACAGCATCCACCAGCATAAATGGTGGGATCCTGTAGTTCAGCTCAGCGAGTCAGTAAGATGCTCAGCCTGGGTGCCAAAGAGCTCTGGTGTGCACTCCACCTGCTCTGATCTGGTCCCCCTGTCGGCGACCGTGTGCCATGTGTCAGAACCAGAGGAGTCTCTGCGGCCATGTGGGCAGACTTGACGCCCACAGGATCTTGTTCTTTTCTTCCTGGAGGGTTTCGGCCGCTGTAGTGGAGGCATCGTCCAATCAGCGAAGTTCAGTCCTTTCAGCTGCCTATTTCTAGGGCTATTCCGGGGTCTCAAAGAAATACGTTTTAGAGCTCGCTGAAAAAATTTGCATATACTGAAGGTTGGGAGCACTGAGCTTTTTTTTACTTCTTCAAAGGAGCGTCTACCATGCTGGTCCACCCTTGTGTAGTCGGGAAAGATGATTATTCAAGAAACCTGGAAATAAGGGTCAAATCGTCCCCTGGCCTCCCGGAGGATGGTGTCCCTGTTGCAGTGGTTAAGAATCTGGGCAATAAGTGGGCGCGCTGGGGCCCTGGGCAGGGGTCTCTGAGTCAAGGACCTGTGGGCACATTCCACGACAAACCATGGTGACAGTTTGTCCTCAGAGATCCAGGACGCCAACCAGTGCTTCAAGAACCGCTCTGTGTCCAACGCCTCTGACCCCTCTGGGAATCCAACAAACTGAAGGTTTTTCCTGCGTGATCTGTTCTCAGCATCCTCTGTGCACTTTTCCAGTGCTGCTTTCACCGCCAGTAGCTTGGAGACCTGCTTTTAAGGATAACTACATCGTCCTCCACTGACGATACTCGTCCCTCCGCCTCAGTAACTCGGGTGGTGACATCTCTGAGGTCTTGCGCAGGAGAGAGACATCCACCTTCACATCACCCACTTTTGTTTCCACTGCCTCCCTAAAGTCCTGTATTGCCTTGAGGATCATGGCTAGTTAGACTGTTCAAAGTTGTGCTGCAGCACCAAGGGGTTACTAGTGGATCCTGTGTTGCCGGAGGCCACCTTCGTGTACTGGTCCATTGTCGTCTGCGAATGCATGGACGGAGCAGGTCATGGACGCTATGAGTGGCCAGAAGGCAAAAGCCCCGTGGCCTGCCTGCCCCGGGGCTGCAGCACGAGCAGCCAGGGACAAGGCATTCAGTGGATGGCGTGCCTGCATGTCCATCACAATGCAGTCCCCAACATCTCAAGCAGTCGCCTGCTGGCTAAGGGTCAGTTCTTTCAACAGGAGTTCTCCCCCTCCAAGGGAGGACTAGCTGCGGCTGTGCCCAACCCCAGAAAGTCACACTCCTTAGCGCCCTTAGCAGCAGGTGAGGCAGGGGGTGGGCTCCGGATGCCAGACCCAGAGAACCTTGGGAAGAGCCCCCCATGACAGATAGGGGCACCCTCGCTCCCCCAAATCAGCACGGATCCTCTGGTTGGGACATCAGCCAGATCTTCAGGCCCCTCTGAGCCACACCATCGCACCCCCAGCAGCCGCTACAGCCCCGAGGGGCGCCACTATGGGCGAAGCACTGGTCAGGGCAGAGCCCCCCCCACTTGGGGGTGAAAGGGGCAAGGTGTGGTGAAACTCTATGGGATACTGAGGGGCCAGGACAACCAGTCTGGTGCAGGGATAAGGGGGAATAGGCTCCGGTAAGGCCACCCGCTGCCACCCGCCCCCAGGTACCTCGTCGCCAGCTGGCACAGGGTCTCAGTCGGTGCTCTGCAGCTCCTCAGCGGGCCGGACTGGTCCCGCTTCTCCCTGAATGCAAGGTCCGGGATGGTCTGCAGCCCTTCAGGTGCTCCATTTGGCTGCAGCCGAGTACTGAGGCCTGGGAGCTGCCTCCCAGCTCCTCACGGCTCCTCTGCCTCTGTCTCTCCTCACTGTCCGTCGGCTCTGGGACCCCCGCAACAAGCAGCCAGGCACTCACAGTATACAGGGAAGGCGTCAGGGTGTTCAATTGTCAATGTCGGGCGGAGGATGGCAAAGGATTCATCGAGGAGCCATTTTATCCGCCTTGGCTACGCCCCTTATTCTACCTCTTTCTCACACACACAAAACAAATTTTCTACAAAATCCAGATCTGCTGCCTTTGCCAGGACATGTTGTATATGTGGGACACAAAGGCCTTGCTGAAACTTTTTCATATTAACAATATATTTACGTTCTGAGAAAAAGAGTGCCTAGTGACACATATTTAACATATGCCACAGGCACATAACATATGGGTGGATTTCTTTTTTTGGCATGGGTCTGAGGGAGGAAACTACAAAACGGGAAGGAAGCATTCTTTCCAAAGACATGATGATCTGTTGTGGTGCAATAAATTCTGCTGGTAAATGCTATACTGGCTCGGCCGAGCCGCACCCTCCTCCTTCCAAATAAAACTGTTCTGTCGCAATACGTGGAGTTACTGCGCTCCCTGTTTGAGTAATAACACCTCCGTGATTTCTGAAACACAATAAACCAATTGTGATCCAAGCTGGACTTTCGCCAGTGCTTATCAACCCATCCAATAAAGACAGAAATAGCCTGCTGGGTAAACTATTCCACAAGTCAGTCATTTGGATATCTATCTGTCTCCACTGTGGATAAAAAGCTCTTGCAGCTGAGAAGTGAATTTATATCCATATGAGCTCAACCATTCACTTGCAGTTTCATGCAGCTGAAGATGTAAAGCGCTGTATTACAAATCAGCCCAGCACGGATTGCGGAGCTACTTAAGACAAACGTCTACAGCTAATCAAATTCTGCGGGATGCAGACAGTTCATAACTAGAGACAGAATGAGGAGTGTGTGTCCTTAAGTTCTCTTTCTACATTTTGGGCTAGATATTCAGGAAAAAGGAACAATAATTGACACTATTGGCTGACAATTCCATCAGTTTATTACACAACCTTTGGTTTTTAAAAAAGATCTTGTTGTTTTTTGCATTTGTAGTTCGGTTATATAACATAGGCTTAACCCATGTGGGTTTCCGAACATTGTACATAGGGTGAGTGGTTCTACCTTACATTTGTGCTAGCAAAGAATGCACATGATAAGTATCTTCTAACAGTGCATTTTACAATTTCAGCAAAGGTTTTTGTACAATAACATCATGTTTCATTCGTCTCGGTTCAGTTCAGAATAATGCAGTCCCTCTACTCCGCCCTGAGCCCTCCACCCCATAATCTTATATTATGCCTTGACGCGTTTTTCAGCTCAGCAGGATGATAGTTTGTTCCTCTAGAGAAAAAACTCTCCCACGAACTCTTTCTCCATAGATCAGTTGTCTGCTGATTCTTCCGCAGAGAAGCCTCATTCCCTGAGCCCCCTAGATCTCCCTTAACCTCCTACAGATGTTTTTTAAGATCTGCCCTAAGTGAGGAGAGGTCCTTTTTAAAACCTTTAAAGAGAGTCTCCTTAAAAACGTTTCTAACTTCCTTACCGCAAGAAGAGAGGCCATTGCTTCTCTCCATCTTCCTCCATAGGCTTCTTGTAGGAGTCCCCTCGGGGGTGGCACTGTCATGCCAGCATGTCCTTGACTGGGGGGTCTCTCTTAGCGACCTGCTCACCACCTTTCCAGATTGTGCAAAGGGGACTTTTTGTGCAAACCCCACGCGGTTTCACTCTGCTGTTCTCTAACTGGACTCCATGTTGCAGGGGACTCGGGTATTAAAGGGGCCTCACCTGTAAATACGCTCTTAGTCCCCACAGGCTGTCCAGGAAGACACTGACTCACAGCCAGGGATCACAGCGCTGCAATCTCCAGATCCTAACCCATACCTACCACACACTGTTGCTGGACAGGCGCCTGCACCCTTTTTGCAATCCCAACCTAGGGTAACCATTGTGACTTCCTTCCAATTGCCTCCCGTGGCACACCGGTGCTGAGGCTGTTGATTCTCCACCCACACTTCCATCTCTCCTTCAAAGGGGCACCCTGCTTGCTGAGGACCCGTACTACGTCAGTTTCAGGCGTCCTGCCTTGTTTGTACCCCTGTATCTTTAAGGAGCATGTCCAGTAGGTGGATACAGCACCACCTGCCCTATTCCAGGAGCCTCGTGTCCTGTCTATGCCTTGTAGGTCTACTGTGTACCGCACTCTGACCATATCATTGTACTTTCTCTATTTACGTCCCTGGGCTCCCTGTTAACCAGTGCCATTTAGGCACACCGTACCTGGCCTCACTGAAGTCTCTGCTGCCTGCTGATCTCTCATTCACAGTGGACAGAGGGACCCACTCATTCTGCTCCCTCCCTACACCACCTCTATCCCTCCGTCACAGCCACAGTCCACTCTCCGAGTTCTGGTTCCTGACTTGGTGTTAAGGGAAGGTCTCCAGGGTCTTGCCTGGTCTGGGATCCCTTCTACACACCTCTTGATCACTATCAGTCTGGTTTCAATCACTGAGCCTGGAGGCCTGGCACAAGTCCTCAGTGCCTCACCTCTTTCAGCCTCGTTCTCTGCCGTAGCCACCTCTTCCTTCTTCTAGACGCAACTCCCTCTTCCATCTTCCACCTCTCATAAAGTGGACACCATTGTAAAAGAGGTCTGCTGCAAAGGCAATCCTTCTTTATATCTACCCAGCCTTTTGTAGTTTGTTTTCAGTTTTTGAGTTTAGGTGGCCTATTCCAAGCTCAAGTGGCTCATCACTCTCTTTTCTATCATCAACGCCAATGTCTCTCGGGCTGCCTCTCTTTCATTTCAGGAGTGGGCAGTTCTCCCAACCACCATCTCCCTTAGAGCACCTACCATCTTAAAGGGTGACTGTAGCCTAATCTGTCTCCAGGTTCCTTTGTCTCTTGTCACTACTGGTTCCAGGTAGCTTCCACACACACTGGACATCTCCCCAGAAGGTAAGTCATTCCCCCACCTCTGTCGCATTTGCAGGGCGGGTGGGCAGAAAGGAATGCTATCCAAACAAGCATTGGCATAGCCAATAGGTCTCGCCTTTGGGACCTTATAAGTGTTTAGCTGTGCAACATTTGATGTTGTTGACGAAAGGATATTGTGCTGCAGAAGTAAATACTTATAAGGTCATAAAGGGGAGATATATTGGATATGGTAATGATTGTTTTTTTTTTAAGGACAAGAAGTGATTTTAGGCTGCGGCTGCCACTTAGTGTACCGTATTATACGTAGACGTTGTAGCTATATTTGAGAGAGGTAGCGAGAGGTGTATAGAGGTAGAGAGAGAGCTAGACAGATGTAGAGATGTAGAGAGATGTAGAGATGTAGAGAGAGGTAGAGAGGTGGACAGAGAGAGAGAGGTAGAGAGGTGGACAGAGGTAGAGAGAGGTAGAGAGGTGGACAGAGGTAGAGAGAGGTAGAGAGGTGGACAGAGGTAGAGAGAGGTAGAGAGGTGGACAGAGGTGGACAGAGGTAGAGAGGTGGACAGAGGTAGAGAGAGAGGTAGAGAGGTAGAGAGAGAGAGGTAGAGAGGTAGAGAGAGAGGTAGAGAGAGAGAGAGGTAGAGAGAGAGGTGTAGAGAGGTAGAGAGAGGTAGAGAGGTAGAGAGAGGTAGAGAGGTAGAGGTGAGAGAGAGAGAGAGAGAGAGGTAGAGAGAGGGAGAGGTAGAGGGAGAGGTAGAGAGGGAGGTAGAGGGAGAGGTAGAGAGAGAGGTAGAGAGAGAGAGGTAGAGAGAGAGAGGTAGAGAGAGAGGTAGAGAGGTAGAGAGAGAGAGAGGTAGAGAGAGAGAGGTAGAGAGAGAGAGGTAGAGAGAGAGAGAGAGAGAGAGAGGTAGAGAGGTAGAGAGAGAGAGAGCGGTAGAGATGGAGAGGTAGAAAGAGAGAGAGGTAGAGAGAGAGAGGGAGAGAGGTAGAGAGAGAGGTAGAGGGAGAGGTAGAGAGAGAGGTAGAGAGAGAGGTAGAGAGAGAGGTAGAGAGAGACCGGTAGAGAGAGACCGGTAGAGAGTTAGAGAGGTAGAAGGAGATGGTAGAGTGGTAGAGAGGTAGAGAGAGAGGTAGAGAGAGAGTTAGAGAGGTGGAGAGAGGGAGAGGTAGAGAGAGGTAGAGAGTTAGAGGGGTAGAGGGAGAGGTAGAGTGGCAGTGAGGTAGAGAGAGAGAGGTAGAGAGAGAGGTAGAGAGAGAGAGGTAGAGAGAGAGGTAGAGTGAGAGAGGTAGAGAGAGGGGTAGAGAGAGGTAGAGAGAGAGGGAGAGGTAGAGAGAGAGAGAGAGGTAGAGAGAGAGAGGTAGAGAGAGAGGTAGAGGGAGAGGTATAGAGAGGTAGAGAGACAGGTAGAGAGTTAGAGAGGTAGAAGGAGATGGTAGAGTGGTAGTGAGGTAGAGAGAGAGGTAGAGAGAGAAAGGTAGAGAGAGAGTTAGAGAGGTGGAGAGAGGGAGAGGTAGAGAGAGGTAGAGAGATAGAGGGGTAGAGGGAGAGGTAGAGTGGCAGTGAGGTAGAGAGAGAGAGGTAGAGGGAGAGAGAGGGAGAGGGAGAGGGAGAGAGGTAGAGGGAGAGAGAGAGAGAGAGGTAGAGAGAGAGGTAGAGAGAGAGGTAGAGAGAGAGGTAGAGAGAGACAGGTAGAGAGAGACAGGTAGAGAGGTAGAAGGAGATGGTAGAGTGGTAGTGAGGTAGAGAGAGAGAGGTAGAGAGGTAGAGAGAGAGAGTTAGAGAGGTGGAGAGAGGGAGAGGTAGAGAGGTAGAGGGGTAGAGGGGTAGAGGGAGAGGTAGAGAGAGAGGTAGAGAGAGAGGTAGAGAGAGAGAGGTAGAGAGAGAGAGAGGGGTAGAGAGAGAGAGGTAGAGAGGGGTAGAGAGAGAGAGAGGTAGAGAGGGAGAGAGAGAGAGAGAGGTAGAGAGAGAGAGAGGTAGAGAGGTAGAGAGGTAGAGAGAGGTAGAGAGAGAGAGGTAGAGAGAGAGAGAGGTAGAGAGAGAGAGGTAGAGAGAGAGAAGGAGAGAGAGAGAGGGAGAGAGGTAGAGAGAGAGGTAGAGGGAGAGGTAGAGAGAGAGGTAGAGAGAGAGGTAGAGAGAGACAGGTAGAGAGTTAGAGAGGTAGAAGGAGATGGTAGAGAGATAGGTAGAGAGTTAGAGAGGTAGAAGGAGATGGTAGAGAGGTAGTGAGGTAGAGAGAGAGGTAGAGAGGTAGAGAGAGAGAGAGAGAGGTAGAGAGATAGGTAGAGAGTTAGAGAGGTAGAAGGAGATGGTAGAGAGGTAGAGAGAGAGGTAGAGAGAGAGAGAGAGAGGTAGAGAGAGAGGTAGAGAGAGAGAGAGAGAGGTGGAGAGAGGTAGAGAGAGAGAGGTAGAGAGAGAGGGAGAGAGGTAGAGAGAGAGGGAGAGAGGTAGAGAGAGAGGGAGAGAGGTAGAGAGAGAGAGGTAGAGAGAGAGCGAGGTAGAGAGAGAGAGGTAGAGAGAGAGAGGTAGAGAGAGAGGTAGAGGTAGAGAGAGAGGTAGAGGGAGAGAGAGAGGTAGAGAGAGAGAGGTAGAGAGTTAGAGAGGTAGAAGGAGATGGTAGTGAGGTAGAGAGAGAGGCAGAGAGAGAGGCAGAGAGAGAGAGGTAGAGGGTACGGAACTCGTTTTGGGCGACCAGTGCTTGTTTTCCATAATTAGATTTCGACCCAATGCAGGCGAGAGAGAGAGAAAGTTAGACAAGAAGGGCTGAGCGAGAAGGGAGGGGGAATGCCAGCAGCAGAGGCAGGCGAGAGAGAGAGAAAGTTAGACAAGAAGGGCTGGGCGAGAAGGGAGGGGGGAATGCCAGCAGCAGAGGAGCTTGATCAAAGCTCACGAAAAGAGAGGGGAGAAGGGAGGAGGGAGTGCGAGCAGCAGCTGTGCATGTGCAAGCAGGCTGGCAAATGGTGTGCGATGTGCGCGCACCATGACGAGAGAGGAAAGCCATATGGCGCCTCTGCTCGTCATTGTGCGCGTACTCGCACGCTCTAGGCAAGCCCAAAAAAAAGTGGTCGCATTTCTAAATGCCCACTTACAAAATGTCTCGCCCAGACCAGCGCAAGCGCTGGCTTCAGGGCGCGACCTAAAAAGCATTCAATGGGCAGGCAGGGACGGAGAGGCAGGGCAGAGCATCATACTCCTCCGTCGTCTTGGCCACGCTCCCACAGGGCACCTTTTTCATGGGCGGACTTATAGGTAATCAGTAGGCAGAGCAGGAATGGGAGTGCGGTTGGAGGTTTATCACGATTTAGTGGTTTGCAGATCTTTCTGATAGAGTGAGACAGGTGGAACAGAAGGCTCCTTGAGGTGCCCTCCTTTGCCTCTACAATGATATTGCTGGCCAAACTCAGACTTAACTTTGCAAAATCCAGAATGCTGATGCAGGCATGGAGAAATCAATCAGTGCAACTCTAATCACATTATAAACTAATGTACAAAAAAACTAAGGTAAAATGGTTTTCAAGGTCTTGTATTGGGGTTCCAGGCCAATCAGGGTTTTCAGACCCTTAATTGTAACAATTTGAAATTGTTCACTAATAGTGTCTTGTGTACTCATTACCAATGCACTCCAATCCCTTTAGCACTTGGCTGTCACAGAGTAGGGAAGTCGAGCAGCCAAGGCTTACTGAAGGAGATAGTGTGCACTTAGGCACTCAGAATTACAGTAGTAATAACTAATATGATTAATGTCCAGTCAGCTCCTAACTTTTAAAAAGAAGGGGGGCACTAGAGAGCCCAGCAGCTGTTTAGCAGGGCTCTGCCGGCCTATGTCATAATCTGGCACTTATCTGTGGTCACTGGGCTTGATTCTGGCTTTTCTCACCCTGCGAGCCTTTAAGATGTAGAGGAGAAGCTGCGTGTGCGGCCATTTGAGCTACTTGACGCCCAAGGACGACAGACACCCGGAGTCAACATTGCGGCCCTCACTGCAGCCTAGATTGCAGGCTGCCTCAAATTCTCTGCGGGAGTCCCCCTGCGGTAAGGGGCTTCAAGGTTATTCTTGCGGCGAGCGAGCTCCTGCGGCACCAGCCCTATTGTATACACTGTGACGGGGCGACCTTTGGGGGGCCCACATGGCGAGGTGGCCAGCATTGAGGAGATGAGCCGGGCTTCCGGGGAAGCAGGACGTTGCCTCAGCTGACGCATTCGGCAACTTGTTACTGAGGGGTAGTGGGGACCCAGACCACACACCTAGGTGGGGTGTGCCCGGCCCCTGTAGCGGGAGATAGGGCTACCGGCCAACGACCAGTGCCGCTGCGGGCGCACCCTACGCCTCTACACTGCGGAGAAGCGGAGGACTGAAACCCATACATCTGCGGAAAACCTCGGCCCCAGACTGTGTCTTCGGGCTGCAACTGCTGTGAGCGGCGCTGCGCTCAACAGCCACAGTAAGTCAACCCTGCAATCCAAGTGAGCTGCATCCTTATAGGCCCCGGGGGACCCGCATACATTATTAAGCCATTGCTCACCAGATGACTGCCATTCAACACTTGAGGCCGAGGAGGCGCCCTGAACCCGCGGCCTTGTGTCGCTGTGGTAGGAAGGCGGCTCCCACAGCTGGGCCGGACCTGCCTCTGCACCATCTGAACTGAGAGTAGAGTGACCCCTGTCTGGCAAAACTAAGGCTGGGTAGTGATGGTTTTATTAGGTCGCACCACTAATTGGCATGTGCCAGTGTATTTTTCAAGGAGTCACACAAAGAAAAATTTGATTGTGGTGCTAAGAGGTACAGATGCATCAAACTACCCAATATGCACCAAATACGCTGGTGAAACACCTCCGTTCACATGAGAAACTAATGTACCAAAGCACTCAACATAAGTAAATCAATGGCTTTGTTGCCATGCATAGTATTGTAAAAAAAAAAAAAAATCAGAGAACGGGAGTCATAGGTTGTAGAGACTTGTATTATAGTCCAAGATACAGCCAGTCTAAGATACAGCCGACACGTGTTTCATCACCAAAGTGACTTCTTCAAGGCTAAATGGGATAATAATGTTGTCACGATCCCGTGGGTCAGTAGGCCTGGGTAAGTAAGATATTCCTGAAAGTCAAACCCTTGAGCGGTATGACATCCCAGGTCTTCAAAACGTGTTCCAATGTTCCACACCGTGGTAAGATCTTTCAGCTGATCAGTATACGGTACATTTAATAGCAAGAGAAGTGGAAGGTAATTTCAATATGTTCCAAGTAGTTCTGCTAGATAGAATTTTTCAAAAATGTCCACCGTATTCCAGAATGTAAAAGAACCAGTGCTAGTTGTTTCTGGAGAGTGACCTGTTCGACCCTGAAACAACTGATTCCTGGTTGCACGAGTTGTTATACACCGAGACGCAGCTTTCGAAATTGAGGAGGCTTATCAAGGCGCTCCCCGACTGGACAACTTTAAAATAACTGCTAGATACTTAATCAATATATGTGCCCCTTGCTCGCCCTAGGCGACGAGACAACCATAATGCATTGATTGCGGGCATCTTGCTGCCCTGCTGACCCTATCTGCCTGAGCCCCCTCCTCCGCTGAAGTGGGCCTGCTCGTCCCCCACTGGAACGTAGCTGTAGAAGGGGTGTGGCGGGTCTTGAGGGGGCTGCTGGACGTCGGCAGTCACTGCACATCATCGACAATTGCCTTGCTGTTGGTCTATGAGCAGAGCCACCAGGCGCAAAACCTGTTGGCCTTGTGAGATTGCTGACGGAGGTCTTGGCGTGCAGTTGCTCCCACTCCCCCCGGCCACGCTGAGCGGTGAGACTCCATAGGAGTGCTGCGTTCTGGCATCTGTCTGCCCTGCTGATTTGCGAGCCATGGGGAAACCAGAAGCATGCCAGTCACAGCTGACCTTCAAAAGAAAGCAGAAGACGCGCCACACTGAGTCGGATAGAGCCATGTGGAACCCTCCCCACCGAGTGCCCTCAGGGACCCTCCCCCCAGAGTGGCCTCAGGGCCCCTCAGGAGAAGAGGTTCTCCTTGACGTCAAGAATAGCATGCGAGCTATCAACGCTAAGATTGATCTCCTCACTAGCCATCCTGACCGGATGAAAGAAAGAGTAGATAAGCACAAAAACCGTCTGGATCACCTGAAAGCTCGCATCTTCGATGCAGCTGACAATCAGGCAGCAGCCGGTGAACACCTGTTTCGCATGGATAAAGTCCTTAATGTCATCAAACTGAAAAATGAAGATTTAGAAGCGAGCTCCCAGAGCAACAATCTTCACATCATCGGGATACCAGAATCCACAACGATTGACAAAATGGAAGACTTTGTAGAGACAATGTTAAGATCACTGTTTTAGGACGCTCTCTCTGCAGTCTTTATTGTAGAAAAGGCCACAGATCACTCGGCCCGCAACCCCTACCTGGCGCTTCGGCCTGACCCATAGTTGCCCGACTCCTTAATTATAGATACCCTAATGTGATCCTACGGCAGGCCCGCAAGCATTGCTCAATCCAATACCAGGGGAACAATGTCTCTTTCTATCCTGACTGGATGATGGCGGTGGAGGTGGCCCACCGTGAATTCCTTCTGGCTAAACGACTGCTCCAGAAATCGGACATTACCTGCAAAGCTGCACATACACCACCATGGAAATTCCCATTACTTTACAGACGCCAAGGCTGCATTAAAATTCTCCCAGCAGGTCTCGACTCAGACGGCAGGCCCTTGAACATCACCAAATCACCAAGATGATAGCTGCTCAGCGATAATGCATACAGCCATTGGGGCGGCTGTACTCGCTAACCTGATGAAGCGTGTCAAATTTGTCACTATATTATGAATGCAACAGCACTACTACCTGATTCCTTGCATGAATGCCGGGCTGGCTTCTTCAACCTGGCTCCATCCTCCCATTGCTCTGACACTTTGCTTAAGATGCCCATACCGAATTTCCTCCGGGTGCATCTGCCCCACATCGGCCACCCAGTTTGTTCTCGACTGGGGTGTTCGCCTGACTCTCTGACACCTCCAGGGATGATTCCCACTGTGCTTGATTGTATTTGGGTTGTGAGGTTGGGTGGTGGGTGGGATGGGTGCTTTCAACCAAGTTTCTGGGTTGAAGTGGGAGGGGGGTAGTTATGTTTCTTGGTTTTTGGTATTTGGTTCTTTACCCGCATGCTCTTCCTTTGGCACGGCACCACATTGAGACATCGCCTGGCTCAGCAACGTCACCCCCTCGGACAGTGCGATGACCACTACTAAATGTTTGACCAGGAACATCCAGCAGAAGTCCAGGCAAGAATGTGCTTATATCAAAAGGCATCGTGTCGACATCTGCTTTCTCCAGGAACTTCAACTGACTCCTGCAACTGCCTCCCGCCTGAGTGCAGGCTGGTTTGCCGAGACCCATGTATGCCTTTATTCCAACTATGCTAGGGGGACAGCCATCCCTCTGCGTAAGAGGCTGCCCTAGAAGCTGCAACAGCCATATGTGACGTTAATGGGTAATATGTTATTCTTGATGGTCTTCTTCATAGACATCTGACCATCCTAGCTTTGATATATGGCCCCAATACTGACATTCTGGAGTTCTTCACCGAAGTAAGCGATTAATTGCTGGTATGGGCTTGGGAGCAGTCATCTGGGAGGGGACTTTAATGTGGTCCTTGATGATGCAGCTGATCGCTCTGGCGTCCCTAGACGCCCCAGCCCCAGTGTGGCAGTGCAACTCTGTACCCTTATGACTGATAATTGCCTGGCCGATGTCTGGCGACTCACTCATGTGCACAGCGTAGAGGGCACCTGTGTCACACCGGCGCACTGCGTGTAGTGACGCATCAATTATTGGTGACTCACCCGAGACATCCTCACCTGGGCTGCTTCCGTGACACACCTGCCCAGTACCCTTACCGATCATGCTCCTGTCCTGCTGGAGCTTACACCACCACTAGCTGTACCACAGGCTATCACATGGCGCTTCGCCCCCGAGGCTTACGGGACGTGGTTTTTCAAGAGGAGATCCGCACTGCAATCATTGACTATTTTGCTTATAGTGCAGGGTCGGGGATTCTCCCCGTTGATGCTGTGGAAAGCTTTTAAAGTTGTCATCGGGGGTAGAAGCATCGTGAAACAGTTGGGTATCCTTAAGGCGGTCCGGGCAAAACTAGCTATGCTGGAACGGGACCTCTGGTCCCTCGAACTAGAACTCAGTGCCTCAAACAGCACCTCCACTATGGCGGCCATCTGCGCGAAGCTATTGGAGTACGAGGTGGAGGCCTCGCGGGAGACCCACTATCTGCACCGGGAGGCGACTGCGTGCTGGGATGAGAAGGCGATCGCCCTTGGAGGACACTCACTAATATGCTCCTCAAACCTTGGACCTTGGCCTATGTTGTGGAGCTCATTGATGAACATCAAGAAAGACAGAACATTCCTGTCGTATTGCTTCACACCAAGACCTACTTTTACTCCTGGCTTTACGGCGCATCTGAGTTGCCGGGGAAAGAGGAGCTATCGGCCTACCTGGACACAATCCAGCTGCTTTGGTTTGACCGGGCCCTTCGCCTCTACCTCGATGCCCCTTTTATGGTGGAGGAAGTAACTCAGGTCATACAGGGTCTCCAGGGTGATAAGGCACCTGGCTTGGACGGGCTCACCAGCTCCTTTTATAAGGAATATGCAGTGCTTCTGGCACCGCATCTCCTGGCAATGTATGAGGACTCACTGGCATCTGGTGTGCTGCTGCCGGTATTATGCGAGGCAGTCCTTGTTACGATACTCAAGCTGGATTAGCTGGCCGATCGATGTGACTCTCACTGGACGTTGTCAATGATTATTGTTGACAATAAAATCTTCGCAAAGCTACTTGCGAACCATCCCCTTCTGCCTGACATTGTGCGCCCGGAACAGTCAGACTTCGTGCCAGGCCGGTCCACTTCACACAATCTTTGCACCATGCTTGCCCTCATACACATC
Source organism: Calotriton arnoldi (assembly GCA_963921515.1). NCBI lineage: Eukaryota > Metazoa > Chordata > Amphibia > Caudata > Salamandridae > Calotriton > Calotriton arnoldi. The sequence continues at coordinate 316,979 of CAWUFW010003295.1, forward strand.
ATTGACCCTCAACTTGCTGCTGTCGCTGCCCTACTTGACGCCACAAAGGCGTTTGACTCTTTAGAGTGGCAGTTCTTGTCCACTTTGTAGGAAGCTGGCCTTCTTAGCAGATGTCCTCCCACTTTTTGCCCACATTTAAACTACTAGATGCTGGTTTTCCGACTCAGACTGTGCACTGAAGCCTGCCAACCAGGCTCCAGTGCCAGTGTTCTTTCCCTACAACAAAGCAAATTTCTAATTGTACCACAATGGGCAATGCCTTTTGCACCCCTGTAAGTCCTTAGTAAATGGTACCCTTGGTACCAAGAGCATGGGTACTAAAGAGGGTACCTAAGGGCTGCATCATGTGTTATGCCACCCTAAAGGACCCACACACAAATTGCATGAAGACTGCCATTGCAGGCTGCGTGAAATAGTGCAACCCATTTTGAAAAATACGACATGGCATACTCCCTGTGTGCCATGCCCTAGTACACTGCATATACTATATGTAAGTCAGGCCTATACCAGGCCTTAGAGCCCTAAGGCAGGGTGCATTATATTATATGTGAGGACATATCTGCCAGTGGCTGCTCCTCCGCTAAGGGATGAGCTTCGCCCCACTGCTTTGAAGCAGTGAAAGAAAGGAAAAATAAAATGATAATAACTTGATATTATTATTATTTTATTTTGTCCTGCTGCGGCAGCTTGGCGGGCGGGCGGGCCTGCTCTGCTCACCGACCATGGCAGGGGGAGGAGTGGTGGGCACACTGAAGTACACATGACGATTCTCGGGCCGGCCAAACAATCATGCGCACTTAGCATGTTCTCCACCCAGATGCATTACAGCCTGGGTGGAGCCCAGGCCCCCAGTCCCCGCCTCAGCGCCGAACTACATGTGCCCGGTACACTGTTCTTCTGACCACCGGGATCACAGTGGAAGCAGCACCCCAGGAGAAGGACTTTGTGGCTTTCAGAGGTCAGCCCATCTCCCCGGCAAGTTTCAAGCTACTAGACCCTCCAGGAGCCCCCCAGCACCAATACCGGGATACCCAGAGCCCTTGCAGCAACCAAGGCTTGTTAAGTGTCCTGTCCGGACATCAACCCTGCCAAGACTGACCTACTGACGAGGGATGTCAGCATCACTGAGGCCAGCACTGAGAGTGGCCCTGCTGTCCTGTTTGCCCCCATCAATAGGTCGACCCCAAGAAGTGAGAGCCTCCAACGCAAGTGACCCGCCGGAAAAAACACCTCTGCACCCGGGCCAACTAATGGTGTCCCCTTGCTCCAGAAACCCTCAAGAGCCAAGCCATCCTTTGGGTTCTGTCGGACTTGTACCCAAGTCCCCACTTGCAGCCTTTTCCTTGTTACAGGTTTCTCCATTGACTTTAACGGGTAGCGTTCGAGGCTACCATCATGACCAGCACCTCTGCACTCAGCGCACCAGGGCAAGTAAATCCGAACTGCTGGTGGTTCTTTGGACCTTGGCCCCTTAGCACCTTAAGTCCAGGAGAGTAACCCTGAGAATCATTTGTAACTGTACCTATGCAGTGAATGTTTCTCCCATAGGATTACATTACCGCGTTCAAGGCTCATGCCTCAAATCTGACAGCTGTGATTTTCGACTGTTTTACCTGTAAAAATCTATAACGTCTAAAGTACTTACCTGAATCCGATGACCTATGTGTCTACAATGATATAAAAATCAGTTATTTTTCTAAATTGGTCTTGAGTTTCTTCTTGAGTGTGTCTCATTTATTGACTCTGTGTGTACAACAAATGCTTAACTACCCTCTGATAAGCTTAAACTGCTCACCCACACTACTATAAAGAGAGCATTTGCAATTATTAATTTAAGCCCTGTAAACCAATAAGGGTCATCTGGACTTTCTGCATAGTGTACCTTATTTTGGTTATATTGGTACACTACATGGAAAGTCAGCTTCCTACACACTTACTATCGCGTCTCGGGCTCTGTTCGGGCTTTGTACGCCCAATACGGCTCTTGTATGCCTTACCGACGGCCTGCCTACGCCTCAATGGGATGCTGTCAGATCCATTTGCCGTCAGGACGTCCCCGGTCTTATTCGCCATGGCGATGGAACTGCTAGCCGACCCGACTATGACAGCACCATGCCCACAGCGATCTCAATTTTATGGCCGGAGGCTGCTAGTATCAGTGTATGCTGATGACATCATGCTGTATGTCCGAGAACCTCATACAAACCTGGCCCCATCATTTGCGAAGTCATCAGATTTGGTGGTTATTCGGGCATGCACATCAACTGGGCAAAATCTATCTTAGTCCCCTTTACCGAGGGCATGCAGTCTTTTGAATCAGAATACACACTGTAGTGAGCCTCCGAACCAGTGCGATATCTGGGGATATGGCTCAACTGGGACTTGGATAAGCTTTGGCACACCAACTATGGCCGGGCCATCTCCTGGGTGAAGGAGAGAATTCCGTCCTGGAGTCAATTGCCACTGTCTGTCACAGGGCGTATTGCTATAGTGAAAATGGTTGTGCAGCCTAAATTCTTATATCTCTTTTTAAATCTTCCAATCCCACTCACTACACATTTCCTTTGACGATTGTGCTCCAACCTTGTCGCTCTCGTGTGGGCTGGCAAGCAGCAGCGGATCACATGGGAGCTGCTCACCTTGTCATTTCAGCAGGGGGGCCTTAGTGCCCACGACATGACCCCATATGCACAATGCACGCAGGTGCAATATGTACATTTTTGGCTTTATCCCATGTGCTTCTAGCCTCACACTGCGGTCAAGGTGGACCTGACAGATCCTTGCCCTCTGGCCATGGTCCTCTATCAGCCTTACAAGCCGACAGCCGCAGAAATCAACCCGTTGGAGTGTGCGCGATGGGCGTGGGATGGCATGCAGCGCTGTGCCGGACTCCCTTTCATCTATGCCCCTTCCGTCCCCCTGGCACACAACCCCATGCTGCCGCAATGCAGGACGATGGGGCTGTGGCGTGAGCGCACAGGCGGGATCGCGTCCCCTTTGCGGACCTCTACCCTGATGGCCACTTCTTGCACGCATTTGCGATGGATAACCCTCCCTGCCCTCACTCACTTGACGTCTTTCTTTATCATCAGCTCCGTGCTACCTGCCGTGCGCTACATGACACCTTCCCCACACCTCACCCTGTGCTCCATGCCCTTGAGCACATGTTGACAAATCCCTTTCCTCGCAGTCTAGCCACTAGTTAGGTCTCGCCTGGCGTGGCAGCGCATGCGCTGCTCGCCCGGCGAGATTTATTGCAGATGAGTACTTTCAGAAGAGGGCTTGAAGCCCCGCCCCTTATTCCCATTGGCTTGCGTCACCGTTTATGATAAACGGTGGGCTGCCATTGGAAATAAGGTTTCTAGGGTGCCTCCTTTCCCTTTTTTGGCCGGCCCACCCGGACTGGCTCGCCTGCTTTACGGCTGTCGTGAAGACTTTTCTTATCTGCTTGTTTATTTAACAAGCAGATAAGAAAAGTCTTCACAACAGCTGTGAAGCAGGCACGGAGCTCAGAGATGCACGGGGTCACGGGGAGGACAGGGGGATCTCGGCAGACTCTGTGTTTTCCAACAGAGGCAGCAATTACATTTCCCGTCATACCTAAATACAGTTGTGCACTGATGACGTATTGGCTTGGATTCCAGATCACAAAAGTACTCATCCGTCAGCATGTTAAATACTCGCAAGTATTAGTTGCAATCAATGGAGCACATGAACCGAGCTTTCAAGTTGTAGCGCGTGCATTCCAAAAGTATCGAATGTCTCCTTGCATTAATGATGGCTCAGATTGACCCGAATGCGGACTGCACGCGCAGCTCAAGGCGACAATAGGCTCGGGTTGCAGGCAAGCATTGTTTGGTGATGTGACATGTCTTACCTTTCTGCTCTGTGTTTCACATAACCTAGCCTAGCCTAATACAACATAACATAGCATAACATAACAAAACATAGCCTATCCTAACATAACAGCATAACATAACAAAACAGCCTAACATAACATAACATACCATTACATAACATAACAAAACATAGCCTAGCATTGCATACCATTGCATAACATAACATAACTTAACAAAACATAGCCTAGCCTAACACAACATAACATAACAAATCATAACATAGCATAACAAAACATAACATTGTATAGCATAACATAACATAGTATAGCATAACATAACATAGTATAACATAACATAACAAAACATAGTATAACATAACAAAACAAAACATAACAAAACAAAAACATAACATAACAAAACAAAACACAACACGTCACAACACAACACAACACAGCACAACACAACACAGCACAACACAACACAACCTAGCCTAACACAACATAACACAGCCTAGCCTAACACAACATAACATAACCTAGCCTAACACAACATAACAAATCATAGCATAGCATAACAAAACAAAACATAGCATAGCATAACAAAACACAGCATAACACAACAAAACAAAACATAGCATAGCAAAGCACAACAAAACATAGCATAGCATAACAAAACACAACAAAACATAGCATAGCATAACAAAACACAACAAAACATAGCATAACATAACAAAGCACAGCATAGCATAACAAAACATAGCATAGCATAACACAACAAAACATAGCATAGCATAACAAAACATAGCATAGCATAACAAAGCATAGCATAGCATAACAAAGGATAGCATACAAAACAAAACACAACAAAACATAGCATAGCATAACAAAACATAGCATAGCATAACAAAACAAAGCATAGCATAGCATAACAAAGCATAGCATAGCATAACAAAACATAGCATAGCATAACAAAGCATAGCATAGCATAACAAAGGATAGCATACAAAACAAAACACAACAAAACATAGCATAGCATAACAAAACATAGCATAGCATAACAAAACAAAGCATAGCATAGCATAACAAAGCATAGCATAGCATAACAAAACACAACAAAACATAGCATAGCATAACAAAACACAACAAAACATAGCATAGCATAACAAAACACAACAAAGCATAGCATAACAAAACAAAACATAGCATAGCATAACAAAGCATAGCATAGCATAGCATAGCATAACAAAACATAGCATAGCATAACACAACAAAACATAGCACAGCATAACAAAACAAAGCATAGCATAACAAAACAAAGCATAGCATAGCATAACAAAACATAGCATAGCATAACACAACAAAACATAGCACAGCATAACAAAACAAAGCAAAGCATAACAAAACAAAGCATAGCATAGCATAACAAAGCATAGCATAGCATAACAAAACACAACAAAACATAGCATAGCATAACAAAACACAACAAAACATAGCATAGCATAACAAAGCATAGCATAGCATAACAAAACATAGCGTAGCATAACACAACAAAACATAGCATAGCATTACAAAACATAGCATAACAAAACAAAGCATAGCATAGCATAACAAAGCATAGCAAAACAAAACACAACAAAACATAGCATAGCATAACAAAACATAGCATAGCATAACAAAAAAAAGCATAGCATAACAAAACACAACAAAACATAGCATAGCATAACAAAACATAGCATAGCATAACATAGCATAGCAGAACATAACATAAGAAAACATAGCATTAAGTTTGATAAAGTCATAGTAGCGGGCTAGCTAGCTTTAACGGGCAGTGACTGTAAGCAACTCCGTCAACCCAGAAGCAGTCACTCGGTCACCTTTGCTCTTGTATTGCAGTGGCTTCGTTTATTAAACATTGCCCATATTTATACTGTTAGCACTTTACTTGTGCAAATTTCAGGGCTCACAAAACTTTGATGAATCGAAATTCACAACTGAGGCTGTTAAGTTCGCGCTATATAAAACCCCAAGGATAAATAAAAAACATTGCCATTTACAATGTGAGTAGCTCCAACAAATACAAGACCTATTGCAAAGTACAAAACATTGCCATTTACAATGCCAATAGCTCCAGCTCCAACAAATGCGAGACCTATTGCATTTCCAATGCTTGTTTTTATGCTGTGATGCAGGATAAGGCGCAAGTTCATGCTCCAGCATCCCACGAGGCCTGGGAGCCTGACACGAAACCCCCTATCACTGAGGCACAATGGACATACTGCTGTGGACAAACTGCAGCCCTCTCCCCCAACTATAGATTACAACTCATTCATTTCGGCTGTACCGTACTCCAGCAACTGCTCCGCATGGGCTTAGTCGAAGATGCGCATTGCCGGTGATCCCTGTCACCGCAGGCCTCCTTCTTACATCTTTCCAGGGAGTGCCCACGGGTGGCGAGCTATTGTTCCAAGGTCTTCTTGGTCCTCCTTCGGATTACCTGCCACTCACTCCCACAGAGCCCACTGATTGGTCTCCTGGGATAGGTAAAGCACATCCCTCCTGGGGTCCAGCATCTCACGGACATGTTTCTGCTCTTGGCCAAACGTCGACGGCGGCCTGCGCCCAGGGTAGAGACTTGGCTGTGTGATGCGGTCTAGTGCCAGGAACAACTCTTGGTCTGCCAGGAACTCATGCCTCAGCGATCTCGCCCTAAAGATATTTGGGAACCACTGTTGACATATCTGCGGCAGAGGGGCACACCGCCACCGTCTGCAGCGGCAGAGAACACACCAGATGTAGACCCCACAACTTCTAAAGGTGCTGCTAGCCCCATTGGCACTCCAGTTCCACACTAACTGCACACCTGACACCCTGTACTCTGGATAGACTGATTGGTCTGCGCCTCTGTAGGTCGGGCTTCTCTCTAACGGGAAGTGGTTACAATGAATTATCATTTATCACAATTCATTTCCTGTTGTTTTAACTTTTTATTTGATGGGGGGATGCTATAAAGTGATTTCTGATGTCTCTTTATATTTATACACTGCCGTTCCTTGCTGTTACCTCCCTTCCCTTGCCTTCCTTCTTCTCCCCTTCAGAGGCTGTTGTATTGTTATTGTTATTTTTGATGAAATGCGAATAAAAATACATATTTTTTTTAAACTTTGAAAAAGAACAGGACTTCAATATACATAAGCAGAAAATACTAGTTGCACAATAACCGTATAGAGGGAGCCCCAGAAGAGAAGTCATTAGCACATTCCTGATCAGAGGTCTGACTCCAAATATATAGTTACAGTTAGCATTGTGACCGATGACTGGTGTTAGTCTATGAATGATTTTGCGACGCCCCCCGTGAGACTATGGTGCAACCAAAACTAGGGGGCCATTGTTATGAGACAAAAATACAGTAGCAGTTTAACAGATACACTTCAAAGGGAAAACTAATAGTCCTGGGGTTTTGTTTGCAGTAATTTAATTCTGATGAGTTTGTAATGAGTTTTTGGTGAGGTTTTGGTAATCAGTGATTTGGTTTCCTCGCATCAGCTAAAAAACTTTGAACAGACCCACCGAACTACCCATGGACCCACCGCCCAAAGAGCAAAGTGCCCACCTCAAACTTGGCAGAAAAGCAATGCCCTTATAGTGCTTCTTGAGGATGTCCACATCCATCTCTGGTGCCCTGCTCTGTGGAACAGTCTACTTGGAGTCCACCAGTAGCCACTGGGCTACTCATTCACTCTGGATGTCCTTTAATGGTGATTGACAGTTCAGGAGTCTGAATCTCAGAACCCACTGGTGACAGTCAAAATGTTCCTGTGGCTGGGGCGCGCACAGGTCTGGTGCATGCACTATCACCACCGATGGTGTTAAGAGAACGCTGGACACGACGTTGACATTGGGGACCTAACTGGTGATTCAAATGACACTGTCTACTGAAGTTGAGGAATTCTCAAGACGTCAGAGGGCAACGAGAGAGAATTTACAGGCACCCTACAGAGTTAGGGATGAAGCAAGTTCACCCCTCAGTGTTGGCTTGAACACATTGAGCTTTCCCTGATCAAAGATTACATTTTGTTGTAGTTCTTACTTTCTGTCAGTTTGCTCGGTGTGACCTCATGTCTCCAAGGCATACTCAGTCCATTTGACTGTCCCACACAGGTTTGTCCAAGCAACTGAGCTATTTTGTTAGCTAAGGTAAGCCACTTTTTGCCTTCATCCTCCTGTTTTCTGAACCCGTTTTTGTTGGCTCTGCGCACTTTACTACTGCTAGCCAGTGCTAAAGTGCTTGTGCTCTCTCCTTAAAACATGGTAGAATTGTCTTATATTCAATTGGCATATTTAATTTACTTGTAAGTCTCTAGTAAAGTAGTACTTCATGTACCCAGGGCCTGTATATTAAATGCTACTATTGGGCCTGCAGTGTCATGCACTCACCTGGGCCCAAACGCAGAGATGACAATGGAGCTGATGTTGGACCTCTTAGCCCTCTCAGGGCCGGGCCCGTTCAAGGAACAGAAACTCCTTAAACCAAGCGTGGCCCTTGGGGAAGGGGGGGTTCGGATAAAATAAGAAAAGAGAGACTTGCAGTACCAGATCTGCTCAGCAGTTGTGCAATACTGCGTAACAGGATTTGTTGCTCCAGAGACCTTCTGTGTCTGCGAGGTAGATACGCACTGGACCAGAACTTCTGGTTTTGCGATGACGTAATACACTGAAAATAACAAGAGGCGGCAGTTACCATCAGTACACTAACAGGCCTCTATATACAATGTACATGCATTAACTTCAGTGACATACACTTACAGGTCTCATCAGCAGCACGGCATGAGAGCAGAATAACCAAAATCAGACTGGAGTGTGGAACACTCCCACAATTTAAAGGCAGAACCCAGATTTCAATACAGGGTTCATACAGATATCAAACGCTCTGAAGTGCTTTCTCTAGGCGCTACTGTTCATCAGAGAAACACGGAGCTAAAGTCTTTAGTTCTTATGCAATCACACTTCTAGGGCCAAGGTTGCAAGAAGGGTCCGGAGTATAAACACACAAGAAACGCTGGAGTAAATCACAGAGAGGGCATGGAGGAAACGTCTATAGTCTTTGAAGATGCTGATACTCGGTCCTGCTTAACTACTATAGGAGGATTAGTGCGCACTAACCTGATATCAAGTACTTAGCCTAGTTCTTCCACTTGACTTAAGTTTGAAGAAGATCTCGAGGCTTTGACTCAGGGAGTCACAGGGAATCCAGAGTATCTGTGCATGAGGGAGTGGTGAGGAAGATGTCAAGGGAGATGGAGCCACAGGAACCACGATTCACTTGGACTTGAAGGAGACCGGAGAGCTTCTCGGTTCCGGCCGGATACCTCAAGTAAGTGGAAAAGGTGAAGCTTGTTCGGCAGGGAGAGAGGCCAGACCATGACATGGGGTTGGGCAGGGTTTATATACCCTCTCGAAGGTTGAACGGATGTAGCTAGATCACGTGTGGCATGTGGGACACATGGCCGTCTGGAAGGTTCTTGAACCTTTGAAGAAAACACGTATAGTATACTTGCTTTGACCTTACAGTAAGAGCAGGTGCAACTTGACATTCTGAACCAAATAACAGGAAACAAATGTATTGTTTTCACTCAAATGTGCATAATGGAAAATCACACCAAGGCCTTAGCAACAGCGGGAGCAAGGCATGCCATTGGCTCACAAGATTCTGGGGGAAACGCAGTGATTCAAGTGCAATGGAATTATGGGTTTTGGGGGACATCAGTCATGGTATCATAGGGTGCGATAAAGCACCACAGGGGTAAAGCAACATGAGCCCTGCTTGCTACGCCCACTACACAGAGGGCGCACGAGGGGGTCGTGACATGCAGCACTGATTGTGCCACCCACTTGAGTAGCCCTTTAAACATGTCTCAGGCCTGCCATTGCAGTCTGTGTGTGCAGTTGTAAACTGCCATTTCGACCTGGGAAAATAAACCTTTTGCCAGGCCGAGACCTTCATTTTTAATGCATATAAGTCACCGCTAGGGTTGGCCTTGGATAACCCAGGGGCAGGGTGCAGTGTATTTAAAAAGTTGGACATGTACTTTTAAGTTTTACATGTCCTGGTAGTGAAAAACTCTTAAATTTGTTTTTCACTACTTCCAGGCCTACCTCTCCCATAGGATAACATTGGAGTTACCTCATTACATTTAATAAGCTGTCACTTCCAAATGGGAACATGTGACCAGTTCATGTTTGGTGTCTTTGGAATTGTAATGAAATGGAATGGTCCTCTCTCATAGTAAAAAAAGATTCTAAGTTGCAATTTTGAAAATGCCATTTTTAGAAAGTTGGCATTTTCCTACCTTAGCAATGCAGTGTCTATAGCCTGTCTCTGGGTCACATGACTGGGTGTAGCTGACAGTTGGGCTTTGTGTCTTCCTACTAGACAGCTACACAATATAGAGAGCTTAGCTGTGCCTGGATAGGCCTTCACTGGCAGGATGAGAGGGCAGAGCTGGGCACATACCTACTTACACGTGAATAGGCTGTGTCCTGCCTCCACACAAAGAGCTGCATACTCCCTGTAGTTAGTCTGGAGCCAGGGCAGGGGAAGCAGGAAACCTGTGCACTTCAAAGGGAAAGCTCTAGAACCTTCTTCCACTTTAAAGGAGACACCTGGTATAAATATTGGACCTCAGACACCAACTCATCAGTACACTTCTGGACCTGTAGAGACTCTGCCAGGAAGAAGGACTGCTGTGCTGCTGAAAAGACTGCCATTCTGCTGGACTGCTGCCATGCTGGACTACTGCCTTGCTGGAATGCTGCCTTTCTAGATTGCTGCCCTGCTGCCATTCTGCCTGAGTTAAAGGGATTGGACCTGCACCTGAACCCAGGACACCCAAAGTGACTCCAAGGGCTAGTCTGCTGGCCTCCTCTTCAGAGCCACAGGGGCATAATAGGCTCCAAGCCACCTACACCAGCACCCAGATCCAGCTAGAGTAAGCTGCTCACCCACAATACTGCCCCTCAGATCCTGGACACTTCGTGTGGCGTCAGTGGAGCTGAATTGAACTTTTTGGGCTCTTCACAACCGGGAACAGGCCTGTTAGTGCCTAAACCTTGTCGCTCGCTCTGCCAACGTGAAGTTCCATAAACCCAACCCTTTGCGCTACAACATTGACTGCTCGCTGACAGCACCATCGCGAAGCTCTGGCCCGACCACCAATGACACCAACAGCATCTTTGTGCTACAGCAACAACCGTCTGCAACTCCCGGCCTGCTCGTTGTGCTGCAACGACAACCGTCTGCTATGCTTCCATGCTCCTCGTGGGGCACCCTCCACCTTGAACAGAATATTTTGCCCTGGACTGGGAAGGTAACTTTTCAGTGGGACTAACCTGGTCCTTGTATCCAACCTATGCTCCATCACAATCGGCCTGAACTTGTGACTTCCTCCCGGTCTTGCATCACCAGAAAGCCTCTAGTGGCGCTTTGGGCTTTTTGGCGCTATTTTCACTTAAATCTTCAAAATTGCATATCCCCAGTTCTACTGATTGGATTTTGTTGTTTTGGTCTTGATTTATTTATTACATGTTTCTCTATTTTACTAAATTGATGTGGGATTTTTCTTGTGTTGTGGTTTCACTTTATTACAGTTTCAATTGCTGCATAAATACTTTACACATTGCCTCTAAGTTAAGCCTAACTACTCTGTGCCAAGCTACCAAAGGATTGAGCACAGGGTATTTTGGGGTTTGCTCGTTCCTCACCCTGATAAGGGTTGTGGTTGCTGCTTGAGTAGGGTTTCACTCCCCTCAACCAGTAACCCAGTTTCTCACAGAGATGCAGACCAGAGACTCTTTCATAAACCAGTTCTAAAACGTTCAAGGTAGGGAGTCACCTTGTGTAAAGTTTCAGCTTTCTCTTACCTTGAGGTGTTATTTGATGTGAATAAGAATCGGAAGCCCTTGATTGAGGGAAGGAGATGTGACCTTGTTAAGGCTATGGGGGCAGTAGCTAGTTTCGTCCAGAGGTTGGGCTCTTGGTCTCCAAGCACTTTAGTCAAGCTTTATCAGGCCAAGTGCATTTCTAAGGCTCTATATGGCTCTGAGGTATGGGGTTATACAATGGCTAATAAGATTCAGCTTGCAGAAAATATGTTTCTAAGATGTAGTCTGCAGGCACCAAAAAGTACCCCAGCCTTCTCTGTCCATGAGGAACTTGGTGTAAAACAGATAGGAGACATTGTTGCTCGAAAGCCTTTGCTTTGTTGGATTAAGATCTGAACTGGGGAGGGTGCCCAGCTGAAAAGACAGACCCTTTATGTCTGTTTGTCCCTTGATCAAGCGCACAAAATTCCTTGGATCGCCTATGTGAAGGCAGCATTTGCCAGCATGGACAGGGCAGACATATTTTATAACCATCACACCCTGCGCCCCCTGGAGTTTAAAAGGGTACAGGATCAGTTTTTAGAACGTGTTGTATTGCAACGAGAACATATAGAGTTGATGGAACCCATGGTATGGGGGCGCATGTTGTTAAAGACTGTTCAAGGTATGGAGCCCAACTTGTCCCTTTTATTTAACGAGAGGGGTAGATTTGTTGTGGTGAAATTCAGGTTTAATCTGTTGCATCATCTTTTGGCATCCCCTAGCGAATGGCGCTGCCCTGGAACTTTAGGGCCCTGTGGCTGCAACAATATGTTTCCACAGGACACCCTACATTTCGTGCTGTTTTGTAAATATTTTAGCATGCCCAGAAAGTTGTTTATTCTTCCTCTATTGAAATACTTGAATTTCACTCAAGCGCGTCAGGCGCTTTTGTATCTGCAGCTCCTATCGAATAAACATGTTTCACTTGCTGTCTCATGCTTTTTATGTGCAGCTTTGAGATCAAGGTATTCTAAACCTGATTAATCCTGTTGTTGCTCATGAGGAATTTTGTAAAGCAATGCATTATGAACACTGTCTTATTTTATTTTAACACTCTATGGATGTATATTAATGTATGTGTATTTTTATAGTTTATGAAGTGTATGTATCATGATTTTTATGGTCTTTTATGGTTATCTTTATGACCACATAAAGATTTATGAACAGAGCCTCATACCAGTTGGTAGGCTTTGCTCTCCACGCAGGTGAGCAGCAGCTGTATCTTTTCAGGAGTTGATAAAACTCATTGTCAGTTAGAATGGCAGTCAGCAAATGTTCCACTTCTGGATCTTCCATTGTTCTAAGCTACAATGGGGCTTAACTTCGTCACAGATGTCAAGAAAATGTTGAGCATCATACTTGTCTAAGGGGCCAGTACTTGGTTGGTTGGTTGGAACTGGCTCAGGTAGAAAGGGTATTAGCTAAAGATGAAAAGCTATATACTTTCTGCTTCGGCAGGAACTGGGGGCAGAGTTAGGCTTGCTCTGGCTGGAGAGTTGGGTGTAACTTGAAAGCAATGATGGGCTACCTCCCCCACCATGAAAGAAAAATGGATTTCGAGGAGAGGTACAGGAAAATGGGTAAATGCTTGCTCCCAGGTCCGAGTTGGTCACTAGGCAGTTTATAATCTTGAGACCATTGCATGTGACGTCCACTGGACTCCCGCAGTCACCAAGTCAGGAACCCTTGTGTATCCACACATACCTAAACACAGGTATGATACACTCCACATATGACTGAGGCAAGAACACACATGACTGAGGCAATGAACACCAGTTAGGAGAGATTCCCTAGACTTAAGGCGGCTGGACCTGATAGGCTGTGACTCCATAAGGGCCAGTTAACTAGGTAAAGTCCAGGATTGTTTTTAACACAAATCAAGTCCAAAAGCCTTTATGCGTGAATGTTTTTTGTGAACAATTTAAATCATTACAACGTATAGGGCAATGTGATTTGTAGGATACCGTTTTTTTGGTTTGTGTGGTTTATTTTAAAGGTCTTCTACCACCACAGATGTTACAGTAGCATTGTAACCCAACTCCTTGTCCCGTCTTCCTCCCAATCAGGTTCTGGGACGAGGGGGTCATGTTTGGTGCCATCCATGATTTTTTGGGGTTGTAGAATAACTTGTTCTGCTTGGAAGACACAGACTCACTACTGTGATGTTTTTGAATATTGTTAGGTTGCCCGTCGTGGGTGGATCCAACAGACCCATTACCATCGGGCTGTACAATGATCATTTCTTGGTGGGACCCGGAGACCCACTACTGTGGTGTCTTCGATTCTTTCTGCTTTTGGGAGAATCACAGAGATCCACCACAACAGAGTCTTTAATTATGTCTATGTTGCTTCCACTTAATAATAATAAAAATAATAATAATAATAAAGTGATTTATAAAGTACCTGGTTACTTCTACCGAAGTGTCCCCGCGCTAACGTTACACTCTCAGATGCTGAACCGAGGAGACACACTCAAGATTTAACCATTCCTGTCTGTCTGAATAGCCAAGTTTCTAGTTTTTTTTGGAAGGCTAATTCAGTGCTTTCCTGTCTAAGTGACAGAGGCAGAGAATTCCACCTTTTGGAGGCTAAAAAAACAAAAAAAGCATCCTCCCATGCGTGATCTTTTTACCGTAGGAATACATTCTAAGAAGGCCCCCGCAGATCTGAGACTTCTGTCGGGCAAGTAAGGTCTGACAAAAGAGTGCAGATAACGAGGCCCTTTCCTATTCAGGATTCTGTGGCAGTAGCACATAGCTTTGAAGGACACTCTCTTTCCCAGAGGCAGCCAATGCAATTTGGCGAGAGCTGGACCCGTAGGCGATGGCCTCTGGAGGTTAAGTAGCAGTCGAGCTGCCGCATTCAGCACTCTCTGGAGTCTCAACAATCTGAACTGTGAGACTTCCAGGTACAACACATTGCAATAGTCCAGTCTGGACATTACTGGAGCATGGACTACTGATTTTCTAGCGGCTTCCGAAAGAAGTCTCAGGACTTTTTTTCAGGCTGGACTCAATAAACCCACACTTGGTGTCCTACATTATCCTTAGGTTGCACCATTTTTACTTCCTGGTGGACAGCTTCATTTCTGTGATCACTTGTTATCCTTGATACGCGCCAAATCATCTTCTCTAAAATTAGATGCCACAGCAGACTACAAACTACTAACAACCCATGGGCTGTATAATGGTAATTGCACCTTTTCATTGTTTGTGCCCGGCGCACCTTTAAAAAGGTGCGCCGGGCGCAAACAGTGAAAATGCGCCCTATTACCATGAATGTGCTGCCCCCAGGGCAGCTGCGAACTCATGCTGCCCTGGGGGCAGTGCATTCCTGTGAAAAAGGGATGTCTGGGGGGTCAATGGGACCTCCTTGCCCCCTCCAGAGGACTGCCATCAGGGGGCGCACTGACAGTGCACCACCTTTTAGATGGCGCACTCTCAGTGCGCCTCCTGAGGGCTTCTTTGCCTCTGCACCCGCGTCAGTAATACGGCGCAGGTGCAGAGGCAAAGGGATTCCCCATGCATGCCCCATGCAAATGAGGGAACGCCCCCTTGGAGATAATGCTGGCGCTTTATATGTACCAGCGCTATTGGTATTACAGAAGGGGCCGCACAAGCGTCTACGGCCCCTTCTGTAATACCAAAGTGTCCTGGGGGCGCACAAAGCTGGCGCAAATGCCCGTTGCGCCCCCGGGGCACTTTACGTAATACAGCCCCAAGTGTCCCAAGTAGCTGAGCTTCCTCCAACTAAAAAACCGTACATGAAAGTTCAGAGATAACAACGGACAAGAAATGGACTGGAAACTACTAAGGCCTGATTAAGAGTGAGACAGACTTAGGAGTAGGAATACATTGTAGCTGGCACTAAGATCTCTGGCCAGCATCCTCTCATATAAATTTGACTACTCTGCGTTATTTTGTCGGGAATGGGCAATCACACGAGGGCCCAGTTTTACCTGGTTCAAACTTGATAACAGATCCCCATTTCGTCTGGAATAACAGGCTGTTGTCTGCTCCGATTTACCAAGTGCGTTGAGTGGATGCTAAAAGGGAGCGGATGGTGGATGTGAGTGAGGGGTGGGGGCAAGGAGGGCGCCTGGTGTAGGAAAGGCTGGATCAAGGAGCCATCCATGCGCATCCGTATCCATTCCTCTCAAGGCACCTGCGTGGTGAAGACTCAACATGTGTGCATTTGTGTGCTCCATGCTGCATCTGTTTGAATTGCTGTTGTTGTACATGTTTAATTGTCGCCAGCCATTTGTGAGCCAATACATGTTCCTTGATGATGGTTACTATTGTTTAAATCAGGCTTCTCCAACGAGTAGCTTGTGAGCTACTGGCATCTCTCCAGTTACCTGTACGTAGCTCTCCTGTGTGCAGGTCAGTCTCCTAAATTAGAAGCTTTTGCTTGGCTGAATTAATATATGTATACCAAAACTGAAAAGTGTGTATTTGAGACAAAAATGTGTGTATTTGCAGAAATTTTAAGCTGATGCTTGGAAAAAATGGTTGGACTTTCAAAATATATTTAGAGCTGATATTTGAATGATAAATTGTGGCGTTGAGGAGATGCATTGCTAATATTACTTTGGTGCCAGGGGTATTGCAGCTATGACTGATATGTATTACCCATGTAAACATATTCCATGCTGACGAAGCCTTCTTTTACATTACTGCTGGTAACTGTGCCTGCTGCACTAAGGTGCTCGCTCCTTGTAATCTTGCATACTAATGCAATCTTGTCTAAGGTGGCCTATATTACGTCACTAATAATATTAGTAGCTCGGTATGATTTTCATTGAACATAAGTTGGCGGCCCCTGGTTTGAATGAATGCTGATGTCAGGTGGCATCGCAGCGCCATCCACCACTCTAGGACTGGTAGTGTTGCACTTGGCAGCAGGCCCATCTTAAGACTGCACAAACAAGGTTATATATGTGCTGCTGGGTATTTTAAAGTGCCAGACTATAGAGGGCTCTGGGGCAGCAACACTAAGAAACATTCCAAAATAGTCCACCATATCGACGTTATCCTGCCTACCCCAGACCCTATTATATAAGTGCCCTAGGGCACAAATGTCGTTTGAGCTCATTTTTTGCACTTATGGGCAATACCATATTACAGAAGTGGTTGCAGATGTTTCCACAGCCTTTTTACAAAGCTGATTTTGCGGGCATACATTTTTGGGCTGAGCCTTCTAAAGAGCACGTTCCTTTATTTCTAGGGGTGCGTGGGGGCCCTGTGTAAAGAGGGGCAGCTTTGCATCTGTACCGTAATACCGAGGTGGGCGCCAGGTAAAACAAGCTCTGAAGAGACGCACTGTGCATCACTGAGACAACCCTTAGGGAGGGGACACGGCCCACGCAGGCGGGTGCAGTCACACACTGCACCCTCTTGAGCATAAGGAGCGCCCATTATAAAGCTACATCATGGCCCAGACCAGGAGAGTGCGTCTGGTGCCTAATCCGACCCAGGCACAAACACCGCTTGGGGAGGGGGTTCTACTGGGAGGGGCGCTACCGGAAGCCTTACACAGTAAACTCTCTTGTGTTACACTAACCCCAGGCCTGCAGCACAACGTTTTTCGCGCAATAAACAGACCACGCTGGTGTCTTTAAGCGTAAAAGGCCATTTCTTAGGACCAGGCTGCACAACAGTAATCAATTAACCAAATAACATCAACATCAATAACCAAAGCCCCACATCAACTCTGCCTCCCTTCACTCTCTTCACCCATTCTGAACTCACCTCTCCAACCACTCCATGCCCATTCCGTTCCTCATCCATTTCCACAATTCTCCTAACATCCTCCCCGGTATCACCTGGCATTCCAGTCATGCCTCAGCTCCCCACATCATTCAATCTTCCCCCCCCCCCGAGGGATGGGTGAGCCCGCTATTGACTCCCCCACCCCTCCAAAGTATCGCCTACCCCGCAGCCCGACCTAAACTGGCACGCCATGCCAACCCTACCTCCAAACCCTAGTAACTGCAGGGAGGGTGGGTGGCCTTTCAACTACCCTCCCGATGGTGCCGAGCGCAGGAAGAGGAAGTTGCCTCCCTCCCCTGCGCTCTTATACCCACCCCTAACTCCACCCCTTAACCTGCCTGGTCCTCCCCTGCGCGAAAGACCCCGGGGAAGACTAGTCTGCGACTTTGCTTCCCCGGGGCCCAGCATCGCGCAATAAACAGACCACGCTGGTGTCTTTAAGCGTAAAAGGCCATTTATTAGGACCAGGCTGCACAACAGTAATCAATTAACCAAATAACATCAACATCAATAACCAAAGCCCCACATCAACTCTGCCTCCCTTCACTCTCTTCACCCACTCTGAACTCACCTCTCCAACCACTCCATGCCCATTCCGTTCCTCATCCATTTCCACAATTCTCCTAACATCCTCCCCGGTATCACCTGGCATTCCAGTCATGCCTCAGCTCCCCACATCATTCAATCTTTCCCCGAGGGATGGGTGAGCCCGCTATTGACTCCCCCACCCCTCCAAAGTATCGCCACCCAGAGAACCCCCTTTAGGGCGGTTACCTGCCCCCCCCCCAGGGCCCGTACAATGCATCTGTCATCCACCCCCATTCAAACATTCCTGTGACACCAAATCGACTCATTCCACAACTTACTGACCACATCTCTCATCTCCATCATATAATAAGCATTCCCCAATTTTGAAAGATGCACTCCGTCATCCCTAAACAGTAGCAGTTCTTCCAGTCGCAGTCCAGCATGAGCAATGACCTTAATGTCCTTGTCCCCACAGAAAAGTCTCATCGCTCTGTTGAGCTTCCGTCGTGCCTTTTACACAGCCCCGTGTTTAATAGCACCCCTCCATACTTTCCTAGGAACAAATTCAGTCCAGGCAATGCAAGTCCCTGCCAGCCTGCGTTTCAGCACTTCCAAATTCCTCTGCATTAGCTGCAAGAGCGCCAAACCCGACAGCTGAACCAAATCATTCTTCCCCAAGTGTATGATCAACAGATCCGGGCATCCCTTCTGGGGGACCATCTTCGCGAGCCAGGGCAGTAGTGCCCCCCATCGCATCCCCCCTTTACCCCACCAATGCACCTCGTGATGTTGTCCTTTGAGTCCCAGGTTACAGCCATACACCTGTTGTTCTGCATACTTGGAGGCCCAATGAACAAAGGAATGCCCCACGATCCAAGTGACCGTCTTGGCCCCTGGTCCACCCACGCAACCTATGAGAGAAAAACAGGTTAGAAACAAAGCCTAGAACTAATCACGCCAATTCCCCAAACTTCTCACTTGCGAACGTACCGCTCACAGCACCGAGACTTCCACCTCCCAATCTGCCGAATCCTGTCCCAATACCACCCCAACCTGGCCGCTGCTGTCGCCGCCCCAATACGGAAAGAGTGAGTCCCGAACCCAGCTGGATCCAAACCCAAGCACCTTAAGGACATACGCAGCACCGCCAACAACTGACCTGAAGTCACCCGTGCCCCAGACATGTGGCAAAATATCTCGCCACTCACCATCCATGTGGAAAACACAAACGTCCTCCATTCTGCCACCGGGCACACACCCCCACACCCAGCCTCGCACAACCAAACCCACTTACCCCGCCCCAACTGGTCCATTTTGGAGTGACCCAGCCAAATCCCCAATCGCCCGCCATCCAGCCGTATCTCCTCATACCGCCTGCCACCCCCTGACCGTGTGCCCAACAATTCAGACACCCGAAAGGCTCCAAAAAACATCCAAATCATTCCCAGACGAAACACACACACCTCAAACGCATCATAACAGCACAGCGGCAAAACCTCAATCAACTTGACCAACAAATCAAAGGTAATCGCCTCCCGCAACACCCCACCCCCCTTTCTCTCCCTGCCCCAACCTCTGAGTACCCTACTGATAATCACATCTTTCGTAGGATCAAACCCAACAAATAAGCAACAATAAAAGGCCACTCCTGCCAACTTCCCTGATATAGTCGCAGCCGTCAGCCCTCTGTCAATGCAATGCAATACAAACTGCAACACTCCGTGCTCCAATGCTGAGCAATCTCCAAAAGCAGAATCCCCACGCCATCCCATAAAGGATCCAAACTCCGCCCACGCCAGTCTGTATGCTCGTCTTGTGGTAACAGCAATGGAATTTTCAACCAGGCCTATCACCCTCACTCCCCCAAGGCCCAGATGCCGTCTGGCAGCTTGGTCTTGCACTGATCCGCTCCTGGTGCCAATCGCCGGAACCGCTGCCACTGCGAACGAGACAAAGCATCCGCGATGTCATTATTCGCTCCAGGGACATGTTTGGCTCTAAAAACCACATTCAATCGCAAACATTTCAACATGAAACTTCTCAACAATCTCAGTACTCTCAGGTCTCTTGCCCTCTGCCTGTTAACCAGCTCGACCACAGTCATGTTGTCCACGAGGAACAACACAGACCTGTTCTGAAACTCAAGACCCCACACTTCCAGTGCCACCAACAAGGGAAAGAATTCCAGAAATGCAATGCTCCTCCCCTGCTTCACCCAATGAGCTGGCCAGTCCTCCGCGCACCACCTGCCATCCCAGAAGATCCCAAAACCAGCTGCCCCGGCTGCATCAGAGTAAATTTGACATTGCCAAACCATCCTGTCATCCGCAAAGTCCAGGGACACCCCGTTGAAATCTGTCAAGAAAGACAGCCATGTCCTCAAGTCTGCCCGAACCCCCATGGAGATCCTGATCCTGTGGTGCGGAAGAACAGCCCCCGACATGGCCATGCCGAGCCGCCTGCAGAACGTCCGTCCCGCCCTAACCACACTGCACGCAAAGTTCAAGAAGCCCAACAGTTGCTGTACCGCCCTCAACGCGATCCTCTTCTCACCGATCGCCCACCAGAGGCACGCCTGAATCTTCGTCACTTTAGCAGCAGGGAGGCGAGCTGTCCACTGAAGGGAATCCAGCTCAATGCCCAAGAATGTCAGAGTGCAGCATGGGCCTGCCGTCTTTTCAGGGGCCAAGGGAACACCAAAGTGCTGCGACATCTCCTGGAACTGTGACAGGGCCCTGCTACAATCCCCAGAGTGAGCTCTTCCAAGAAAGAGAAAATCGTCCAGGTAGTGAGTAACGTCCCGATGCCCGCTAATCTGTGTAAAAGCCCACTGCAAGAAGGTGCTAAACAGTTCAAACAGCGCGCAGGAAATCGTGCATCCCATGGGCAAAACTTTGTCCACGTAGATGGCCCCTGCGAACTGCATCCCCAGCAGCGAGAAATCCGCGGGGTGTATGGGCAGCAGGCGGAAGGCAGATTTGATATCACATTTCGCTAATTCCGCCCCCGGCCCACACACCCTCACCAGGCGGATCGCATCATCCACCGATGCGTAAAGCACCCTGGAGTCCTCCTCCGCGATGAAATCGTTCACAGACTGTCCTTCAGGCCACGAGAGGTGATGTATCATGCGAAACTCACCCTCCTCTTTCTTGGGCACCACCCCCAGCGGAGAGATGATTAAGTCATCCGCTGGCCAGTCGCTGAACGGGCCAGCTATTCTCCCTCATCCACCTCCTTCTGTAATTTGGCAGCTACCACTCCCGGCAAGGTTGTGGCAGATTTCAAATTATCTGCCCATCTCCGCACCCTGGGACCCTGATAGCCCACCCGAAAGCCCTCCGTGAAACCCCACTGAATCCTAGAAGCCGCCTCCCTATCGGGGTAACCCGAGAGCCACGGGGCCATCGCCTCCACCTTAACCGGTGTAGGCGCCCTTTGGTCCAGCATGTCCCCTCCCTTTCGTGTTTCGCCACTGCTCCGAGGGCGTGACCAGTGTAAAGCATTGGGTAAGGGCGTGTTTCCCTCCACACTTCGAGCATTCATGCTTGAACTTGCATAGGTAGCGGGAGCAATAGCCCCGGTTGTAGCTCCAACAGGCCCCGGTGTTAGCCCCGCCTGGCTTAGTGGTCTGGCCTGCGCTACCGGCCCCAGCGGTGTTCCCCCCGCCCCGCTTTGGGCGGGACGCGGCGGAAAAGACCGGTAAGTAACCGGCAAACCGCTGGCCGTGTGGGTGGATGCCGATGAATGCGTGGACGCCATCCACTGCATCCATAATTCCTGATCCACCTCCCCCCAATGCTTGTCCGGGTTGGCGCTGACCCTGGCCCTGAACTCCTCATCATAACTAAACCAGGCGAACCCCCCGAACTGCATTTGGGCCTTCCTGATGATGTCCATGTATTTCATTAGCGCTATGGCCCTATCCTGGTGCTTCACACAGTAAATACTGGCATAAATGAGAAACGCCGAGGTCCAATTTTCCATCGTCACAGGAACCCTAGGCCGTCTAGTCAATTCCCACTCCTCTTCTTTGGAACCCTCCTTCGCCTGCACCTCCCTGTGCAGCAATTTAAACACGTCCACATACTCGTGTTTCCATATCCTACTCCTAATCTTGTCAGACAGATGAGACCCCAAGGGCATAGCCAGCCCCATGTAGGGGAGCTTTTTCTGGTGTTTGTCCTCCGACTTGTCCCCTGTCTCGTCTTTCCCGTCCACCTTGTCAGTCTGAACCCCCGCCGTAGCTACCAACTTACCTCCCACCTGCTTGACCACCCGTGACGGCTTGTCCCCTGGCAACTCTCCGGTCACCCGCACCGACCCCTCCCCCACCCCCACCGACCTACAAGCCTTCTTCCTACCCCCTTGTGGCCCACCATCCCAAGCCGACCACCAAGACCCCTCACCTGACAGCGATGAGTGCATCTCGCCGGGCTGTCCTCTGGAGGTGGAAGCCTTGGGTGTCTCCGCCTTTGCCTTGCCCTTCGTCGTCTTCGGGGCCTGTAAAACACCAAAACCGCTGTTGCTCTGCACCCCCCCGTCCTGTCGTCGTCATCCCGCACCGCCCCCTCCTCAAGCTCATCACTCTCCTCCACATAATCCAACTCCACTTCCGGCTCCACTTCCACAGGCGCCCACAACACCTCTCTCACCGCACGTTTCACACCCTTACTTTTACCAGCACCCACTCCCCGGCCCCCTGACATACACGCTGCCGTTGCCCGCTCCCGCGTTGGAGGGACGGCCGCCGCGGACCGCCCTACTGCTTCAGGCCGGCGTCCAGGGGCCGTCTTGTGCCCCGCCGGGCCACCCCGCACTCTGCCGACAGCCGCCGGCTTGGATCCCCCCCTACCCCCCAGGTCGCTCCAACCTGAGTGGGCCCCGGCACCATCAGGCCTCACAGCCGTCCCAGCCGTCCCTACCGGGCCCAGAGGCCCCTTAATGCTACCTGCCCTCCCCTGCCTGTCCATCTCCTCTTGCTCCGCCCACCTCTCCTCCTCCGAGGTGGGAGTAGGGGGCCCCTCGGCCTCCGCATCCCAGGCCACACTTGCCCTGAGGGCGTACTGCTCTGCCTTCTGAGCCAAGTGCAGCTGCACTAGAAGGCGCTGCTCCCTTATCCTGTCCTCCCAAGCCAGTGCCTCCCAGCGTGGGAGGGGAGGGGGGGGGCAGTAGCCCTGAAACCCCCCTCCAGGCTGCCAAATTCCGGGCTGGGGAGCAGGCCCCGGACCCCCCACGGCGCTGCCGCCAGCTCCCAGTACTGGGGCCTCCTGCACCCCCAAGGCGCCCCCCACAGTAACCGGGGTGCCCACTCTGGACCCAAGCGAGCGGTCAATGGGAGCGTCCCCCCATTGCCCCAAGCCATACCCCTTGTACTCAAACCAGGCTCCAGGAGAGAAATGTAGGGGCCCCCGTTCCCCCCCATTCCCCCTCCCCCCACCACCCCCCCAAAACGGCTCCCGCTGCGAAAATCACCGGCCCAGGCCTCCCGGCCTCCACCCCCCCCCACTCGCGAGCTTCCAAACGCATTAGCCCTCTCCCCAGCAGAAAACGGCCCCACCGACAGTCCTGTCGGCCCTGGGGGCTCAAACTCCAGCTGGGGGAAAGACAGGCGCGGAGGCAGGCTCTTCCGCCGACCTCCGCGTGCAGGCTCCTTCTTGTGCGCGCACCGCCCCCGTCCCAACGCGCACTTCCCAGGCGGCGGCGGTTCCTCCTGACAGGCTAAAACCGCCGCCGCTACCCCAGCAGAAGCTGCCCGCGGGGCCCGCGTAAACCCCACCCACGCCTCCCCCAGCACCCCGGGCCGGAGGAGTTCCTCCCGCCCGGCGCGCCCCAGCACCTTCAAGGCCTCCCTTACCTGATCGGCCGAAGCGCCCGCCATCGCCCGCCGTACTCGAAACCACCGGCCAGTGGTTCCAGCTCTCCCCGGCAACCGTCCGAAACAAGGTCCGCCCCGCGGTGAAGCACCTACGGCCTACTCTACCAATAATTGCTCCCTTTCAACTACCCTCCCGATGGTGCCGAGCGCAGGAAGAGGAAGTTGCCTCCCTCCCCTGCGCTCTTATACCCACCCCCTAACTCCACCCCTTAACCTGCCTGGTCCTCCCCTGCGCGAAAGACCCCGGGGGAAGACTTGTCTGCGACTTTGCTTCCCCCGGGGCCCAGCATAATGCAGATCACAGCAGAAGATAGAATGCAGCGCACGCGATACAAACCCACATATCTTTCCTGCATCTGCCTCTCTTTCTCTTCGGACACCTTCCTCCCTTGTCCCTTGTACAGAGGATGATGTGCTTTTGGGTACGACCTTTGGCTGTTTCATTTACAAACAAATTTACTCGTTTGCGTGTGTGCAAAGTTTGAACATGTTTAAACTCTTTGTTCAAGCTGTGCTATTCTCTGGTTAGGCCATCGCCCCACCTTGCTTATATATCAACAACAACAATGAATGAAAAACGTCAGTGACGCTTGAAAGGCGTGGTTCAGACGCATGACTTCATGCCTCTGTGGGGCGTGTCCCAACAGCCCTCCTCAGCTCTTAGTCACGAGCCGCTGATACACACTGCATTCTTTTCACTATATAAACAAAAGCTGACAATGTTTATTTACAGAGGCGTGACCGAGGAGGATACTGGCTGAAGTCTGACTTGAAATCTCTTTAAAAATGTATTGTGAGAAATGCCTGTGGGCTCTTTTGGAGCTATTGTTATAAGGGTCGTAGCTTCAATATGTGCAGAAGGTGCAGTGGCACCGGGGCCCAGAGGCGTGAGGGTCCCACTGATCCTGGTTATGGCTGTATTGCACCGTTCAACTAGCGGCCCTATTTTCTTCCTTGCACTAGGCAGGCCCACGACACACTGGCTGCGCTACTGTTGCGACAGGCGCCAGAACCACTACAGTCGTATATCGAACAGGTTCCAAAACATTTATGTGCCTTAATATGACGATACCGCTCAATAGCCACGGCGCCGTCATGTCAGTAAAATAAAAGTATGGCAGGGTGGTGCCTGTAACGGTGAACGAAGAATACATCACGAACATATTTCAGTAGCTTGACCTTGGGAACGATATCACGTCACGATGCGCCCTGCTAAGTGGCGCGCATGCGAGGGTGAGTCGGAAAAGATCACCTTTGAGCTCCCGTTTCCTTGATTGGCTGGATGCCCTGCCCATGCGCAGTTTATTCAGTTGTGTTCGGATCGTGCCCCCATAGGTGGGGTCCTGAGACTGCGTCCAGGGATGTTCCACTGTAGGTTGCAGTGGAGGTACGCAGGGGCCTTTCCTTGGATTCATCGCTTGATGTGGCGGAGTCTTTAATGTGACACTGGCACTATCGAAAACCAGGATAACTCTAGAGAGACTGCATCCAGGGCTTATTCACCATTGATTTTACAGCTCGCTCCTCTTACACCCACTGTTGGAGGAAAATAGAGATTATGTCTCAGCAGGGGTTTGATGCTGTTTCTACAGTGATCATGGTATGGTCCACTCACATGCATGAAGGTAGGAGTCCTGAGGTATTCATCCCGAAGGACTAGGCCATAAGGAATTTCTAATATATATGACAGGGCTTCCCTTCCACTCCTGTCAATCGAGCTAATAGCTATCCATCCATCTGTCCTAACCCTGCAGTAACACAATTTATATCCGAATCACTCTACTTCCCCACCTAACCTTGACATGCTGGTAATCACTCGACAGTAATGACCGGTTACTTACCGGTAATATTCATTACTCCGAGTCGTAGACCTCCCCGTCACAGTCCTTAGCATATGAGCGATAGCTCCTCCCCACAGAAATTCCAAAGTGAAAAAAATTCCCTTGGTCCCATCCCTACCCTCCAGGCCACTCCCACATCCTGTGGTTTATAACCCCCGACCTACTGAACCACATCCTGTAACACCAAGCACAAGAAGCCGAACAGGGAGGGAGGGATGGGAACCATGACTGTGACTGGGAGGTTTACGACTCGCAGTAATGATCATTACAGGTAAGTAACCGGTCATTACCTCCTCATCAGACCTCCCCGTCACAGTACTTAACATATGAGCAGACACCAAAGCAAGAATCGGCTTCAGCACAGAGCAGTAAACAGACTTTATTAGCACAAAAAAGCAGAAAGTCACACCACCTGTACAGAACGCAACACAGCGTCCCCAAAACCAGCAGACCCAGTCCCACCCACCTCCAAACGATAATGGGACATAAAGGTGTGTGGAGTACTCCAAGTAGCGGCCTTGCAGATCTCAGCCATAGACGCCCCATGAAAACAAGCCCAGGAAGCAGCCATACCCTGAGTCGATCTCCCCTGAACTGATCCAGGCTCCTGCACACCACGGGACTCATAAGCCGCCCCAACTGCCCGCCTCAGCCACCTACTGAGAGTAGCACCAGAAGGCTTCAGACCCTGGCCCGCCAGGCCAAAAGTCACAAAAAAGAGAATCCACCTCACAAAACGGCTCCGTACGAACCAAGCACACCCCAAGAGCCCATCTAACATCCAAACAGTGCAGCTACACTTCATCCTTAGATTGAGAATCAGGACACAATACGGGCAAAACCAGATCCTCCGAGCAGCGAAACAAGGAAGGAACCTTGGGAACAAAGGAAGGATCAGGCCGGAGAACGACCCGATCCGGAAAGAACCTCAAAAAAGGGCTCAGAACAAAGCAACGAGCCCAACTCCCCAGCCCTCCGGGCCATGGTGATAGCGACACGGAAAACCACCTTGATCGTCAGAAAACGCAGAGACACCTCCTCCAGAGCCTCAAAGGGAGCATCCTTCAGAAAAACCAAGACACGCACAGGATCCCTGATGGCAGCCAATCACAGAGCCCAAAATATTCATAAATCAAGGGACACAACCAAGCCCTGCCCCTGATCCAGCGGCTTACTAGCAACAGATACTCCGCTACCATATACTCACCTGGGCCCATACAACTCGCTTCCGCTAACACTAAGTAGACCGCTGGAACTTTTAGTTTATAATGATTCTCATACCTCAAGTTATTGCTTCTTTAACTAAACCTTTCACTGATCAATCAGTTCTTTCCTCTGGTCAATGGACCAGTTAGGTGGAACTAGTTGATGGTGATAATTAACATAACTTATTATACATTTCTTGATAAAAATAAAATAATCACAGACTCGGTAAGCTTTAAAATCTTTATCTAAATTAATGGGTTGTGAACCATCTCAAAGCGTTTCAGTACAAACACCCTTATTCACGAGAGTGCCAAATCAATAAAATCTCAATAGTTAAAATATTTCAGATCCACACAACAACTATTACTCAGAGAGAAGAGGATAGAGAGAGAAGAGCATTTATCAAACGATGAATTTCATAGTTACCAAAGTATGGTGTGAAGACCAACCCCTTGGCCAAAGGGCTGGTAAGGGTCCCCAGGACAGATCAGGAGACAAAGACTTCAGGACAGGAATCAGGACAGGATACTTCACCTCTCTAGATACCAACGACTACGTCGCACCCCTCTCTGACACTCTCTTCCTCCTCGTGGTTCTTCCGCGATCTTCTTTCTAACCCACCCAAATTAATTAGATGGTTCTGCATTCAATTTCTTCATCAGCATTTCAGAGCATCAGCACCACCCCAACACCAACAGCATAACGAGCTTTTCATCGCCTCGGCACAACCTGTTCTCAGTTCTCAGGCACCTCTTAATCTAACTAGACTACCTCAATTATACCCTTCCATAGGCATGTACCACCCATTAATGTTTCATTTTTACAGAATACTAACTTCTGATTGGACAGGCGAGGGGGGAATGATCATCACACCATCCTTATACTTCATTTATTTCTTAAAACCATTGTTTCCAAACTCCTCCCCTCAAACTTTTATTCCGCCCTTCCTTTCCCATACATCTTTAAACTTTATTAATACAAATATAACAGTTTTCTCGAATAAGTTCCTTCATATGAACTCTTCACCCTCATGTTCCCAGGGCACATCTCCGCCGACCTTGGACGCGTGACAAGTCCTTAGTCATCCTTTCAAGCTTCCACACCAGGGCGCATGCGTTGCACCACCTCAGTCTGCTCAACTCAGACAAGCTTGACAGGCCCAAATACGCACTAATAATAAAGTCAAAAGAAGAAATGTTATTTTCAAAAATAAATGATTTCACTGTATACCACCAACCTCTACTCTAGCCCGTACCATTTATTATTTCCCTTTCTGCATTTGCATTAGTATAAAAACTTATTTTCTAATTTCAGCAAGCAGGTGCCATGCATGTGAGCTTTCAAGCGGCCATTTTATAGCTCTTTGCGCAAGCGCCAGAATTTCCCTCCAAGCGTTAGTTCGTCATACTACGTAGATGCAGTAGGCGCATGTGCAGTAAAGATCCCGTGTTAAAATGCATTCTAGTCCTACGTCCATGTTATTGTAGCTAGTAAACACATAGGCAAGCTTCATTCTTTTCCCGCGTATGATGGAAATGCGTATTATTAATCACAAAACACGTTGTTAGTAATTCCTTAATGAGTTTAAACGAGAGGATTGCTTCCGAACAAGTCTCGTGTTCGAGTCCTTGCTCCATCAATCCTCTCTCTGATGGCATATTAAGCCATCACAAAATTTCCCATCCATCCCAGACACCAACTTTAACACTTCTCAGTTTTCTCTATTTGTCCTCTCAAACTTTCATCAATGATTTCGTTTCCTTCTAAATCTCGCATCTTCTTATATAACCTGCCTTTCATTTCTTCCAAGCGTATTTCATCGTACTTTCTCTTTCGTGTCTGTCCCTTTCCTTTTCTGTTCAAGTGTACCTTTCCTTTCGTACCTTTTCTACAACATCTATATGTAATCATTATTAACATCACTATCGTTATTATCATAATTAATGATATTATTATCTGACCTAGAAAACTTTTCCCAAAATCAACAAACTATTTCCCTATTGATGTTATACTTTTTGTTAGTCTTCCCCACACACTGTCAACCTCCAGTTGGGTCAATTCTTTATGCATTCCCGTAATATTTTCAATATATCCTTTAATTTCTCTGCTCCTGTCCGGAATATAAGTGCAGCAATGTTGAACTTTCAACATGCCACAGACTCCACCTTCTTTTTCTAACAATATATCAAGAGCAAGACGGTTCTGTAAAACCATAGATCTAATTGCAACCATTTCTGTGTTAATCATTAAAAATCCTCCTGCAGTATCTGTAGAAAGATGATCAACTATGGTTGATAACTTACAAATTTTCTGTGAATTTAGGATGACTCCAACTGAGGCTATCAGTGCACTAAAAATATCTCCTACAATTTCAGAAAAACTAGCCCTTCTTTTACGTGTTAGTCCATTAGAATTCCCATTGGTTCCAGTGATTTTATCTACATGATAAATTTTTGGAAAAACTATTCCAAAATAACAGCTTCCGTACCATCTTGCAGGTAACCTGTAATAGGCATTGCTCCCACAAACATAATACACTCCTGGAAACACAGGATCAGTTTCCTCTTTTAGTCCTCATCCTCCTAATATTAGGAAGTTATGTTCACATTCACTGGAACCAATGTAATTATTGTTATAATCTGTCTTTAACCTATGGAGGCAGAATTTCCCCTTTTCACAAAGTCCAGGGACATCGCAGCATGAGCCTTGCCACTTGCATAGATTCCCTCCTTCCCAACCCATGGAGGTACATGGGTTTTCTGTGTAGTTGCCTTCCTCATTAAATCCTGTCTCCTTTCTTCTACCAAATTCAAAAAATCTTTTCTTCTTTTCTTAATGTACATGTTAGATTATCTTTGTGTGCCTGAACTAAATCTATTGAACTCATTGTTATGAAAAATTCACCCATCACTGTGCATTTTTACTACTAGCTACTGGATTCATATTCTTTCTAATAGGTAGTTCAGAAAATACTACATCTAAATTAGAATAAAAATACTGCAATCTCCCTGTAGTGTAAAATAAACTTGATAAAATACTACATGACACACCATAAGTTAGAGGTATATGGTGATATGTAATCCCTTCTGATACTGATGAGGGCAACTTCATACATACGTTACAATTGTAAATTTCCGTAGTGCTAACATACTGAAATAACAATTTAATAAACACATTAGCAGACGTATTATAGTCTGATCCATTGTGATACTTTGCTTCATCTTCCACTCCTATTTCTAATTTTGTTTCTCTTAATCTATCTACCTTAACATTAGTATCTGTATTATTCTCGTTACTTGTTTTCATTATCAAAGGTACCCCTACTGTTAGGAATAGCCATCCTAATGCTGCTAAGAAAATACTACAAAAACAAAATCTAAGACACTTTCTTTTTACTCCACATTTTGGTTTTCCGCTAACTTCATTGTCGGCCATTTTGTTCCTGAGAAAATTTATTTTCTCTTATCTTTTTCCTCTTTTCAGTCTTTGCCTTTCTTTTTGTTCTTAAGGAGGTTTCAATTGGCTTTCGTCAATTTGTGCAATATGGACTTCTTCTGTCTCATCAGACAAATCCAGGGACTCAAATTCCTCGAGAATGACGTATGTCCACTCTGGAGCCTTGTATTTTCTGTTTAAATTTCTCAATCTTGGACTTCTTTGAGTTATTTTTGCTAAAGTTTGCTTAGGTCTTGTTTGACTTGTGATTTTGTTCACTTGCTCTGGTTTCTTTTCAGATTTTCTCAGGTGATATCTTAGTTTCTTTACTCCAGTTGGCCAATTGTCTCCCTTTCTGACTCTTTTGATTTGTACTGCGTTTTCACCTTCCTTATCTCTTTGTAAGGTTCTTTTTATTTCATTTATTCTGGGCACAATCTGTTCTATTTCTCTGTTTTTTGTGCTTGTACTTCCTTCTCAGGTTCTACCGTATCTTGTTCTACTTCTTCCTGAGCTTGTTCTTCTAATTCTGTCTGATCCTGCTCAGGTCTTACTTCAAATCTTTCTTCTTCTGCCTGAGCTTGTTCTTCTAACTCTATCTGGTCCTGTTCAGGTCTTAATTCAAACTTTTCTTCTTCTGCCTGAACGTGTTCTTCTCTTTTTCCCTCCTCAGGTTTGTTTATGTCTCTTTCTGTTTTCACCTGAGTGTGTTCTTCTTCCCTGGTCTCTTCCTGACTACCTACCTTCCTTTCTTTTCTTTTTAGTTCTGTTCTTCTTCTGGTTTCAATAGCATCATCAATTATTTCAATCACTGGGATCCATTCTTCCTGACTTATCTCGGGCTGTTCATCATATGGTTGTCTTTCAGAATCTATCACTCTAGATTCTTCAATTTCACAGTTTACAACTCCTGACGCTTCAGCCTGCTCAGTCAGTGGTGGCTCTTGTTGCTCTGATGGGCTCGGAACTCTTCTGGTATGGCTAGCGTGAATCCAGTTGGGCAAACCTGCACTCTTCACTGCTGTGGTAGTGACTAGTATGACTTGCCTTGGTTTGTCCCACCTTGGTGCTAGACACAATTTCCTTGCGTGTTTCTTCACTAGCACCCAATCTCCAGGATTCAAATCATGCGCTTGATCTGGCTGTCTTTCGACTGCGTCTTCTCCAACCTGGTGAGAGATAGAACGCATCATTTCAGCCAATCCTTTGCAATAGTCCAATACCAGATCATCAGTTATACTCATTAGCTTATTTCCAGGAATAAATGCCTGTCCCATGGCTCTTCCCATGAGAACCTCATGTGGACTCATTCCTGTTTTTCTGTCTGGAATGCTTCTGAGACCCATCAATACAAGAGGTAATGCATCTGGCCATTTCAGCTTTGTGGACGCACACACCTTTCCCAATCTTGACTTGATTGTGCCATTCATTTGCTCAACAACTCCAGAAGCCTCTGGACGATAAGCACAGTGTAGTTTTT
The DNA here is from genome assembly GCA_963921515.1 of Calotriton arnoldi. Classification (NCBI taxonomy): domain Eukaryota; kingdom Metazoa; phylum Chordata; class Amphibia; order Caudata; family Salamandridae; genus Calotriton; species Calotriton arnoldi. Next base: position 348,876 of record CAWUFW010003295.1, read on the forward strand.
GTTCAATGTTAAATGCAGCACAGATTAATCGAATTATTTCATTATTAAAATGAGGGCCTCTATCTGATTCCAAAGTGACCGGAAAACCAAATTGTGGCACCAACTCCCTCAACAACAATTTTGCAACTGTAAGACTTTCATTTCTTCTAGTAGGGTAGGCTTCCACCCATCTTGAGAAAAGGCATACTATGACAAGTACGTATTTCAATCTGTTGCATGGGGGTAATTCAATGAAATCTAACTGTAATCTGGTGAGGGGTCCTTCTGCCTTTCCGATTTTTCCCCAGCTTACCACTGTCTTTCTACCTGGGTTCTGCTGTTGACAGGTTAAGCATCTTTGGCAAAGGCTCTCTGCGACTACCCTGAACTTCGGATTATACCAACTTTGTCTGAATAGCCTGATCATTGAATCTCTCCCTATGTGTGTTGCTCCAAGGTACACTCTCGCCATTTTTGAAAGCAAACAATCTGGCATGACTGGTCTTCCATCTAGATACACCCATACTTCATCATGTGGTCTTTTGGTACAGGCTGCCTTTATCCAGATTTCTTTTTCCTTTTCCTCAACTTCTTCCTGCAATTGTCTAATCTCATCCCATGTCTCTGGTACTGAGAAGTACATAAGTTGGCATCTTGTTTCACCCGTTTCAATTTTTCTGTTTATGGCTACTGCATTTTTAGCGCAGTATTTCGCCACTTGGACAGCATAATTATTGCCAGCAGTCACATAGTCATTTCCTGACTGATGTGCAGCACATTTTACAACTGCTATTTCTTTTGGCAATTGTAATGCTTACAACAAATCTTTTACATTTTTGCTGTTTCTGATAGGAGATCCTGAGGAAGTCAGAAATCCCTCTGCATCCAAAGCTGGCCAAAGTCATGCACAATCCCGAAACCATATTGACTATCCGTAAATATGGTTACTCTCCAATTTTTCCCCTTTTTGCATGCCATTGTCAAGGCAACCAATTCAGCTACTTGTGCAGACTTGACCCCAGGTAAACAGGATGCTTCAATTACCCCCGAAATTTTACAAACAGCATATGCAGCACTTAAACCTCCTTCTTGTGTCCTAAGGCAGGAGCCGTCTACAAATAACTCATGATCTGCTTCTTTCAAAGGTGTCTCTCTTATATCTGGGCGGGGCTTCGTGCATAACTCAGTCACATCCAAGCAATCATGATCACTTTCATCTTTTACTTCTTCATTGCAGGGGTCTGGTAATAGAGTGGCAGGGTTCAGGATCGTACACCTTATCACAGTCACGTTCTCAGCTCCCAAAATCACTCTTTCATACTTTGTCAAACGACTAGGGGTGAGGTGCTGTGTTCTTGTTCTTGTCAAAAGGATCTCAACCGAGTGTGGAATGAAGACTTTTCTCGGATGTCCCATAACTATCGACTCACTCTGCTCCAGACTCATACAAGTAGCAGTTACTGCTTTTAAGCAGCCAGGCAATGCTGAAGCTACTGGGTCCAATGTGGCTGAAAAATATGCCACCGGGCATCGGCTCAATCCATGTCTCTGTGTTAAGACTGAAAGTGCACAATTTTCTCTTTCACAACAGAACAAAGCAAAGTCTTTTGAGTAATCAGGCATGCCCAAAGCAGGAGCTTCACACAAGCAATTTCTCAGTTTCACAAATGCTTCTAGGCAATCGTCATTCCAATCAATTGGATCTTTTGCTCGTTTCCGGATCATCTGTATTAATGGCTTTGCTAGCATAGAAAAACCATTAATCCATTGTCTACAATATCCAACCATTCCCAGAAACATTCTCATTTCTCTCTGAGTCTGTGGCAATTGCATTTCTTTGATTTTTTTTATTCTTTCCGGTGTTACTTTTCTAACTTCTTTTTCTATTTTATGCCCTAAATATCTTACTTCTTGTCGACAGAACTGTAATTTTTCTGGAGACACCTTGTGTCCTCCTTCAGCCAAATGGTTCAGTAACGCAATTGTATCTGTGACACAATCTTCTCGCGTTTTTGATGCCACCAATAGGTCATCAATGTACTGAACCAGAACAGAATTTCCAGGCATAATCAATGATTCTAGCCACTTTTTCAAATCTGATTAAAAATTGAAGGACTTTCTGTGTACCCTTGAGGAACACGACACCATGCGTAAATACGATCTTCAAATTTAAACGTAAAAAGATACTGGCTGTCTGGGTGCAAAGGAATAGAAAAGAACGCTTGGCACAAATCAATTACTGTAAACCATCCTGCATTCCACGGTATCTGATAAAGGCTCACTGCTGGATTTGGCACAATTGGACAACAGGGAATTACAATTTTATTTATTTTCCGTAGGTCTTGCACTATTCTGTACTTTCCGCTAGGCTTTTTCAGTCCCATTATTGGCGAATTACAGGGACTACCCATCACCTCTTTTAGAGTACCTTGTTTAACCATTCGTTCAATTTCTGGAATAATTCCTGCTTTTACTTCTGGACTCATTTTGTACTGTGGGGTATTTGGATACACTGCACCTTCTTTCACTGTCACTTTAACTGGGTCTATATTTGTCATTAGCCCAATGTATTTTCCTGTAAAATCCCACACTTCTGGATTGACTGTCGTTCTTAATTCTTCTGGCAATTCATTCTCGGTTAAATAATGAAAACATTTCATCTACTTCTGTTCCCTGTTTGGCCAACATCATTTTAAAGACAACGTCCTCATCGGGGGTTTGGAAAGCAACACCATCCGGTGTACAATAGATCGTGCAATTCATCTTGCACAAAAGATCTCTTCCCAACAGATATACAGGACTGGAATCGCATACTACAAATCGATGCATTTCTTTGAAGTTTCCAATGTGCACCTCCATTGGCTTTGTGATAGGGGTTCTAATCTGTTGGTTTGATACGCCTACAACTTGGATTGTCTCTCCCGAGAAGGGTAGGTTTGGGATGTCTGCTGTTCTCACAGTAGACCTGGTAGCACCAGTATCCAATAGGAAAGTAATGTCTTTACCTTCTACTCTCCCATCAACAAATAGACCTGACTGATCTACAGGCAAGGATGCGCCAAGCACGCACTCCTCTTCCTCCCCCCTCAGGCACCGTCATTGTGCAGTATCTGAATGTTCTTCATCATTCTGCAAAAAATATTGTGCAATTGTTCTATTATTCTTACCACTTTCTCCTTGAAATCCGGTGTTCGCACTGAAACTTTGATGGTTCACAAAATTTGGCATAGGAGCTGGTGGCACCTGATATTGTGGAGTGACTACCTGTTGTTGCTGATTCATAAGTACTTCATTCTGCATCTGTGGGATTAAATTTTGATTTGGCCCATTATTATTCTTATTATTCTGAGTACTCTTACACTCGTTCTTCCAATGTCCAAGCTTTCCGCACGCATGACAAGGAAACTTCTTTTTCGCTTCTTCTCTGTCCATTCGCCCCTTAAATTTATTGCCATTTGTTCCTTGATTATTCTGACTCTGTTCTTTCACTTGATTATTATTTTGATCATTTGCTTTCTCTTCTTGCTGCTCTGCCAATTTAACTTGAGCCCACATCATTTTCTCTTTTAATTTCCTACGCCTGGCCTCAATGTCATCTCCGCAATATTTCGCATACTTTAGAATCTCATCCACTGTCTTACTTTGCCAACACAACATGTGCTGCTGTATCATCTGACTGATTTCCGGGTTTAAACCTTATACAAACCTATACACAAAATGTCCCATATCTTTGTCACCAATATTCTCAAAACCGCTATACTGCTTGAACACCTGAAATAACCGTTCATAGTACGCATGCACAGATTCATTTGGTTCCTGTGTTGTTCTATCTATTTTTACCCAATCTGTTTCTTTAGGAGGGATTTTTCCTTTCAAATACGTAATTACTTGGTGGTACTTTTTCATCACCACTTCCGAGGGTGCTCCTGTTTTTGCATCCCTAGGATATTCTTCATTACGCCAATCAATTGTGATCTTACATTCTGTCCATAAATCAGCAGGTACCACTATTTCAAATAGACCATCCAAGTCTTTCAATAACACCTTTGAAACTTTCACAAATCTTTCTACCTGTTTGTACCACTCAACTGGCTTTTCTCTCAATTTTGGAAAATCATTTGTAAATGATAAAATATCTTGTCTACTCCAAGGGACATGAACATATCCACCTCCAGGAACCTCTCTGATTGGACACAATTTTTCCACTTTTCCTGATTCTCTTACTGGAAATGCAGCTGCTGCTTCTCTCGCTTGTACTTCCTCTTTCTTCCTTATCCATCTAATTCTCCATTTATCAATGTCTCCCCATTTTCTCAAAATGCTCATTAAGTCCTTTATCTGTAACCTTTTTCCCGAAGCATTTACACTTTCTAAATCTTTATCAGTAAAATCCACTCGATAGGGCTTCTGTAACAGCTTTGATTTCCCTATGTCTATTCCAATCTCTGAAGCAACTTCAGTTAATCTCTCGTGAAATATTCTTGCTCTCCTAGTTATACTCTTACATAGAAACAACAATTCTTCATCATTGTAAACATTTAATCTTTCTGTGCCCACACATCCTGTCATCATCTCTTCCAATTCCACTTTCAATCTGCTAATATCTAAAATCTTTGGTTTTGGGATCTGATTGTCCCTTTCCTGAGCCCACCTTTCTATTTCTTCAGAGGTGACTACTGTTGCGCTTGCAGTTCCAGCTGGAACTAAAGGTCTTCTTTCTCTCAAATTCATAGGCGTAACTCTCTTTGGAGTTTCCGCATGAGGTTCCACAATAGGGAGATCCATTAATGAAATAACTGACTCACTTTCACTAACCTGATCATCTGTGATTACTATCTCTTTTCTAGGACTATTTAATGGAACTGTCACAAGTTGTGATTTCTGGGTAATCTTATTATCCCCATATAATGGGATTACTGGACCAATGGTTACTGGTACTGTCAAAGCTTCAGTATTTAAATTCAATTGACTTATCCTTTGAACTAGTTCTTCCCTAGTTTTATTCAAAGCTTCTCTTTCATTATCTTGCAACACTCTGTTGTATGATGTCTCATGTAAAATCTGTGGAGTTAATGGTATTCCCATTACTGGCGCACTTGGGACAACCTTACTAGCTGCTTCTTGATACGGTGGTGGATTCTTAATTAAAATATCCTCTAACAACTCATCATCTGATTCACCATATCCTGCTATGTTCAAATGTTTTGTTTTCTCCTTACACTTTCCTCCAGATTGTTCCTCAGCCATCAACACTGGATATAACCCTTCTGATACCATCGCTCTCCTCCACTGTTTCATCTGCCCTTCTCGTGACTCATGCAAGTGTCTCGGAAAGAATCCTCTATATCTTCCACCTCTGCATTTTTCTCGTTCATATGACTCAGTCTCCCATTCTTCCAAAGCCTCATATTGAGTTAACCTAGGTCTAGGTTCTAAATCATTCATTTTCAATCTCAAATTCTGAAGAATCCTCCCATTAAACGTGCCATTGTTGTAGGGATTCTGCACATACACAGAGCTATGCACAGGATAATAGGACCTCGGAATATAGTGGTGAGCCAACCATAAACCTTAGCACCTAAAACCCCAACCCGACTAGCTGTAGCATCTCATTAGCAACAATGCTACCAATGATTAGACAACCCAGAACACGGTATCTCTCTCTCAGGACTCGCAGTAGCAAGAACACCCTTTCATAACTCACTCATACCTGTCCACAACGTGCGTAAGAAGAGACACTGTATAGTTTAAAATGTTTATTTCAACTATCGTGCTCTAAGATACAGTACACGTGCCAGTACTATCAGCATAATGCATAATGATAACATAAGCAGCATAGTTACAACTCCATAGAATACAAACGGGGAAAGCATTTCATAAAGCAGTGGATATATGGCTAAACGACAATACCACCCTCCCCGTGCTAGTTGCTAGTTTATTATAAAAATAGAAGACCTCTGGGCTTTGACTAGCGAACCCCCATACCTCAATATCTAGATGCAAGATTTACATCATCAGACAGATACAGCTCTTCTCTCTGGAAAGGTTTTTCTCCAAGTGAGTCCAACAGTGAAAAACACAATATTAAAAAGCACACAAATTTCTCCAGGGCAGCTGTACATAGAGTGTTATGTCTAAGTGCGAGGGACTGGCCAAATCAGCAGGAACAAGGGACGTTGTTTTTCGACCTTGTACATGGTGTGCAGACATAGCCCAAAAGGGAACAGGAGAAAAGGTGAAAGATAGAAATGCAGACAGTGCTAAAATAGCCGGGCAGAAGCAGAGGCTTGAAAAACAACGGCACAAAGTAACGTGCACAAAAAGGCCTCATGGCAGCCAGGCCTAAGTCAACATAGCAAGGCAGACCAGGAGGCCACAAACCACACGACACCCTCCCCTGGGCAGTCCATCGGCCAAGACACTAGACGAAGACAGAGTTCAAAATGACCGAGCAGAACAGACACTTCTGTTGCGGAGCAGTCCCCATGAAGGACAACGAATGGGAGAGGAAGAAAAAAGAAAACAAAAAAATCCAGCATGGCAGGCATGCAGAGAGCGAAGGCCCTGTCAGTCCAGCAGAGTGTAAGTGCAGAAAAACGCCACACCCTCCAAGAGGACTTCATTGGAATCGTCGGAGAACAGCGACGCCATCCAGTCCAATAAATCAAAACTGCAGGCATGTTCCTCGCAGTAGGGAGCAGCTAATAGCAATGCGGGACAACTTGCGTGGTACTCAATATAACTTCGTTGTAGGAGACTCTGAGCAGCCGCCCAGATATCCCATTGTGCCAAAATCCCCAGTGCAGCCGCACGCGCCATGTAGCCTGCAGCGGAACAGTCTCATTCATGGGCCTCTAAGGGACCCACCAACTGAACAAAATCCGGAACAGACAAAGACGTATTGGAGAGGCAATAATCCATGGTCCACGAGAATGGACATCTGATGCAAGACATCACAGGTTGCACGCAAGTGAAATACGCAAAGAGAAAAGAAAGTGTATAGGACACACTCAGTGTCGCCAACGGCAGGACGCCAAAGCCAGCGAGGACGCGTTCACGGAGCATCTGGAGCCGACCTGGGTCGAGAAGGGCCCATGGTGGTGCAGCCATTGCATAGTAAACAGACCAACAGCAGGACACCAGCCGCTAAGGCGAAGAGCAGTGGAATGCCACCAAAGACGCTGGAAAAGATGGAATGAATAAAAGTCGGTATTACACCAAAAATAGTTTGAAAAGAGGTCACAAGGCCAGAGCCCACAACTTAAAAAAAGTGCACCAGACCTTCAGTGCGGGATGCATTAAAAACACGGTGAATCAGTTCACCGAAATGTTGTGGGAGGTTAGTGTTCAAAAGGGCCTGTATTTCACTGTGGGTACTTGCCACCTGAAGAATGAACGTCTCCCGGGCAGATGTGAGCATAACCTCCTGGTTCAATAATAGTGCCTTTATTCTGCTCAATTTATTGAAATCCGCCTTCAGTGTAGGAATGGAAGGCCACACAGAACTATCTATGATGTCGTGCGGGGGAGGAAAAAGCACATTTTTGCCGCAGACAACCCTGTGGGAAACGGTAACAATATAGGGTATGCCGGCCTTCAGGCCACAGCAGTCTTGGTTATTCAAAAGTAAATAGCTACCATTAGCAAGCACTGTGAAAGTAGGAGAAATAGCAGGAGCTGGAATACCCTTTAACACACAAGCAAGATTCGGAGCCGAAACGTTACAAGCTCCATGCAACTTAATGTGTTTGCAAATAAGGGAATGACCCACAGTTGAATCGCATGACTCCCCCGTGAGAAAAACTTCCCTTCCGTCTCTAAGGCATTTAAACATGAAAGGCAGAGACCAAAGTTCATGCAGGAAGGCACTGCCTAAAGGCTGGAAACGGCCTACAGGATAATGCTTCATGCACGAACTAAATTCAAACAATGCAAAAGGCAAAGCGATAACCCCCTGTACTAGCCACACAGCAGAATCCAATTCCGCAACAGAGAATGGTAAGGGCTCTATCTTTTCGATATGTAACAGAGTGTATGCTGCATCTTTCATGGACATGAACCGCTGTTTCTCAGTTAAATTAAAAGGTAAGAATAAGGCAGAGGTGTTCAAAAATTGCCAAGGAACTTTCCCCATTTTAAGTGTTTGCAAAGTCCATGCAAACTGCATTACTGAACGCAATTGATTTTGACCATGATACAACACAGAAACATCATCTTGTACAATATCAACAACAGAGGAAATAATATTCTCTAATGTGTAAATGCGGGAAGACAGGGTATTAATACTATTGTCAACAACAGCAAGCACTTTTTCTAAATTTGCTTGATCTATTTCCCGTAGACGGGAAGCAGCTTCAATTTGCGAAAGCTTCCAGAGTTCATTGTAAGTCTCATAAATGAACCTCTTCGGTCGAGGGCCACGAGGCCCCAGAACAAAGTCGGACAGATCAATGTTGCCTGATAGGAGGGATAAATGTTGTTTAACAGAATCCAGGGAAGAGTGCTGCAACCACTGTTTACATAATTTGCCAACAGAATATGTTGTCACAGTACGAGAGTCAGAAAACCTTGGATCCGGCCTATCCTGTTTGTAACCAGGAACTGAGTCATGAAAACGCAGTTGGCAGGCATTAGATGCTATCGGCCAAGCCAACCAGGGTGACTGAACAAGCGTAGAGACATTAAACGAATTGTTCTGAAACAGAGCTTGCAATTCGGTAAGGGACATGTTAAAACACAAACTTTCGTTGGGAGTGGAAGACAAAACAGGAAAGGATGGGGCATTCAATTGTTTGGACGTAGCCAAACCCCAACATGTCGTTTGATAGATGGTCTGATTCAAAAATAGAATTTGGGCTGGGATGAGGCAAGCACGGTGCAAGGCTTCTGTGCCCTGCACCTGCCATGCTTTGGAGCCCCAAATAGATTTTAAATCAATGGTGTCACGCCAATGTTCATACCCACCCACAGCCAAGGCGCTTAAAAAGGAGCCCGAATATAGCAATTTTGTATGGGTCAACATGATTTTCTGTGTAGATGAAGTGTTTAATTTAAAGAAATATTTCTCGGTAAAATAAGTAAACTTATTTCTAAGAGTTTGGGAGCTACCTGGCAAAGGAGTCGGACAATGTTCCCATTGGGTGTAATTAAAAAGACCCCGAAGGGTACTGGGTTTATGGAGAAAATGGTTGCCCCAATGCTGGTAACAATACAAATCAGCATAACTTGCAGAATTCATGTACAGATCTTCAGCATGAAAAGCAGCATAATATTTCAAATCAGTAAATAATGCTTCAACTGCGTGCACATCCCAATCGTCAGAATGAATATTACTTTTTACGACATCACCCATTGAAACACGAAGGACATTTGGTACATTAAGAATTTCGGTTGGTCCATGAATTTGGAAGTTTACAGCATCCCAAACGATGCCATCAATGACTGGAAAAGCTGAAATGTTCACAAATGTGAGGTCTCGTTTCATGATGTGAGATGAAGAATGTGGAGCCAAAGTTCCAGCGACACAGTTCACTGTAGAGCGTTCTGGCAAATAGTGTCCATTGATGAGCAGAAAAAACATGGTGACAAAGCCAATAGACATGAACAAAAAAATCAGGAAAAGTACCAACCAGATGTATGTCCACGGGGGGATCAAAAAATTGTCTCTGAACCAAGATACAAGAATGCTGAATTTTGACGGGACAAGTGACGAGGTGGAATCTGAGTCAAAGGAATAACTTGTTGGGCTCAGTGGCGTTGTTGGTAGGTGTACTAGAAAAACAATGGGAGAGCAAGGGATAAGGCTAAGGGGAGCGTCCTGTTCCCCGGATGTGTACTGGACTTAAACAATATGGACGAACCCACTATGTGTATGTAGATAAGTCACTATATGTAGTATGAACTTGGACCCATTAGGTGTTCTTAAAAGACTCCTCACACACCAACCTAGTTGGTGTCATGCTTCATCATTGGAGTCCCAACCGGGTGGCCGAGTGCCCCCGGTTGTGCTACGACGCCTGATTACAGCGGAGCTGGTGTTGGTGCGTGAAGTGTGATGTGAAGTGAATTTATTTGGTTAAAAATATCTCTGAGAATCCTTGCCTCTAATTTTAATGTTGGCGGCTCAGGATATGTCTAAGAATTGATATGTGTAGTGCAACTATTCATGGATTATTACCATTAAGTTGACTATGTGTGGCGGTCTACATGTTTCAGCCCCTCATGTGAAAGTAAGTGGGGCTTTCTTCAGGACCAGGTGAGTGGTAGGTGAGTGGCAAAAGTGATAGGTGCCACGTGAAAACCAGTGCGGTACCTACACACGCACTAAGGTGTGTGGTAAAAAAGTCAATGTACTCACTGATACTTTAAAAAGCAAAAGCACCAGCCGGGACTACAGGGGACCGAATGAGGTTTATAGCGGATGACTCGACATTACCAAATTGGAATCTTGGACGAGCACCCCACCCCCGAGCCTCGATATCTGCCTTAAATCCATTAGCATTGAGTTTTTGCTTTTGCTTTTTAAAGTATCAGTGAGTACATTGACTTTTTTACCACACACCTTAGCGCGTGTGTAGGTACCGCACTGGTTTTCACGTGGCACCTATCACTTTTGCCACTCACCTACCACTCACCTGGTCCTGAAGAAAGCCCCACTTACTTTCACATGAGGGGCTGAAGCATGTAGACCGCCACACATAGTCAACTTAATGGTAATAATCCATGAATAGTTGCACTACACATATCAATTCTTAGACATATCCTGAGCCGCCAACATTAAAATTAGAGGCAAGGATTCTCAGAGATATTTTTAACCAAATAAATTCACTTCACATCACACTTCACGCACCAACACCAGCTCCGCTGTAATCAGGCGTCGCAGCGTTGTTGGTAGGTGTGCCACCGACTCGTTAGCGGGATAGGTATACTCAGACTCGTCGTTGCAGGGGGAGTCCGGGTAGTCGAGTAAGCGATCAGGCAAATCTACCATCTCGATGGCAACATCAGTGACCGTTCGGGCAGGAGAGCCACAAACATTCGTCCGGGAAATGACAGGACAAGAGACCGCTGGTGTAACACTATTCAGGATCGGCCAGATGTTGTAGCTTGACATTTTCCACTGAGATGTATCTGTTCTCTTTGCGACCAGGAAGTGGAGGTAAGATGACTGTACGAGTTCCCTTCAAGCCAAGGACTGGAACCGGTGCACGATAAGAGGGGCCGATTTCTTTTTTGTTCTCCACCTTCTCTCGAACCAGATCTCCAATCTTCGGAAGCCAGCCAGCAACCGGAATCTGCAGTGCAGCGTCTGTGGCTGAAGGTAAATGTGCGATTGCAAGTTTGTCTCGGGCTTCTTGTAAGTCCTGAAACATAGTAGAATGGTTATCTACATCAAAGATGGCGGATTGCGCCGCCATGTCTAGACCATCAAGGTCAGGCACAAACATTCTTATGCCAAAGAGCATTTCGTATGGGGTCCGCCCACCCAGAGGTCTTCTCGGGAGATTATTAAGTGCACGTTGTACGGTATACAAGTGGGCTAGCCAGTTTCTGCCAGTACCTAAGACTCTAGCTGTCAAGGATTGCTTTAAGTCACGGTTCATTCGTTCAACAATCGAGTTGCCCTCAGGCCGATACGGAGACGAAAATTTCACCCGCACCCCCAGTGAACCCATTGCATCCTTGTAAGCCTTAGAGGCAAACGCTGGACCTTGGTCAGAATGGAAGGTGCCACAGGCGAAAATTCCCACAAAGACACGCAAATCCCTTATGACATTTCGAGCATCAGCACTTCTTTGTGGCCAAACCCAGATGAACCGTGTGCACGAATCCACTGCAACTAAGATATATTTATACGCAGTGTCTGAGGAAAAGGGACCGCAGTGATCCAGGTAAACACACCCGAAGGGTCTGTTAGAAATGCAGAGCTGTGTCTGTGGTGGCCGTGTAACCGTGGAAGGCTTAATCTGTTGACAAACGTCACAAGAAAGCACATAAGTACGGGTTTGTTTGTATAAACCACGCCACCAGTAACGCTGCTGCAAGATGGAAACTGTCGCAGACACCCCAGCATGAGCCGAAGCCATGCCTTCGTGTGCTGCAGTAATCAAGGAAAGTCTGCGGTCCGCGTTGGGAATCAGCCGATCCCCAACGTCTGGAATTCTTACGTAAGGAGCCTGTTCGGGACCTGATTGATAAGAGTATTTTGAAGGGAAACCCCTAGGGTAATTAGCACCTTTCTTTGTTGCAGCAATAGCTGCTAGAATATCAGAATCTATTTTAGACATGGATCTGGTAACTGCTGCGACTGAGCACGTGACTACTGCTGATTTGGCAGCTTCATCTGCCAAACCTTTACCGACAGCGTGTGCGCCCACCCGCTGATGGCCAAGGGTGTGAACCACCTGTGTGAGAGGCAGACGCTGTTGCAAATCTGCCACTCGAACCCAAAGCATTTTATGCTTAATTGTGCTACCTTTGGTGTCTCTGTAGTCGTTTTGCGACCAAAAGAACAGATTGTCATTGTAAGACTGAACACAGTAGTAAGAATCGCATACAACTAGAGTAGTCACATCCGGATTAGCGAACTCAAGTGCAAGCACCAATGCGCGCAGTTCGACCAATTGTGCAGTACTGTCCCCGAGTGCCTGAGTGTGCACCACAGTAGATTTGAACTTACCGTTCACAAAGGTACCTGCAACAATAGCACATGCGGCTGAATAAGCATGCTTGGATCCCGTGGCCGGTTGTGCCGAACCGTCGGTATAGATAATACATTCGTATTCCTCAAGCGGTAGCAAGGACAGAGGAGGAGGATGAACGAATTCATACTGTAAAAACTCCTGAGTCTGAAGAGAAGAATCAAAAATAAAAGTGACATCCGGAGACGTCAAAGATGTTGCCCATTGAATCCAACGGGGGTGCAAAGCTTTAGAGTTCGGTACACTTGCCTTTGTCACTGCCTCCAGGGCAGGATATGGTGTTACCACCAGAATGTGTTTTCCCTGTGCCAGTGCGCGTTCCTTCAGAATCGCCATTTGCACTGCAGTCAGAACTTTCTCCACAGACGAAAAACGCATTTCTGTGCAAGTGTAAAGATGTGACTTGTATGCGATGGGTACTGTGTCACCTTCGTTAAAGGTTAAGTACGTGAAACCCACTGCCCCTGGAATTATTCTAATCACCAGGTTTGTGTGGTTGTCACGAGTCAACAAAAATTTAGACTCTAGAAGGTCTGTCTGCAAAGACTGCAGAATGGAGGAATGCTCCGGAAGCCAGCATGATTTCGAAAAGTTAGGTTGTATCAAGGCATACAGTGGCTTGATACGCTGGGCATATTCGGGAATATAAGTACGCCCGAAGTTCAGAAAACCCAGTAAAGACTGAAGTTTCTTCAGAGTGGTCGGAGGGCACAAAAGTGCACATTTCTCCAGAAAATGGGGGGCTAAGCCCTTACCTTCATTGTTGAGCTCATAGCCCAAGAACAACACGGTAAATTCAGCAATGTGTGATTTGGCAAAGTTAAACTTATAACCTAAAACCGCAAATTCGAGAATAATGTGGTCCACTCGGGAAAGTTGCGGGAATAATTCGTCGTCTGTCAGATAGATATCATCGACGTACGAACATGCATCTGGGTCTATGCCGTCTAACAAAGAGACAACACGGGCAGCGAATACGCCTGGACTGTTCTTGTAGCCCATAGGTAAATGCCGGAATTTGAATAATTTACCACCGGAGGTAAAAGCGCTCGATTGGCTACTCTCCGGGGCCAAGTTGTGCGTGTAGAATCCATTGGATAGGTCAAGTGTAGTTTTATATTTTTTACGAACAAGACTGTCTACTAGCGCAGAACTATGTGTGTTTTGCACCGCAAAGGTCCGACAATGAGAATTCAAATGCCGGTAATCCAAAACTAAGCGGTACGATCCATCGGGTTTAGAAACCGCGAAAAGGGGATTATTCATCGGTGACACGCATGTTTCAATCACTCCCTGATATTCTAACTGGGTCAGAATTTCGGAAACGTGACCTTTAGCTTCCCGTTTGATGGGATATTGGGGTTGTGGCTGTGGCAGCGACCGCAAAGGAATTTCATGGGGTGGTGAATCTTCATCCCATCCCACGTGGTTGCGGTATAACGCTGGAGCCAGGGACACAGCCCACTCAGCTGCAAGAGCCTCCGCTATGTCCTTTGGGACATGATGAGAAAAGCTCGGAAGGATTACCTCCTCCCCTTTATGCACAGCAAGTACGAATGGGGGCGGCCAATTCGCCTCCGCTAACAAAATGTCGTATGAAGAGGTCAGATTTTCCCAAAAACTCCCTTTAATAACACGCTGTATGTCACCTTCAATTTGAATGACAATATTATATAGTCTGTCAGGGGGTGCCACTCTGGTGTCTGCAATCTCGACAGTAATGAATGTTTCAGTTGCTGTCGCCTCCACATGAGGACGTAGCGCCTCCCGCACTATGGTAACTTCCGCGGCGCTGTCTAGGAGTGTCACTGCCCACGTCCAATTCAGGAGTCTCGTTCTCACCGTCTGTGGCATATCTCGCTGTTACAGCGGCAACCTTCTTCTTCTGAAACTGTGGGCGAGAACGTTGAAATTCTTCAGCCTTCCCTCTGACCTGTTGTCGAGGTTGGTCTCGTCCCTGTGGAGTCTCTCGACCCCTTCCTCTATCCTGGCGATCTCCTCCACCAGCCTGCGAAGATGTTGGTGCCTGTGAAGAACGAGGAGAACGCGAATCAGGGACTTGAAATCTCTCTGGAGATTTAATTCTCGCCCTATCGCGCAAATCATATGTGCGTTCAGAAGAGACAGAAACAGGGGATGCGCCTCGCGACCCCGGTTTCTTCTGTTGCTTACCCTGTTTCTCATCTTTCTCAGATTGAGTTTTTGGTTGTTGTTGCGATTGTGTTTGCGATTTAGCAAAAGGCTTAACTCCCAGGCTATTGCGACCAATGGTTTTGTAAGCCTGAGCAATAATTTTCGGTAATTCGTGCGGCTTGTCCGGATCTGGGACCAAAGCCAAAGCATTAGCTACTTGGAAGTTAACTGCATCGCCCTTGACATTTGCAAGGATCAAATCAGCCACTACGTCGAACACTCCCACCAGTCTCATCCCTAATTCCACAGTCGCTTCAGGGCCATGCTCATCCTGCACACGTTTAATTACAGAGGCGAGAACCGTCATGGAAGGAGTGCCGAAACACTTCGCATATACTGCTGCGAATACCCTACCCCAGTTGTTGCAGTCTGCCAACTCGGGGTTTAAGTCCTTTGGTAAACTAATCGTCAAAATTCTGTGTTTTTCCACGGGAGAGGTATTTGGAAAAACTGCCTCCAGCTGGTCGAATTTTTCTGCAAGCCAATAAGGAAAATCATCCTTATTTTGTGGGCGCTTGCCCATCACCGAATTCACCATGATAGGACTTATGGTTACACCGCCTGTACCAGCTGGATGGGCCGCAACTCCAGGCGGGGCTCCCTGGATGTTGCCTGTAACATATTGTACTAAAGCTCTATGTACTCGTATCAAAGACGAATGCATATTACGCAGTTCAGCGACTGAAACCGTCATATAACGCGGATGTGGGGTATACCCGGCCAAGACAGGCCAAGTGGCCCCATCAATAGATAAGGGGCCTAAACGAACCATGGTAAACGGTTGGGGGAGGGCGCCATCAAACCAAACACGGTGTTGCCAAGCCGTGAGCGGTACTTCAAGGTTCCTATACGGTCTATACTGATTAGGAACTACGGTGGCTTCATATTCATGGAACATATTATCAGTCCCATCCACAGCCGGAAAGGTGACCCAAGAGTAAAACACCTCAAAGTGGTAAGCTGGATCTGCTTGTACCACAAAGATCAAATCGACACCCGCGTCAGGCACTCCATACACTGTTAAGTGAGCCCGGAGCGCTGCGCGGCTATGTGCCGCAATTTGAACAGCCATTTCAGGCTAAAAGTTCTCGACAACCTAATGTGAGGCAGCACAATAGAGGGTATTCCTTAAAAAACCTTTTAACAACTTCAAGCTTGAAAGAACCTATAAAAACGTCAATATAGGAGGTATCACCGTCACACACGCTTCCGGAAGCGTCTGCGAAGGAGTTGTGGACAAGCACAAGTACTACTCAAGCGTCTCGCAGATAAGCAGCCCACTCGTTGGTTGCGCCATGTCGTAGGGATTCTGCACATACACAGAGCTATGCACAGGATAATAGGACCTCGGAATATAGTGGTGAGCCAACCATAAACCTTAGCACCTAAAACCCCAACCCGACTAGCTGTAGCGTCTCATTAGCAACAATGCTACCAATGATTAGACAACCCAGAACACGGTATCTCTCTCTCAGGACTCGCAGTAGCAAGAACACCCTTTCATAACTCACTCATACCTGTCCACAACCTGCGTAAGAAGAGACACTGTATAGTTTAAAATGTTTATTTCAACTATCATGCTCTAAGATACAGTACACGTGCCAGTACTATCAGCATAATGCATAATGATAACATAAGCAGCATAGTTACAGCTCCATAGAATACAAACGGGGAAAGCATTTCATAAAGCAGTGGATATATGGCTAAATGACAATACCACCCTCCCCGTGCTAGTTGCTAGTTTATTATAAAAATAGAAGACCTCTGGGCTTTGACTAGCGAACCCCCATACCTCAATATCTAGATGCAAGATTTACATCATCAGACAGATACAGCTCTTCTCTCTGGAAAGGTTTTTCTCCAAGTGAGTCCAACAGTGAAAAACACAATATTAAAAGCACACGAATCCAGGGCAGCTGTACATAGAGTGTTATGTCTAAGTGCGAGGGACTGGCCAAATCAGCAGGAACAAGGGACGTTGTTTTTCGACCTTGTACATGGTGTGCAGACGTAGCCCAAAAGGGAACAGGAGAAAAGGTGAAAGATAGAAATGCAGACAGTGCTAAAATAGCCGGGCAGAAGCAGAGGCTTGAAAAACAACGGCACAAAGTAACGTGCGCAAAAAGGCCTCATGGCAGCCAGGCCTAAGTCAACGTAGCAAGGCAAACCAGGAGGCCACAAACCACACGACACCATCTTTAGGAAACGCTAACACACCATCATCCTTCATGTACTCTACCCAGTTTTCCAACCACACGCAGGTATGATATCCCCTTTCCATCATCATAAAAGATGCTGGTGTCTTCGGTGGCGGAATAGGAATTCCCTCTCTAGTCAACACAGGCTTATCCTCAACAAAGAAATTCTTTATTTTCTTTAAAAATGACATCTTTCTTTTCTCTCCATACATTCTTGAAGAATGGTGTAGGAAATTGTATTCCGCAAACCCTTGAAATCTTCTAACTGTACGTCTTGCACTGACAGTCAAATCAAAATCCTGCATACAATCCTTCTCTCCACCAATCCTAGCGCGGCTTCTAACTAAGGGGCACATTACGATGGCAGGCGGACAAAGTCCGCCCGCCACCGTAGCGGTGAATGGGACCGTCCGCCATAGGAGCGGCGGTCCCGCCGCGAGTATTAGGATGCCACCGCCACGGTGGCATCCCCTATTCCCAACATTGTGGCGGGCGGTGTTCACAGCACCGCCCGCCACAATGCTGGGAATGCACGTTGTGCATTCACATGCACAAGGTGACAGGCACCGCACGGTGCCTGCCACCTTGTCCATGCCAATGTGCACCCCCCACCCCACCAACATCCTGGGGGCCCGCTATGTGCCCCCAACAGGGAAGACCGTATGCCTTTCCATGGCGGCGTTGCCGCCATGGAAAGGCTGCTCTCCGCCACCATATTAGTGCCCTTTTCCGCCCGGTCACCTGTGGGACCGGCGGGAAACCGGCGGACGGTCTTTCCGTCCGCCGGGCTCCCCCCCGCCATCGTAATGTGGCGGGGGAGAAATGGCATGCGGGCGGAGGGGAATGGCGAGCGGATCGCCACCGCCATACGGGCGGTGGCGATCCGCCCGTCATTATAATGACCCCCTAAGTGTCCAATCAAATCAGGCTCACACTCGTATTCTGACCAATGTCAGCGCTGCCTTTTCCTGATGTCAGTTCTGCTCCTCACTACTGACCCCTCCTTTACAATGCTGCTCCTGTCACGTGCCCACTGCTTCTACCAATCCCAGCGCGGCTCACTGTGACGTCAGTACCACTCCGGCAACTGACCCTCCCTTTGCAAGGTAATACAAAACTTTATTTCTCAAAAATTTCTTTTAAAATTTCTTTGTTATTAACAACGTAAAAACATTCGCTACTCTGTCTGTTCCACTAAATCAAAAGGATAGTTTATTTCTTTTCACTGCGAGTAAAACCTTCCGCTTACTCTTCACCTAAGCTCCAGAGAACCTGCTACTCTTCCGGTGTCACCCGTTAGGGAATTTTGAGACCGATGTTTCACCAGCGAAGTCCTTTTGCTGTCAATCTAGCTTAGAAGAACCTGCTACTCCTTCAGGGTTACCCTTACTAGGTGATATAACGCCTAAAGTTTCACCAGTGAACTCTTTGCTTTCAACCACTCTCACTTTTATACAGAAAATAGTCCCTAGTTTAACACTGCCAGCCCTAACTAGCTTCTCAGTGTTATTCCAACAGACGAGTAACCTCACTGCAGTGTGGTTTCTATCGCCACCTGCTATTCATTCCCCGGGAATTTTCCAGACGACATAGAAACAGGACACTAACTCTTTTGTTAAAACATTAACCAAAAAATCAATAATCTATACTTATCACCAAACTAGTCACTAACAACCATAGCTCTGCTACCAGAAAACTGATCCAGCGGCTTACTAGCAACAGATACTCCACTACCATATACTCACCTGGGCCCATACAACTCACTTCCGCTAACACTAAGTAGACCGCTGGAACTTTTAGTTTATAATGATTCTCATACCTCAAGATCTAGTTATTGCTTCTTTAACTAAACCTTTCACTGATCAAACAGTTCTTTCCTCTGGTCAATGGACCAGTTAGGTGGAACTAGTTGATGGTGATAATTAACATAACTTATTATACATTTCTTGATAAAAATAAAATAATGACAGACTCAGTAAGCTTTAAAATCTTTATCTAAATTAATGGGTTGTGAACCATCTCAAAGTGTTTCAGTACAAACACCCTTATTCACGAGAGTGCCAAATCAATAAAGTCTCAATAGTTAAAATATTTCAGATCCACACAACAACTATACTCAGAGAGAAGAGGATAGAGAGAGAAGAGCATTTATCAAACGATGAATTTCATAGTTACCAAAGTATGGTGTGAAGACCATCCCCCTGGCCAAAGGGCTGGTAAGGGTCCCCAGGACAGATCAGGAGACAAAGACTTCAGGACAGGAATCAGGACAGAATACTTCACCTCTCTAGATACCAACGACTACGTTGCACCCCTCTCTGACACTCTCTTCCTCCTCGTGGTTCTTCCGCGATCTTCTTTCTAACCCACCCAAATTAATTAGATGGTTCTGCATTCAATTTCTTCATCAGCATTTCAGGGCATCAGCACCACCCCAACACCAACAGCATCACAAGCTTTTCATCACCTCGGCACACCCTGTTCTCAGTTCTCAGGCTACTCCTAATCTAACTAGACTACCTCAATTATACCCTTCCATAGGCATGTACCACCCATTAATGTTTCATTTTTACAGAATACAAACTTCTGATTGGACAGGCGAGGGGAGAATGATCATCACACCATGCTTATACTTCATTTATTTCTTTAAACCATTGTTTCCAAACTCCTCCCCTCAAACTTTTATTCCGCCATTCCTTTCCCATACATCTTTAAACTTTATTAATACAAATGTAACAGTTTTCTCGAATAAGTTCCTTCATATGAACTCTTCACCCTCATGTTCCCAGGGCACATCTCCGCCGACCTTGGACGCGTGACAAGTCCTTAGTCATCCTTTCAAGCTTCCACACCAGGGCGCATGCGTTGCACCACGTCAGTCTGCTCGATTCAGAGAAGTTTGACAGGCGCAAATACGCACTAATAATAAAGTCAAAAGAAGAAATGTTATTCTCAAAAATCAATGATTTCACTGTATACCACCAACCTCAACTCTAGCCCGTACCATTTATTATTTCCCTTTCTTTATTTGCATTAGTATAAAAACGTATTTTCTAATTTCAGCAAGCAGGTGCCATGCATGGGAGCTTTCAAGCGACATTTTATAGCTCTTTGCGCAAGCGCCAGAATTTCCCTCCAAGCGTTAGTTCGTCATACTATGTAGATGCAGTAGACGCATGCGCAGTAAAGATCCCGTGTTAAAATGCATTCTCGTCCTACGTCCATGTTATTGTAGCTAGTAAACACATAGGCAAGCTTCATTCTTTTCCCGCGTATGATGGAAATGCGTATTATTAATCACAAAACACGTTGTTAGTAATTCGTTAATGAGTTTAAACGAGAGGATTGCTTCCGAACAAGTCTTGTGTTCGAGTCCTTGCTCCATCACCCCTACGTGCCCGAGTCAGAGCACCAGAAGAACACCAACGTGCAGTCATAGCAACAAGCAAATATGTAAGCCAGTCAAAATGCCAAAAATAACTGGAACGCTCAGCCCCCTTGTAACACATCAGCCTGAGAGAGAGGCCCAAAAAGTCCCAGAGAGAGGCCCAAAAAGTCAGAGAACTGGCCCCTTCCGTACGCACAAGAGAGCTCTGATGCTCCCCGAGGCCCGGTCCTGATAGCTCGGCCGCGTCACAGCAGCCGCGAACCACCGAACCATAGCCCCAGTGAGACTCCAGCCCCACACGGAGGACACAGCGATCCTGCACCGGCGGGACCCATGCCTCCAACCGCCACCATATGTGGCCGACACCGAGCGCCCCCGCCTTGAATAGGGGCCTCACCGCCACGCCCCAGGCGCGCTGGTCTAGCGCCGTCAAACTCTAGCAACACAGCAGGAGGTCCCGCTTAAGCAGGGACTTCTGCAAGTGCGACAAACAAAAACCCGGGAAAGGCCCGGGTAGAGAAACCCCCCTCCCTACTAGGAACAACCCAGGGAACCTGAAGGGGAGAGCAGGCCAACACTGAGTACCAAACAGTCCCACTACAGCAGGACACCAAGCAACCCAGAAATTCAACGTCGCAACAGCAGATGGCCCACACTTACCTAATCTATGAACTAGACAGAAGAGACCGAACCAGATCCAGCAGAGAGATTTG
Source organism: Calotriton arnoldi (assembly GCA_963921515.1). Classification (NCBI taxonomy): domain Eukaryota; kingdom Metazoa; phylum Chordata; class Amphibia; order Caudata; family Salamandridae; genus Calotriton; species Calotriton arnoldi. The sequence goes on from CAWUFW010003295.1 coordinate 370,048, forward strand.
CTCATCTAACTGCAAAAAAAAACAACCGGATGTGGTTCAGTAGGTATGGGGTTATATGCCACAGGATGTGGGAGTGGCCTGGATGGTAGGGATGGGACTAAGGGAGTTTTTTTCGCTTTGGAATTTCTGTGGGAAGGAGCTATTGCTCATATGTTAAGGACTGTGATGGGGAGGTCTGATGAGGAGGTAATAACACTTAAAGCCTGCGCTGTTTTGGGGACTGCACGCTCATAAGTATTCGTCAGTTACGTCCATACGTACAACTTGCGCAGCCGTGTTCCCATCAGACACGCTGCTTCTGCTTCTACATCTATGCGTTTTCTCTGTTTGATTTACCTATTTGGGGCTTCTCATTTCATTCCAATACTTGAATTTCTCTCGGAAATATGGCTCCAAGTTCCAAAAATAAGAAAGTAAAATAAGTAAGTCCAATCGCTCTAAACCAATCTGGGTAGCAGATGGTCTTCTCTGGGCCACACCATCACTTGTTTATAACAAATTCATGTATATCTAAGTGAACGCAAAATAATTCATCGTATGGGTGCCTCGCAGAGAGGGTAACCTGCCACTTGAGCAAGTCTCCAAATTGGCAGAACCAGAGCTTGTTCTTCAGTTTATTAAATGTCAGTGCTCTACATACTAAAAACTTCCAGTCACTGCAAAATGTACAGGGTACAACCAATCTAAAATAAGGCATGAGTCAAGACAAAGTCAGCTCGATGAAGTGTGACGCACATTTAATGCAAGCCCTGTGAGGAAGGGCATCCTCACACAAAGCCCGGAGTATCCAATATCCGGCCACTGCGCCTTCACCGCTGCACTGCACCGCAGATCACTAATCTGCCTTCTCGCGGTCTCCTTGCCTCACCAGTCCTATCCACGGACCTAGATCTCCATTTCTGCAAGCACCGTACTGCAACCGCCATCTCTTAGAAGGTACGCCCTGCCTACCGGCCATCATTGCCGTCCACTCCTCCTGTCTGAGGTATCCAAGCCCCTCGCTTTGTAACTCCACTGGGACCTGCAGTTCTAAACCCGCGGACCTTCCACACCTTCCTCGCCCAGCCAGCAGATCACTAATCTGCCTTCTCGCGGTCTCCTTGCCTCACCAGTCCTATCCACGGACCTAGACCTTCATTTCTGCAAGCACCGTACTGCAACCGCCATCTCTTAGAAGGCCACATGGCTCTCAGGCATACATTTAATTTGTCCTGATGATGATCCCATTATTTTCACAAAGGGATCGAAACATCGTCGACTCTCTTTACACCGTATACACAATTCACTTTGATACCTAAGTGTAACGGCTGTTTTTCGTTCTGTGCTTGTTTCACTGTTCACACTGTGTACAAGCTCCTTTGCCTTGCCTGAATGTTTGTTTTCGTTTTTTGTGTTCACTGTAATGTGTAGGATGCAGGACTGTGTCCCACTTTATTTGCCTTCGTTAAAAAATTTCTAACGTTGAATTAATAAATCGCACTGTCTGGCTGGACAGAAGCAATATAGCACTGATTCTAGTCTATATTTATTATTGTTTTGTTTCAACCAAATTTCTGTCAAGGACCACTGTTCCTAGAAATTGAGCACTATGTGGCAAGCCGTTTCATGATCTCTGCATAAAGGCCAACAGATGCTTAGAAAACATGACCACTAAGTTGTGCCCTAGCTAGCCAGTGTGATTTGGTTTTGCCTATGCAAGGGTGGCTCATTCATGTGGCCTTTTAGAGCAGAGCCCCGGGGGAGGGAGCAGGTAGAGTATGACAGATCGTTCTTCTGCACTTGTACTGCCAATCTGTAAGTAGAAGTGCATCAAAGCAACGTATAAAACATTCTGGGCAGATTCGTGCAATTGCTTCCAGTTTGCCCTATCTTTCATACCCAGTGAGTGTCTGAGAGACAGTGGTGAGGGCTGGCGGTGCTGCTTAAAGGTTCTTCCAGGGCTCATGGGGAGAAATTGCCTTCCCTTAATCCCAGGTGAGCCTAGCCTCCAGTCCCCACCACTTCCTCTCATTCACTGACAATTCAGCCAATGAATGGAGGAGGCGGGATCTGTGATGGGCACAGAGGGTAAAATAGCCATTGTTGGCTGTGCCTGTCCCTGACCTTACCTTTGCCTGCTTCTGGCCCCAGCTCTCCCTGGCACCCACGGACCAATATGCAGGTGTAAGGCCTCCTTACAACTCAGGAGGCAGAGAGAAGGTCTCTGTCTCTTGATAGATTCTTGATGCCTTGGGTCTCAGCTTCCTCCTCATACCATCTGCTGGAGGAGAGTGAAGATAGGATTGTGGAGCAATCAGCTGGGATCACCGCCATCTCAGTTCAGCAGGTCATCAGGTGGAGTGCCAGAGCAAGGTGTCTTTGTCAAAGATTACTACTTCCGTCTTTTCAATGTTGAACAGGGGCGGCTCCGTTGGAGCGGAGGAGCGTCGCCCCACTTAAATTTCCCCCAAAGCCCCAGAGATGAAAAATAAAATAGTAATTCTTTTTATTTTTCATCCTCCGTCCCAAACAGAACATCAGGAAAAGGCGGAACCTGTTGATTGACAGCAGCAGGAGGAGGGTGGGCTGTATGTGCACTGTTTAAAGTACGAATGTCTTTTTGGCTGGCCGTCTTGCGACGGCCAGCCATACATGCGCACTTTACACATCTCTAACCTAACTGTCTTAGCAAGTGCAGGCCTCCATTACTGTGGAGCTTCCAGTGAGGCCGCTCCCTCCAATCAGGGCGCTGCTCTCATGCTGCCTGAGAGCAGCTCCAGGATTGGTCAAGGGAGTTTCCTGGGGGCTGGGCTGCAGTTTAAGAAAGAAGAGGTCCGGTGAGGAGGTGCTTGTTTATTTATTTTTTATTTTTTTATTTTATTTGCGCTCACGCGCACCCCCCCATCCCCTCCCCACCCGTAGATGCCAGCTGCCACTGATGTTGAGCTTGAGGCAGTTGGTTGTCATCCATCTGGTGACTTTGGTAATGCAAGCCGAGAAACTGGTCTGGGTGTTTGGTAACTTGTCGGAAATGGAGAGTATGAACTGCTATCATCACCAGAGGAATATGATATTGATTCTGTGGGTGCAGTTGATGCTGGATAGTGGGGTTTTGCAGGCTTTGAACAGAGTTGGGCTGAGTGAGGATGAGCAGATGAGTCCTCTGGGTGTTGGTAGAGATGTGCAGGAGAGCTGCAAAAGTGGAAAGATCCGTTTGAGGCTCGAAGTTTTTGTATACACTGGTGATCTTGTTGCTGAAGAATAGGGACAGATGGGTGCAGAGGTCCAGAAAGGGAGTTATGCAGGTGGAACTTGCTGCCCGATAGGTGAAGTCTTTCACTATGGTAAATATTTCATTGGCACTGTTAGTGCTGCTTTTAAAAAAAATATCTTTATTGATATTTTATTCAAGCAGGTGGACCGTTATTTATATTGTATACTTTTCAGTAACCACAGCAATTTTCTAAACATAATACTTTCCAGATCATCCTATATGACAGTATTACAGACGTATTTTGTTGCCTGCCCCAATCTATAAACATTATTAACCTCCGAATTCTTCCTTGCTTAACTTTACCCCCCTCCCCAACGCACCCAGCTCAGCATATCAAACGTTTCGTCACCTTCCTCCGAGGATCTTGATGTAACTCATGAAATATCGCCTATCCAATATCCAAATTCAGATTCATAATTTCTTCTCTTGCTTTTGGAATGTTATTGCTATGGGCTATTAGGTGTTGTTATTGCTGTGTGCATCTCTTTAATGTCAGCGAGCATTATCGTCCAGGCACTTAAGTCGTCCTCCAGTTTCTCATTGTGTCTGACCCTTTTCATACGTATTGCTTCCGCTGTCGCTCCTTCCCACCAATCACTTAACCACCTCTCTATACGGGGTGGGTCGGGGCTCCTCCACGAGATTGAGATTCGCTGTTTCACTAGTATAAGTCCCAGCATTACTAGTTTTCTACTTAATTTTCTATTTTTGGGGTTAGGCAATAATCCCGGCAGCTCTGTTCTTATCTCATTAGGGATTGTCGACCCGTGACACTTTCTAGTTTATCTAAGATCTCAGACCAGTAAGGAGCTATGACCAGGCAGTGCCACACCACGTGCAGAAAGTCCGCCTCTCGGCCCCTACAACGTGGGCAGTCTGTCAATCGAGTCGGAAATATTTTCCCTAGTGTTTTGGGGGAGCGATATGTTTGGTGTATATAATTATATTGGATCAGTTTAAACCTCAGATAAGAGTTCACTTTCTTAACTCCCTCATGCACTTTGATCCAGTCTCGCTCTGGTAGGGGCTCTCCTATGGCTTCCTCCCAGCACAACTGGACTGGCAGGACCAGGGTTTTCAAATCGTCTCAGTACATATGCGAGATCAAACGACCACCCAGAGCCATGTAGAGCATAACCTGGAGCATTTTTGTTGTTGCAGGTTCCGCCGGAAAGGACGCCCACAATTCCCTAGTTACATGCAATATCTTTCTATATTGTAGAAATTATCCGCGTCCCAACTCAAACACATCCTCCGCGTCTTCACGGGAAATAAATTGGTTGTTGGAATAAAGGTCTCCCATTGTCAGGCAGCCGCCTTCCTTCCATTTATGGACGGACAAAGATTCTGCTATTTTAGCATAGGGTTGTATTACCCAGAGTGGCATGTCAGGGGCATATGGGACATGGCCTACCACCTTCTTCACTGCGCGTTCCCACACTCGAGCCACATGTTGAATTATGTATGGGCATGTCTTCGACACTCCGCCCCTCTCATTAGGTGTCCCTGGAGGGAGTCACCCTCATATATTCCTGCAAGTAACCTTTTCTCCCAATTATCATGGTCGTCCAACCAGTGAATAGCATGTTGGAGCTGGAAGGCCATATAGTATAATTCCATATGGGGGACCTCCAACCCTCCTTTTGGCCCTGTCCTCTGCAGCGTTGTTAGGCCCACTCTTTTGCGTTTTGATCCCCATAGTAACTCAGTGTAAAGAAGATACTGCTACTAAGAATCCCCCCATCACATTCTAAATTCCACATAGTAAACTCTACACTCAGTCAACAATTTATTTAATGTTTTAAAGAAATGATTAGGGATCTCGTAGAACGAGTGCTGTAACACATACAGACACCGCGGCAGGATGACCATTTTTGCAATTGCAATTTTACCCATGAGCGACAGCGGCAGCCCCTGCCGGAAGCACAGCGAGCCGCTCACCCCTTCCACTACTCTTCCTACGTTCGGTCTCAAGTGACTTTCGGGTGAGCCCGCTAGCCGAATCCCCAAGTATTTGGGGACGGTTTCCGCCCACGGGAGTCCTACCGTCGACAGTGACTCCCTTTGTGCTTTGGCAAGGCGGCCGATCGGTAACAGTATTGATTTGTTGGGATTTATTTTTAGGCCAAACAATTCACCAAATTCGCTTAATATATCTAATAATTTGGGTATCAATTGGGTTGGTTGTCGAGTGCATATTAAAGTATCATCTGCATACATCGAGACAACATGGTTAGTGTCCCCCAGTTTTATCCCCCAGTTATCCAATTTTTTCCATAGGGACTCCGCAAGCGGCTCCATTGCAGTCGCAAAGAGAAGCGGCGACAAGGGACACCCCTGTCTGGTGCCCCGCTGCAGTGTGAAGGCCCGTGAGATCAATCCCCCCACGCGCAGCCGGGCCTAAGGCGGCTATGTACATCAATGACAGCTATTTAATAAATCCCTCTCCTATCCCCATCACCTTCAGTGTTGCCCATATAAATGACCAGTCCACCGAATCGAAGGCCTGTTCTATATCGAGTAGCGCTAGAGCGCAATCCTCAGTTTCAATAGGTGTGGAGTGCCACACATGTGCAAGTCGTCTTAAATTATGAGCAGTGCTGCACTTGGGGATGAACCCGGATTGATCTGAGTGTATCAGAGTAGGCATACAAGGCAGGAGTCTGTTGGCCAACACCCCACTCGGGATTTTCCTATCTAAATTTAGAAGGGAGATCGGCCAGAATGAACTCGGATTCTTCGGGTTTAGGGATCATAATTACTATAGCCTCTCTCATCGAGGCTGGGAGGGTTTGCAACCATAATGCCTCGTTATACACCTCTAACAGGCGGTCGACCAATATTGGTGCAAACGTCTTGTAAAATTCGGATGGGAACCCATCACTGCCTGGACTTTTGGCTGGTTTCAGCCGTTTAATGGTTCCCAATATCTCTTCCTTGGTGATCGGAGCATTTAATGTCTCCCTTGTCTCGTGGTCTAACTGGGGAAGACCTAGTTCATTCAAAAAGGCTCCTATTACTTCCTATGGAGGGGGAATTCGCTTTGCATATATCCCTGTCATGTGCTCTGTCAAAACCTCAAGGATTGCTGTTTGAGTATAAACTACTGTCCCGTCAGATGTCTCCATTTGTACTGTGGGTATTGTTGGTGTTTCGTTTTTTATCAATTTAGCTAATAGAGCCCCTGACCTATCTCCCTCCATGTGTAGGCGCTGTCTATATGTTGTATAGTTACATTTCCAGCTCTCACATTGAGCCTCAACCTCTGAGGGGGGCGTGATCGCCCCGCCAGCTACAGGGAATACGTACACAAACTAGTGTCCCATTGTCCATATATCCCATACTCCCAGCCCCATCCAAACTTATCTTATCGCAGTCCTTTGCGTAGTGGCCTCTTTTCAGTATTTCAGGTGCACGTCTTCTTGTTACGAGGCAGTGGATAAAGGAAGTCCATCCTGTGTAGCTGCATCTGACTCGGAGGAAGGGTACCAGTTGTAACGTTCCGTCCGAGCCCACCTGGATCCCACCCATGCTGGATAGCCTTCTCCGATTTGATTGTGTGGATAGTCTCTCCTGTTCCCGTCTGTGTTCCAGGGTCTTCATTGGTCTCCGTTGCCCAGAGTCCTCCACTCGTTTTGTATTGTTCCCTTCCACAGAGTCCAGCCATTCGGAAGCCTCTGGTGCTGAAAAAAAGAATAAGGTTTTTCCGTTGTGTTCGATCCGCAGCTTGGCCGGTAACAACAGGCTGTACTTCTTCCCGGCGTCTCGAAGCCTTTTCTTGACTGCCATGTATGTCCTCCTCTGACCCTGTACCCTTTGGGTGTAGTCGGGGTAGATCGCAATACGATGACCTTCATGGAATATTGCTTTTCTGTTGCGGGTGGCCTGGAGGGTAGCATCCCTATCACAATAATTAAAAAAGCATGCTATAATGGCCCTTGGTGGAGCCCCCGGCCTAGGGGGAGGGACTAGTGCCCTGTGCGCTCTTACAATGTTAAAGAATTTTGTCAATCTCTTAGGGGCAAGAACCTTAGTGATCCATTCCTCCAGGAATAAGTCCGCTGCGGGCCCCTCTGCTCGCTCCGGAAAACCCACAAATCTCAGGTTATTCCTTCTGGAGCGTCCCTCTTGGTACTCCGCGCGATCATCAAGTGTAATTACTCTTTTTTGTAGGTCCATAACTGTGTCTCGCAAGGACCGGACTTCCGTCTGGAGCACCCCCACGTTTTGGTCACTTGTTGTTACCCTATCTGTTACTTTTCGTAAATCACATCTCAGCAGATTGACATCTATTGCCAGCGCGTCTATCTTATTTATCATATCACTTCTGGTCGACTGGATTGCCATCATGATATCCGTCAAAGAGGGCTCCGACGCCGCCTGGTTAGCACTCTCCCCCTCTGGCTCTTCTGTGGTCCCAGTCTGAATCTCAGGGTCTGGGGGGCAGGATTGCACATAGTTAGATAGCTTGTTGGTTTGCACATGGTTACCTTTGTCTTTGACCATATTCGCGCGCAATTTGCTCACGTTTCCAGTGTAGATGTGACCACAGTAATGTGAGTTCTCCTTCCTTGCTCTCGTGTCGGTCACTAGCCGAATTCCGCGTGTTTTTCCTCCGTTTCCCTCTTTCGGCACTTCTTTTCCCCGGGCCTCTGCCCTCTGACATTATTCTCACCGCAGCGCTCCACCCTACATAGGCCTGATGAAGGGACCGGCAGATCGCCCGAGGTTATTTCCTCCTCCTGTCCGTAAGGCCGACTCGGTGTTTGCTGCTACGCTCGATTGCCGAGTTCGACGGAGTCCCAGGGGGTCGCTTCTGTTTTTGGAGGCAGACCCACAGCGCTCCTCAATCCTCCTCCTTCAAGTTGCAACAGGCCGGGGTAGGCCACTTGCGTTTTCTACACCTCCTTGCATCTTAATTATAATACTTGTTCCCCGGGTCCCCGGCGTGTCTCTCCTGACTCAGTGGGGGCTCCGGTTTCAGTGCCCTTTCTGCGCCCCGCTCCTCCCTTCATTAAGTTATTCGGCCTCACCTTCGCACTTACTTTGTTGGTGGGAGCGGCGCAGGCTCGACGCGTCGTCCTCACTTCCAGTAGTTTGTGTTGCGGATAGCAAGCGGCTCCTCGTTCCAGTGCTCAATCAGGCAGGGCTGTGATCCCCTGTGTTAGGGACCAGAGCACCGTCCCTTATCCTCGGATCATCCGGCCGGGATCTCTTCTTTCAAGATGGCGGCTGCCTCCGAAGCCTCTGTGCGCGTCTCCACTTTTCTTGTTGTCTGTTGCCGGGAGTGTCTCGTTTTCCGGACTCAAGTTTTCCGCTTGTGTTCCCCTGGTCGGGGCTTCTTGTTTCGGGTTTCAATATGGGGTATTCATCTCAGGGTTTTATTGGATCACCCTGCAGCTAGTGGGAGTTCCGAAGGACACGTCTATACGGCCAACTTGCCAGGCCACGCCTCCCTGTTGGTGCTGCTTTTTATGCAGTTAGTGAGTGCGGAGCGTTTGGTGGCTCTGATTTGCTGATGGTAGCATCAGAGGGTGGATTTGTAGGTGTCATTCCAAATTTGTCTTCATCTGCATTCAAGTTGCTTACAATAGCTTAGTGAGCCTTAACTCTTCCATGGACTAGCCTGCTTCTGGTCTGGTTCTTGTAGCTTTGTTGGCTTTGAGAGGAGGAGCCAGGGTATCTGTGCAGGTGATGATCCAGGTATTGAAGTTGGAGATGGACTTGAGGAGTCTATTGTTGTGTTGAGGCCGGTGGTGTAGGAGTTTGGAAGACCAGGATGCTTCTGAGATCTTTTTGCTGTTCCATCATGAAGATTTGGTGATGGTATTTCTGCTATGGTGTGGGATGGGTATACTGAAGTTGCTGAAGTTGTGATCAGACCAGGTGATCGGTCTGGGCTTGTCTACTATGATGTTGCTGAAGCTAGTGAAGATGGGGTCCAGTAGGTGTCCTGTGGCGTGTGTGGGGCCTTTCACTGGCTGGGTGTGTCCTAGGCTGGACTGGGCCTCGGGGAGGTTGGTCATGTTGAGATCGTTGAGGTCCTGCAGGTGGTAGCTGAGGTCACCAAGAAGAATGAAGGCACTGGAGTCGAGGATCAGGGGGGTGACGAAGTCCACAATGGTGCTGCTGAAGTTGGTGCATGTTCCAGGAGGGCTGTAGATGAGGTACCCCTCAGGGTGTAGTTGGCGGTGATGAGGAGTTTGAAGGTCAAGTGTTCTACGTTGCTGGTGGTGCTTTTTGAGGTGGTGAAGCATTGGATGGATTCTTTGAAGATGATAGCGATTCCTGTTTGGGGAGGGGTGGGGGACTGCAGTGGTAATGACAAGGAACGACGAGGGAGTCAGCCAGTTTTCAGTCAGGAGGAACAGGTCTGGTGAGCAGCCGATGGTGGCCATCTTGAATGCTTAGAGTATTAAGTTTCTTGTGATCTATAGCGTCCATGCTAAGCAATCATGACACAGGTCCTGAAGCCAGGATTTTCTGTTTAGAAGTTTGGAATCCTCATAACCTGTTATTCTGAGAAGTTGGAGAAAGACATCTTAGAAATGATAGTAGTTTTCTCGTACCACACTTGTATAAGGATATAGACCTATACTTGTCAGATACTAAATTCTATTTTGCACTTTGTAGTTTTTCACAAGGAGTCATACATTATAATTATGAACTCTATTTTGGACTTTGTAATTTTCTCAAGGAGCCAGCCATTAGGATTACAAACTCTATTTGCACTTTGTTGTACCACAAGTAGTTGGGTGTTTATACTAAAAAACACAATATATATTTGCTTTGCTTCTGCAAGAGAAACAGGTGGACTTCCATCTTGTAAACACTATTATTAATGTTCTAAAACAAAATGGTATTAAAATATTGATTAGGACAAGCATATGATTGCTGATTGTGAAGGCAAACCTCATGATTTCATGAATGCTTTTCATGTTAGAGTTATCAACTTTTGACATAGAGTGTAATCTGAAACAATGTAGGTTATTGCATAATATTGAAAGCAACTCTCTTTAGAAAACCATCCATATTAACTCATAGTATTAATCACAGTTATTATATCAAGTCCAATTATATTACTAAACAGGAAAATATTGGGTTTCATTCCACAACGGAGAGTGAAAAATACAGAGTACCAGCAGGTATTTCACATATAAAATTATAAGTCAAATGCTAAATTCAAAATCAGTACCAGCAGGTATATCATATACAATATTTTAAGTCAAATGCTAAATTCAGATTAAGTACAATAGTCATACTAAAAGTATTTTATTGTCAATAATACATTTGCATGAAAAAATTAAAATCAGTATAGTGATAGTACCTAGCAAAAATTATAAGATGATGTTTAGTAGAAAAAACAGTTATTACAAATGAAAATCTGATACCATGGAGCAAAAATAATGTTTTCTTGTGAAAAAGAGAAAAACAGTGACGTGTAATAATCTTAAATTAATCTCAGGCACTGGCAATTACTCTGGATTGCATTTTAATATATGTTCTTCTCTCTGTACCACTACAGACAGGGACCAACCGTGAGCGCATCAACCTCAGTCCTGCTCTGTGGGAACAGTTCAGTCTGAAGTGCTAGGCCATGTGCCCTCTGAAAGAAACACAAGAAACCCCAGACCAGATTCAGGTTGTTGGGTGTCTTCAGGGAGGTGCCCCTGTACTTCTAGGGCACAGTAAGCTACGAGACCTATGTCTGGACGCACCATTCACCTCTCGGTTATCATATTGAGAAAAACAAAAAAGTGATGGGTCGAATACTTTAAATAATCTCTGCCACTGGTAATTATTTTGGGTAATATTCCAGTCCATTGTTCTTTGCTAACTCTGCAGCTATGGACAGGGAACGACTATACACATCTCAGCTACTGTCCTACAGTGGGGACAGGGCAGCCTGAAATGAGCCTAAAGGAGAAAACAAGGCCCCCAGGCTAGTTTAGGCCTTGTTGGGCCTCCTCAGTTGGATGCATTTTGAGTCCTATGGCACAGTGTGCTACTGGGCCCAACTCCAGGCATACCCATAACCATGTGGATGACTCACTGGTAACCACAAAAAGGATTGGTGTAACACTTAAATGCACCTTAGCCACTAGTAAGTACCCATGTCCATCGTTTTTTGCACACTGTGACACTACAGACAGGGATAAACCATATGTAAAATTCCTGCACCAGTAGTAATAGGCTAGTTTGAACTGCTAGGTAAAGTCCCATCTGAATGCAAACCCAAGCAATCACAGATCGGTGCCAGCCTGTTGTGTCTTACCAGTGAGGTGCTGCTCCTTTAGTTCCACTGAGCTATGGGACTCATACGCGCATGCAGGGATTTGAATGTCCATATTCATCAAGCCAAAGTTATTTGGTCCTCTAGGATGGTGTCATATAGGACATGGGACAACTTCCCAACCATAAGAAATATTAGAAAATAAGGACACATACTTAGGTGCAAATCAATGCAAGAAATATGACTGTACTCTATTTGTCCTAGGTTTACTACAATAAGCCAACCCGTTGGATTGGGTCAAGTTGTATATTAAACAACCCAGCAAATCCATGGAAGGATACAAGGTGATAAGTGATGTGCATCTCAGTGTCATACCTAGGAGCAGATATCATATGTATATCAGACAGGGTGTACATAACACAAGTCTTACCTTGTGTTTCATATTCAAATTCATAATGAACTAAGAACCTGGTGGCATATTTGCAATGCGGGACCGGAAAGTCACTTTTTCCGACGTTCCAGTGGTGCAATTCCCTGCTATCGTTCCCTTTCACGCAGGTATCTGTGTAAAAGGGGCATGCAATGGGTGTTGCTGTGGGCATTCCACCACAAAACCCATTGCTTTTTGCCGCTGCCCCAGATTTACAAGGATCCGTAAATCTGAGGCAGTGCCAAAAACTAACGCCACTGAATCGCAGGCGTTGGACTGGCACAACTAGGAGAAATACTTTTTTTTCTCCTCGTTTTTTCTCTTTCTATGAGTGCTGCATTCTGCACCACACATAGAAAGAGCAAATCACCTTTAAAGATTGTTTATGTGCTGGAAGGTGTCCCTTCCTACACATAAACAATCATCCCTGCAACACAGACACCCACCCTTGCACCATGGTGCAAGTGTGTCTGTGTTGGCGATAGGCAGCTTTTTTTAGCACCAGCGCAAGGGAACTCACAAGGGTGCACCGTATGCTTGTAAATACGGCGCATCCCTGCATTTTTTAAATGACGCAGCGCTGCTTAATTGCGTACAGTGACGCGCTGCGCCATTTCATTGTAAATATCCCCCAAGGTATCTACTAAGGCATAGGAGACAAGCACAGGGCAGATAGACGTAACAATCAGCCAGAGTTCAAGGAAAAAGCAGGAAGGGAAGCCAACAGAGCATAAAATGGAATCAGAGGGTACGAATCTGAAGAAGGGCTCAGAACAAGAGTTGTACACTAAGTTGGAAGGCTGCTAACACAATTCAGGTATGGCTCAAGTGTGTTTCTATCAAAGTCATCGATACTCAGGATCAGCGCGACGCTTATAAAGGTTCTCCTCCTGGCGCCACCAACTCTGCCTACCTTAATGGCACAGAGTGTTGGAGTGGCCAGGCGAGGGAAATGGTGTTGGGGAAGGAACTGTGGGGCGGAAGATTTGTTGTCGCCAGTTGTCTGGTCCCTATGAATATAGTTCGTCCTCCAAGAAAATATCTTATCACCTGACTAACTTGTCTGTTTGAGCTTGGAGAGTGGGCTAACCATTGGATCTTTAGAGGCATACAAGATGTGGCAATAAATGTCTGGTTAGTGTTCTGGGAAATGGATTCAATCGGATACCAGCATCTTTGGTTTACAAATACAGTCCATTCCATACCACAAGACTGCAAGTGCTGTCTTCACCACCGAATGCACATATAGCAGCGGTTGTGTCACCCTGTTCGAAGAAAGGTGGTTCCTGGATACTTGAGATTATTCTCTCTTAATCAACGCACACAGTTCCAAAGGTGTGTCTTCGCACTGACCACAGAATTCTTGTATTTCCAAAAATATTCATTATTGAGCACTTTCAATAGGAATTGTTCTCAATAGCTTCACTTAATTTGTTTCTAAAAAGGTTGTTTTCCTCAAAATTTTGATTTTTGCATTTTTAAAGACAATCTTGCCTTTGGGAGTTCCTTACTCCTACTACTAAATGCACTGTCCCCAATTTCTGACAGTCTACAACCAGAGGCTAAATCAAAATAGGGTATTTCTTAGACCAGGAAATTAGACAATTGAACAATGACGCAAGCGCCCTTACCACAAACCAATTGTACTTGGGACTTGAACTGGAGCAATTGCTTATTGATGTCTCTCTACTGAATTCTCCAGAATAAGGAGTGTGGCATCTTTGGCGGTGCCGCTTTTATGGCAGAGACCTGGACAAGGTTTCTGCTGTGCTTGGAACTCTGGGACATGTAGTCCAAATGCACAGAGTCATTACCAGGGCAAGCACCGCTCCAAAGGCCTTCACACAGTGTGGCTCCTCTAGGCCAGTTTGCTTACAGAGCCTATGGTGACGTTAGAGTCACCACTGCCCCTGCCATTACCCCTAGTGTTGCTAGCCATATTGCATGTTTGCATTTCCCTAGAGGCGTTACATGTTAACTTTGCGGCAATGATAGCTTCCTTTACACAACAGTACAGGATCTGGGAAACCCAGACTAAGGAAACAATATTCAGAAGCCTGGGCTGGAAATCAAAAGTCTGCAAAAGATGCAGATAGAGAGAAAATACAAGAATGAATCAAGACAAGCATTTTCTTTGTGGTTGAAGGCAATAAATGTCCTCTACTTTCCATGCTTCCATGGGATTTTTCATTTCTCAAGAACCCTGATTGTTTGCACCTTAATTTCTAAAAAAAAACTACTCAATTATTTTATATCAAACCACAAAATGCATGTTTTATAGGTAAATATCTAGCTTTCTATTACATTTGGTGTAATAGTGCGCTCATTCATGCAATGGAGATGGGGTCAACCACCCTTACGAACTGCGCAGTCCCCTCGCCCCCCACAAAGGAAACAGATTCAACTTCTTGGGTTAGAACGTAGCAAATTTACTCCACATGAAACAAGGTGGTATATTTTTATTTATTTTATTTATTTATTTAAAGAGTTTTATATAGCGCTGGCTAGACCCGAAGGTATCAGAGCGCTTTACATTAGGTTCCACAATGTAACAGAAAATGATCACAATTACACATTACGTCAAAAAAATAAGCAATACATTGAGAGAGGAGAGAAAGGAGAGAGAAAATAGTGGAGGGGAAAGGGGAGGTGAGAAGAGGAAGAGACGAAAGGAAGTCTGTCTAAAGACCGACTGGGTAGGTGACGTCCAAGGAGGGAATCCATGGCCCGTCTCCCCTTTAGTTAAACAAGGTAACTCCATCGGGCATCAGTCAAAATAGCTAGGTCTCAAGTGGCGAGGAAAGTTCACAGATAAACAGGGTGGGAACTAAGGGCAAGGACAGGTGAGGGCAAAGGTCAGTAGCTGGGTAGAGGAGAAAAGTAGAGCGGAGAGTGGTGGGGGGTAGGGGAGAGGGGAGGGGGAGATAAGGTCAGAGGCGACGCAGGAGAGTTTGCCCAAAGTCCGGCTGGGTAGGTGATGGTCAAGGAGGGAATCCAAAGTCCATCTCCCCTTTGGCTCGCGAGGTAGGGGTAGGGGGTGGAGGGGGTGGAGGGAGATAAGGTCAGGAGAGACGCAGGAGAGTTTGCCCAAGGACCGGCTGGGTAGGTGATGGCCAAGGAGGAAACCATAGCCCATCTCCTCTTTAGCTCGCGAGGTAGCTCCACCGGGCGTCAGTCAAAATGGCTGGGTCTCAGCTGTCGATGGAGGGTTCACAGAGTCAATGACTGGGGCGACCGTCTTGAGGACAGGCAGGGGGGATGAGTCCTTGATATACGAATTCAGAGGGTCCCCATAATTTTCTATAATCCGGATGAAAGGGGGTGCAAACTAAGCAGAGGATCGGCATGATGAACAGCGCCAGGGTCCGCATGTCTTTAGGGGGTCTGTTCAGGATAGAGCTCGTCCAATTACTGTGCCTTTCAAATATCCTCCTGTTATCTGCTCAGTTGATTGCCTGTTATATTACTCAGGGATTCGTCAGGGAGCAGCTCCACTTGTTAGTTGTCCCTGACGGCGGCCATTTTAGGATCAGGCAAGCCCCAAATGTCCAGGGTTGACCCTGCATAAATGGACACCATTCAGAATATGCCACATTTCTCAGCAATATGGCTGGGGGGGGGGGGCTCGCACACTGTCCTCCGATCTTGCCTTTACTTGTCCCTGGATTAGTTTCAGGGCATTCCAGGGCGATGAGCTCCATTGGGATCCAGCGCCGCCACCCTCTGGAGTCAGATCTGGCTTACCGGTCCGCAGCAGGGAGAGGCAGCTTCTTGAGACCCCAGCATTCTTCTATGGACCTTCGCTCGCGTCTCTACTTAAGTGCGATCGGCAGCTCGGTCGGCACTCCCGCTGTCAGCCCACCGCATCTCCACATGAATTAACTGCGGCGCCGAGCACAGCCAGTCCTCCCAGCGCTCATCCGCTAGCGCCGCTCTCGGCTCGTCAGTGATCGGGCGCTCCTCACAAATTCGGCCGCCATCTTGTCCCTCGCCGGAGCGCCTTCACGAGACTCACTCGGTTTTTCTCCGGATACAGCGCGTCTCCTCAACCTTTGACCGCATCTGCTAATGGCCGCTGTATTCCGATCTCTATATTCACTAATTAGTTGCGTGCCTTTCGACCAAATGCGCCAAGTTTGGTCGGATCTGTGTTCCGGCCGGCGGAGCGGCACTCGTGAACAGCCATTCCGCAGCGCCTGGACAGGTATAAAAAAACACTGTAAACAAATAACATTACACAATAGAAAATATTGCAAAATACACAGCAAACTCAAACACGGCATTGTACATATCCTATTTACATCCCTATTTGGGGGCAACATAGTACAGAAAGACTAGGTGAGAAACTGTCACATCAAACATTTATGACATCTCCAGAGACCGCATAGCGCATTGGTCCCTGTCGGGGCATCCCATGACTCTTGGTCATGCCCCACATAATCTCTGGGGTACCCGAGGTAGGTCTAGAAGGGTAGGGCCACCAGCAGGTCAGCCCTCCTTCCAACCAGCCTCACCCCTGAAAGGCTTCTCCCGAAGGAGGCGGCCAACTGGGCAACTTAGTGCCCCCAAGCATTAGTGCCATTACATGGCTACGATGGGCTCCAATGTAGATATGTTGGGATGGGTGGGTGGCAAACATTCAGTCCGTCTCCCGCAGCACATCAGAGGACAAAGAAGAGGGTTCGGGGGGGGGGGGGTTAGCCCACTTTTAAAGGACTCTACCCTGCCCCCTCCCCTATGTCGCATAACTCATGACCACTTCCGGTCATGACCCACTTCCTTGGTCCCCCACCCCTGCATGGTGGAGCGACTAATGACGCCCACCTGCAAATGGCCGATGGGCTCTTGGCCATTCCGCTGAGCCGTTTAGGACAAGGGGACTCGGGTGTCGTGCTGACGGAATATGCAGGTTTTGAGTTGTATACTTAAGTAACTAAGAGAAGAGTAGGAATTCAGGTGTCTGTCAGCACCTAGTGTAAAAAATGTTTTGGGGGGAGTGTGTATGTGTGTGTGTGGCTTGTTACTCTGCTAAACATTCAAGCGCCTCTGTCTTTTCTTACATCACATTGGAAGCCACTATTGAGGTGGGCGAAATAGAAGAATGTATTATTTCAACTTTTGCATGCCATCTATCATTAGCATACATAATATGAACATGAAGAGGAGAGTATGTTTATTTATGCATGTCTAGGACCAGAAGGTCAAGATATGTACAGGAGTCTCCACAAAGTGAAGGTGGGAAAGGAGTTGAATGCGTCTGAGATATGTTTGAGAAGAATGATTATACATTATTTATCCAAAGTAAGTGTGGTATTGAAGAGGTACCACCTTGATAGTAGCAAACAAATTGCAGTAGAAACAGTAAAGATTTATATCATGGATAGCGAACAAAACTGACTTTGAAGACAGCATTAGGAAAAGGCTGACAAATCAATTTAATTTAAACTGTTACAGTTGTAAGGTGTAAGTGAAGAGTAATACTAATTTAAGTAGGTTTAGGAAGATGATTGAACATTCTATGACATGTAAAAGAAATTTAGAATGATAAAAGTAAAACAGAGGACACTGTAGAGAGTACAAACAAGAACAATGAATGGAAGATCAAAAGATTGTAAAGAAAGGAGAAGGGTAAATAGAGCAGTCATTTGAAAAGATGCTACAGATGTTAGAGAGACTAGGAATTTGCCAGCTTTGAAGGGTGTATTTCAGTGAGAATAATGTGCAACAAATGCAGTAAAAATTTCCATTCATTGAGATGCTGCAAGAAACAATTGTAAATCTAAAACTAAAATGCTGGAGTAACTTTTGGAAGCAGTGAAATGAATGGTTTTGGTTGGAGACACAGAAGACATAAGTTCCAAGGATGTACTGTGCATGGTGAAAAATGAGATGGTAATATGGATTCAAAGTCCAAAATTGGTTGGATTTTAAAGAACTATTTTGAGAACACATTAAGAGGCAAAGAGGGCAGCTTACACAGAGGCGGGCAGCCTGCCAGGTCAGTGGAGTTTCTAGCCTCCGACCCATGGCAGAGGACTCCCTGACATATTAAGAGATCCCCGCCATTTTTCTGTGGCTCTCTATGGTAAAAGAGCATCCACCAGAGTGGCAGATGCTTTTGGCGGTGCTGAACGCAGAGCAGTAGCTGTTTTTAGCCACTCAACATTCTTTTTTCACAAACTCCCAAAGTGCCGGTTTCTTTATGAAAAACATAAAAAATTAATGGCTGTGACACATAGTGGACTTTTTCTCAGCACACAGGGGGCCATACATTATTTGCCTTGCCAGTGACTGCCATGTCTCACATTGGGGACACGAGGAAGGGAAATATGCATCGGGGGACCATGCTAAATAGAGCAGATCTCCCAAAGCAACAACGGCAGCAACCCTATGAAGGATAGGTTACTGCCTTTGACCATCGATGGAGCCACTGCCAGCAGTCGATCAGCTGTTCCCACATATTGGGGTGGGGTAACCACATGTTTGGAGGGGCAGGCGAAACCCCAATTTACATCAGTTCTTCCATCCAGCCAACTGCAAATGAACCCCTAAGTTAAAGTACATGAAGCCACCATAAATTCCAGGTGAATAAGTAGAATATCCATTTGATACAGCTACATTTTAAAACAAAGTTAGGATTAGTGAAAGAAAGGCACTGGGGAGAGTGTATGTCATATAGAAGTGGGACAAATTGTTGGGTTGGCTACATCAAAGAAAATTATTGATAAGAGTGGGCCTCAACAACAATCTTCAAGTGTAGCCAGGCATTCAAGAAAGTATAAGTGAAGTATGAGGACGGCAGGAATTTAAAGGGGCTATCCACAGGAGAGGAAAAACACAGTTTTCTTTACCCATTTCTGCATCACTCACAATCACCATTAATAAGCATACTAGAATGTTGGTTTGTTTGATGATGTCAGATGGGGTTTTGAGATGTATTATGACAATTCATGGATGGCCCCTTTAAGGATGTAATTAAGAAATCTCTGGCTTGGGGGGGGGGGGCGTGGCTAACTGCCGAGGAAGATGGCCGCACACTTACGCGGCACCGACATAACGCACCCGGCAAGCCCAAAATCTGAGCACTGATCCGATACAACGAGCAGAAAATACCTGTAATGTAGCCTGTAATCACCCGGCAGAGTCTGAACCCAACATCAGGTGGATCGAGCGATCGGGAGCCGAGATCTGCCCCGAGCCACCGGTGAGAAGGCCCAGCAGCGACGAGTGCGGAGCAGAGGAGGAGCGCCCACGAGACCCGCGGCTGAGACAGAGTAAGGAGAGCGGTGGGGGCGGCAGCGATCAGAGACACCGCCTGCTGCCAGGAATAGATATCGCGGCCCCCAGACGATAGGCTGTATAGCAACGTCGGGCAGCTGCGGCCCAATTGAGTGGTGGAGGAACAGTGTGAGGGCGAGTGGACACCGCATACCCTGAACGGGCGCAGCTCAGCCCCAAACTGTAGGTGTGGCCCCTCTGACGACCACATCAGCAGCACTGGAAACAGAGAGACCGGCCCACAAGGTAACGAGGAGCACTGTCCGAGGCCCTAGAGGCCTAGAAGGAACCAAATAGGCCGGGGACAAAAGTGAACTGCACTGCCCACGCAAGAGTACTGAGACCCAGCAGCCAGAGGCGGAGAGGTAATACTGCTGGTGCAGCTCCGATACACTCCAAATTAAAGACCCAGCAGAAGCCCCGGCACCACAGTGGCAAGAAGGGAGGGCACAATAAAGATCCTAGCAACAGTGAGACGGAGGTGCAAGGGGTTCGAAATCAACCCTCTTTAGGACTCGGTGGGCGAAACCCGACAGGCCAGAGAGGGCCCCAGGCCCCGGGCAGGCGGCGGAGAGTAGCCAGCCAAAGCTAAACACCCAGACCAACCCTGTGCCCACTGAGAACAACAATGGCAGGAGGGAAAAGTGGCAAAGCCACGCTGCTAGCGAAGCTAGAGAAATATGCTTGGCAAAAAGGGTCGGGCACACAGGAGAAGGAGACTGTGAAAGCACACGAAAAATCGCAAACAACCGAAGGACAATCGGACCTGACCTTGCATAATATAATGGCAGCTATCACTACAGTGTGCACCTCGCTGGAATCCAAAATTGACTCTGTCTCCACGGAAGTCACTCTGATCAGGGCAGACATCCGCAACATGAACGCCAGAATTAAAGATGTAGAGACAACTACCAACTCTCTAACCAAGGACACATTGATCCTCAAAAAACAAATAAAAGACCTCCAAGGCTGCAACGATAGGATAGAAAGCCAGCTAGACAACTACGAAGGCAGGGCGCGGCGCAATAATGTCCGAGTCCAAGGTGTGCCGGAGCGAGCGGAGGGACAGGCTACGGACTTGTTCATAGAGGAGCTCGTGGTGAAGCACCTACAACCTAAAGGCCTGTCCAAATTCTTCACGATTGAAAGGGCACACAGGGTGCCGGGGGGGAGTCCAAAACCCGGAGCATCCCTAGGCCCATATTGGCACGAGTATTCAACTACCGGGACAGAGACGTAATATTGCAAACGGCACGCACAGCACCACTGGTCGACTTTGAGAACAGTAAAATAACATTCTTCCCCAATTTTACACTTAAAGTCCAAAGACAATGACGCAGCTTCCTCGAAGTGAAACGGGCACTGCGTGAGAAGGAGATCAAATACGCTATGCTTTTTACCGCCAAATTGAGAGTTGAATCTGAAGGGAAGGTGTGGTTCTTTAGCAGCCCACAGGGAAACATGGGACTGGCTCGAAGGGTGGCGCACAATTCGGAAAAGAAATCAGAGCGATCAACGAGGAAGATCAAACCAGACCCGGTCAGAACAAGCCACAGCGAGTATAGCAGACGCCAACCTTCTGGAAGACGCCAACCTTCTGGAAGACGGCAACAACGAATAACAGTGATGCGGTACCTTCTCGCTCAGAGTATAGACGTATAATGCTCTAAGGGGCTCTCCCCCGATCCAAAGTAAAGCAAGACTTTAACGCAGGAAAAAACATGGAATAAATAACAAACGACGCAGAAGAACGCTCCTGGAAACCATCGAAAGTGATCCTTATGGACAGGATGGGACAGGATGGGACAGGCTCCCGCCAGACAAAATAATTGCAGTAAGCTCTTACAAAGGATGGACACCGGGTGCGGGGTGGGTCACGTACCACAATAATCTAGGAGTGGGTGTTAGGCGCTCTGCAAAGTTGGGGAGGCGGAATGTTCAATTCCCGCCATGCAGGGAGGCAGGGAGGGGGGGATGGGATGGGGAAAGTTAGGGGGGGGAACCAAGTTGCAAGGTAACTCAGCCACTGCGACAGTGAGAATGGAGACCACACAGATACAAGTCCACCAATGGAAGGCGAGAAATATGTTATTGTCCCGGACTAGAAATAGAACAGACAGTATAGTCAGTGCTTAGTACGCAGATAATCCCACTGCTTACAGGGAACATGGCACATAACACGAGTGGGAGGTCACTCAGACTCCTCACCTGGAATGTCAATGGGCTCGGAGATAAATTAAAAAGAGGGATTGTACTTCAGTACTTAAAGCGACAGGCCCCAGAGATCATCCTATTGCAGGAGACCCACTTGATAGGGAACACCTGCAAGGCATTAGATAGATGGGGATACAAACTAGTAGCCCATGCAGGATTCACCTCCTGTTCCAGAGGGACTGGCATACTCATCCGTAAAAACTGCCCTTACATAACACATAAAACATGGGTAGACACACAGGGCAGATTCGCAGCAACAGCCGGAACATGGGAAGGAAAACCAGTCAATGTGCTATCGGTATCTATACCCCCGCTACCAAAGAAGCAGCACTGACAGACCTCAGTACATTCCTACTAGATCTCCCGCCCAGGATTTTACTGATGGGAGGGGACTTTAACCTGACGGCGAATGGGCAAATAGACCGACGCCCCCCCGACAAGACCCACACAGCAGGTCACAGTTGGCGGCATTTCTCTCGGCCTTTGGCCTTGTAGATATTTGGAGACATTTCAACCCGCAGACATATCCATATACATACCATTCAGGAGCCCATGGTAGCCAGTCTCGCATTCATTACCTGTTGACACATCTAGAAGATGTCCCCAACTTTATAGAGGCTAAATGCCTGGCGAGGGGTATTTGTGACCACTCCCCAGTCCTCACCCGGATAGCCACAGGCCCCGAGTCCAGCCGAACAACTCTCACAATCAATCCATGGTGTCTAAAACTCCCGCATGTAAGGACAAAATTAATGAAAGACACAGGCCAGTACTTCAAAGAGAACACGGGTTCGGTGGAGTCGCCGCAGACCGTATGGGGAGCAGTCAGGGCTGTGATCAAAGGCCAAGCGCTTGCATTAATGGTAGGACACAAGAGGGAAATGAGGGCCCGCATAGAGACACTAGAGCATGAAATTCAGGTGGAAGAAGTGAAGGTAGCAAACTCAGTCGACGACTCCGCCGTACATGCCCTTAATACGAAAAGACTGGACTATATGTAGCTAGTAACGGAGGCAGCCAGGGCCAAGCAAAAGAGCATACAACATAAAGTGTACGAGCTTGGTGACAGAACAGGTAGACTGCTAGCCTGGCTGGAAAAGTGAGACTGGGCCCAGAGATGGGTCCCCTTCCTAATGGGGTAAAAAAGAGAAGAGTTGCAAGACCCACAGGAGATAGCAGAGGCCTGTGCCTCCTATTTTACCCAAATACATTCGCCCGCCACCACTACAAATGCCATGGTCTCCAGGGACTTGCTTGCTACCATCCCAGTTGCCTCCCTAACCCCGGAGGATCGAGAATCCCTGGAGGGGGACTTCACAGAAGAGGGGTTAGTAGTAGCCCTGCGGTGAATAAAATCAGGAAAAGCTATGGGACCCAATTGAACTGCTCAAGTTAACGCCCTCTAAGGTAACACCCTCCCTCTAAACCATGTATTTAGAAAGTTTTCAAAAAGGCTCCCTCCCAGATGACCTACGACTAGCATCAATCGTAGTAATTCATAAACAGGGTAAGCCGGCGGAGGAACGCAGCTCCTACCGGCCCATTTCGCTTCTAAATGCAGAAACAAAAATTCGAGCCAAAGCACTGACCAACCTACTGATTCCCATTATCAACAAAATTGTGCTCACGGATCAATCGGGCTTCATGCCTGGACAAAGTACTGCTCTTAATCTCCGCCAGCTACACCGGGTGCTGGGAAGGGCAGGAACAGTCCAAGAAGACGTGGCCCTACTTTCCCTCGACGCTAGGATGGCGTTCGACACGATTGAATGGCCTTAGTTATTCGCTGTCCTGGAGCGGATGGGCTTCGGCTCGATATACATAAAGTGGATAAAACTACTATATGCAGACCCGACAGCGCAAATAGTTGTCAATCAACACACATCGCGACGATTCTGTCTGGGCAGAGGTACCAGACAGGGATGCCCCCTGTAGCCTCTTATATTTGCCTTGATGCTAGAGCCACTGGCGACATGGGTGAGGGGGACCCTCTGATCAGAGGGTTGAAGTGGTCACATCAGCACAAAGACAACATTTCTTTATACGCAGACAACATACTGCTGTATGTTGCGGCCCCGAAAACCTCAATCCATAGGATCCTTCATATATTTTCGATTTTTGGCAAACACTCTGGATACACCATAAATTGGACAAAATCCACACTAAACATGCTTTGCGGACAGGTGCCACATACACCAACAGACTGCAAGATCACAGTGGCGACGGAAGGATTCAGATACCTAGGGATTTACATAACATCTGATCCAGTTCTCTTCTACAACAACACACAAACCTCACAAACAGCCCCATTAAATGCCCCTAGCTCTATCTATCCTAAGCTTGGCAACACGGAGGCCATCCAAAGCATCACACCAACCCTCATAGAGCGCCCAGACTCAACGCCAATGCCTTAAACATTAATAACCTCATGCAGATCCCCACTACTCAGGCCGCGCCCACTGTCAGCCTGCACAAATCACACCTGAAATGCATGTTACTTAACTGTAGATCAGCGGTGAAACATTCCACAGACCTTGCTGATCTCATCCTTGCCCAAGAACTTGACCTACTTATCCTCACCGAAACTTGGCTCACCGACTCCTCTGGCCCTATCCTTGACATACTAGTCCCTCCCAGCCACAACATTATCAGATTAGACCGACCGAAGAAAACGGGAGGTGGCATAGCGTGTATCTATTGCAACTCTCTCTCAGCAAAACAGTCCCCTTCAGCTAATCTCTCATCTTGTGAATACTTATCCATAGACATCACCAGCACACACAGACCCTTATGCAGCCTGCACATCTTCTACCACCCCCCAGGTGATAACCTCCCGCTAATTGAACAAACCATGGAAACCATCTCCTCCAACCTGGGCCGACACTGCCCTCAGATCTTCCTTGGTGACTTCAATCTCCATTGGAATGACCCGCATGATCAGGCGGTTAACACTCTCAAAAATTTCCTAACTGACCTCTCCCTGACTCAATTTTGTGACAGTCCCACACACAACTTAGGCTAGACCCTAGATCTAATCATCTCCAACCCCAACTCCATTCATCTCAAATCTATTCTCCCCTGTGACTGGTCAGACCATCACTATATCAACTTCCTTATCCTTGAAAGGTGGAACTCCAAAAGCGCACACACACTAAAACTAAAACAGTGGAAAAGATCGCTCCATAACACAAGCGTAAATGAGCTCATATCGAGCTGCAATCTCTCCCTACCGCCACCAGCAAACATGCACGACGTCCACGACCTCACTGAGCACTATAACAACGCCATGCTGTCTGCCCTGAATGCAATGGCCCCCCTTCAATTAAAAAGAATACCCATCAAAGACTCCAAACCATGGTTCAATGACAGCCTAAATGCTGACAGACGCAGCCTAAGACTAGCTGAACGCACCTGGAGATCCACTCCCTCCACTGATCTGCTAAAAACTCCAAGACTCAAAAGAAGCAGATACAACAAACTCATTAGAACGACGAAAGTTACCTTCTTCAAAACCCAACTTGACAAAGCCAAAAATCGCCCAAAACGGCTCTTTGAGCTAATTAAATTACAATCCAGCAATACCTCTATCCAATCTCAGCACATCTCTCGCCCTCAGCCAAACTGCGATGCTGTTGCAGACTTCTTCCTCAAAAAGGCGAATAAGATCGAAGCAGATCTAAAGTCTGCTTCACTCGAACTCTCCCCCTCCCCTGTCTCCTCTTTCTCCACGCTCCATCCCAAGCCTCACGGTCTCTCCCACAAAAACAATGCCTCTTGGAGTCAATTCACACCCCTCAATGTCATTGCCATCCTCAACATACTCTCGACCCTCAAACCCTCAAATCACTTCAATGACCCCCAGATTCTTTAAAGAAATGATAGGATCACTAGTACCGCTCTGGTCCAAGATCATCAACGCCTCTCTTCTTCAAGGTGAGATCCCGGAATGCCTGAAGGCTGGCCTAGTGCTCCCTATTCTCTAAAAACCCTCGGCTGACCCTGAAGACTTGAATAACTACCGACCAATCACAAACATCCCTACCCTGGCAAAACTACTGGAGAAATGTGTACATGAACAACTGCGCAAACACATTGAGCAATTCCAGCTTCTCGACCAATTTCAATCGGGCTTCCGCACTGGCCACAGCACCGAAACTGCCATCACTCATATAGTGGACGGCGCTCTCACTTTGCTTGACCAGAATGAAGCCTGCCTATTAATTCTTCTCAATCTCTCATCTGCATTTGACACTGTCAAACATGACAATCTACTCAACCTCTTGGAATGCAGGATGGGGCTCTCAGGCACGGTCCTTAAATGGTTTGCCTCTTTCCTCAACAACAGAACACAAAGAGTCAAATCCAATCAGACTCTATCCAACCCCAGTCCTGGCACGCTGGGTGTCCCCCAAGGGTCCTCACTCTCCCCCATGCTCTTTAACCTCTTCATGGAACCACTGACTGTAATTCTTAAAGCCTCCAACATCCAATATCACATGTATGCAGATGACACCCAACTTTACATGAAAATATCCTCCCCCGAAGACATCAAATCTCTCAACGGAACCCTGCTCAAAACCCTAAATTGGCTAACTTCCAACCATCTCAAACTAAACGCCCTCAAAACGGAATTCCTCCTCATCTCACCCACTAGGCAAACCCCCACGGTTGTGAAATATCTTTGTAACCTCACCGCTCTCAATTGCACACCACACATCATTGACTCCACAAAATCACTGGGAGTTGTGCTAGACAAGAACCTAAACATGCAAGATCACATCAGAGCATCTACCAAAGGAGCGAACTTCCAGCTGAGCATCCTAAGAAAACTCAAACTTTACCTTCCCCATGAAGACTTCAAATCGGCGATGCAAGCCCTAGTCATCTCTAGACTAGAATACGGCAGCGCTACTCTATGCGGATTACCGAAACTCAGTTTAGCCCCCATCAGAGCATCTCTAAATGCTGCTACTAGACTCATCACGGGCTCCAAGAAGACCAACCACATCTCGCCGGACCTGAAATCGCTCAACTGGCTTCCTTTTGAGGCAAGGATCCAACTAAAGATTGCTTGTATGACCCATAGAGCACTACACTTCAATACCCCACTCTACCTGACAAATAAGCTGGAACTCTCTGGTGGCTCCAGGCCTTCAAGGAGCACCAGCACACTGCTGATTAAGCCAAAGAAATTTAAAAAACTTAAAACCTACAATTGTACATTCTCTGGCATTGCCCCGAGAATCTGGAACTCCCTTCCAGTGGAAACAAGACTGATTCCCTCAACATTTGCCTTCAAAAGGGAAGTTAAAGCTCTACTAATGAACAATGCGCTGATCTAGAAGCTTCTCTCCTCTTGCCTCGGGCCTGTTTAGCTGTTTGACTTATTACTTGTCATTTGTTGCGACCCATTGTCACCTGCCATGATGTCATTTTTGTTCTTGATGTATAGTGCCCCTCTTTTCTTTTCTCCTTCAGCCTTCTTCCTTTGTCCGCCATAATGTCATTTCTGCTCTTTTTATATTGCCCTACTTTTACTGTTACTTTTCCCCCTCAGCTGTCTTCCTATGTCTTCCTCAACTGTATGTAAAGCGCTCTGATACCCACTTGGGTCATGTTCGCGCTATACAAAACTTTAAATAAATAAACAATCTTCAGGGCCCGCTGACGCACCTGCAAAACGATGTTCGACACTGGGGAGCCCTCCCTCTGACCCTTCTGGGCAGAGCGGCTCTGTTTAAAATGCTGGCTCTGCCCCGCTTCCTATACGTGCTACAAAACACCCCTTTCAAAGTCCCAGACACATACTTCACCAGTGTAGAGAGTGCGGTCCGGACCCTACTGTGGGACGGGAAAAACCCCAGCATTGCAACAAATAATCTGACGAGAGGATGGTATGACGGGGGGATCTCCCTGCCTGACCTTAAGTTATACTACTGGGCGTCACAATTAGCGGTAATCAATCAATGGGTTTACGGCCCGCAGCTTGAACCGGCCTATATGATGGACAAATGGTTAATGAGCCCGGGCGGTCACCAGAGAGCGCTCTACACAAACCCCAGACATCAGCGTCTCACGGGTCCCATGGCCCAGACCGTAGCAATTTGGCATCAGGTAACTAAGATACTGGGCTGGCATAAGAAAATAACTCAAGCGACCCTCTTGTGGGAAACAGAGCAATAGGGCGCACTGAGCGACTGCCCCGGGTTCGACAAGTGAGACACGATTGGTATATCTACAGTCGGCAACCTGTGGAAGAGTGGCAGGGTGGTCACATTTACTGAGTTGCAAGTGGAATACCAGTTGGCAAACTCAGAGGCCTTCAGGTATCTACAGATAAGCCATGCCATAAAGTCCGCTGTTCCCAGGAGAGAGGCTTTACCGGAGGCGTCCCCGCTGGAGGACAGATTACTATCGGAATATATGACCCGGAAAGCAATATCCCTGACCTATCGGAAATTAATAAATAACCGACCAGACCCACTTGTTCGCCTCAGACAGCATTGGGAGACAGACATAGGGAGTGGAGGAATGGCAGGAGGCGATATCTTCCCCACGAGAAGTAGCTATCCCAATCAGGCTGAGACTAATTCAACTCAAAATCTTGAATAGGTCATATCTCTCGGGGGGACCCTGGTCAAGATGAGAAAGTGGACAAACTCGGAATGCCTCAGGTTCTGCACTCAAGAAGGCATGTTCTTCCATACACTTTGGGAGTGCCCAGTGATTCAACCCTACTGGGATGGAATTATAACTAAACTAAAAGAGGTTTGTGAGAAAGAGATCATCAACTCCCCACGACTCTGCCTGCTTAATATATAGGAGGCCACTGACCTGACCCATACAGAGCAAGCCTGGGTGTCCCTGGGGCTAGAGCTAGCTAAAAGAAACATCGCCCAAAAATGGGGAGTAAGTGATAAACCATCGATAGGGGAATGGGCAAAGGACATGGATATATCCATGATCTCAGAAAAAGAGGTCTTCAAGAACAGAGGATGCCATAAGAAGTGGGATCAAAAATGGGCTAAGAGGTGTGGGACACTGAACAGCTTGGCACCCTAAGAACCTCGAAAGGGTTTGACAAATGGGACCTGATCGGGATCTCAAAGGTCGGAGATCTATGGAAGAAGGGGGAGGTGGTGGCATTCGCCTCCTTGAAACAGGAATACGAGTTAGCTGACAAAGAATATTTCCGTTATCTGCAGGTGCGGCATGCACTAATGTCGAAGCTGCCTAAAGGTGAATCTCCCCAGAGTCCTCGCCGCTGGAAGATAGGTTACTAGATGGCTACATGCCCACAAAAGCGATCTCCCTAACATACAAAAAACTGATAAATAACACCTCCGATCCTCTCAGCTTGATCAGGGGGTGGTGGGAGAGAGATGGATTAGAGCTTGATGACGAGGAATGGCAGGAGGCAGTGTCCTCCCCGAGAGAAGTTGCGATTTCCTCCAGACTCCGCCTGGTTCAGCTGAAGATCTTACATAGAGTTTACGTGTCAGGGTCCCAACTTGTCAGCATGGGAAGAGTGAATAAAGGGATGTGCAGGAGGCAATGTGGGCGGGAAGGTACATTCATGCATATAATATGGGACTGCGGACACATCCAGAAGTATTGGAAGGAAATGCATGAGTGTATGAATGAAGTTCTTGGGGTACATCTCAATCCTGAAGCAAAACGATGTTTACTGAATGTCTGGGAACCCACTGATTTAAACAACAAAGGTAAAATATGGGTCACATTGGGCCTGATGGTGGCCAAGAGGAACATTGCCCAGTTGTGGGGTTCTGGAGTGCCGCCTACAGTAGCAACTTGGAGGGCGGACATGGACTGGTGCATGATCAGAGAAAAGACAGTGTACATCGCACGAGGGTGTCCAAACAAGTGGTCCGCAATCTGGGGAAAATGGAACGAATACAGGGGTAATATATGTGTTCCACTTGTTGTCCCCGCCCATGATGAGCCTCTAACGCCTGAGTCCCGAATCTACCTGTAGCACTAATGTGGTTCTTCACGAAAATGTTGTTATTGTAAATGAATACTGTATTTGTCCACCTTTTCGTACTCAGGAATGTTGTTTTCTCTCTGTTTAATAAAAAGAGTTATAAAAAAAAAAAATGGGCTAAGAGGAATGCGTCTCGGGGTGCACTCTGTATCTCCCCCACAGAGGAACTGAGAAGAGGGATGGAAAGGGCCGATCATTGACAATTGGCAATTGTGAAATGTGTAACTGCATGTATGAGCTAATACCGGGACCTAGAAAGACACTAATTGTAATGTGTATTGTCAGCATAACGTGTAACTAGCCTTCAAACTTGTTGTAATGCAGAGAATCTTCAAAATAAAAAGAGTTTAAAAAAAAGAAATGTCTGGCTTGTTTGAAGAGATTTGTGTACAAAACACGATTGAGGGATGGGGTTTAACATCCCTAAACCTGGACACGTAAAAACTAAGGGTGAACATAGTGAACTACCTAGAACATGAAATTAGTGGAGAGGTTGTGAAGCCTAGAGAGAGTATAGTGTACACAATCTTGGATATCTCATGGCAGAGGGATAACGTCCAAGTACTGTCTTTTTAGGTCTCACCTATAGCTGTCTGTTGTTGAACACCTATTGTGGACAATACCAATACTTACTGTGGGCTTCGGGTCAGCAAGTGGCTTACCACTTGTTTGTTTTCTTGTCGATCTCATTTGTTTGCATCTCCTTAAATTGCTTTGCCCCTCCCCTGGAGCATAGCTTCTTTCCCATCATTTTGATTGAATGGCTTGTATCTTTCCACAGCTCGACTGGTCAGAGAACTACTTTTTAGGTCTCGCCTACGCAGCGCGCATGCGCTGCATAGGCAAAAAGACCTTTTACAATCGATTCGGCTTTTTAGCCAAAAACGTGCACGCGTTGCATTGCTTTCAATGGCAACGCGTGCACGTTTGGCGATTCCCTTGCGGGAGCGAGCAGCGGCGCCATATGTTAGAAATTATCGCGCCTTGCTGCTCGCTCCCGCAAGGGAATCGCGCAGGCCCCCTCCCCCTGCTGCCGCGCGCGCTTGTGCTTGTTTTTCTTTTGTTCTCTTTTTCATATACAAATTAGGCACTGCTCCTGCCCTCTGGCGCTTGCATCCACAGCTGCTTCTCTGGGGCTCTTCCAGGCTTACCACACCTTATCGAAAACACTGTTTTAATAGTGTCCTCTTGAGTCTCACTCATTTCGTGCACTTGTGGACTCTTCGGCTGAAAATGGTGTGTTCT
The DNA here is from genome assembly GCA_963921515.1 of Calotriton arnoldi. Classification (NCBI taxonomy): domain Eukaryota; kingdom Metazoa; phylum Chordata; class Amphibia; order Caudata; family Salamandridae; genus Calotriton; species Calotriton arnoldi. Next base: position 400,706 of record CAWUFW010003295.1, read on the forward strand.
TGTACTGTGTCTCTTTCCTGCTTTCGTCATTGTGTGCCTGCTTGGGTTTTTAGCATGTCCACAAAAGGCCCGTGGCTTAGCACCGCGCTGACGAGCTGCGTTCAGCCAGGATATACACTGGAGGTCTATAAGGTGGCTCAGTTCATTCCTAAGAAGCCGGGATCCCGACAGGAGGAGGAAATTAAGGTTAATGTGGAATGATTTGCTCTCATTTTTTGTCCTTATTTATCATCGCGTCTAGGGTTCGCCAAGGACACACTCATGGGGAAATTGCACATCTGAACAGAGGAAAGCCTTGATTTACACACAGTAATGCCGTTCTTCTGCCTTTTGTAATTCCCCCAAAGACAAGTCGCTAAAGAAAAAGCACATTAAATCTAGAAAAAGGGAGTGGTATGAATTTGAGCGGTGGACAGGGGCAGAGTAGGTGGGGTTGGCAAGAATAATCCAGGATCCGGGAGATTGTTTTTAAGGGGTTAATCCGCCTGGGCACAAATCCATTTACAAGCGTCAGGTCACTGATTCGTAGCGTCAGAGGGGCACCAGATCTTGTGTGACACCATCAACCAAGTCATGACTTTCTGGCCAGCATTATTTTCATTCTTGGGCAGGCACTACACTTCACTGCACTACAGATTCCAGAATGTAGAGTACTGCCGGCTGAAAAACCAGGACCGGCGAAGGTGGCACATGGGACATGCAGTCACTTACCAGCAGTGCAGCCTTGTGTACTCAGCCTATCATCTTTCCGAGGTCGATGGCATGCCTACAGTTTGGGGTCTCAGCAACACCTATTTACTGCACTACAGAAAGTCGATTGACCACAGCCAGCGCTTTCGAGAAAGCTTCTTGTTAGTGTCACTTGCAGTCTACGGTCCGAAGAAGCCAGAATCTTGGAAAAGGCTTGAGCTGTGGTGCTGCTTGTAAATACACAGGAAGAAAAGTAAACTGTTAATAACAAGGTTCGATTAACATGATGTGAGGTCTGTGCTTGTGTGATTGCTTTGTTGAGAAACGTTGGCATTCTTTAGACTTAAGGCAGCATCGTGACGTGGACAGCCACATGAATAGGGTGACCACCTCACTCCATGTCATTACGGGTACAGTTTCCGGTCCTGGGCTTTAGTGTGTCAGCCTATTGCATTCTGGGTGCTGTAGTCTTGGTTTGCCTCCATCAACCGAACTAGACTGACGCAGCCGATAGCTGTGATTTGTAGGTGAAACGTACAGGACTGGAAGCCGTGTTCATGATGACATGGAGTCATGTGGTCACCCTACGCATGAAAGGAATTTTTATATATTTGGTCAAAGATTAGCTCTTTAGTTTGAGGCTGAGAGAGAGTGCGCCTGCCTGCGTGTTAGTGCAAGCTATGGAAGAACCCTCGCAGACGGAGATGTGGAAAAGTGATAAGTAGAAGGAGGCGCTAACTTTATTGATGCTTGACCATATTGTGTGATTGTGGACAAATTAGTAATTTATTTGTTTATCTGGCCATTTTCGGGGCACTTAAAAATGGGCCAATCACCAGTTTGAAGTGCAGTAAAACCCCGGATATTTGCAGTTATTTGTCAAACAGGTTTGACGCAGAAGCGACCGTTCCAGCTATTCCTTCAAGAAGCAGTAACAGTCACAGGGCCAGGTTCATAATTTGTCTCCCACAAGCCCCCTGGCACCGCCCGTGAGGCACCAGGAACCTGCAATTATTCTGTGCCTGCCCTCCACCCATATCTCTCCTTCCCACTGCCTCAGCACCTGTGCCAGTCCAGGGTGCCAGCTGGCCACCCGACAGCCCTGCCTTTGCCCCTGCCAACATTGTGCCATCCGAATAGGAAACATCCCTCCCCACACACTTCATAGAGCTAAAATGGTTTCCCAACCCCTCTCCATCTATTTTACAACAAGCATTGGCAAAGCCAATACGCCACGCCTTTTGAGTGCAAGTGACGGCGCTTCTTTGCATTGGCGCTTTCTCCAGACAGCTAAAGCTGACTGTAGGCCAGCATTAACAAGCATTGGCATAGCCAATAGGTCTCGCCTTTGGGCCCTTATAAGTGTTTAGCCATGCAACAGTTAATGTTGTTGCAGTAAGGATATTGTGCTGCATAACTAAATACTTATAAGGTCCCAAAGGCGAGACCTATTGGCTATGCCAATGCTTGTTTATTTTGTTCCAGTGCTCCATGGGTGTGCATGTATTTTCTTGCGCTTTTTTCCATCTTTTTTAGGTATCTTTTTTTTCCCAAGCAGTTACTCCCTATCTTTTTCCTTTTGTTAAGCTTTCTCATGTTTCCTCTGTCCTCTTGTTTTTCTTCCCCTTTTGCAGTGTCGGACTGGGACATAAAACAGGTCTGGGCACCAAACTAGAAGTGACCCTGAATATTAAATTTGATACCAAAAACAGTGGCGATGTTTGCAATCTGGGGCAGTTTTGAATGAGTAAAGACACTTTGCATACGTGTTTTGCAAGGCATGAAAGACTGCATGAATTTGAATTGCTGTATACAATATTTGTTTTAATATCAAGGAAATCAATAGTAAAACCGGCCCAGCAGACCATAAAAAAGGTCCACAAACAATAAAAAAAAAACATTTGCAAAGCAATAGGTCTCCCGTTTGCGAGAGTTAGAGCTATTGGCGCTGTAAATGACAATGTCTTTATCCATATGTTTTGGTCTGGAGTGGAGTGGATGTATGTGGTTTGGAGTGGATATATGGATTGAATTGGAATTGTTAGTTGTAGAATTGTGTGGGGTGGATTTGTGTGGTGTGTAGTGTATTGGTGTAGTGGAATTATGTGGCATGGTGAATAAATAGGTGTGAGAACTGCACAGAATAGATGGAAAGAAAGATAGAGGGATAGGTAGTTTGTGCACGAAGTAGTGAAGGAACTCCAAACAGAGGAACAAAAAGAGTGTGTGAGAAAGAGAGAAAGAAGGGGAGAGCAGGCCAGAAATGCATAAAGAGGAAACGCCTGTGTACGCAGAAGACACCCCAAGAAGAGGAGGAGAGCATGGGCTTGAGGGACGGTAATGTTGAAAAGACACAGGAAAGAAACTGTGCTCGAAGACCTGCAGTGAACCAATATGAGAGAGGCGGGAAGAGTGCGTTAGAGAACGAGAGAGAGAAAGAGAGACACACGAGTCGGAGGGGGGGTAGGGGGGATGCAAGAGGTGGACCAGTGCACAGTGCAAGGAGGTACAAGAAGGTATCATGTGTGAGCAGGCAGGATAGAGAGGAGACAGGGAGTGTGAGGGAGGGTGAGAGGGGGCAGTGGAATTGCGAGATGAGAGGGGGTAGTGGGAAACATAGGCAGATCAATGCACAGCTTTGAAGACCAATGTTAACAGAAAGCCAACTGGCTTGGTGTCAAAAGGATGAAGTAGGTGTGTTTGTGGTTAGACTGAAAAGGACTCCAGAGAGTTTACTATACTGTAGAGAGGATCAACGATATTACAAGGAGGGTCTTCTAAGTCACTTTTGAAATAGTCCAGGTTAATAACTAGTGAGTTAATCGGTGTTGCCTCTGCAGAAGGGGATATTAGGATGGATTCCACAAATGTTTAGGATTTGATATCTTGCTGTAGTGGTATTGAAAGATTCCATCTGCATGGAGGAATTAAAATGTATGTCTAAAGTTCGATCTGACTTGGCAAACGGGAGCGTGTTTATTGGGAATTAGCTAGAATTTGTATTGTAGGTTCCTCTGGAGGAGGGAAAATATAGAACCTCTGTTTTAGCAGAGTTCAGCTTGAGGGAGCGTAAGGCCATCTAGAGAGCAATGACACCAAGACAGCCTGATAGCCGAGATTGCAAAAAGGGGTGAGAAAGTTGGGTAAGAGGAAATTATTTGTGTCTTATCCATGTACAGGTGTTAACCAAGCAAGGTATGTAGAGCAAGAAAAGAAGTGACCCCAAAGGAGAGCCTAACCAGGAGTGGGGTGGGAGGGAATCTGATGGATTGCCAGTACTCTAGGAAAGGCCGGTTACAAAGGTAGGAGGAGAACCACTTGAGTGCAGTGCCTCTAACTCCAAGGGTCATTAGCGTGCCAAATAAGCTAGGGTGGTCAACGCTATCAAAAACAGCACGTAGATCCCTGAATATGAGGATGAGGTTGGTGGAGGCAGTGATAGCCTAATGTATGAGCACTGATTCAGTAGAGCAGAGGGCATGGAAACCAAGTGGGAAGGGGTTCAGCAGGTTTGTCAGCACAGAGGACAGAATCATGCAGCTGAAAATTAGGCTTTCAATTTTTTGCAGAAGAAGGGAAGTAGAGGCACAGGGCTGTAGTTTGAAATGGGTGTGCTGCAGTTTCTTGAATAAGAGTAGTGCCACAGCAGTTTTGTAAGCATTATGGCTAAGTAATAGACAGAACTGAGGTTCAATAGGAAGGTGAGATAGTATTATATTGGAGGCTATGGCTTGAAAGCTGAAAGGGTCAAATGGGGCCCTTTCAAGATTAGTGGATTTGAGTACTGGATTTAGGTCTCTGGGTAAGGTAGGTGTAAAGAGCTACAAGAGAAACAGTGTATTCGGGATTTATCAGTGTTCAATGATAGTTTTGAAATGTAGGTGGGGAGATGAGAATCAAAGCATTCAATGACGTAGAATGTCTTGTTGCAGATCTACTGGGCTCTTCAAAGAGAAAATGCAATTGAGTGTTCACAAAGCAGGACACTGTTTCTTCTGATGTTTGTTTAATGTTTAATAGAAGAAGGTCGATGAGATGGCAGTGATGGGTCTGTTGGGTTGGAGGTAGGCATGGAATGGTGGAGGGCTTATGTGGCAAGGCACCATGGTGATATATAGTGTATGTGATATACGCCAATAGTGGTGGACCATAACAGGAACGGAAAATAATTTGCAGTTATTTTATTCCCCAGAGACAAAAAAGAAAGTGTTTAAATAGAATGTTTACATTTTATGTAACGCATTTCAACTTGACTGTTGTCAGAGGCCAGAAAGGGTTAACTGCATTGTACTGTGCAGAAGCTGAATTGTGTATGATGTAGGAATTGTCCAGGAATTGTCTCTCTGACAGAACAAGCCCATCAGATCTTAGCAGGAGAGGACCGTTCACCTTGTTGAGAGAGCTTTCACGCTACTCTCTTTTAGCTTAGAACGCAAGAAAAACAACCCTCTTTGGCGAGACCCAGCCTCCTACTGGCTGCCTGGATTCCAAAGCAGGGCATCAAAAAAAGATTTTTTTACCAGCACTGTGGGTGTGAAGAGACGAGCAGGCTATAAATAAATATACTGTCTTAACAAAGGAATCTGACAAACGGTACCTATTGGACCTTGGACCTAGGGAACCGCCCGACAGAGAAGAATCACATAACACAGGGCCTTATTACGATGTTGGGCGGACAAACTGTTGCAGAAAGGAACCGCCCAATCTTAGGTCAGCAGTTCCAATCGCATTATTACAATGCGACCGCCCATAGGTTGGTCGCAAACATCCATTTCACAATGGAAGCTTGTGCGGCGGGCGAAAAAGGCCTGCAGCACAAGCTTCTTTGAACAATGAATGTTTTGAAACATCCTTGCACCGTGTGGTGCCTGCCACACGCTCCAGGGATGTTTAGGGGGGCACCAAAGATGCCCCCCACAGGCCACAATGCAGAGGGCCAGGGGGCAAGGGGGCCCTGCTAGGGTCTCCCAGTGTCACTTTTCGACAGCCTTTCCATGTCGGAAAGGCAGACATGGAATGGCTGTTGAAAATCAACATCACAATCCCAACGGCGGAGCCACCGTCATTAAGGGATTATGCAGACTTTCCTACGATCCCCCTGCCGGTTTAAACTCCAACCGCCATCATCCTAATACGGCGGTTGGACTTTAAACCTACCATGTCAGGGAGAAGCCTCCGACCGCTGGTCAGAGGCTTTCCGCCCGACATCCAAATCAGGCCCTAAGTGTGTTGCCCCGCTGTAATGACATTACCCTGCCAGGAACCACAGTAAAGTAGTTAACCCCTTGTGAACAAGTGAGAGGCTGTAGAAGAAAAGCGCCTTTGGGCCAAGTGCCAGCAGAACATTCAAGGCCTGAAAGTAATTGTGTTACTTAGAGTGCGCTAAGCAAACTGTGCACTGTGAATGAGTAATAAATGAGTATCTTTACATGCAGATCTGAGACAATTCCTTTTCTTTACCATACAGTGAACATGTATTGCATATAATAAATACAGGATTATTCATTTATGTCTCAACCTACTGAAACATCTCTGTTTTCCCCCGTTCAAGAGGTATAGAGAAAAGCAGGGCTTGTCTGTCAACGCCATAAATCGACAGAATAGATGCACTATACGCTGTCACATGATCACTGCAATCCAATCCGTTGTTTGCAGGGTTTGGGGTGGGGAGTTGTTAGCCAACACAAAACTAGAACTGTGAACACGTGCATCTTCTGCAAATGTATGTTTTAAGCAGCCCCCAAACTTATAATATGTATATATACCAGTGCGTGGAGTGGGGGCCGGGCCGGGCCAGGGGCAGCAGTCTCAGATAGGCAGCTCTACACAGCTCGGACATGTTGCCGTCAGTTCTGGAGCGGCTCCTGTGAAATATCACAACCAAGGTCTCCAACTGCCAGCGTACTGCGCGCAAGCGCAATCAGAAGGATTACATCAAATCAAATGAGGCTCGTTGTGACGAATAGCGTCTTCTAGGGACATACTACTTTTGTATTCGTTGCTGACTCTGCCATGGGTTTATTTATTATAACTGAACTGTACAGCTTGAAAACAGTGCTTTAGAAATGTAAATGCATGCACTATCCTCATTATTTCCCCTAACAGTCCCCTAATTCCCCTATTATTTACCTTTAATGAACCAGTATGTACTTAAAATACGTGAGAAATTATTTTAAGATGAATCACATATACTAGTGTTTAACTGGTACAGAATATCGAAGTTATTATGCTTTCCAATATTTTTGTTTGTCGAACGGCAAACTAGATGGATAAATACTAAACGTATCTCTCTGAAGATGGACGGACTAATCGGCTCCTGCTCTGCGCATTCTGTAGCCAGTTCCCCGCCACTTCATCACCGAGTACTATACATTCCCTGACACCGACTTAGGTGTATCAATTGTAGAAATTAATTGTTTCTCAAACAAGTGCACACAAGCACAGGCCCTCTGTAATCAGTCTACATTCACCAGATGGAACACGACCAAGAACAAGATTTACAGCCCTGTTAACGAGCGCTCATGGTTTACTAGCTATGCTGTAAAGACAAGCAGGAAACTAAGAAAGCAAGGAAACATGCACAGAGAGCAGAGGAAGCGTGACGGCCATGAAGCGAGAAATGTCATTTTTGCCTAAAGGAAATAAAACAAGCACCACCCATCATTAAAGAGACAATGGAGATAAAAGTAGAAAACATACCTGTGCACACTACACATGTCCCACTAGCTGGTCACTGCTTCGGCATGCGCTGGTCGGCCTGACACTGAGCGCACACAGACATGGCTTCCTTCCGCCCTGCTCACTGCCCCATCCCCACCAGCTATGGCAAATTACCAAATTCGGAGCGCCAGCACCAAAAGTTGAACTATGTTGTGAAGTAAATGTGCAAGTCGACATCGCAGCTTAGAGCATTACTTACACTGTGGGAAGGTGTGCATAGCGTGAGCATGGATATGGCATAAAACAATAATGCATTTCGGAAACGGACCTCGACGCAACATCGGGGGGGGAAAAAAACACTTTTAGGAAGGGAGTGAAAACAGCACTCATCATCATGTGAATTGCTTCCCAAACAAAACAAAAGTAGTTTGTCAAACGGATGCTAGAATGGTGACTGGTGTATTTATCTAGTACTTAGGGGCTCATTATGATGGCGGGAGGATCGCCACCGCCGGGCCGGAGGTGGTGATCCTCCCGCCATCACAATGTGATTCACCACTGCCAAATTAGGATGGCGGTGGGAATCACATTGGTACCGCGGCGGACGGAAAGTCTGTCCGCCATGGTCCCGCAAGGCGGTCCTTTTCCGCCCGCCTTGCGGAACCCGGAACCAGGGCATCATTGCGGCGGTGCCGTGCAGGCACCGCCATAGTGATTAGGATGAGCCCTTCCGCCTGTCTTTTTGCGGTGGATATCCCGCCGCAAAAAGACAGGCGGAGACTGGCTTTGGGGGCCCGTGGGGGGGAGCAGTTGTGCACTGGGGGGGGTACCCATGGTACCCCCCTCCATTTCCATGCACGAGGTGGCAGGCACCGCGTGGTGCCTGCCACGTTGTGCATGGAAATGCACAACATGGCCATTTGACATTGCGGCGGGTGCTGCAGCCAGCAGCACCCACCGCAATGTTAAATTGCCAGATGCGACCGCCGCGGTGGCGGTCGCATCATAATTAGGGGTGCGAGACCGCTGCATGACAGGCGGGCGGTCCCGTTACCGCTGGGATGGCGTCCTGCTCTCGGGGAGGAGTGAACGCAGAAAGTAGCATGACAAATGCATGCCATAAACTAATAGGAAGAAAGAAAAGGAGAGTGACAATCAAACTAGCAAATGGGAAGCCTACGGGCGGGGCTGAAGTCCATAGAGTGTTTACAGCATGTTTTGAGAGACAACGCATGCGCTGCCTAGGCTCGACCTAGCCAACCCAAATGCTGACACTGACAGCCCGGCCCTTTTGTCTCTCTCTTCATCCCAGCTTTCTCTTTTTTCACTTTGCCTGTGGTCACTTTGAGGCATGGAGAACTTTATAAATGGATGGCTGAGCTTTAGGCCGAGCATGGTGTGTATGCTTTTACTGATATAACTGTGTGTGTTCGCTACTGTTAATAAAAGGTCTTTTTGCATTTCTTATCAGACACCGTCACATACTAGGACATTTGTGATATAGAAATTGACCTTTTCATGACAATGTTGCCACTTGTGGCTGGCACTTTCAGCTGTGTAGTTCATTTGTGTGTGTGGGTGTACATTTGTGTGTGGATGGTGCATGTGTTTTCATTTGTGTGTTTCACGGTCTGTGATGCTATTTGTTTGTTTGTGTTGCACCCTGGACGGATAAGGCCACTGGATAGAGCGTGGTGTGGTTTTATTTGTGCACAATGCAATGAAAAACACAGCAGTACGTGTAATTTGGCGTCCTGGATGAGAGAAATGTCCTCTTGTTGCGATTCAGTAAATACATGTCCTGCAAGAGTAAGCTTTTGGAACTGTAATTGCGCAGGAGACAAACAAACAAGGCAATTATAGCACTGCCAGGGGGAGCTAATCAGATTCTTTGAGAATAAGAAAGGAAAATAGGGAACTAGGAGTTATGCAGATATAAAAGAAACAGTCTTCTGTGATAAGCCTAGAATCAATTGCATTTGTTAATTATATGATATTAAAAACAGTTTTGTTTGTAGAGTAGTTCATATAATTAGTGATAGTTTACCAACTTATTCATATTTGTAGTGCAAACCATTTAAAAATTGAAATACATTTTTGGGGGAGAACAGGTTTGTGGGTTCTTTTGCATAACTGCCATTATAAAATACCCTTTTACTACTGCCTTTGTCCAGTACAGGGATGCCTATTAAAATTCTGGACTGATGGGAGCATAAAGTAGAATTGCACCCCCTTAAATTTCACGTTCGGTTTTGGTAAAAAAAACTAAAAACAAATTTGTATTTAATTAATCATTTTCACAACGTGCAAGTGTTACCCTTGCCACTGTTTGAATATTATTGCCTCATGGAATTCCTGTTAAAAGGAACACATAATTAATGGACTGTGTTCTTGTGTGTGCTTCTCTGGTAATGCTGATATCTTACACACATTATCAAATATATCACTAATGTCACCCAGCCTTGGCGTCTCCTGTGTATGCGCGTGTGAGTTAATTTACTCAGTAGTGTAAAGAAGTCTTCACAGCAATGTTGTTCAGAGAAAAACAGGAAGAGAACAGCAAATGGCCTAATACTGTAAAGATTCTTGTCTCCAATGCAACAATAAATCCAGTGTTTTACATGTTGTATGTACTTAAAAGCAAACCTTATCTTTTAAAAGTGACTTGTAGGAGAGGGAACAGTCTTTGCTTTGGAGTTTGGGCAACTGACACAAATTCTTACTATAGGCTACCCTTCAAAATGGTGCCTTGCATAATTACTGAACTTAGAAGAGAAAGCGTTTTCCTTTTAAGTTGTTTGTTATAATAAAAAATAAGAACATTATTTTCTGCAGGCATTATTTTTAGAATATTTGTTGTACACTAAGGGGCATATTCACAAGGACTTATCTCCGAGTTATCGCCACCTTAACACATCAAAAGTGGAGATAGATTTAACGCCCCATTCACAAGCGGGTGCAAACTGCAGACATCGCCAGTATTCCCGCGATAACTGCCTCACAATCTATCTCCACGGGTGACACCACAAACTAACCCTAATGAGATGCAGAGTAGGCGTTCCCGTGCAAAAACTCACGAAAACACCACTACACCACTTTCACAACGAACTGCCAGATCTGCGATGCGAACCAAAAACAGGCGATAAGCCGCGGTAGCAGCAGGGAATTAACACCTGCCTTTTGCTGGTGTTAAGCAGGACGACTACCTGCAGCATGAAAGGGAGCCCAGCCAAGAGCCACATCTGAAGACCCATAGATGCCATGGAGACAATGATCATGCAGCTCCGAGACCCATGAGGGCCACAACACCCACCGCCACCCACCCCAGGCCCGCCACCACCCCCAGGACCCGTCCCGCCCCCCGGACCACAACAGAGGCAGCGTACACAAAGACAGCGGAGCCACCTTAAACGCACCAGCCGCCCAGACCGAAGGCCAGAGGAGGACATTGCCCACTACAGGCCCAAAAGGACAACCATCCCCCGCATCCTGACCCACATCGCCCACCTGCTGACGGTACCAACACAGCGGACAACCAACATCCCTCCGCAGACAAAGCTGCCGGCTGTGCTGCACATGTTGGCCTCTGGTACCTTCCAACCCACAACTGCCAGAGTCGGAGGAGTCTCACAGCCAGCCCCATCCAAGTTCATCACACCTGTCCTGGATGCCATCATCAGCCTGGTACCCCAGCACCTCCACTTCACCCACACTGCGCAGGAGCAGCTGGAGACCAAGCAAGGCCCCTACGCTATAGCTGGATTCCCTCACGTGTCGGGGCAATCGACTGCACACATGTACCCCTCGTGCCCCCTGCCGACACTGCACACAACTACCGCAACAGAAAGCACACGCATCCCATGAATGTGCAGGCAATAGTGGACCACCCGGGACTCCTCAACAATGTCGTGGCCAACTCCCCAGGCAGAGTGCATGATACCTACATCGCCCGACAGTCCATCATCAACCAGCGCTCCCAGGATGGCACCTATGGAAATGCAGTGCTCGTTGGTAAGTACCAAATGAACACACCACACACCTCCACCCCACAGTCATGCAACTCACGACACTGGCAATGGGCACGCAGCAGAACTACATGCAACATGCCACACAACATGCCAACCGACCAGACACGACGACACAACTCCATTGGGAACCTGGGCTTGCCATGCACACAACCCAGCCACGGCATGGCACCACAGCCACACAATAGCAGAATGTGAAGAGAGACTTGGAGCAGGCATGTACAAGAGCGGCAAGTGACTAATGAATGAGAACCTACCCAATGCCAGGTGTGGCGTGGAGGTGCCGGACAGACTCCAATGTGCAAACCACGGAAATGGCCATGTGGACATTAACTGCTGGTGCATGGAGTGTAGTGGCCAGTGGACGCTACCATGTCCCCACAGGCTGTGGGGCAGAACGTGGAAATGTCGCACGTTACGTCCCCCTCTGTATGCACGGGCGGAGTGGGTTGGCCCTGCGTACGCCAGGCCTGCGTAGGGGTGTGAATAAAAACCCCGTTGCACTGGGCGTGGTTCTCTTTCGGAATGGCCAACGTGTCTGCCAGGGCGGCGCCTCTCAGCCCGCCATGAGGCCGGCGGCGGGGCCTGCGTCCCTGTGCGCCTGCTGCAACCTGGTCCGCTGGTCCCCAGACCCGTCATGCCTGCCCCAGCGCACCAAGGAGGCTCTGCTCACCTGCCGACACCGGCGTGTGTCAAAGAGGGCCCACCACGTGCCGGTGCAAGCTCCAAGCCCCAGTCCCGCGACCTTTGCAACCTCCGCAGACCATCGCTGGCCTGCACGACGCTGGCCCACAGTACTCTTTTTTCATTGACATACTCCACCGGCGTACTCTTCGGCCCAGTTGTTGGCACATGTTGTACTGAGTCGTGAGTCTTGAATGGCAGTGACCAAAAGTCTGTGGCAGCGTCCACATCAATAAACTCCCTCCGATCAGTGAAGCCAAAGTCTGCATCGCAAGCCGGCGACACGTGGTGCCACTAACCCTGTTCAACGCAAGCCGGCGACACGTGGTGCCACTAACCCTGTTCAACGCAAGCCGGGGACACGTGGTGCCACTAACCCTGTTCAACGCAAGCCGGCGACACTTGGATGAGGGCTCAGGCCTACACTGCGGCCCAGTAGGTCCCACATGTGGAACTGTATCCTGAGTCTTGAATGGCAGTGACCCCAAGTCTGTGGCAGCGGCCACATCACTGAACTCCCTCCGATCAGTGAGGCGAATGTCTGCATCGCAAGCCGGCGACACGTGGTGCCACTAACCCTGTTCAACGCAAGCCGGCGACACGTGGTGCCACTAACCCTGTTCAACGCAAGCCGGCGACACTTGGATGAGGGCTCAGGCCTACACTGCGGCCCAGTAGGTCCCACATGTGGAACTGTGTCCTGAGTCTTGAATGGCAGTGACCCCAAGTCCGTGGCAGCGGCCACATCACTATACTCCCTCCGATCAGTGAAGCCAATGTCTGCATCGCAAGCACACGACACGTGTCTGTGGGCCCGTGCTGACCGCTGCCCCCGGCCTACACTGCGGTCCAGTAGGTCCCACATCCAGCACTTAGTCGTGATTCATGAATGGCAGAGTCCATACCAGTGAACGCATGGAGAGGAGTAAGAGGAAGATGCTGTTCAGTCCGGATGAAAGCCGGATCCTCGTCACGGAGGTGACCGAACACTAGCAACAACTGACCTGGTGCCACTAACTCTGTGCGCAATGAGTCATGGGCACTTTCTGGTTGGACTTTGGTGGCGTCTGAGTCCATGGCCTGGGGGTTGTCTGCATCATCATCTGGCTGGGACGGACTTGGTGTTCGACATGTGTCTGTTCCATTCATCTCCACCATGGTGACTGTTTCTGCGTGCTTTTGCCCTCTGCATCATGCCCTGGGGGTACACCTTCCACTGTCCACCGAGACACTCCGCGACAACCCCCTTTGTCATCTACGAGAACCTGCTCTGCTCTCATGACCCTGCCCCAGTGCACCGCAAGTCAGCGGCCCGTTGTGGTAGGCCCGTGCAGGACGCTGTGCATCCGGGGCCACTAACTCTGTGCAGCTCAAGTCATGGAGCCTTTATGGTTGAATGGTTGTGTCCTTAACGATGTACACTGTTGTCGTTGTTTTGACTGCATTAGGCACTCCATGACGGCTGGTGTACACACACCCCACACACATCCAACACAGGTGTCACTCGACATGTGAGCCTGCTAATAAACGTGGCCGGGCGCACGTGCCCGTAGCCATTCACACCATCTAAGCAAGTGTGTCCGTGTGGTCATTATGTCAGCATGATGGGCCCGAGCCCTGCAACATCACAGTGTGCTGTCTTCAGCGGACGATACCATGTCACCTCAGCAGTGGCTAAGACCTTGGACATGTAGCTTCGCCCGCCCCCCCCTGCATGCACAAGCGGCGTGTGCTGGTCCGGCGTACGTCAGGTCAGCGCCGGGGTGTGCTGATTCGGCAAGGGGGTTCAGGGCAAGGCTCTGGTCTGGCCTTGAGCAGGAAGTGCGGTAAGCGTGTCTCTGTGTTGGAGTGTTGTCGCCACCAGGGCCACAGTAGTCGATGTTGCAGTGTAGCATGCACCCGGAGGGCGGGCCCGCACGTACGGGGAGATGTAGGAGCGCAAGACCGCTCCGGGTCTTGGCTCATGCATGCCAAGTGTTATGTGTATCAGTCCTGCGGCTGCATAAGTCAGATGCCTAGCCTCAATCGCAGCGCGATCACAGCCAGCCATGGACTGTACACCTGTGTCCGCCCTGTCCGGACCATTGGCCTACACTCACGTGGCCGCACAACCTCAACGGCCAGCTTCACGGTGTTGTTGGCATGCCGCTGGACATGCGCAGACAGGCATGACAATGGTGTGCCGTAGGAGTGCACGTGGTACAACCGTTCAGCACACACAAGTGTGGGGGCTCGTGGGAGGGAGGAGCAGCTGTGAGGCAACGTAACACACAGTGAGGCCGCTCATGTGCCACGTGCTCGGTATATCATCCATGATTCCCTGGGTCGCAGACATCCCACCCCACCCACGACAGGCCACTGTACATCTCCTGTATGCAAGCAAATGGTGAAGTTACTGTAGGGATGAAAGGTCCTTTGTCTGAACTATCAGGCGGTAGCACATCTGCAGCTCCGAGCTGGGACTTGCATGTGCCCAGCACCCCCTGACAGATACGATAGCATTTGCTGGCGACTCCCACACTACGCACTGCCCGACATGAGACCAACTTGTACACATCCCACACGCAGTAGTCCTTGGTCATAGCTGGCGTGCGTGAAATGGCCTTCACACGTACTCCCGCCCCACCCCAGGCCTGCACCTGTTGCACACAGACACTGCTCATTGCTCCGTGCTGTGCCATTTCATCCACAGGACTGGCGCGGGTCAGCACAGTGCCGCTTCAAGCAGAGCCACTGACGCAATGGCAGACCATCCCGGACACATGCACAACTCCAGTCACGTGGACCTGTACCATGCACATCTGCTGCATGTACTGGAAGCACTGCCATTGGCAGTGCTGCGGATCAGTTACCGGCTAAGCTTCTGCCTTGCCAACGTCACCTGCGTTCAGCCTGTGTTGCATTGTCGCTCGCGCATATTCGAGTGGACCATGGATGTCTGCCTCTCCAACGTAACGGTAGCTGACCTGGATTTCGACGTGTGTGTGTGTGCGCCCCCTGTTGGCCCACGACCAGGAGTGTCACCGTGATGCCCGTTTATGGCATGCCTGGATGATTGGCATGCGTGCTGGCAACTGGACCTGGGAGATTGCACGAGTCGTCGTGTGCAGTGACCACATTGAGCCGCTCCCCTATTTGGCTTTAGTGCCAATTGGGGCCAGGGGTTGGAGTCAGCACATCTGTCCGGGACAGCTGATGGGTTACGTCGCTGACATGTTAGATGTGGTGGACAACGAGCTCTCATTGGAAATGTTGGCCTACGCTGCTGCACTCGCGTTCATGGATGAGTGACAACGTACCTGCAGCCACAACTGAATGTGACCCATTGCACGTGCCCCGACGCCTGGTTGCATGTTGGGATCTGGTCACATATCCCAAGACGACAGTGGACATGGCTGCGTTGGCCTGGACTCCGGATCCATGCGCGGACAACCAACGCGGTTTGGCACTGACTTGTGTGGGTGATGGACTCCCCCGGGGTGGACATGGGCGCTTTCCAACGTTCCTCATTCAGACATGCTGCTGCATTGGTCTGCATGTCGTTGCACTTCTCTTGGCCGTACTGACACGCAATTGTGATAAAGTTTCCGCACCTTCACTTGTCTCCAACTGTGATGAGTGTTCATTTGTATGCCAATGTGTGTGTCACGGCCTATCTGGGTCCCTGCCATACATGCATTGCTACCCCATCAGGGCTGTGGGTTTGTACTTGTGCATTCTCATGTCCCTGTTTCGTACTTTGCCAGATGCGTATGGCCATTTACCGGCCACAAGCGGGTGCACTTGTGTCCTGTGTTCGGTTGTGCAAATGTTGCTGTTTGTGCCACATTGTGTTCGATGTTGGGGTGCTCTGCTTCCTATGTGTGTGTGCTGCATTGTGTGTGAGATGTCCCTTCAGCTCTGATTTGGCTCACCCTTCTCCCTTTCAGGCAGTGTGGTTTTCACTTCTGTGCTTGTTCAGTGGTGTGATATTGCCAAGTTGTGTGACTTGTGCTCTTGGTTGGTGTGGTTACTCTTGGGCATGGTTTGTCTGCAGTTGTGCTGTGCTTAATTGTGCATGTGTGCCATTGTGCCCATCTCCCCCCGTCCCCCCAGTCCCTGGTGGTTCCTCTTCCTGTTGCTGTTGTGTCTGTTGATTTTGAGCAGTTTCCGGTCCCCGACTCCTGCCACCATCTCCAGACAGATGTGGTGGACATCATTTCCTCCATGTCATTCAGTTCCTGGTGTGATGCCGGACTCCCACCTCCGTTGTGCATTGCTGCCTTCTGGTTGTTGGCGTGTTTCTGCTTGTTTGTGCGTTTCGCATCATTCCAGCTGTTCTGGTTTTCTTCCATTGTCCTCCTCCGCTCTCCGGCTGCATTCACCTTGTCCACGATGGACTGCCATGTACAATGTTTTGTTGCCAATGGGGCTTGTGGGGTTGTGTACTACCTCCGGCTGCCTCCATTGTGCTTTGCTGTTGTTTTCTATTTGGTTTGTCTTCCTTTTTCCTGCTTTTGTTGTGCTTATTCCCGCCTGCCGTGTGTGTGTCGCGGGCCTGGCGCTGCTTCTCGCTGCTTTCCTCATCGCGAATGGGCTCATTGCACGTTTTTTGGTGTTGAGGTTTGTGTTTTTATCTCCGTGGATTGGTTGTATCGCGGACATTGGCCGCGTTTTCGGCAGACTATCGCATGGTACCGCCGTGTTGTGAATTCCACGTTAACACGGGGTTATTTTCCCGCGATAGACTGCGATGTGTAAAGTTGCGTTAACATTTTTTGGAGATGTTTAGCGCACATTCTTGTGAATATCCCCCTAAATGCAGTGCAATACCACCACTTCAATTCCATTTTGCAATGCATGGAATCTGCAGTAATTTGTTTGTAGTAACAGTGGATAAAAATGGCAGACTTAATGGTGAATATGCAGTAATTTGTTAGTGGTAACAGTGGATAAACATGACAGGCTTAATAGTGAATATGAGAAAACTCGAGAAGAAAGGAGCAAAATTTGAAAGGACAGAAGAGTTTATGCAGCAGTTTAATATGTTTTGGGATATATTAATAGAGCACTGGTGATAGCAATGTTTGATGTTAGGAAAAATGCGTGGTGTCTCTTGGCACAAATCAGTCTGGATTGTGGGCAGGCCTAATGTAGGCGTGTGAAGGCAAGAGTGTCTGTGCTGTCCTCCAGAGCAGTGAAGTGTCCCTGTATTGAGGTGCAGAGTAATAGTAAACAAGCATTGGCATAGCCAATAGGTCTCGCCTTTGGGACCTTATAAGTGTTTAGCCAGAGATATTGACTTTGCCTATGTCTTTAAGCTGTGCTGTACAGAAGTCTGCGGCATGCTGAAAAGTTATAATAAAGAAGTGTCAGAAGCATTTTTGTTACCTTATATATGACCAAGGAAGCATTATGTACAACTGAACGACCATATTAAAAAAGTATTAACAATAAATAATGTCTTGAGTTTTTTTGTCCTTTCAATGCTGGCAACTTCTATCTGCCTGTCCCAATGGTTGCTTGTTATGTTTTTTTTTTTGTTATGGGGGCATAAAATAACAGGAGGGTGAAGGTTGGGAAATAGTACCTGTATAACAGTCAGTGAGAGAGTCAGTCAATCAGTCAGAGAGTCAGTTAGTTAGTCAGTCAGTGAGCGAGAGAGAGAGAGTCAGTCAGTGAGAGAGAGAGTGGGAGAGTCAGTCAGTTAGTCAGTCAGTAAGAGAGAGTGAGAGTCAGTCAGTCATTGAGAGTCAGTCAGTCAGTGAGAGAGAGAGTGAGAGTCAGTCAGTCAGAGAGTCAGTCAGTCAGAGAGAGAGTGAGAGAGTCAGTCAGTTAGTCAGTCAGTAAGAGAGAGTGAGAGAGTCAGTCAGTGAGAGTCAGTCAGTCAGTGAGAGAGAGAGAGAGAGTCAGTGAGAGAGAGTCAGACAGTGAGAGAGTCAGTCAGTGAGAGAGAGAGAGTCAGAGAGTCAGTCAGTGAGAGAGAGAGTCAGTGAGAGAGAGTGAGAGAGTCAGTCAGTAAGAGAGAGTGAGAGTCAGTCAGTCAGTGAGAGTCAGTCAGTCAGTGAGAGAGTCAGTGAGTCAGTGAGAGAGATTTTGTAAATGAAAATGAAAGAAGGTTTTGAGAGAGAAATGGTAAAGAGGAAAATTGGTAAGGAGAAAAGTTGATATGGGGGCTTTTTTGAAGAGAGAATCAGAAAGGATGTGAGAGGCCCTTTTGGAAGGGAACGATGGAAATGTGAGAGGGAAACAGTATAGAAGAAAAGTACGTGTGAGGGGAAGGAGAGAAATGTTTTGGGGTTTGGAGAGAAGGTGCGCAAGGGTGTCAGGGGAACTGAATCAGGGAAAAGGTGGGAAGTGCAGGAGGACAAAGGTAGATAAGAGAATGGGGAGCACGTGAATGAAAAGGGAGGCTGAGGCTGCAAAGGGAAATGAGGGTAAGTGAGTGAGAAAAAAGAAAAAGCCATATGCGTGGGAAAGGAAAGTCGGGATAGAGTGTGGGAATAAGGAGGAAGAAAAGCAAGCAAAAGGGAGGAAAGAAGGGAGAAAATGGTGTTTGTAAGGACAAATGCAAATAAGAGTGTGACGAGCAACGGCGTAGCAAGGGTGCCAGTGCTTTACTGCAAGCCAAGAAAACAGACTCCCAGCACTATCGAAGCCATTTCTATGGGGCAAGGGGCTCCTGTCACTCCTGGGCCGGTTTAAAAGCTACCCGCCGAGGATACATCAATGAACTTTTCTTATATTGAATATTTCCTCTGTTGGGGTTGGGTACACTCCTGGGCTGTATCAAAAATGTTTGAGAGAGAAAAAGCTGTCATTTTAGAAGCAGGAAACTCCTTTCCGCCTGCCCACTACACTAGAATTAAAATAGCTAGCTAGACAGCAGTCCCTTGAAACCATGACCGTGTGTAAGAGAGGGATGGAATGTTCTCCCAATACTTCACCTCCGGAAATTCTTTACGGTTTATTTGCAGTTACTTCAATGATAAAGCAAAATACACGGCGAAGAAAGCTCATCAGTTTTACTATCCATCTGAAGCACCTGCTGCGAAAAAAACAAGGCAGCAATATCGGGGCATATTAGCAAGACCCACGTTAAAATTATCGCCGTTTTAGCGGCAGGAAACTGCCGCTAAAACGGCGATAATGGGCTTGCTAATATGCGTTATGAATCCAATAGAAGCCCAGGTTAGATGTCCTGCACATCTAACCTGGGCTTCTATTGGACTTCTATAACGCATATTAGCAAGCCCATTATCGCCGCTTTAGCGGCAGTTTCCTGCCGCTAAACGGCGATAATTTTAACGTGGGTCTTGCTGATATGCCCCATCATTTTTTAATCTTTGTGAACAAAGTACTATTGCTATAAATGACTTTCTCTGATGACCGTTGTGTGCCTTTGTGTGCACAATTGATTCGTGTGCCTTCCTTGGGAAGGTGGTAGTGTCAATTTGAATATTTCCTCTTAAGAGGCAGCTTATGGCAAACGTATTTAAGCAAGATACCTCTAACCAATGTCGGCATAGTATAGCTACTAATAAGAATGAATGTCACAGGGGAACAAAAACAAAATAAAGAAACCCCAAGCCATACACTGATGGTTCACAAGGCACACTAGATGATATTCAATAGTTCTGTGAACTTTCAATAGTGTGCTGGCAAGCAACGATGCCTGGACTGAGAATGCTATACTGCCAGCTTTTGACTCTTGAATTTTGGTACTTTGAATTGACTTTTGAATTTTGGTACTTTGCATTGACTCTTGAATTTTGGTACTTTGAATTGACTCTTGAATTTTGGTACTTTGAATTGACTCTTGAATTTTGGTACTTATAAACGTTTTTGCGGGCCATATCCTGTTGAGTTGTACTATTCCAACTTTTGCGCCTCAAATGGACGGCTCCATGACGTGCAGCTTGATGGTATGTGCTTGGAGCTTTCAAACAAATCTTGCAACAGCCAACATAAATACTAAATTGTTGGTGAAACAAGGTCGCAGTTTCAGGTGAGACAGAATGAAGAATCCACATGTTGCAGTCGCGGAAGAGGCGATTGGACAATTATAAAAAATTATGAGGGAAACTCAATACAACTAGGATTATTTTCAGTAACTTCTAATGAAAGAAGCATTCCTTTTTAATTCATTTATTCATAGTCAGAGAGAACTGAGGTTTGAGAGTAGGATCTGAACCCAAGAGCATTTCCGTATGTTGGGCACATACCTTGTTGTTTAGATTGTCTGAAGACCTGAACCAAATGAGAATCCCCACCACAAGAATTTCAGATTCTGCGGTTTGTTTTAAGGTACTTGTGATGCATCCTTTTAGACATGACTACAATTCTTTCATAATCTCCTGCAATCTGGATCAGATGGCGTTCCCTGTATGACTAGCTTGTATCATTCAGTCAAGAAGACCATGTATCCATTGAAGAACAGTGGGAATATGGCCAAGCTGGGCTGGTGATGAGATTGGGAAGGAGGCATCCCCACTTTCTGCAAGGTATTAAAAGAATTACAGTCAATGCAATACAGTGCTGCTCGCACAAAGGTCAAATTAGTACTCAAACAGGGTGTTGCGGTCAAAGGTGTCGAAAGCTGACAAAGGGTCTAAAAGGATTAGCTCACCAAAAGCGGGTTACCTGTCTTTTTAGACCATTCTGAGAGGAGGTAATGACAAACTATTTATATGACTGCAGCTTGTTCGTTTTTTGTTCTGCTATTCTCTTTTTCTCTTTAACCGGGTGCGCAAATGGAAAAGTGGGAAGACGGATAAAGTTCTGTAGGACGAGACAAGAGATGGGGGATAAATTAAATGGCAAATCACCTGACTTGGCAACACTTCAAATGTGCAAATTTGGTGTGGGGGCACTGCTTAAATTGAAGCTGTGGTTTCCGGTTCTCGGAAATGCATGTAATTGTCAACACGGGGACTTATGACAGACTGCTACAAGGTGGTGCTGTATATATAATTTAGAGATGAGGACAACAACAGTTGTTTATTCGTCCAATATACAGTGAAAATGGTTGTATGTTGGAACAACGAGTTCCCCAACCACGACTTCCCTAACAACGAGGTCGCAACCACGACCTTGTCTAAACCACGATTTTTTTTACCACGCATTCCTTTACCACGATTTTTCGTGGTAAAGGAATGCGTGTTAAAAAAAATGCTTTCCAACTAGTACCCCGATCCCCCACCCCTTAAAAACGAATTCCCCCCTGCCTAAAAATAAACACGATCACCCACACACACTAAACTAATTCCCTCCCACCCTAAAAATATACTCGATCACCAACACATCCTTAAAACAAACACGATCACGCACACCCCTAAAAACTAACCCCTAAAAACTAACCCCCAACCCCTGCATACTAACACCAATCCCCCCGCCCTCCTAAAACTAATTCCCCCACTCTAAAAATAAACACGATCACCCACAAACCCTAATAACTAATTCCCCCTTCCCTAATAATAAACACGATCACCCACACACCCTAAAAACCTTACACGATCACCCACACCCCTTAAAAATAAACTCAACCCCCATAAAACTAATTCCCCCTCCCTAAAAATAATCACGATTACCCCCACCTCCTAATAACGAACTCAACACCTTTTAAACTAATTCCCCACCTTAAAACTTAACCTCCAAACCCCTAAAATCTAATCCTAAACCCCCACCACCTCCTGAAAATTAACCCCTCTTACCTGTTCCCCTGCGACGCTCCTCGGAACTCCGCCCTGCCCGAACACTAGACCGAATCAGCCTTAACCACGCACATGCGTGGTTAAGGCTGAGTCGTTGTTCGGGCAGGGCGGAGTTCCGCTTTCGTGACTCCGGAACTCGTTGTTCCGGAGTCGTTGTTCAGGATGTTTCCCAGTGAAAATGACGAAGGACTGTAACTTGGAGGAACATCGAACTATGAACATAAAATCAAGATCCCACAGGCCTCTTACCATAGGCTTGCAACTGTAATAACCAGGAGCTTGCAATTCCTCTGAGAATCACTCACAGGGGGAAATAAATCAAAATCATAACCATCAAGAGCAAGATATGCTTTCTGGAGTTAACCCCCCTCGCCTCCCCCCCCCATTCCACTCTGCCCTGCCGCCGCATGGGTTAGAGCGGCATCCCTTACTTCCTCTAAAATAAGACACAACATTTTTTTAAACTTATTGCGAAACACGAGTTATAAAAACAGTAAAGGTCTAAATTAAAACCGCATCCCTAAACATCATAGGCAAACAAACCTTACTGAAGCGCATATGTTACTTTGTGGTTCCTTCCTTTATGTAAATAATTTCGGCGCCCTACCTAGATATTAAACAAACCGTGACCAAGTACTAACCAGGATGTGATGGGGCGAATCAATCAATAGCCGCGAAAGACGAGAACAACATTCTCAAAAGGCACAATAAACTTATCGCTTTGCCTTCAAAGCGTAGACAAGTATGTGCATTTCTAATTGCATTAGAAAATGACATCTACTCCACCGCCCCCCATTACAGGGGAACCTAGGAAGAGGGTAAACAGAGCGCTATCTCGGCGGGAAATGCCTTCTGACAATTTACCCAGAGGTTCCAAAACGTCTTAAAATCTAACGCCACTAATACTCTCCAGATTTGCTGGCCCGGCTTCGACCCATCTCGAGAAAATGTTTACATTAATGGAGGGTTCACATGAGAGGTCAACTCACTTGAAGGCTTCAGAAATCGGTCGCTGCTTTCTCCTTGGGTCTCCCCAAAGAAGAAAAAAAATGAAAAAGAAATCATTAACTTCCTACACCAGTGCAAGCTCATTTCACTGTACTTCAATTGCTACCAGGTTTTCGCCCCCAACAATAAAACCAGGCAACTCTAAAAAGAGCATGTTATATTTTCACTTCAAAGACACAGCATGCTGGACGCAACGCACTTTATTTCCAAAACCAATAATGGCAATAATTGGCGCTCTTGTGCAGATTAAGACGTGATTACTATGTAAGTGTTTTCTGATTTTGGTTAGGAAGTAAACAAGATAACAATTTTATTTGACGATTTCCGACTTTAACATTCAAAAGCCATACAAGAGAAAAGCCATTTCAGGCCTGTAACTGAGAGAGATTTTTAGCGGTCGATCGATTTCAAAATATTTTACCCCTCCTAAAAGTGAAAGTTAAGTGATGGGGACGCGAAATATTTATTTTGAGCATAAAGACTGCGACTTCACTCGTGTTACACTTTCTCAAATCGAAAGAATGAGAAAAATTGCGTTGGCTAAAAGTGGAACGTCAAGAAATCGCAATTTGGTACATTCAAGTAATTGTCATTCTCGAAAATAAAACAGCATAGATGCAGCTTTGTTAAATGTAGATAGGTAACATTTCTGTCGCTCTTTGAAACAAGCGCGCGCGCTCGCGCAAGTAGGGGGTGGGGGGAGTGCGGCCGAGAGCAGGCAGCGTTTCCTTGCGGGAGCGAGCGCAATAATTGCTTCACCCTTCATCATGTTGTCATGTAAGTAAGAAGTGGGGCTTATGAGTTATGTTTTCCACTCTCTTATTGTCCAGGCACTAGGAGAGGCCCCTCTTTTTAGTCAAGAAACAGACGGTCGTCCTTGTTATGTCACCATAGGAGACCCAAACTTATCAGTTCAGCAATAAGCCGGCTACATTAAGAGGGGGGTGATCTGGATTGCTCAAACCAGGTGTCTGTACAGATCCGACCAGAACTCAAAAGGAAGAACTGCATCAAGGAACAGAAGACTAATTAGAAGGTCACTAGTTAAAAATGCATTACAGACAGTTAATACACTTATTAACAGATGTTCACCAGCAATAACACTTAGGACTATTTTCTTGGAAATGGGTATGCTTGGCCCTATCCACATGAATATTTTCATACACTGTGCTTCTCAAATTTGCAAAGTGTTCTGGTACCCTAGCTGAAGTTTAAGCCAGTGCGATAAAAAAACACAAAGATAATACAAGAGGAACACTAAATAGTGTGCAGAGTTAAACGCATCCAGATCTAATCGAAAAGAGAATTATATCAAACTATTCAGGAAGTAGCACGCAACGCAGACAATAAAATACAAAACATCTCCAGGCAAGCCCAGGAAGGGACTTTCGCAACAGACGACACATGCAGCCCCTCCCCACTCTCACCTACTCTTGGCTTGGTCTTACTGCGCCCTTCTACTCCCACCACCGCTGTAATTATAGTGGGACTGCTTGCTTAATCGCCCCCCAGCATTAGAGACACGTTACGCTTGCCGTACTTTCATGACGTGCTCGTATACAGAAGGACGGGAAACTCATTTTACTATAGAAATGAAAGCGGAAATACCACAGCCGGGTAACGAGCACAAACCATCTGATTGTTTTCATTTGCTGGGTTAATCGAGGATGTGCAACTGGTTTTGTTGCTAGAGAGTATAATAAGGTAAACAGGCCCCTTTTGTGTCACTTACAAGTTGGTTTTTAAAAGAACGAGTGTTCGTATTTTACAAACACGCTGCCTCCAGTCGCGTTAGCAGCGTGGGGCCAGTGCCCCAGCTACTTTACTCCTGGACCCCTACTGTGCCCCCTCACCAAGAGTATTAGGCAAAGCAGAGTGCATTAAAACAATTAAAAAGAATTCAGGACTCGAGATACGCCTGCAGGAGGCAAAGCTGTAGATGAAGAAACTGAAACAAGCACTGAAACACAAGTGCGGCCCGCGCCGCGAAAGTGAAACAGTACTCCGGGTGGAGGGGTGGGGCGGAGTGCGATTCCCTTGCGGGAGTGAGCGGCGCCAGGAGCGATAATTGCTACCATATGGCGCCAGCTGCTCGCTCCCGCAAGTGAATCGCCAAATCGATTGCAAAAGGTCTTTTTGCCTACGCAGCGCATGCGCGCTGCGTAGGCGAGACCTAAAAAGGCAATAGCAGTACACTGGATGGTTAAAACGTTCATGACATTTCTATGAAGTTAATCATAGTGAAGATTTAATATAAGCCTCCTAAAAAGGTCTTTGAAGAAAAAGGTTTGGACAATGTGTAAATGACAATTTGAAAACAGGAACATAAATTTGAAGTGAAAGGCAACATAAACAGAGTAGAAGACTGCGTGGTAGGACCACCATCAGAGGACAACATAACTGAAGAGAAATAAGGCGAAGGTTTCATAAACGCATCCATTTGCCTAGGGGCTGGGCAGAAAGAGCAATGGGTGTGAAGAGATGACACAAAAGGGAGATTTGTGTAAAATCAATCAGTGTATTGAGGTTGAAAGGCCTGTAGGAAAATAAGGTAAGGAAAACAAAGATCGGATGGTGAAGGATGAATTATGGGCTAAAGAGGAGTAGTGCTCAGAGGAGATAGGTAACACCACCAGGATCAAGTAAGTAAAAGGTTGATGGATGTAATACTTGTGGGCTATTTGGGTTTTACGAAAACTAACAGCACATCAGAGTGGACTATTTGTGGTCAGGAGTTGATTTGGGGGTAGAGAGGGTAACTACAGCGTGCAAGGTGTTCACAGTGATAAGAGTGTGAAGGTGAAAACACTAACAAGGCTTGTGCATATGTTCATAGGAGAGGGTAGGACTGTATATTAAAGGTCCAGTCCATGGTAAAGCAGGCAATCCACAGTATATGTAGCTGCTTCAAGATCAAGGTGATTAGTGAGGTGACAAAGGTACGTCTTTAGAATTTCTGCGTGAAGTGTTTCAGACAGAGATATTAGAGTGTGCCGCTGATGGACAATCAAATGCAACTCAATCAATCAATCAAATGCTTGTAAAGCACGGCTACCACCCGTAAGGGTCTCAAGGCACTGGGGGAGGTGGTGGGGGGGCTGCACTGTGGTTCAGTCGAAGAGCCAGGTCTTGAGGTCCTTCCTTGAGTGGGGCAGGGACAGTGATTGCCATATGTGGAGAGGTAGGGTGTTCCTGGACTTGGCGGCGAGGTAGGAGAACAATCTTTCTCCAGGCCTGGTCTTACAGATCCGTGGGACGGTAGCCAGGGCCTGATGGATGGAGCTGAGGTGTCTGGTGGGTGACCCTTTTGTTGACTGGGAGCCAGTGGAGTTCTCTCACGTGTTCGGTGATGTGGCTGCGGCAGGGGATGTTGAGGATGAGTCTGGCTGCAGTGTTTTGAATGTTCTGCAGTTTCTTGAGGAGTTTCTGGGTGACGCCAGCGTAGAGTGCGTTGCCGTAGTCAAGTCTGCTGCTGATGAGCGCGTGGGTGACCGTCTTTCTGGACTCGGTCAACTGGTGGTGATAGAGATGTAAGAGTACTTGGAAAAATAGTAATAGTGCATGAGTGGCTGGCGCTGTATCACCCAGGAACAAATAGGAAGTTAAGACACTCAACAGAAAGTTAAAGGGAGGGAATGGAATAGGTTTGAGGGAAAAAGTGATCCGAGTAAATATTTAAATGAAAAAATTACAGGAGTAACAGTTAGCGCCTCATGGTAAAACAACATTAATCTTTTTTAAGTATTAAGGGGAAGAACACCTAGAACCAGGATGATTAGGCAAAGCTGAAAAAAGTAGTGAGCAAGAACAAGAGCAAAATAAGAGATGTGGTTGAAATACTGCAAAAGAAAACAAAAAGACAGAGTGGATGTCAGTGTGGATGTGTAGGATGTCAAGGTAGAGATTGGGAAATGTAGTCGGATAACATTACGTGGCTGTGTGAGTAAAGGGAAAAAATGTGTTAGGTCCCATGCAAGGGAAAGAAAAGACTACAAAGTGCATCACAGATTGTAAGATTTAAAGTTTGCGAAGTGTGGTGGTGGTACAGAGAAAAGTCGACGATATCGATGTCGGAAAGAGGAATGAGAGGGGCAGTGTTGTGCTGAAAAGTAAAAGAGGAAGGTGTGTGTAGAATGGTGATGGCCAGAAAGGGGGCAGACTCAGAATAAAACCAAAATAAGTGATGTCTCTGTAACACAACTCGTTTAATTATTTAAAACGTTGTGTGGTACCTTTCTCTTTAACCTATGTTATTAGTGGTAGAATCCTTCTATGAGTCGAATGTTATTGGTGAGTGGGCCATGTATTGTGTCAAAAGGATTAATACCATAAACATAGATCAACCCATTTCCTTTAAACCTTTGTTTCATTTTTTATTTTTTCTCATTGTTTATTGCTTTCCCTGAATTGGGCATGGGTGGATGTCACAAGTAAAAAGCATTTGGTTTGCTTTTTTTATGTGCCCCAAATTTTGAAGCAGAAAATATGAAATCTCTATATTTCACTGGCCTTCTTTAAGGGTTACACATATTTGAATAATATTATCAAACTCAGATGATTATCCATTCCAAGGGAATCATATGTCTCAATGAAGTATATAAGTACTCATCATTCTTACTTAGTGGCATTTATAGAGTGCATGCCTAACAACAAGGTGTCACGGCACAACAAAAACTAGAAACGGCCCAGTTTCTGGAGAACTTTATGGAAAAAACAGCTTTTCGAATGTTTCATGAAGTTAAAATGGCCAGGAAAAATCCAGATGCTGAGGGGTAGACCAGTCCACAACGAAGAACCCATCACAGAAAAAAGCATATCTGCTCTAAGTATGATGCAAAAGTGTGGGACCTTCAGGAGAAGAAATCTGGCTAAAGGTGCAAAGCAGAAGCTTTTTCCTAAAAAACAGAGGGATGTGACCAAAAATGCTGCAATGAACAATAGATATGTTAAGAAGCTCCATTGTGGAAGCACCAGGTGGCCAGTGGACAGGCCTCAGTAATGTAAAATGTTCAGGTATTCATAATCAGGTGAGTCATCACGTTCAAAGGAGCTGATGTGTTTGGAAGCCCAGCATACAAGTCCCTAGACTGAGCTAAATGTGAGGCTACCAAGGAAGAAACAAATAAGACAAATTGCTAACAAGGGGATCCTTTATTTATTAATCATATAACTCAATTGAAAAAAGTACAAACAGGTGCACACAAACTGGAATTCAAAAAGAAATACTTATATTGCTTATAACTGGAATCAAAGTCACAGTGTAGGGTTAATTAGGCATACGCACCCCAGCATACATTAATCAAGTACAATAAAATGAAAGTCCTCATATGAGCATCATAGATTAATGTATTTAAAGTCCACTCTCTTAATAAATTGAAACAGTCCTTTATAAACCTCAGTTGATCCACAGTCCCAATGATTACTGTGTGAGAAGTGGAGCAGACGTCGATGTTTCAGTCTCTTGTGTCACATGTACGTGAGAGCATCCTCAGGACCATAAATGGTAAAGGAGTTTCATGATGCCTGTTTGTACTTTTTCCAGCTGAGTTATATGATTAATCATTTGCCCTAGTATGTTTTTATAATAACTATTTTTGACAACAATGTATTTTATTTTTTTGTCTAAGTAACTTCATAAACGATCCCCTGATTAGCAGTTGACCTTATTTGTTATTGATACCCTAGCTTCCGAAGGGTTATTGGGTTGCCCATCCTCATAGTACTGACCACGGAAGAAACAGCAGTCCTGCAGCCAAGTAGAGCAAGGCATGGTAGGATATTTTTGAGAAGTCATAGATGAAAAAAGCAAGCCAAGATAAAAGGTTTAAATATGAACCCCCCTTAATCCCTAGATTCATCACCATTTTTGCTGGTGTAGGGCATACCCCCAGTTCCTGGAGTCAAAAAGATACATCTCAGTGAATCTCACTGCTCATGGCAACTAATGCCCTGGCGTAGTAATTACAACCCTCACAAGATACGCAGAATAAGTGCACATTTAATGAGAGCCGCACACAGCAGTTACACAAGCAACTGCAGTTTAACTGGCAAAAACATAAGACACTATAAAAAATGGTACAGCCATAACCAGTAGGGGTACGTGTATCATATGATGCAGGAAACACAGGAAAATAGACAAACATGACGAGAACAATAGATTATGAGAACACTACAAAATCCCTCCCCAGCTATAAAGAGATGATTGTCATTCAATTGGTGCACAAGACAAAATTCAACCCATTACAAAACCAAAACTTTTTTGGCATACAAGTTCCTCTAACAGGTTGACCATTGATGCTTCTACAACAGATAGGAGACACAAGGTCCGGATTTGAAGAAAAAGGTAAGCCATCTTGCAAATCACTGTTACCAACAGGCTCTTGTTGCTGACCAAAAGACTTTTTCTGAGAAAGAGAAACCTGAAGATTCTGAATCACAATACATGGAATACCTGCATAATGACTGGTCTTTGTGACATACAAACTGAAATCAGAAAAACAAGGTTGGTCAACCTAACCTTGACACTGGACTCTTATCAGCGTAGAGATACTACCCTAGGATCCAGTGTTGAGTAGTGCTGATATCTTTCCCACACATACAATTTTAGAAGTTTTGGAAAATTTGTATTTGCCTTTTGACATATGCCAGGGTAAGTTTATTTTCATGAAACCTCCAACACTCAACTCAACTACTTGACTTGTGTTGATTTCGGATTCTTTAGAGCTGTCTTGTTTGGTCATAACATTTCTCGCTTGGTTATAGGTTTCTTTAACTAGGAACCAACTGTAGCGATTCAGTTAGCCACGTGGGATTCAAACCACACCTAGGCTTCCAGGGACATAAAAGGACTGAAACAAGTGGTGTTATGTGATGTATGCAAAAAGATAGGAGGAGCGAAGGCAAAACGTTTGGGGATGACCCTGCAGAGAGGGCCAGGTCCAACAATGTACAATGGTAAGACGAGACGAAATCTGAGATACAACATTTAAAATTCAACTCTGACTTGAGAACTAACTGACCTTATTAAATTTTTCAAGAAGACCATTCATGTTGGGTGGCTAGAGAGCCCAACATCCATGCTTAATGCCCAGTAAACTGGACATCATTGTTCAGTGTGATTGGGTCCCAAATGCCTTCTTTCCTAAATCACTCTTTTAAAACCTCAACAATCTCATGAATAGTTGGTTGTGTTAACAATTTGAGCTCTGCCAACTTCAATCAATCAAATCTATTGCATACATTTGACCTTGCACAATGCTTTTGTAAGGTCTAAGAAGATCAAACACTCATTTTTCCATGGCTGCTCGTGCCACTCCCTTGGGACAGACTCCTAGACTGGCTCTTTAGCACCTTGTCAGACTTCTGACACACTGAACATCCTTCGACAAATGCTTTAATATGAAAATCCATGTAAGGCCACCAGAAGGTTTCTGTTTTTTTTAATGATCCCTGACTCTCAAATATGTCCTAAGCGTGCCAACAAAATGAAGGGAGAATGAAACTTGGATGGACCACAGAATAACTTAATAATTTCCCTTCAGGACAACTTCGCACTCTAAGGACACCTCAATACTCTGTAAGGAGTAATATAAGATTGAAAATGATATTCATATAACTTTGATAACAACCCTGATAATCTTTAAGAAGCCTTTCTTGGACCATTGCTGTTTAAAAGAGACAAATAATGGTTTATGATCAGTTCTCAAAAGAATTAACTTTCCCCATAAATACATTTTAAAATGCTCTACACTCTATGGACACCCTAATTCCCCCTCTCAATGTTGTATTGCTTCATCTCAGTTAGAGTGAATGGTCGAGGTAAAGGCACTCGTAAACGCTTTACTACTTTTTTCCTGGCTCAGCACAACATTCGGTCCTTCAAAACTGACACCCACCATGACAATATTCCTCGCTAAATGAGAGCAAGGGCATAAAGGAGAGGCGTTGACAATTCCTTCCTTCAATTTTTGGAAAGCCTATGATTGCTGCTTTTCCCTAGAGGATTTGACACCTTTTTAAAGCTAAACTGTCAAATGTGTTCCCATATTGACAAAATGCTTTATAAGTCTTCTATAGCAGTCACAAAGCCCCAGGTAGGACTTAAGTTGATCTTTGTTTTCCGGAGATTGAATAATCCTGTTGGCCTTTATTAAGTCCTTTTTAGGAGGAATGCCCTTGCCAGCGAGTTTATGCCCTAGATACTCCGATGCAAGAATTTTGCACTTTTCCAACTGTAACATCATACCCTTTTCTGCCAGAATAGTCAACATTCAATCTTATAATGTTCCTCTGGGGAATTTGCCGCATGGAGCATAGCTAGCAGTTCTTGAATGTGTGTAAATGTGGAAATCCACAATTTGTTTGATGACTGACCTATGGTCGACATTGAACCTCAATTTTCAATTTTTTGTAAGCAGAATTACCGGGGAAACCCATTTCAAAGCATTAACAGGTTCTAGAGCTCCTCCTGTGCACATCTAGTAGCACCTTGGCCTTATCTTTTATAACCAATAATAGTACATGTCTGAGTTTCTATTTCATTGGAAAGGCAATTTGCTTGGTTTGAATATAATGTGAAAACCCCATGACTTGTGTCCAATGGCCTTTCCAAATTCTTTAGGGAAAAAAAATCATGTTTAACTAACAAACCCTCCAGTAAATCATCCCTTACATATTGCACATTGTTAGCACAGAATACCATATTTTTTGCATTGAGTTTAGTGGAATGCCTGGATGTTGCCATCCTAAATCTTGTTGTCCATTATGTGACTTCACCTACAATAATTAACCTTACCTACAATAGGTCTATGTTGAAAACGAGTGTCTGCAACAAAACTTCCAATCATGTCAATTTCATTCCTTCCAAATGCAAACGCTCTAAATTCATTTAGCTTAATTTTTTTCCCATGCCACTATTTGTAAAAATAAACATTTGAGAGAATGGTAAAGGGTGAACAAAAATCTGGCATGACTTCAATTTTTCTTTCAAGGTTCTTCGTCAATGCTGATTGCTAATGCTCTAGTACCATTTACCACATTCAAAACACTACTAACTACATTCAAAGTACTATTATTGGCACCATCCAATCCTTCACCTAAACTTGACTGAATTGTTAGCAGATGAAGACTATGATATTGACCTGTTATGTTATGTTACGTTATGTCCTGATCTGTAGAGGGAGTTTGTTCCAGCTTTTGGCGGCGATGAAGGAGAATGCAGGGGATTCTTACTGTCAACACTTGTATTGTCAGCAGTCTCTGCAAGAAATCTGCTCACACACAACACCATATTTCTTTGATCCAACGTACACATTTGTATCTTCTTGAACCAAAGAAATTCTCTTTATTGACACCACTCATGCACCCACTTCAAAAATCACCAATCTTGCCACACTTAAAGCACTCCTTCCTTCTTGTAGGACCCAATTTAAATTTGCAAACCATGAGTTTTTGAACCACAGCGATTGCATAAGACTTCAGATACAAATTTTACAGAACTATTTTGTACAGATTGACTGCCGCTGTTTCCTCCTTTGATGAATACTCCCTTGTGACGTTAGCTACTTTAGATCATAGACAAATTAATATTGATCATTTCAAAAGAAGCAACTGACACTGTTAGTCATGTCTATAGTCTCCTGCAATGACGGATTTCGTTGTGTTAACAGTTGCTCCTGTGTTTTTTTATTCGCTCATCCAATTATTAACTGGTCTCTAATGAAAGTATCCACTGTATACCCAAAACCACAATCTGAAGCTAATACCTTTAAAGCTGCTGCATAGGAGTCTACGGGTTCATTTGCATGTTGATATCTGGTATAAAAATTAAACCTCTCCATCGATAAGCATGGCTCCTCTATGAAATGTTCCTTCAGTCTCCGTAAAACTATCATAATCCCTTTCATCATAACTCCTTCAGGTGGTCATAAAGGAGGTAGGTGTTCACAAATTTCCTCTGCTTCCATGCCTAGTACTACAGCTTTCTTCATATTTGAGTCAAATGAATTACCATTGATGCCAAACATCATTTTTAGGGATTCTCAACCATTTCTCCCAATTCATGGTTGACTAGCGAGGGCCAATCAAAAAGGGAGGAGGTTGATTACCACAACTATATGTTGTGGCCAACGCCAGGATGTAGGAGGCAAGGCTGGAAAAAATGAGAGGGCTTGTAATAAATAAACAAGGTATAGTCCCACTGATCTGAAAGAAATATGTAGGCTTTCAATAAATATAACTGTGTTGAAGGAGTCTAGGTTGCATCCTACAGTCATGACTGTATATACATCTGCTATACTTTGTTAGTTTATCCAGCATTGCGTGATCACACTGAGTGAAACAAAATAGCTGCACTTTTCCCTTTATCACCGAATGGCTGTCGATAAATATGCCACACACAGAAGGAACATGGCTGAGGCGTTAGATATGTCTGCACCGGAGGGCTTTCGGCTGGCTTGTGCACGTAGGCTCTGCTGCTGACGTTAAGCTCTGATGTTAGGGTGAGTCAATAGGTAAGAAGCTTGTGTGCGCACCAATGGAAGCCTTGCATGAGTTGGGGAAAGATGAAAAGTTGACCCTCAGTGTTATAGACTTCGCCAGGATCCCTAGTGAGAACAAATTGATTGAATGGTGGTTAGTTCTTTTTATCAAGATCCCGGTTGAGCACCAAGCCCCAGAAATAAGGCAACAAGCCTGTGGGCAGCTCCAAATCATTGCCAAAATGTAGACACAAGATATACAGAATACGTGGATGTTTAACGAGAGCACCCACGTACAGCAGCTACACAAGCAACAGCAGGAGTTCTCCTAAACTGCCAAGAACATACAGCACAGTACAAAACGGTGCAGCAATAACCGACAAACATAAGTGGAACTATTTGATGCAAGGAGCGTAGGAAAAGGGACTAGCCTGACAGGAACTATAGGTATTGAGATCACCACACCAAATTGGATCCACATTTAATTTGAAGGATTTGCTGCACATCCTGCCTCACTACTGGGGACTCCCATTGCTGGCTTCACCCAAATAGAGGAGGACCTGGGTATCATTGCTGCGCATTCAAGAGTGGAAGCCATGGAACCAGATGAGCAAATGATTTAGTGTATACAATGGGTGATCTTGATTTTAAAAGGTACGTGTTTGTGGCCAGTTATTCAGCCTTCCACCGTAAAACAAAAAAAGATCTCAATATTATCAGATATAATTGTACTTGGTTTGTTGACCTTTCAAGGATGAATGACTGACTTGCCCACTTGGGAGTTGAAAGTTTGGAGAAAGAATCTGCACAAGTGGTTCTGAAGTGCGTGCAATACTCCATTCAGCAATGTGTCAGAGGCAATGTAGAGGGGGATGGAGGTGCAAACTCAGAGTTTCTTTCTTATTAATCATACTGTATTAATCTTTTGAGTACTCTCTTTGCTTAGAGATTCCATGTCCAGGAACACCAGATGGCCCCTCTCTGAAGGAATTACATTTTATTCCGTAGTGGGTGAGGGGTGTAAGCTTTGCAGAGGATACAAGATTACAGATGAGTACATACGTGCAATATCCGCAGAATTTGAGAATCATTCAGATGTAGTATAAAGGTGATGCAAACTTAATGACCAACAAAGACATCACTTTGCCTCTCTTCGGAGGAAATCCTCTTTATGAATACAAATCTGTCAAAGCCCATTCATTTCTAGAAATTTTCATGGAGGAATCTCCTCTATTGGGTGGCAGGAAGTTTTAGAAGCTGTCCACATCGATCCTCGGATTCTCTGGAAGAATCCCTTATATGTAACACTAGGTACTAGTCTCCGTGCCCATTCAATCAATGGACTCCCTGATATGACATATGTTAGTTACACAGAAGATCATTCTGATGGGCAGTTTGGTCTTACATTTCATTTAGATTGTTCCAGAGATCATTGGACATTGCCACTATTATCTGAAAAATGATGATCCTCTTTTAAAACACTTTTTCGAAGACTTGCTGATTGTAGATTTTATAGTAAGGGGTTTTGGCTGGAGAAATGAGGTTTCTAAGTGGCGATCTAAAGTTTTATTTATCTCGGGCACATTGTCCATAAAGTGAGTGTCACCATTTATTCTCTGGTTCACAAATGGTGCACTGGGTGCCTGAGAGGTTTGAGGGGTGATGGTTTAGTCTTTATGGTATATTTGTGTGGTATCGTTTATTAGACCGCAAATGTCTACAATGGCTTTGATGCTGCTACTGAGATATTTGAAGAGTACATTTTAAACTGACTATGGGTTGACAAGTGTTGGAGAGGGTAAGTCTTACTTGAGGGAGTCAGTGGATAATCTGCAAAGCAGTGAAACTGATGGTTGTTTTAGTTACATGAATGTAAACAGTCAGACGTGGTAAAAATTGATCTTTTTTGCCACTAGTCATTTTGCATTTCGCATGTAAATACATGTAGGTCTGCACTTCATTACCTTTGCATGTTTATCTCTACACCTTTTGCCTCTATATTTCTGAAGGGGATCGTTCTTTGTTGTTTTTTACAACCAATATTCCCTCAGTGAAGGTGTTGCTACTTCCTGTCTGTTTGTAGAAAAGACGTGGAGGGGGGGGGGGGGGCAGAAGTGGTTGGGGCATGGCTGCTGGAGAGTGCACGCACATGGTGTTTGGCGGTTGGCTGAGTCTTTCACCAAGTTTATGCTTTCATCTAATGTTTTAAATGTTGTGGTTTGTGAGGACGAATGTCACCCAGGATCTGTGTTGAGGTTGTGGTGAGTCATGTGTCAAGTGATGGAGAATGTATTCAGATTGTGAGTGTTAATGGTGTCTACTATATCAGCCTGCAGAATAATCATTGCTAATCATGAGTTGTAATGCTGTTTCTGCTTGTGGCTAGCGTATAAGGATGAGTGGGTTTGGGATATGGTTAGTGGTGTTACTGAGACAGGTGTATGTGGAGTGTGTGATGTGTGGGAGTAATTGTAGGAACTGGGCAGTGTGTGTCTGGGATCGGTCACATCATGGGGATTCACCTGGGGTGAGAGAGACAGGGGCACATGGCTCTTAGAATATCATAGGCCAAAACATGACTCAACAGAATCCACCATTGTCACCTAAGCACGGATACTGTGGAGTCCTAAAAAAATAGCATATACTGCAGGTCTGAATAGCAGGGTAGATTGCTTTTGAGACACAAGCTTCATTTTGGGCTTAAAAGAGTTCTCGATTTCTTAGGGTATGATGTGATGGGAGAGTTATGTAGCAGTCGAATGCAGTTTTTCTTTCAATTTTGTTCTTTACGATGCTTTTCTGTGAGAGATGTTGATATCTGGTTTGACCAGTGGGATTGAGGCAAATCAACCTACTGCAGTGCTGCCTTACGAGGTCAATTTCATTTCCAATTATTTTTGTGTCACAACACTTTACAGCACTACTATGAAGGCGGGCCTGGTGGCTTAGCGGACAGCCACTAATACACCCACTGTTGGGTACTGTGTTCGACCTCATGGTCACAGGTTCAAATCCCGGTGGGTCCACTGAGACTTTCATCCATCTGAGGTCGATAGAATGAGTCCCATTGAGTGGGTTACAATAAACATCTGCTATTCAGCGGCAAGATACCCTTGGGTGAACGTGCGCTTTACAAATATGTATGTTATGTAGTAATAGAGTTCGTTTTTATTTTAAATATTTTTTTACTTGTGAATCTTGTCGTGGTGGTATATACACCAGGGTAAGGGACAAATGAGAGAAAGAATAAAGAAGAATAGGAGGTCGGAGGGAGGGTGGAAGAAAGGAAGAGAGGGGAGAGGAAAAAGGAACGGAGGAAGGATTTATTATGTTATTTATTTTATTTTGGTATGAGGATGAAATGCCTGTCTGCACTGTGTGAACACTTAGCTTTTTAAAAAAAGAAAAAGAGACTGCCTTGAAGAACCGGGCCTTTGGGCCTGGCGGCGCAGGGCACGCCTGAAATCTTCGGGTTCACCTGCCTTGTTGCACAGAGACACGGAATACCCTGTTGGCGTAGAAAACCAAGTTTATTAGCTGCAGCTAAGCACAGTTGTCCAAGAAGTACATCAAGTAGGTTCTCAGGAGACTGCCACTTGACTCCGTGGCTCACAAGCTTTTATCGTCGAAATACATCTGTACAAACATACACCCATCGCACAAATTTTTAGCCAATCAGGAGAGTTTGAAAACAAGATATTGTGTCACCAGAATGCTCTCTGCTTACATGTTGTGTGTTATCCAGCCCCAAAGTTAATCAATACTGGTACCCATAGTTCGGTGTTTGCAATGGCAGGACATATCTGTATGCTTCAAGAGGAAGGTTACAAAGTAGGAAAACACAGGGAGAGAATAGCGAAGGCCAGAAGATAAGATATGGCGAGAGGAGAATACTAAAGGCTAACAGATAGTTGATACGGGGATTAGGTAGTCCAGACAAGGATTAGTTAGGCCGGCTGGTGTCTGAGATTGGTTTAAGGACAAGGACGGAGGGGTTTTTGACACGTTGCAGTCCAAAAGGGCAGAGACACTTCGCTCATCGAGCAGCCTGTGTACAGGCAACACAAAAATGGCGGTGACTGTAAGATGGGGTCAAAATTAAAGAACCTCAGACCCTCCTTTTGCCATTACGCAGGCAATACACAAAGACTCACGCTAATCTGAATCAATGTCGATGGTCATGAAGTCGTCAAGCTGTTGCTGCAACATCATCTTCATCTTCATATTCTCCGTTTTCTGTGGCATGGGTCTTGGGACACACATAATAGCACAAAGACCACATATTGCGGGGCCACATTGTAAACAAAGGCAACACGAGAAGATGATGCCAAAACTACTCCAACAAAGGTCAATACCTTCCATCCCCATGTGGACAGTAGTTCCCAAAACCATCCCATCAGAGACCAATTTCCTTCGTCCTGGTGGATGGACTCAGCAATGTGGTGCAATTTAGAGATGGCCTGGTATACTGTAGGGGCGTTATCAGGTATATAAATGCAACAACTCGATCCAATCAATGTACAGACTCCACCACGATCTGCGAGAATGATGTCTAACACCATTCTGTTCTGTAATGTCATAAGGCGATCCGCCTGAAGCTCAGCAGTGATATTACTCAGTGCTCCGACAGTTTCATTTATTGTTGCCTCAACTACCCGAATGAGATGTCTGATATTTCTACTATTGGCCATTGGGCCCCAAAATGGGAGGAATCCTTTAAGGAAGTCACCTCCTTCCTGTCCTGCTGTGTCCTCCAAAGCAATAACCCCTCTGCCGTACCTTGTCTTGTGATGTCCCGAAGGAGCTGAATATGTTGGAGGGAGGAGAAAAGCCATATAACAAGTCCCTGAGAAATCGGCTGGTAACCATGTATAGGCTCTGTCATGGCAGACGAAATATGTTCCTTGAGATGCTACCAATGGTGGAGACGTTCGGGATGTATAGATATATGCAATATTACAAGTGCTCTTTCCCAATTGAGCCTTAGGATTTTGACCATTGGCTTGGAGACATAGGTGACCTTGGTGGGGTACAGTATATATAGGTGGGGATCCTTTCCTTTTGGCTCTGTCTGTAAGGCTAGTGACATAATGTGTCACATTCCAGTCAATGTATGCTTGTCGCTCGTCGGTGGGGAATTCACTAAATGTTTTATAATGTTTTGACATAGCCACTATTCCCTTTATTAGTGAATTATGACTAACGTCAATTCCATCCCTATACGGACCAACAGGATGTCGATGTTGGTTCTCATAGGCATTGGCAAACATAGAGGTGTAAGCCCAAGCAGATCCTTTTAGGGAGAAGGGTAGAACTAAATATGGCATTCCTTTATCTGTATTATGGGGTAAAAGTCCACAAACCCAACAATCGGTGGTATTGATTACTAATTGATGCTGGTGTAATAGCTGGATGAATGAATTGTTGAGATATTCCATTCTCCTAATTTGTTCATGCCCTGGTAGCGTATAGAATTGGTGTGGGGAAATAGTAGTGCGAAAAGGTATGGGTTGAGAGGTAGATATAGGTACAGATGCTGGCTGCAAAGTGTGAATAACCCAACCCACACAAGCTAATAAAACACATAACAGAATTAAAACACATAATACTACGCCACATCTATTAAATAGTAATTTACAATATTTTTCCTTCATTTTGTTTTTTTTATCAATTTCTGATTCACCGGAAGTCATCCCCTAAAGTGTTGCTCGTGGCAATCTTCCTATCTCGCTCAGTTGTGGTTATTGGCCGTCCTATGACACTGCAAGTCCTGCAGACCTAGTGCCACTACTCAGGTCACAAACCAAGTCTCCTACCACGACCCTGCAAAAATGGGATGAGTCCAGTATCACATTAGGAAGAAAATATATACAATTCAAAAATTCAAAAATGCAATCTAAGAAATAAAAAAAATGCAGTTTAGGAACGAAGGGGAGAAAAATAAAAATAAATTTCAAATGTCTTTGGCCACTCTAGGCCTCAGATTGTATCTATCCTTGTTTGGCACAGTCTGGTCTTGAAAAAGTGTCTCTGGATCAGTTGTATCTATTCTGAGATGCGATGGTACAGCTTCTTGTAAAACATCATCGTCCTCTTTCTCAGTCCGAGTCCATTCTATGTGTGCATCGCCAAAAGGTACAAACCGGGAACTCTCTCTCCTTCACAATCACCTATACCTTCGTGGACCCACTGATCAAAAGGCAAGGGTACCCTTTGCAGTGCACACCATGGATCCAGTTCTTCTTCCCAACGACTTTTACGGCTGTACGTGTTGTCAGCAGGACCTGTCTTGGCTCCC
Organism: Calotriton arnoldi; assembly: GCA_963921515.1. NCBI lineage: Eukaryota > Metazoa > Chordata > Amphibia > Caudata > Salamandridae > Calotriton > Calotriton arnoldi. Next base: position 440,241 of record CAWUFW010003295.1, read on the forward strand.
GCCAGCGAGGCTCCAAATTCCTCTTCCTCTGAAAATTCTTAAGGCACACCCAGTCGCCAGGTTGGAGGGTGTGCCCAGGATCCGAGGAAGCCTGTGGCAAGGTGTCTTGTACCTGCTGATGGAGAACACGCAATTTAGTGGTGAGGTCATGCAAATAGTCAATTAACATTGGGTATTCTATGTCAGAGTACTTCTTGGGTCTAGGGACACCCCAGACATTAGCCGGGCGTCCGAACACAATCTCATATGGGCTAAGTCCCACACGAGAATGAACAGTTGTTCGAGTTGACAAGAGGGCTAGAGGTAAGGCGTCGGGCCAGGCAAGACCTGTGCTGGCTTGTATCTTTGCAAGTTTAAGCTTGAGAGTGCCATTATAGCACTCTACCAAACCCGCTGACTGAGGGTGGTTTGCCGCGTGAAATTTTTGCTTAATCCCAAGACCTGCACATACTTTCTGCATGATTTGACCAACGAATTCACTTCCATTGTCACTCCAGACAATTCGAGGTAAACCAAACCTCGGGAAGTATTCTTTCAGAAGGACCTTAGCTGTAGATAAGGCAGTATTATCCTTTAGGGGGTAGGCCTCTATCCATCTGGAAAAGGCACATACCACCACAAGGACATACTTTAAGTTTCTGCATCTCTCCATATGAATGTAGTCTATCTGCACTACCTCAAAAGGATACGTTGGGGGAGCAAAATGGCCTGCTGGGGTTGGTGTCCCTCTTCCTGGGTTGTGCATCAAACAAACAATGCAATGTTTAACAAGATTGTCTGCACATTTAGGAATCCCTGCATTCTGCCATACCGGAGCCAAAAGCTTGCATATTCCTTTCGCACTGATGTGGGCTGGACCATGCGCCATAGTCACTACTGGAAGTACATAGGCGTCTGGTAACAGCCAACGTTGGTGTTCTGACAATTCTATCCAACATCCTGTCGCATCCAACATTCCCGTACTATCTCTCCACTTACTCAATTCTTTCTCTGTAGCCTCTTCCTGAATCATTTTCACACTTTCTATTGTGTCCTCACACATTCCTCCTTGACTGACCCATCTAGCAGGTCCAGCAACATACATATGACTCGTCACATCTCTCGCTGTCTCTTTCGCTATCTGATCCGCAAAAGCGTTTCCTTCACCCACATCATCAGTGACCCTTTTATGCGCACTACACTTCACAATTGCTGAGTGGGTAAAGCAAGTGATTCCAAAAGGTCATTCACTAACTGACCATGCTGTATTTTAGTACCATGTGAGGTAAAGAATCCTCTTTCCCTCCAAAGGCGGCCAAACTGTGGGCCACCCCAAATGCATATTGGCTGTCGGTGAACACATTCACTCTCTTCCCTTCGGCCAATACACAAGCTCTAGTCAGAGCTATCAATTCAGCTGCTTGGGCTGAATTCTGCCTAATGCGTGCTGTCTCCACAATAGTATGCAAAGTGGTAACAGCATAGGCTGCAGTCGTTTCACCATTGGGGAGCTTACAACACGAACCATCCACCCATAGGATCCCATCCGGGTCCAGGAGCGGCGTATCTTTTAAATCAATCCTACCTTTTGTCTCCTCCTCTGTACGGAGAAAACAATCATGTTGCTCTTGAATGTCTTTCTCTACTGGGATTGGTAACAATGTAGCTGGATTTAGGGTATTACTTCGCTTGATGTGCACGTGACTAGCCAAGAGCGTCAGCTCATACCCCGATAAACGGGCGCTCGTAAGATGCTGGGTTTTTGTCCTGTTTAAAAGTGTATCCACTGCATGTGGCACCATGACAATAAGCGTATTGTCTAGCACCAATCCAGCAGATTGGCGAATAGAAACTGCTGCTGCTGCTGTAGCTTTCAGACAACTAGGTAATGCTTTAGCTACAGGGTCTAACGTAGCCGAAAAATAAGCACACGGGCGTTGTTTGTCACCAAATTGTTGTGTCAAAACTGACAACGCGCAACCTTCTCTCTCGTGCACATAAAGTGTGAAAGGTTTGCTGTAATCCGGAGTACCCAACACAGGAGCAGAACACAAGGAAGTACGCAAATCAGTAAAACTTTTCTGGCATTCCTCTGTCCAAGGAAGAGGTTGGGGGTATCTTTAAGGGTAAGTGCTAACAAAGGTTTTGCTAACAAAGAAAAATTCGGAATCCATTGTCTGCAGTAAGAGGTAATACCTAAAAAGGCACGCACCTCTCTCTGTGTGCATGGTACAGACATTTGTGCAATTGATTGGATTCTTTCTGGGGTCAACCGCTCGTCTCCTCCTTCGACAAGAGATGACCTAAGTAGGTAACCTCTTGGCGACAATATTGTAATTTAGAGGGTGAAACCTTATGATGAAGGTCAGACAAGTGATGCAACAGTGAAACAGTAACTCGTTTACAAATTTCCTCAGAATCAGCAGCAACTAGCAGATCATCTACGTACTGAATAAGGGTGGCACCTGGAGGCAAAGTGAAAGCATCGAGCTGAGTTTTCAAAGCCTGACTATAAATGGAGGGACTTTCACAATAGCCTTGAGGTGCGCGCTTGAACCGGAAGCTTCGGCCTCCCAAAGAGAAGCCAAAAATATCCCTACTTTCCTCAGCAATGGGAATGCTAAAGAAAGCATTCTTAAGGTCAAAGACCGAAAACCAGGCAGCTGAGGCAGGTATCATTGTCAATAAAGCAGTGATATCTGGGACGACAGGAAACTGGGGTACAACGATCTTGTTGACCTCCCGGAGATCGATTACAAAACGATAAACCGTTGGCTGGGAAGAGTCAGTACGTTTAAGGACAGGCAGAACAGGACTATTGCACACATTTCCTCTAGTCTCTTCAACCACACCTTTCTCAACCAAATCATAAATGATAGCCATCAGCGCTCTCTCACCATCACTCGAAATTCTATACTGAGGAATGCGAGGTAACCTAACATTGGACTTGAGGGTGACAACATAGGGTGGAATCTGCAAGAGACCAACATCATTGGGGCCTGTAGCCCAAAGAGTAGTAGGCAGGGAACGTAATTCAGAAGGGAGTTGGTCTCTAGACAAATATGTCGGGGAAATTAATCTCTTGCCTAAAGTAAGATGTACACCAGAAGGAGAACAATGCAGTGTCGCATACAATCTCTTTAACAAGTCCAACCCCAACAAATTCTCACCACAACCAGTTGTCAAAATAAGAGGAGCCTCCAAATCATAAGGGCCAATGGAGATAGGTAAAAGACAAGAAACTGGGTTACGAACCGGGGCGCCAGAAAATCCTACAGAAACATTTGTTAAGCCAGACAAAGGTGCCCCAGGGAGTTTAGAGTGGATGATAGAACTCTTCGTTGCACCAGTATCCAAGAGAAATGGTTCTGATACACCAAGCGCAACGACATCAACATAAGGCCCATTTTGGTCCACTGGAACTGAAATGACTCCCTCACTTTGTCCACGGCTGTCCTAGCTAGAGAAACTCTGATTCTCATCTTCCATATAATAATCGTCATTATAATAATGGGCAGACTGAGTATTTTGCTGATCAAAATAATTCATGGAATTTTGCGGCGGAAAGGAACGTTGATCCTGGGACATGGTACTTCGCCCCCTCCCCCTAGGTGTTGACTGGAAGCCACCTCGGCCTCGCGGCCCAGGCGTACCACCAGCACGCTGCAATAATATCGGGCAATTATTCTTGAAGTGACCTTCTTCCTTACAATAGGCACATTGATTAGGACCCAGTGGAGGCCGTGGAACAAAAGGCTCAGGTTTCTGAAACACCTTCTGAAACTGGGGAGTCGGCTGAAACTGGCGCTGAACAGGACGAGGAGGATAAGCCTGTTGTAAAAGAGCCTTCTTCTTTAAATCTTTAGTCTTTTTATCCAATTTGTCCTTCTCCTCCTATTTTCGTAATATTGGGCAGTAGCCAATATCTGGGCTGAAGAAGAAACAGCCCATGAACTTTCGGAATCCTTTAATTTATTAGAGAGCTCGGGAAGCAAATTAAATACAAATTTATCTACGAACAATCGCTGTCCCCCTCTGTGCTCATATCCTGACCACTGTGATCAAGAAACGTTTCTTCAAAACGAGTGAAGAAGTCAGAGACACTCTCATCCTTCTTCTGCTTACAGGCAGCTAACTTATCCCAAATTGACTCGCAGAGCGGGCATCATAGTTTTCATTAAGGTAATTATTCTACCAGGAAGTTCTGCAATTAAATTATCGGGTTTAGCACCACCCACTTGGAGCCCATCAGCAGCCAGTATAGCATTCCAATCACCTCCTAATTCTTGCACGTGGTCCTCTTTCCGAATCCTAGCCCACAATGGTTGTGGGACAACATTTCCCATTAACATATCTATGTCAGCCAAATTCATAATACAAGCGTCAACAGTCTGAGATAATTCCTTGTAGTAACCAGCAGGGTTTTTACGGGGGTCAGGTAAAGACTGTTTAAGGGCCAGCACCTCAGATCTCTTCCAAGGTACATGTACCCATATACGTTGGAAGTGAGCCGGTATAAGCGGATTATTACCCTGGGCTGCAACCTCTTCTCTCCATACTGGGGGAACCTCTCGCATAGGATAGTGTTTCAGTTTGCACCTAAAAGAAGGATCAGGTTCAGACAAAGACCGGGAAAAGAACATTGATCTAAAAGTAATAAGTGTCCGTATAGCATTCTCAACCTCATTCTCAACCTCAGGACCCACAATAATTCCTTTATCAAAATCAGTCCTAATATCCAGCAAACCCTTGGGAGCTAAACCCAATCCCGTGGCCTCCCATTCCTGACCTAGGATTTCACACATGGCATTGAAAACGAATCTTTGTACAGGGGCATCCCACTGTTCAAAAGTATCCATGATATCTCGAACAGTATATTCAAGATCACTCAGGATCCACCTGCGAGCAAGACCCATGAACGTATCTCGTTCTTGGGAGTCAGGAAGTAAACTACGGGTCTGCCTACGGGGAAGAACAGGAGTCAGACTTACTGACCCAAAGAGAGGAGAAAAGAGACCAGAAACAGTCTCAACCATCCGCTGACGGATAGAAGGGGAAGTTGACAGAAAAACAGGAGATAATGTATGAGACGGAGCAGGAGAAGAGGCAACAGGTAGAGCGGAGGTCGAAGGCAAAGAAGACTGAGGCAAAGAAGTCGGAGGCAGAGGAGCTGGAAACAAGGGAGCTGAAGGCAAAGGAAATGGCGGGAGTGGCAGTGCCACAAAGGGCTGTGTTGGAGGTGCAGGAGCTGGAGCTGGTGGGAGAATAACAGGTTGTTGGACGGGTAACAAAAGCGGGGGTGCATTAGCGCCTTGTACATAGGGCGGGGGCGATCGTAATAAGTGAGACATTAAAGGATCCTTCTCAGGATCAGCATCGCGATTTGGGGAAGAAGTTGGCAGCACTGGGTAACATTTGTCAATCGCCATGTGATGTTGCCTATCTAAGATCTCTATCGCATGATCTATTTCATTATTTTTAAACTGTTGGGCAGCCTGTATGACAGTGATATCTTTTTCTTTCCTATCTCTTTTGCCTGTTTAATTTCTTTCTGTTTGGCTTCCTTGCGCCAAAGGCGAAAAGAGTCAAACATAGCCGGCCGGGCTTTTCTTTTAAACAAAGTAGCTTCTAAATTGTCTAAAATATCAGGCTCAAAACTACCATTATGTGGCCACTGTAAAACACCATCTTTCTTCGTATAGCGGACCCATATTTCATTAAAGGTGATGGGGCCTATACCATGTTTAGAGTAAAGCTCATAAGTAGGAGTTCCAGCCGGAGGAATTGGACAAGAGTCCTCCAGTCGGGAGTCCATATCGCAACAAAAACAACACCATTTTTTAAACTTACTGAAACCAGGCATCGTTACTTTCACTGGCTTCCTACAAACAACAAGGGGCTAATCAAAACAGCACAAACGTACTCACCCCTTGGCTTCGACAATTGCAATTTTCGAATCTAAGAACCCAAAAACAAACAAAAAGGAGTGGGAGCTACCCACCAGTACTTAACAAATGTCTTCTTCACGCCAACAGAGGTCCGTCTAACGTCTCGCAATACCAGTCATCACCAAAAGAGGGACCAAGGCAGGGCAGCAGTCAGGGCAGCAGGCACCAGCAGCCGTGGGAAAGGAGAAGCCACACTTCAAAAGACCATCGGCCCACTCTTCGACATACAGGGGTCGCTGGTGTGGGGGCGCCTCCTCTGGAATTTTCCTGCGGGGCTCCTCACGATCCTTGGGCTCAACCGCTACCTCTGAAGCCGCCCCACGCTCGGGCGCCAATTGAAGAACCGGGCCTTTGGGCCTGGCGGCGCAGGGCACGCCTGAAATCTTCGGGTTCACCTGCCTTGTTGCACAGAGACACGGAATACCCTGTTGGCGTAGAAAACCAAGTTTATTAGCTGCAGCTAAGCACAGTTGTCCAAGAAGTACATCAAGTAGGTTCTCAGGAGACTGCCACTTGACTCCGTGGCTCACAAGCTTTTATCGTCGAAATACATCTGTACAAACATACACCCATCGCACAAATTTTTAGCCAATCAGGAGAGTTTGAAAACAAGATATTGTGTCACCAGAATGCTCTCTGCTTACATGTTGTGTGTTATCCAGCCCCCAAAGTTAATCAATACTGGTACCCATAGTTCGGTGTTTGCAATGGCAGGACATATCTGTATGCTTCAAGAGGAAGGTTACAAAGTAGGAAAACACAGGGAGAGAATAGCGAAGGCCAGAAGATAAGATATGGCGAGAGGAGAATGCTAACAGATAGTTGATACGGGGATTAGGTAGTCCAGACAAGGATTAGTTAGGCCGGCTGGTGTCTGAGATTGGTTTAAGGACAAGGACGGAGGGGGTTTTTGACACGTTGCAGTCCAAAAGGGCAGAGACACTTCGCTCATCGAGCAGCCTGTGTAAAGGCAACACAAAAATGGCGGTGACTGTAAGATGGGGTCAAAATTAAAGAACCTCAGCCTACAAATCACAAGGACTCGTTACCTTGCAACATCACAAGAACGAGCCGGAAAGTCCAGTAGTTTTTAAGAGCCAAGGAGAAATGGGTCTGGCCGACGAGTCACTGTGAACTGGGCTGTCACTGCATATCGACACACCACGTCTGGAAGTGTGCCTCTAAGCCCATGAGTAAGAGCATGGGCAAGAATAGACACTTGATCCTTTCCTGTACTCAGTCTAAGGGCCATATGTACGAACACGTTTCCCCATAGACACAAAATGGGTAAAACCATTTGATACATCTGGCCCTAAGTCCCCTAACAATGAATCCCATGAGAAATCATGTGTTGTTGTTTCTAAGCCTAAGAAGAACACTATATTACCTTCCTCGTGCCCAGGAGCATTGAGGTGGCTCACAAAATATACAACAGATTGAGCTGAGTTCACAACCATGTGGACGTTTTCTTTGCAATGCATGGTACCTGCGTAATTGTGGTATGAAGATTCCAGCCCCACCTTCATCCCAAACTCTGGTTCACATCTTCTGGTGGGTATGCTGACTGGTGTAGGCTCTGACAACAGTGAAGATGCTGACCACAGCTTGCCAGCCCTGAAATACAGGCCTCTTACTGTAGGATATCGCCCCGGACATCAACTGGTGGTCCCAGGCAACATCCCAGTACAATTGGCACCTTACACCTTTGATTTTGCTAGCTTGTGACACCCATTTGAAAACACTGACCTACATTAGGGAGCCCAACAGCTAGTGGAAGTCAACCGGCTCCTGGTTAACCAGGCACCCCCTTGACTCATCTTTCAGACACCTAATTTTGCCAGCAAGGCAACTCCCCTTGGAGTGGAGTCCCCATTCCTTTTAGGTAAGGGTTTTCAGTCTTCACATGTGAGAAAACCTACAGAAACACCAACAGGGTGAACTCAACCTGTACAGCTTTTACTGTGATCCCCAAGCGACGCGGGAACTATGGCAAAGGTCAAGGAGGCAAAGAAATAAAAACATTTGTTACACAACTCCTACCTGACCTTCAGTACCTTAACTGCTGCACTAACTAGAATTGGCTGGGATGTGTATATGCCGGAGTCTCACCATCATTCTCCAATGTCTTCAGAACCTTCACCCATTGTAAAATATGAGATTATAGTTATATAAGCGCTTAGTGTTTTTGAATATAAATATTATATACTTGTTTTCATATCTCAGCCCTGAAGATGGTAGGACTTAATACTTTGACAGTCATCATTTTCACTGCTAATGAAGTCTAGCATTTTCTTTTTCAAAATTTGACAAACCATTCAGTTTTCTTGCTTGTAATCCCTTTTGTCATACTGTATTTGGATCAGATCTTTACGGCTCTCCAAAAGTAAGATATAACTGCCCAGTCCAGCTACTAATAGAGTCAAGTATTCAAAGGAAATCTTGGGTGTACATTTTCAGAGTAAGAGTACACAAGGACGCTAGTGTACTTTTCATAGCATGCAGATGAACAAGCTCGGCAGTGCTTGTGTACAAAGGGCACACAAAGTACAAGCAGTTGTAAATGCAATAGGTTTCGCCTACGTGATTAATAATATTTTTTTTGTAAGTTGTAGCTTGGTGAGCAGTTGTGCAATATAAGTTACTGAAACTCTGTTAAAGTGTTATGACTTGTTTATTGAGAAAGGCAATATGGTATGCTGTGGGCGGACTATAGCCCACTATACTGTAAACAAAATGTCTCGAAAAGACATCACATGCGCGGTCTTTGCGAGACCCAAAAACCAATGGAGAATTGAAAGGAAACAACCAAAGCCGACGAAATTGGTGTTTTGAAGAAGAATGTTTTTGATGTAAGCCTGAGCATAGGACGTGTTACTGGGAATGAAAGTGAGTCAAAATCACATTAATATCTGTGTAAGCAGGAGAAAAATGAAAGTTACACAGAGAGCATGGCTTTATGTTTGTTGACAAAGAATATTATAAATATACAGTGCAACAATGCAACATGTTTGCAGGCACAGAACATGAAAGTTACAAAGACCGTATCAAAATGTACGGGGAGCAAAGGTTGAGCCAATAGTGACTATTATATCAGTGGAATGGAATGCGGGCTGATGCAAATACATGGAACTGGTAGCTTTGTATAAGGTTCCCCAAAGCAGATGATAATTAGTGTAGGGCCTACTTGTTTATTTACACGGTCAATGCATTTGTATCCATGCTTTGCCTACTAGAATGCAAATGTGTGCTCAGTATTGTGCATTAGAGTAGATAGCAATAGCAAAGCTGCAAAGCACAATGGTTGTGATTGAATGGCACCTTGTGATAAAAGGAAGAAACATGATATGAAGTTAACGCTTGACAGTGACACTTTCCTAAAATGCGGGACATCGAAGGAGGGATGTGGAATGATTTGCTAAAAGTTCGGAAAGAAATGGATTTAGAGTTTTTAGAATATCAACTTTTACATTTCCGTAAAAGCAACAATTTGGGCAGGAAATAGTAAAACCTGAATGAAATGTGTCTGGAAATGTTTTTTAAATGCTAATCAAAGTTAACATTGTGTGCATTTCTATGCAGGGAAGAGTGGTAATTAAAATGGCGCAGCATGAGCAGATTCACCTGGGCCCATGAGCATAAGGGAGTTACTATACCCCTTTAGTGGACAATGAAAGGATAGGATAGGGTAACAGCATTATTTTGCCTCATCGAGGAACAGTGTCTCACTTGGAACACCAATAATTCGTCTAGTAATTAAATAATGGAAATACAAACACAAAAAAGAGCGTTGGCAGGAGATTATAGTTTATGAGGTGGTCAGCTGCATTAATGAAGAAAAAATGAATGAAAATAAATCATGATGAAAATATATACACACTGCCCTCTTCATCGGACAGTCTGTTCCAATGTAGTTCACATTTGACTTTTTCTAACCAAAGCTTACAGCATGGTTATTTGCGGTAATGACTCAGCCAACTACGGCCATTTTATGTCTTCACTATGATTGACATTTTACTTATACACATGTGCACATCTGTGTACGAAGTAGAAGATTTCTACATTTCAGTGGCAGGGATGCTAGGAAAATCATTGCTTTTATTTCTACTTTCATTTAGTGTTTTTTATGGCTCATTTTTAAATCTTTTTTTGCAACCATACACATGCCTCAATTTTACTTTTTTTTAATTATCTATTACATATGTTTGGAAAAAAATAAATACATTAAAATAAAAACTTTGCAGGTTTGCCAGGCTGTACCTATTGGCTTTGCTAATGCTTGCATTCTGTAATTAAATGTCATTTGTTGTGTGTTTTTTTGGAGTTGAAAGTGTGATGTATTTAAAACAACTGTACGCTTTACAAATAATGGAACTCGTGGGTGGGGACTGTTCCTAAATTCTTCCCACCTGACATATGTCATTGTTTTTGTATGTGTGTTATTCGAGGTCCTGACTTCCCCGTGTCCTGATCTCCAGGTTAGCCAATAATGTAGATAGTGAGTGGTCTGGAGCTTCCTGTTGCCCAGAGTTGTTTTTTCTATAGTCGAGTGAAATAAATAGTGTAAGTGTTTTGTGGAAGAACTCGAAGAAAGTAAAACAATACGTTGTCGGTATGAAACTGGCTACGTGCTGTAGTTAGTTAAAGAAGTAGCACAGACAGCAGCATTTTAACAAGCTTAAAATAATGTAAAAGAACACCTCAAGGAATGGCTTATTACCTCAAAGGTATCCAAAGACGACTTCATTAAATAATTTCTTTAACAGAGTTCCTGTCACCCAAGTTTATGATGGAAGAGTTTCACACCAGGGCTGTGAGTTTAACTTATCTGTCCCACAGGAGTTTCCTTTTTTCTGCTTTTCCTTTCTTGCCAAGAAGCAGTTTTCACCAAAGAATTTCCAAGTTATGTCCTCAGGAAAGTATGTTTTGTCTATTATTTTGTCAGCATCATTTGACGAGCTGAAAACTGTCTGATAAGGCAGAGCTGTAGAAAATGTCAGCTGGCAGCCTTTCCGTTCACGTCTTGAGGTGAAACTTGTAAAGAGCTGTGGATTCCGAGAGAGTCGTGCAGGCAGGCTAGGAAAAGAAAGAAGGTGGGTGGAGTGCGAGGAGCCGGTAAAGCAGCTTTTCTATAGCTTAATCATTTATCACCCAACCATAGATTGTGATTGTGTTTCTTTTCACGATCCAACGTTGTTTTTGTTTCGCTTAAACACACCCACTCCAATTATGTAGAAACCACCCACGGTAAGCAATCTCTAATGCACCAGCTGAGGAATTTCTTTGGAAGGCAGATTATTGAACAGCGTATGAGTTGCACATTGAAGTAATAGGTTATTGTGAGTACCTGTGTAACGACCTTCTTTGTGTGAAAAATGAGCCGGGCCACGCACAGCACGCCACGCTGCCGTCACAGAATGGTGTTCAAAGCGCGAGGCAATAGTTAACTAGAGTGGGGCCCTGCTTCAGCCCCAGGGGTATTGGTGAGTGCCTCGGGGGTACTGGTGAGTGCGCTGCTCAAAAGGGAGCAGTAGAGTGGATCCCTGTTTCGGGCGGGGTTGTTAGGGAGGGGGGCATTGGTGAGTGCGTGGATGAAAACAGTTCTTCAGCACCGGGAGACTGATAAGAGAAACACACAAGGAGCACACAGGAAATTGTATGATACAGCCAATGGAAACAGAGGAATAGTAAATGGCATGCACATGAACCAATGGAAAGCAAGGGCGGGATGTAAGCCCCTTTTAAGATTTATATTAATTACAATATATTTCGCAAGCCCTGTGCAGGTGAATACTAAAAAAGGGGGTTAAGGAAAGGAAATGAAGAAATGAAGCGCAACCTTTTGTCACTTGGAGCCACTAAGGGGGAAGAAGGCCATGAGGCTGATACTACTTTCTTGCCTCAAAGAAAGGAACAAGGTTAGCACAACCTGGGATGTGATTAAAAAGTTGACTTCTCATAACAACATGCACTGCTACATGCCCAGTGTACTTCCTGAACATAAGACAACTAGTGCCTCCACTTGGTGATTTAGCAAAGCAAGAGCGTTGTGCTAATGCAGTCTGCCCCTTCACAAATGAGCACAGACACAAAGTATATGTGCTCCAATCCCCTTTCTTGCGGAAGATACACTGTGGGAGTGGGCTGTACTTCCACAATGAGTACATTTAAAGGGGATCCTTTTTGAAGACTGGGGACCAACCCAGCCCAACTGACTAAGATGCATAACATGCACACTATCACTAGGTTTTATATTACCAGCCTCAGGTCTCCTTGAATAAGTAACCCTTTGAAGCCTTCTTGAAAGACATCAGACATGTAACCTGGAGGGACATCTCCATTCTTTTGAGAGGGCTATAGATATGGATGTCTGCTCCAGGTGCAAGTGAGCACTTCTCAAGTTACTTGTCGGCACAGGCCAATGAATGGACTGCATCAGGTATGATGGAGCCAGCTCGTGTAAGAGTTTAAACATCAAGCAGCATAACTTAAACCGGATTCTGTCTTTCAGGGATAACCGATTTAAGGACACCCTTGCTACAGTAAAGTGATCTTTCTTCATTCCCTGAAAAAGCTATACCTCTGTATCCTGAGCCTTTTGAGGCGCTAGATCTGACATTAGGTAAGGTGAGCCTATCAAGTTTTACAGTAGGCCATGCTTCCTTATTACAAATGTGTTATAGCTGGTGATCCAGAGGAAGCGGTGTAAATTACATAAACTCAATAACCTAATTTACCCACCATAACAATACATACAAACATAGAGTTTGGCCCATAGAAACTCAATAACCACTTACAAACCATGAGATCCTCCGATAGATCTTTGAAGAAGCGCTAATAGGGACTCAGGTAAATTTAGAGACAGCTGAAACTCCCTCATGAGGATCTGTAATGAAGAAGTGACTATCTATCAACAATAACCAAACCAATAATACTGTCAAAACATCATCAATAAAGAACGACAAACTCAGGTTACTTATCAAGGTACTTTTATCTAAAACTTGTTAATGGAATGCTCAATGCAAAGTACATTTAGCACATTTAATGATCAGTTCCCAAACACAATACAGGTCAATTCACAATACCATATACAATTTGCGCAAACATATCTCAAGTCAATGCCTAATGAGAGGGTAAAGAGAGAGTGAGAAAAAGGTACATATATTGCAATTGCAGAGTATGCAATTTCAGGACTCATACGAACCACGAATCGGTTGCTGACTATCAAGAATGAGTCAGGATAACTAGAGCACAGCGTGCTATAGTCAGGGAAACAAAGCCTTCAGCCGAAAGGATTCAGGCTGCTCAATTTCATCAGCCGATGAAAATGCAGGAGAGAATCAGGAAAGTTCAGTCCGACAGCATGACGTGCTCAAGAGTTGCAGGAACAGCCGGCAGCAACCCCGTTTTGTCACGGGTCAATTATACGTCGAAATGTTCACAAGCCCGTCCCCTCGAAGTATCGTTTCTCAGCTTTTCACACTTCTCATTGGTCAAGTCTCTCGTAATGTGATCATAAAATGATCATTTTCAGTCCCAAACGTATGACAACCTCACATAATCCATTGTTCATTCTAAAAATCGACCTCCAAAAACATAGAAAGTATTTTACCTCGGAACTAGGAAGTTCCGTTGGCTACTTGTTTCCACATAAGCATTACTTTCGAATCAGCTAGCAGCAAAACATTTTTATCTACTCGCTAAATGAACATTTCAACCGAGGAAGCAAGGCTTTTTTGCCGCTAAATAATCGTGTCAGTTTTTCTAGTGGAAAAAGGAAATAATGAAGGACAAATCACATTTCTGAGGCCTGTAAGAAAAGATGTCAGAATAGAAATTGAGGCCTACACTGCAAACTATGCGAACCACCATATTTCTCATTTGCAAGCATATTTAATTTAATTAACTTAGAAACAACTCATCAGAGTAAACTACGAGAATCTCATGCTATTTACTAATATTTCTAAAATGTCATTCTGCATTTCATATTTCACGTGAAAATGAAAACATTATAGCTGAACACTTTATTTAAGGCATTTCAACGTTAATCTCTAAGCGCATTAACCATTTCTATTTCTCTTGCATAGCCATTTCTACATACATCATTAGTCTTTGTGGTTTTCTATTAACATGAAATGCTTCATTTCAAACTCTTTTTCATTAAGCAAAATAATAAAACCTAAACCGTTCTGCATGCTTTTACGATGCAGTTTTATAAAGCAGCAGCCTCTAAATGTGACACGACACAAGACACACAATGTTAAATGTTTTTCCATAAATTATGGTTTTAGTCATTTATCATGCGATGAGCAAGAATTGACCAAGCAAAATCATTTCAAATTAATCATGCTCCATCAATTACCCCTCTGATGGCAAATCAGTGGGGTGAAAGACGGAGCTTTCCGCTCCGTCTTTCACTCGTTTTTCACTTGTTTTCACCCTCTTTCCTCAATCTATTTTTCTGCACTTTTTCTGCTTTCTGCACTTTCCTGCGTTTCTGCTTGTTTCTCTGTTTTCCCCTTTATTCCTCCTTTCCCTCCTTTCCCGCCCGTTTTCCCCCGGCGCTGCTGCCCCCGCGGCACCTCCCCCCCAGCACGACCAGCGCGACCAATCCAGCTCCCCTCCCCGCTCCCGTCTCCCAGCTGTCCAGCCCTCCCCGACCCCTACTTAATGGCGGCCGCTGCGGGGACAGGCGAGCAAGACCACTGACTCTTTGTCAGTGAAATTGCTCTCCCACCCTCGCAGCTCCACCATTGAGTGAGGCCTCCCCCAGCCCCTGCACTCTCTAGTGTGGGTGTTCGAGGCCCTCCTCCACCCGCAGGTTCACCTGCGCCTCATCCCTGGTTGTCCAGTGGACCTCTGTCACCCTTTTCTCGCTCCGCTTTCCGCTCCGCTTTCCGCTCCGTTTTTCACTCATTTTTCACTAGTTTTCGCCCTCTTTCCTCAATCTATTTTTCTGCACTTTTTCTGCTTTCTGCACTTTCCTGCGTTTCTGCTTGTTTCTCTGTTTCCCCTTTATTCCTCCTTTCCCTCCTTTCCCTCCCGTTTTCCCCCGCTGCTGCTGCCCCCGCGGCCCCTCCCCCCAGCATGACCAGCGCGACCAATCCAGCTCCCCTCCCCGCTCCCGCCTCCCAGCTGTCCAACCCTCCCCGACCCCTACTTAATGGCGGCCGCTGCGCGGCCGCGCCGCTGGCGCGCCGCTGGCAAGCCCGTCTGCGCCCCTCCGCGACCTGACCTGCGCCAGGAACCCTGGACCTCCGCCCCGCCAACGATACGACCCAGCAGCACTGCACGCACTCAACCCAGGCCGCAACAACAACTGAAAGATAGCATCACCAGCCGACACCCACGGACCCTTCAGCTGTCACCGCTGCCGGCACACCTGCAGCACCGCCAAGAACACGGATCCAGCACAACCCACCCACAAGAACACAACTGAACCGAAGACCCTGCAATGCATCCTCCTCAACATCCGATCCCTCCACAAACACGCCACCGAAATCTGGGACCTCCTCGACAGCACCACCCCGGACGTAGCGTTCTTCACCGAAACCTGGACCAACACCACCTCGGGACCGGACATCGCCATCGCCATCCCCCAAGGATACAAGATCTCCAGGAAGGACCGCCCCACCCACCCGGGAGGAGGAATCGCCATCGTCCACAAATCCAGTCTCCGCCTGAGCACACTCCCCGACGAGCCCACAGACCTGATGGAACACCTTCACTTCAAGATACTGGCCAGCCCCACTGCCACCCTCCGAGGAACCCTCATCTACCGACCCCCTGGACCCCGCGGACCCTTCGCCAACTCCATCACGGACATCATCTCCCCGCAGGCCATCGCATCCACCAACTACACCCTGCTGGGAGACCTCAACTTCCACCTCGACAACCAACTGGACCCCAACACCACATCCCTCCTGGACACCTCCACAACATTGGACTCCGCCAGATCGTGACCGAGCCCACGCACTCAGCAGGACACACCCTCGACCCCCTCTTCACTACAGGAAACTCCATCACCTTCAGCCCCACCACCGAACTCCCATGGACTGACCATCGTTGCGTCCACTTCACCTTCAGAACACCCACCATCCACAGACACCAGCACCTGCTCACACGAAGAAACTGGACCAAAATCACCGATGACCAGCTCACCTCCTCACTCAACAATTCCACCCCAACAATCGCGGAAAACGACGACCCCAACACCGCAGCCCGAACCCTGCATAGATGGATCTCGGACAGCGCCAACACCATAGCCCCCCTCAAGAAAAACAACAATACCCGCGCCAAGAAAGCCAGATGGTTTACCACCGAACTTCGAGAGTCCAGACACACTTGCCGCCACCTCGAAAAGGCCTGGAGGAACACCAAATCCACAGAAGCCCACAACAACTTCAGAGCCGCCACCAACGCCCACCACCAACTCATCAGAAAAACAAGGAAAAAAGCGATTGAAGACAGAATCTCCACCCACGCGAACAACAGCAAAGAACTCTTCAACATCATCAAGGAGTTCGCCCAACCCACCAGCGAATCTACTGACATCCCTCCCTCACAGGACCTCTGCGACAAACTCAGCACCTTTTTCCACCACAAAATCAAGAGCATCTACGACAACTTCGACGAAGACAACCAACACACTGAACCCTCACCAACTACCCCCGACACCCGGAAACCAGCGATTGAAAACTGGACAGCCCTCACCACCGAAGACACACTAAAGACAATGAAGTCAATCCACTCAGGGGCCCCCACGGACCCCTGTCCCCACCACATCTTCAACAGAGCCGCCAACACCATCGCACCCACGCTCCGCCACACCATCAACCGCTCCCTGGCGACCGCCTCGTTCCCCGACGACTGGAAACACGCTGAGGTCAACCCCCTCCTGAAGAAACCCTCGGCGGACCCCACCTACCTAAAAAACTACAGACCCATCTCCCTGCTCCCGTTCCCAGCGAAAGTCATCGAGAAAGCCATCAACAGCCAACTCGCCACATTCATCGAAGAGCACAACATCCTCGACTCCTCCCAATCCGGCTTCAGAAAAAACCACAGTACGGAAACCGCCCTCCTCGCCGCAACAGATGACATCCGCACCCTACTGGACAAAGGAGAAACAGTAGCCCTCATCCTCCGTGACCTCTCAGCGGCGTTCGACACAGTCTCTCACCGCACCCTAATACGCAGACTCCACGACGCAGGAATCCAGGACAAGGCCCTCGACTGGATCCGCTCCTTCCTCTCCGGCAGAACGCAGCGGGTCAGACTGCCCCTTTCCTCTCGGACCCTACACCTACCACCTGCGGACTCCCCCAGGGCTCCTCCCTCAGCCCGACGCTCTTCAACGTCTACATGGCTCCACTCGCCCCCATCGTCAGAACCTACGGACTCAACATTGTGTCATACGCAGACGACACCCAACTCATCCTCTCCCTATCCAACGAACCCAACACCGCCAGACACAACTTTCAAGAAGGCATGGAAGCTGTCGCCAAATGGAAGAAAAACAGCTGCCTACAACTAAACACCAACAAAACAGAAGTACTCATCATGGGCCCAAACCCCGACACCTGGTGGCCCCCCGCCCTCGGAAACCCGCCAACCCCCACGGACCACGCACGCAACCTGGGAATCATCCTGGACTCCGAGCTCAAAATGGACCGCCAGATCAATTCCGTCTCGTCTTCCTGCTTCCACACCCTCCGCCTCCTTCGTAAGACCTTCAAATGGATCCCCCTCGAACACAGAAATACCGTCACTCACGCCCTGGTCACCAGCAGACTCGACTACGGCAACGCACTCTACGCCGGAATAAACAAAAACCTCACCTGCAAGCTACAGAACATCCAGAACGCCGCCGCAAGACTGGTCCTCAACCTGCCAAAACACTGCCACATCTCGCAGCACCTGCGCACACTCCACTGGCTCCCCGTCGAGGCGAGAATCACCTTCAAGATACTCACCCACGCACACAAGGCCCTCCACGACACCGAACCAGCATACCTGAACAGCCGACTCAAATTCCACACACCCCAAAGGACCCTACGATCAGCCCAGCTCTCCTACGTCGTGGTCCCCCGCACCAGAAAGACCAGATCGGGAGGCCGCTCCTTCTCCTTCCTCACGGCCAAAGCCTGGAACGACCTTCCGCTCCACCTCAGACAGACAACATCGCTCCCCATCTTCGCAAGAAACCTCAAAACCTGGCTCTTCGACAGACCCCCTCCTTGATGGACTGGAACCAGCACCCCCCTTATCCCTAGCGCCTTGAGACCCTTACGGGTGAGTAGTCGCTCTGATAATTGATCAACCACTGTAGACAATTTTCTAATTTTAGGTGAGTTCAAAATCATCCTCACTGATGGTATTAATGCACCAAAAATGTCTCCCACAATTTCTGCAGCATCTGTTTCAGCCTAACACCCTTGTTTGCCCTAAGTTGGCAGGGTATGCCCAGACGTGGGTCCCTTGCTCACTTTGCCACTGGATTCAAGATAGCCTGGCTGAAGAAGGGTGTTACCCAGAAAACGGTCCCATGATGCTTGTTTCCGGTTCAGGGAAGACCTGGCTTGGCAGTTCGGGCTGGACTGTTCCCATGAGGCACAGGGTCAAGACTGATTTGCATATAGCTGGGTCTGAACTGAGGTGGCAAAGTGAGCTAAAGAATGATGATGGATTCAACCCAGATCTGTGACTGGGGGTGAGTGTCTGAAAAGTTTCAGCGCTCCGTCCATCATCTCCTTGTTTTTGCTTCAGCCTAACACCCTCAACATCTTTGATAACTTCATAATAAGCGCCTTTTCTATCTTCTAATTCTATATCGTCTCTCCTCTTCTTGCCTATTCGCTGTGTTTCTTCCTTTTTGCTTTTACAACATCTATGCATCAGTACTACAATTATTATGCCAATAGCAACAGCAATTATAGGTGTTAGTATTTGCCCTACTAAGCTATTACCCAATGCTGCAAACCAATTACCCACAGAAGAAAAACCTTTACTCAATTTTTCCCAAGCACCATTTAGTTCTGTTAATTCACCATGCAAATTAGTAATGTTACTGATATATCCCTGCAAGTCTCGACTTTTGTCAGGGATAGAAATGCAACAATGTTGAATTTTCAGCATGCTACAGACTCTGCCCTCTTTTGCCAATAATACATCATGAGCAAGTCGGTTTTGCAAAACCATTGATATTATAGCAACCATTTCAGTGTCAATCATCAAGAACCCACCAGCTGTATCTGTCGATAATTGATCAACCACTGTAGACAATTTTCTAATTTTAGGTGAGTTCAAAATCACCCTCACTGATGGTATTAATGCACCAAAAATGTCTCCCACAATTTCTGCAGCATTTATTCCCTTTTTATTCCGTGTTAATTTATTTTCATTAGTTCCATGATCATTCACGTGATAAATTTTGGGAAAAACTATCTCTACATAACAACATCCATACCAATGTTTAGGCAATCTATTATAAGCGTTTTTACCACAGACAAAATAAACCCCTGGAAATACTGGGTCAGTTCCTCCTCTCAATCCCCAACCCCTATAATTAGAAAGGTATGTTCACACTCACTAGGACCAATGAAATAATTATTATACTCTAGTCTTTTGTCTTAGCAAGCTAAGCTTTCCCTTGTGATGCCAATACAGAGTCATTGCAGCATAAATCTCACCTTTTTTGTAATCACCTTCCCTATGTGCCCATGGAGGTACTCTACACTTCTGTTCCAAAGATTTTCTTTAAAAATCCTCTCTTCTATCCTCCACGGTATTATAAGTTCTATCTCTACACTATGTAAACTACATGTCAGGTTATTTCGATGCGCATATACAGTATCAATTGTCTTAGTCGTGTAATAAAATTCTCCCATGTACTCAGCATTCCTCACTGAATACACTATATTCATATTCTTCTTAATAGGAATTTCTGAAAACACTAAATCAAAATTTTAATAATAATATTGAAACTGCTTCTTGCCATAGAATAGACTTGTTAGTACACTACAAGAAATTCCATATGTTAACAGGAGGTGGTGATAAGTCACCCGTTTCGACACAGACGATGGTAATTTCATGCACACATAACAATCTCTCGCATCCATAGTGTTAACATACTCCTAGAGTAGTTTTGTATAAACATTCAATGAAAAGTCATTAATAGATTTATCTTGATGCAAATCATCCCCTGTTAGTTTCTTGAGACCTATTTCAGTATCATCCTTAAAGTCTTGAGTAATTTCTGTAGTAGTACCAGTTAATTCAGTAATAGGTTTTTCGACAAACATAAACTTAGGCACAATTATTAATAACACCAACAGGACAAATGCACATATAAGTACACATATAAAGCATGCATTTAAACACCTTCGCCTATATGAATTACGATTTTTATTACCAGTCTCAGGATTAAAACTATATCTACTCATTTTTAAAAAATGTATAAAAAAATTCAAAAACTAAAATTTTAAAGAAAAAGCTTGTTTGTGCACCCTACACTTCTCGAGCCTCGATCTTCAGCTTCAGTTTCAGCTTCAACACGTCGGTCTTATTTTCAAAGCTCCTCTTTTTTTTTTTCTTCAAAGAGCACCATCTTTATCAGTTCAGTTCATTTAGGGTGGCTCATATGATGAGTTGTCTTTGGCACAAAACGCGAAGAATTCTCTTTCCAAATCACTTGTGGCAGCCAGATAAGTCCATTCAGTGCTGCGTACGTCCGACTTGGAATTCTTGCTCTTTTTCTTCTGCGTACTGTGCCTTCTTTTCCTTCAGTGTCACTTTATTCTGATTGGCTAGACACTTCCACCACAGTCTCTGGAATTTTTCCTCTTAATGGGTCTTTTAATCGCTTGATTCCTTTAGGCCAACCATCAACTTTTTGCACATGATTTTCAGAAACACTGTCACTGCTCTCTTCAGTTGATTTGTGATTTCTCTTAGCTGTTTCCCTTTTATTTTTTATTTTGTCACTTTCAGGGACCAGCTCTCTTTCAGTTTCAACTTCAACAGTGTTTTCAGTGCTTTGAGACCCAGTAGCTCTCTCTGTTCTTTTTGTTCTCCTTTGACTGACTCTGTGCTTTCAAGTGGACATGGGACTCGTCATGTATGGCTGGCATGGATGCAATTAGGCAAATCACCACATTTAACAACTGTTGTCATCTCCAAAATCACTTGATAGGGTCCATGCCAACGAGGTTCCAAACACATTTTTCGAACGTGTTTCTTGACCAGGATCCAATACTCAGGGGATAGATCATGGGCCTGCTCCTTTTGTACTGTGGTTTCGACTTCTCCAACCTGGTGAGACACAGAATGCACTACGTCAGCCAATACTTTACAGTAATTGAGCACCGAATCATCTGAGATATTTACAAGCTGATTTGCTGGAACCATATGCTGTCTCATAGCCCTCCCCATGATAATTTCATGAGGCGATAGTCCAGTTCTCTTGTCAGGAATACTTCTTAGGCTCATCAACACCAATGATAATGCATCAGGCCATTTTAGTTTTGTGGATGCACAAACTTTTGCCAATATAGACTTTATTGTGCCATTTAACTGTTTGACCACGCCTGACGCTTCAGGTCGATAAGCTCAATGTAATTTTTGTTCAATTTGTAAAGCGGCACAGAGCATTCGCACTACTTCATTATTGAAGTGCGTTCCTCTGTCCAATTCCAACGAGACTGGAAATCCAGATCGCGGTATTAGCTCTCTAAGCAATAGTTTAGCAACAGTTAAGCTGTCGTTACGTCTTGTTGGATAAGCCTCAACCCAACGGGAAAACAGACAGACATTCACCAGTACATATCTAAGCCCATTGCAAGGAGGCATTTCCAGAAAATCCATTTGCACACGTGTAAATGGACCTCCTGCCTGTCCAATTCGTCCTAAACTGACAACTGTTTTTCTTCCTGCATTTTGCTGCTGACATGTAATGCACCTTTGGCACAGACTCTCTGCTATGACTCTAAATTTTGTATTAAACCATGACTGTTTGAAAAGCCTCATCATTGCATCTCTACCCACATGTGTCGGACCATGGCATACTCTCGCCATTGGCGCCAACAAACTATCTGGTAAACCAGGCCTTCCATCTGTGTAAACCCACACGTCATCATCTGGCCTACGTGTACATCCTGCTTTGATCGACCCTTCTCTCTCTGGCTCAGTAACTGCATCTTGTAATTCTCTTATTTCTTCCCATGTTTCAACAGATGAAAACATTATTTTACATTCTTTCTCATCAGATTGTACTTTCAAATGTTCCCCATTGATCGTATATGAATTTAGTGCACAGAAACGCGCAATTTCATCAGCATATTTATTGCCAACAGTGACATAGTCACGGCCAGATTTGTGTGCTGCACATTTCACCACTGCAATTTGGGCTGGCAATTGTAATGCCATCAGTAGATCCTTTACACACTCTCTCCGTTTCGAATCGGTGAACCTGAAGAGGTCAAGAATCCATGTTGTGACCACAATTGCCCAAAGTCATGTACTACCCCGAAACCATATTGACTATCCGTGAACATGGCTATCCTCATTTTTTCAGTTATGCAGCATGCACTAGTGATTGCGATCAATTCTGCCACTTGCGTAGAACTCACTCCTTTCAACCATGATGCTTCCATGACATTCGCCTCTGCGCAAATCGCATATGCAGCTCACAAGGTACCCTCAGAATCTCACAAGCATGATCCATCCACAAACAACACATGATCTGATTCAGACAATGGAGTATCTTGGATATCAGGTCTTGGCTTTGTACACAATTCAGTCACATCCAGACAATTGTTAGACCTGGCACCATTGGCGTGGGTCTCCTCTGCATTTTTTACCTTTGCCTCCTGTGTTTTTGCTGTATGTTGGACTCCGTTTTGCTGGTCTAGATGCTTTGGGCACTTCGCCACTGCTGTTCAGTGCCAAAGTGCAAGTGCTCCCTTTGTGAATTGTTGTTATGGATTAGTGATTCCATGATTGGCATATTTGATTTACTTGTCAGACCCTGGTACTGTGCGCTGTGTGTGCCCAGGGCCTGTAAATCAAATGCTGCTAGTGGGCTGCAGCACTGATTGTGCCACCCACAGAAGCAGCCTGCAAAATGTAACTCTGGCCTGCCATTGCAGAGCCTGTGTGCAGTCTGGGACTGCCATGTCAACTTGGCAAGTGCACACACTTGCCAGGTGGTTCAAAGGGGCAATAGTATCAGCCACACAACCTTCTTTTGTCCGTGATGCAACCAATAAGTCCTCTATGTATTGCACCAAAACTGAGTTATTAGGCATTACTATGACTCCAGACATTTTTTCAAGATCTGCTTAAAGATTGAGGGGCTTTCTGTATGCCCTTGAGGAACTCGGCACCATGCCAAGACACGGTTTATGAACCAGAATGCAAATAAATATTGGCTATCTGGATGCAAAGGTATCGAGAAAAAAGCTTGACACAAGTCAATCACCATGAACCATTGTACTTCACAAGCAATTTGATATAGAATCACAGCTGGGTTTGGCACTATTGGACAACATGGTATTACAATCTGATTAATTTTCCTAAGGTCCTGCACTATTCTATACTTTCTGTTAAGTTTGCGAATTCCCATAATAGGTGAATTGCAAGGGCTCCCTAAAATTTCCTTTAGCATGCCTTGTTCAATAAGCATCTCAATCACAGATGTTACTCCTGCATTTGTCTCAGGACTCATTTTGTATGCAGGTGTTCTCAGAAACTCTGCATTTTGTTTTACAGTAATTTGTATTGCAGCCACTCCTTTCATCAGCCCAATGCCTTTACCTCAAAAATCCCATACTTCAGACAGCACTGTAGCTCTCAATTCATTTAGCAAATCATTCGCTGTAAACAAGGGATACAAATCATTCACTTCTGTCCCCTGCCGTGCCATTTTAAAAACAACATCCTCGTCTTTTGTATGAAAAACTATTCCGTCATGTGAACAATAGATGGAACAGTTCATCTTACAAAGTAAATCCCTGCCTAACAAATTAACTGGACTAGTGTCACACACTACAAATGTGTGTAAATCTTGGACAACTCCAATCTGTACCATCATAGGTCTGATCACTGAGGTTCTTATCAATTTATTTGAAACTCCTGCAACTTGGATACTTTCTCCCGAGAGGGGTAGGTTTGGAATTTCCACAGTTCTCACAACCGAACGAGTAGCACCAGTATCAACGAGAAACGTAATAGTGTTTCCGTCAACTTCGCCATCCACATACGGACCGTTCTGATCTACCTCTAGACATGCGCCAAGAACGCACTCCTCCTCCCCCCTCATTCACCATCATTGAGATGTATCTGAATCACTTCCATCCAACTGTACCAAGTACTGCGAAGCCACCTGCACATTCGAATTTGACTGATCACTTGTATGGATCCCACATTCGCACTATATTTCTGCAATTGACCATTCACATTTTGCATAGGAGCTTGAGGTATTCGCTGATTCTGTCCTCTACCTGCTGACATTTGCTGATTCTGAATTTGCTGCATCTGATTTATTTTCATCTACTCCCGCATCTGTAAATTCCAAATCATTTGAATTCACCTGAATACTCTTACACTTGCGCTTCCAATGCTTGATCTTGCCGCACGCATGACAAGGAAACTTCTTCTTCAATTCCTCTATATTTCCACCTCGACCTCTTCCTTGCGGAATCGGTATCATATTTGTCACTGTATTTCCATTTGATACTACACTTCTCATTCCAGTAGTAGTCTGACCATGTCCCTGACAACCTCCTGTAAAATCCACATTTGTATTCATTAACCCTCCTTTCTTTGCTGCTTTCATCTGAGCCAACATCAATTTCTCTTTTATCTTTTTATGACGTGAATCAATGTCATCACCACAATACTTCGCATAAGGAAGTATTTAATCAATTGACTTGCTCTGCCAACAGATTAAATGCTGCTGTATCATTGCACTAATTTCTGGTCTTAATCCATATACAAACCGATATACAAAGTGACCCATGTCTTTTTCCGAGACACTCTCAATACCACTGTACTGTTTAAACACCTGTAAAAGCCTTTCATAATACGCATGCACTGATTCTTTTAATTCCTGTCTAGCCCTGTCAATTTTTACCCAATCCGTTTCTTTTGGTGAAATCTTCTCTTTCAAATATGTAATTACCTGATTATACTTTTTCATGAGTTCCTCAGATGGTGCTCCTGTCTTTGGATCTCTCGGATACTCCTCTTTTGGACAATCTATTTCAATTTTACACTCGACCTACAAATCAGTCGGAACCACAATATCAAATAAGCCATCCAAATCTTTCCACAAAACTTTTGAAACCTTGACAAACCTCTCTACTTGCTTATACCATTCCAGTAGCTTCTCTCGTAACCTGGGAAAATAATTTGTGAATGATAATATATCCTGTCTCGACCATGGTACATGAACGAACCCAGGTCCAGGTACCTCTCTCATTGGGTATACCATTGCATCTGCCATGACGGTCTCTGTTTCTCTCACTGGGTACAAAGGTAAAGCTACCGAAGCTATCACCTGATCTTCTTTTCTTTTTGCCCATCTTCCTTCCCATTTATCCACATCACCCCATTTCTTTAGAGTGTTAATCAACTCCTTAATCTGTAATCGCTTCCCTGAAACATTCAAACTCTCAAAATCTTTATAGCTAAAATCCAGTCGATATGTTTTTTGAAAAGCCTTTGACTTTTCTATGTCAACTCCATATGTTCATGCTACCTCAGCAAATTTCTCATGTGTATTCTTTGCTTTCCGTGTAATATCTTTACACATGAACAATAGTTCTTCATCCCGATATTTACTTAATCTTTCTGGACTTATTGTACCTAGAATCATTTCTTCCAATTCTACCTTCAATTTACTCACATCTATACTTAAACAATCATTTTGCAAACTACAACCAGGTGCTATTTCTTTAATCCCCTCATCTATTTCTTCTGGAGAAGGTCCCAATGATGTTTGCGTACCACCACTTGTTCCACCTGTCTTCGACCCCCCTGTTGATGGTGTCACTCGTCTTTCTGCTTGTAACAGCCTTTTCGGATCTATATGTATTCCTCTTTTTGGAGTTTCTACTGATCTCTCTGAAATATGAATCAATGGTTCTAATTCTTCTTCTACATTATCGTTCACATTCGTACCTCTTTTTTCATTTAACCCTTGATTTGGTACACCCATTCTCCTCACATCTGTTTGAATATTGTCTATATTCTTATTCTGAATCTAACGATTATGTACTTGTGGAACTACCTGTCCATTATTGTACACTGGAACAATAGGACCAATTGTAACCGGAACTGATAAAGCATCTGGACTCATAGGTGTCATCATTCCAGGCAACTCTTCTCTATTTGGAATCTGATTTTGTTTATTCCCTAACATTGTCTTCTCTTGTGTCGATACCTCATGCACTGTTGATGTTGGAGCACTCCGAATTAATTCAGACCCTGTAATATTCTGTTCCTCATGATAAGGTGGAGGTCTGTTCAATAACAGCTCATCCAAAAATTCTTCGTCATAATCATCAGCTCCTTCTTCGACTAAATCAGTGCTTTTAGTTTTTGATTCTTCTACATTTTTCTTTTTCTCTTTACATTTTTCTCCCTCTCCAGTTTCAGCTACCAAAACTGGATACATTTGTGAAGCTAGAGCAACCTCCTTTCTCCACATTTTCTTGTGAGCATCCCATTTTGCCTCAGTGTATCTACTCACTGCATTTCTGTATCTCGACTAACCCTGGGCGGTAAAATCCGCTCCGCTCGCCGAGTTTGCGGATTTTTGGCAACTCCGCGTTCCGCGTAGAACGCAGTGTTACTGAAAACTCTGCGCTCCACAACGGAGCGGAGGTTTTTTTTGTTCGCGCGTTCAAAATGCGTTTTCGCGCACGTGGGAGCGACTTACCGGGATGCCTGCGTTCGCCAACGAGATTTCCTATCCGTTCGCGTGCGCCACGAGATTTTGTTAGCCGGCCGCACGGTCCCGCGAGAGTCTGCGATCGCGAACACATCATTCGGACGCACCATCGGACTTCCGGTGGAAGTTTCGTGAAGATCGCAATGCCGAACACGCAGAATTTGCAAGCTGGAGAAGAATATCTCTCGAGCAGCATAAAACCATCTCGAAAATGCTGATTTGGATGAAAAAAACTCCTCAGATTGACATTTGGCTGTACTTTTTTGTGCAAGGAGTCCTTTTTCTTTTTTTCTTATTTTTTGAAGAGGAAGGAAGTGCCCCAGTG
This sequence comes from Calotriton arnoldi, assembly GCA_963921515.1. Lineage (NCBI taxonomy): Eukaryota > Metazoa > Chordata > Amphibia > Caudata > Salamandridae > Calotriton > Calotriton arnoldi. Next base: position 467,443 of record CAWUFW010003295.1, read on the forward strand.
TCTCCAACTTCCTGTTCCTGTCCAGCAGGCTCCTCCCAGTGCTTTGTCCATCTCCTGTTCACTTTTCATTTGGATTTGGAGCTGGAAGGATCCCTTTTTTTGTCTGCTGCATCATATATCATTGGATTTTGAGGACTTTGGGACTTGAGATTTCACGAGTAAGTTGGAAAATTGGTGTTGGTTTTGTTTGATGGGGGCATTGCACCTACATTTGTTTGTACCTTTTCATTGTTTTTTTTCAATGTATTTAGGAGGGTTAGTCCATCAACTTCTTCTTCAAGCCCCCCTTCTGATGATCTAGATGCCACTTGGAAGCCACCAGCTCAGTCTGAGAGTGAGGCACGCCACAAGACAAGGCTAGGGAAAAGGAAGGTTCTAGAAAGCCTTAGAGTTATGGAGGTAGATGTAGAAGAGGAGGATGATGACGAGCCAGTCATCATGAACATCACTCCCGCCCCAGTGGAGATGGAAACCGACATTATTACCCCATCCCAAATTGCTGTGAGGGATGTGGCACGGATACCACCAACACAGGTAACACCAACACCACCTCCAGCTTCCATATTTGCATTTGCAAAGGCCCGGCAGGGACCTACATCCAGCACAACCACCACCTCAGTAGGTAGTGGTACTGCACAGAGTCAAATTCCAGGCACACCCTCCAGTTCATCCGGCATTGCAAGTGGCACCTCCACCAGCGCAAGAAAGTTCACCTCCCCAGTTTGGAACTTCTTTTCGGTTAGCAGTAAGGAGGAGAACGTTGCTATATGCTCAATTTGCCGACATAGTGTTAGTCGGGGTAAGCTTGGTACAAGCTATGGTACGGGAGGCCAAACAACCCATCTGAAAAAACACCACTTGATCCGGTGGGAGGAACACCTTAAAGGCCTAAAAAGTAAAACTGCACCCATTGCTGTTGGTGTGGATGAAGAAGTAGAAGAAGATATGCTCACGGTGGAAGGTGAACAAGAGGGAGACATTTTCTCTGGTACACAAAGTAGCCCTGTCCCCAGCAGTGCAGTGGTACCACTACCGCCCACATCGTCATCATCCTCAGCAACATCTCAGTGGCACCGTAGTAAGAGTCAGGCTGAGCCTGAGACACCAAGGCAACAGAGTACTGCAATGAAAAAAGTGCGTAGTTGAGCCTAACAACATCTGGGTTCAAGAAGTCACCTGCATCAGCGGCACCAGAAAGGAAAAAAATCCTGGCTACCATTGTCAGCATGCTTAGGTCGGAGGGGCTGTACGAACGCAACCACCCAACGGCACGTTTGTACAATGCGAAGCTGGCGAAAATGTTAGCGCTGGACCTTCTCCCTTTTTCTTTTGTGGAAGGGATGGGTTTTCTGGAATTTGTGACAGCCATCTGCCCAAAATGGAAGGTTCCCAGCTGGTCTTATTTCGGCAGAGTTGCTGTTCTAGCACTACATCATGACGTGCTGGAATTGCTTGGACAAGCTTTGCAGCAGAGTGCTGTTCACAAAATCCACCTGACAACAGACATGTGGACCAGTTGCCAAGCCACTGATTACATGTGCATCACTGCACACTGGATCTCTTTTGTGGGGGTTAGAGAAAAGATATCTGCAGCAGGTGTTGTTGACACTGCTGAGATTTTTAATGCCACTCGTAAACATGCAACTGTAGCCATGTTCGACGTGGAGAAATCTCATACTGCTGCAAACATTTTGGAAGAGTTTAACAGCAAGGTCTTTGAATGGCTGCACCCAAGAGGGCTTAACATTGGTTTTGTTGCCATGGACAATGGCAGTAATATAGTTAAGGCCATGGGCACTGGTGGCTATTTCAGGGTCCTGTGTTTGGCGCACTGCATTAACATCATTGTTCAAGACCTTCTGAAAAAAGAAGACCAAGTCAGCAACTTCTTGACCACCTGCAGAAGAATATGCACACATTTCAGCCATTCTTTTAGTATTAAATCATTTTTATTGATGGCATATAGTGCAGAGAACCAAATTAAGGTGCCTACAACCCAATGGGCCGGCCCAGCATAGTCAGAATATGCAAATCAAGGTATGATGTGGGTATGAATTCTGGACGTTAAACACAGCAAGCCGCCTACAACCCAACAGCGTCTGAAAGAGTGTAGTAAGCGGTAACCAATGTTGAAGGCAGCCTATGAAGCAGGCGAGAACCAGGGCGGCTCTGGAGCTGTGAGATGATCCCGTAAGGGCTGCAGGTACTCTGGAATAGACCACGTATAAACCATTAACAGAACAATAAACTAACACATAGAAACTATAAAAACCCCATTTAAGCCTTCGCCCGCCCCCCACCCCGTCTCCTCAGTGAGCTGATCGAAAAGAGGAAGGGGAATCGACAGCGCGTGGTCCTGGGTGTTGTTCGAGGCCTATCGCCACGGGAAGTGGCAAGGGGCATGTGGCGCGCGCTCTCATGGGAGGACAGAGACGTCATCAGGGATCAGTTTCAGAATGCGGAGGTATTGTGGGCAGGACAATTCTCGGAATTCTGTAGTGAGAATAGTTAGAAAGGGGGCCCACGTTTTGGCAAAGGCTTCACTCTTCCCAGCAGCTGCCATAGAGAGCTTCTCCATTGCCAGGAGGTTCCAAAGTTGGTGCACCCAGTGTTTGTGCTCCGGGACCCGGTCTGATTTCCACCTTGCCAAAATGACCCTAAGTGCAGCGTTCAGCGTAAGCGCCATTTGTCTCCCCCTAAGCGAACGCAGAGGAAAGGTGAGTGCATTTGGGAGGCCTAAAAGTGTGTACGCCGGGGGATGAAGGTATTAAAGGCAGCATCAATGTCATCCAGAATCTGTTCCCAGTAGCGAGTCAGTTTGAGGCAGTGCCAAAGCAAATGAATCAGAGTCCCTGGGTTACCACATCTCCGCCAGCAGAGGCCATCACATTGGAGTTGCCATTTAGCTAGCCTAGCAGGGGTATAATACCAATATGTCGCGATCTTAAAGGCAGTCTCTGTGTGGCTCGAGGAAAACGTAGTGTGATGCGTGCGGTAAAAAATATCCTCCCACTTTTTATCTGATAGCTCGCGTTCTAGTTCTATCTCCCATCGCTTCTGACCCGCAGTGCATTGTCGAGGGAGGGCGGAGGAGAGGAAGGAATACATTTCCGAGATGAGGTGCTTGTCGTCTTTCTTGGACATTAGCCATTTCTCGAATGGTAACCACGGGCGAAGTGCTAAGGGGCGCACCGCGGAGTCCGAGATCCAGTGAGTCATCTGGGAGTGCAAGTACAGGTCGGTCGTGGACAGGTTGTAGTCCGATTGAAGTTCCCTAAAGGGGATAAGGCCTCTGTGATCGAAAAGGTGCCCCAATCGTTTACAGCCCCCTTCAATCCATCATGAGGCAGCGCCGTTATTCATTCCCGGCTGGAAGGCAGGGTTCATGAAGAGCGGCGTCATGGGAGAGGGAAATGTGGTCAGGTTTGCCCTACGGGAGACTTTGTCCCAAGCAAGCAATGTGGGGCGCGTAACAGGGGAGGAATAGAGGCCCCAAGCGCGGTCCGGTCTCGGCATCCATACGTCGCGCCAAATATGATGGCCCGCTACCGTCTGATCCATGAAGACCCAATATTTCTCTGTCATGGGGCGGATCCACTCTACCAAGAACCGCAATTGTGAAGCGTGGAAATATTGCGTAAGATTAGGGAAGGCTAGGCCACCCAATTTCTTAGCGCGCTAAAGCTGCGTTTTTGACAGACGCGGTGCGGTTGGGCCCCAGACAAATCCCTCTATTGCCGATTGCATCTGTCGCAAGATGTGTGGGGGGGGTTCTAGTGGCAGTGTTTGGAATAAATACAGGGCCCGTGGCAGTACGTTCATTTTAACCACAGACAGTCTCCCTAACCAAGTCAGAGGGAGGCGGCGCCAACGAGTCATATCTGCTCGAATCCGTTTCAGGAGGGTCGAGTAATTCCGCTCTGCCGTCTGTGCCAAGCTTCTGTGGAGGACCAGCCCTAGATAGGTAATGCCTTCTGACACCCACTCGAAGGTAAAGCTATTGCGGAGTGTGCTCACCGTCTGCGGAGCGGCAGTGAGATTGAGTACTTGTGATTTCATCATGTTGATTTTAAACCCGGAGAACTGACTAAACGTTTGAAGGTCGTTCACAATAGCCGGCAGAGAGGTCAGCGGCTGTGCCACCGAGAAAATGAGGTCGTCCGCATATAGGCTAATAAGGTGGTGGTCTAGGCCGAAGGGGATGCCGCGTGCAAGGGGGTTGTCGCGGAGTCGTTGGGCTAGCGGCTCCATATAGAGGGCGAAAAGTAGGGGCGAGAGGGGGCAGCCCTGTCTTGTACCGCGCCCTACGTCAAAGTGGGCAGAGAGGACTCCATTGACCCGTACCGATGCCTGGGGCGTGCTATAAATACTCCCGATCCAGTTCCGGAACCTCGGCCCCAATCCAAAATGCTCGAGTGTCGCGAAGAGATACGACCAATGTACGCGGTCGAATGCCTTCTCCGCGTCAATTGCCAACAGAAGGGCTTCTTCTTTTGACCGGTGCACCTTGTCGATTAGGTGACATATACGTTTGGTATTGTCCCCACATTGCCGTCCCACGATGAAACCGGATTGGTCCGGGTCTACAAGACCCGGCATATGGGGGTTGAGTCTGTACGCTAAGATGCTAGAGAAAAGTTTTGCATCTATGTTCAATAGTGAGATTGGACGGTAGGAACTGCAAAGTTCCGGATCTTTGCCCGGCTTGAGGATAACCGTAATAGAAGCTTGCAGCATGGATGGGGTGAGGGATCCGGTGTCCGCGAAGGAGTTAAATAAGCGGGTTAACAACGGGGCGAGTTCGACGCAATAAGTTTTATAAAAAAGGGCACTAAAGCCATCGGGCCCTGGGGCCTTCTGTAACTTCAGCCGCGCAATTGCAGAAATCACTTCTTCTATGCGGATGGGCGAATCCAAAGCTTCGGACTTGCCCGCCGGCAAAGGCGTCACCGCAGCACCGCCGAGGTATAGAGAGGGATCAGGGCATAGGGAAGGATCAGCAGTGTAGAGAGAGCTATAAAAGGAGCGAAAAGACGAGACTATTTCGGCGTTACCGGAGATAGATCGTCCGGAACCGTCGTGAAGCGTCGCCACCGAGTGGGCTTCCTGTTGGCTACGAAGGCAATGCGCTAGCATGCGGCCCCCTTTGTTGGAGCCCACAAAATATTTGTACTTCAAATGAACCACCGCGTGTTCTGCTCGGTCTAGGTCTAGGCGTCAGAGCTGGAGTCTCTCCTTCTCCAATTGCCGCCAAACTCGGGGGGCGCCTGTGCGTTTGTGTATGGCCTCAAGTTCCTTTACGGACGCCTCTAGATCAGCGCATTTCGTCTGTCTAGTTTTATTCTCGAAGGCCGCCTTCGCTATGAGAGTCCCTCGCACCACCAGTTTAAGCACCTCCCAGACCGCGGAGAGCTGTGTGTCTTCACGATCATTAATCGCGATATAGTCCAAGATGCATCGCCTAGTGTCCGCGACTACATCAGGAGATCTAAGCAGTGAGTCTCGCAGGCGCCAGCGTGGCGTAGTGGCAGAGCGTTCAGCAGGAAAGCGCAGGGATAGGGTAATATGCGCGTGGTCCGAGAGAGCCCTAGCCTCGATAGTGGAACCTGTAATTAGGGGCCAGGCCGCTGAAGTAACTAGGAAATGGTCAAGCCGAGCATACGTCTTGTGCGCAGCCGAGTAGTAGGAAAAGTCCCTTTCCGTTGGGTGCAAGCAGCGCCAGGCGTCCCTAATCCCTGCATCGCGCAATCAGTCCTTACCCGTCGCTGTATGGGCGCCCGCACCCCCTGAGCAAGAACTTCCCCATTCATCACCAGGTTGAGGTCACCGCCTATTATCACTATAGCATCAGGAGATTGCAAGACCTCGGAGCAGGCGTCGATCAGGAACTTCTCTTGCCGTTCATTGGGGGAGTAAATGGAGGCAATCGTGCATGTGGAGGTACCGACCTGGAGCCGCAGAGCCAAGAGACGCCCTTTGATCTCTGCTACGGTCCCCAATACTGAGCCCTTAAAGTGCCTAGCAATTAGTATGGCAACCCCACCCCGTTTGTTATTGGTCGAGGACCAGTGCTGGGGAGGGAAATGGCCATGGCGCATACGGTGAGTGTCAGTGTGAAGCAGGTGGGTTTCTTGGATGAGGCATATGTCCCCCCCGGAGTTTTCTAAGAGGGGTAATATCGCCCTACGTTTAACAGGGTTGTTAAAGCCCCGGGCATTGAGACTAATGATTTTAAGCTCCAGGTGGGGGAGTGTAAATCAGAGAAGCGCTAGGGGGGAGCAGTCCCTCTCTCGGGGGGAAAAGCAGCATCAAAGAAATGGTAGAGGAGGATAGACAAACTTGCAGAGGCCCCTTGTGCATAAGTGACCGAGGAACTCACTGAGGAGACGACCCACCCTGCCCCAAAACAGATAACAAAACCCCAAAAACGAAACATCTGTAAAAACAACTCCTGTATCTGGCCGCACCGGGGTCGGCCGATCACTGTCGAACAAGGAGATAGCCCGCAACAGTGCGGGAGTGACTCATGTCCGTCTAAAGGGTACAGTTCGAGGGAGTGGTGGCGAACCAAGTCCATGTAAGTGGGGAGGTGCCGATCCTCCGGCCCGCTCGAGAGAAGGGCCCCAACATCGTACAATATCAGAGAGTCAGGCAGGGGAGGTATTAGCTGGGCTGTTTGTCAGCGAGGCCAGAACATTTTCCCTCTCCCGTGCTCGAGCGGCCGCATCCGGCCCATGATACGGTGAGGAAGGCTTGCCCACAGTGTGCCAACGATCCGGCCTGTCGCCGCGGGGCGTAGAAGTTTTCTGTGGACGGGACGTGGTTGAAGGCAGGAGGCCTAAAAGATCTGAGGCTTCTTGGAGAGATCGCAGCTGGCGCAGTTTCCCCTCAAATTTAAAGATGATACGGAAGGGATGCCCCCAGGGGTAGGGGATCCCCTTCTCCCTCAGGTGTTGTGTAATGGGCCTGAATTCTCGCCGTTTGAACAGGGTGACTGCAGAGAGGTCCTGATAGAGTGTCGGAGCAAAGCCCCGAAATTGCAGGGGGTGTGAGTCTCTAGCTTTGCGGAGAATAAGCTCCTTCAATTGGAAGTTGTGGACACACGCCAGGATGTCCGGGGGTGGCGCCGCATCTTGGCGGTGGGGCCCACTCGATGCACTCTGTCAATTTGGATCTCGGTGGTATGTTCCGGGCCTAGGATATGACGAAACAGTGCTTGTACAAATCCACCAATGTCGCCTTCTTCCGCTCCCTGCTTCACTTCACGGATGCGAACATTGTTGCGGGGGGAACGGTTCTCAAGGTCCTCCGCCTGTCCCTGTAGTTGGAGGTGCTGTTCTTTGAAGAGAATAATTTTCTGTTGTAACCCCTCAACTTCCTCGTCACGGCCATTTTCGTGCTCCTCCAGGGTCGCAACTCTGTCGCCTATCTCCGAGATGTCGCGGCGGACCTCGCGGAGGTCTACCGCCAGATGGTCTTTGAGCTCCTGGAGGTCCTCCTTGAGCGCTGAAAAGAGCGAGGTCATAAAGGCCTTTGTGGCCGGTGCGTCCGCTCCCTCCGTCGCCCCCACAGCCGACTCCGAGCCCTGACTGACCACCTTGGGCTGTAGCTTGTCTCTGACCGAACGGTCCTTTCTCGGTCGTCCCGCCGCCATGGCGGTCCGCTGCTCAGGAGGCCCGACGCAGGGGGACTCTGTCACCGAGTGAAGCAGCAGGCCGTACAGTGCTGCCAGTGACGGGTGGGCCGAGTACCGGGGTTAGCTTGACAAGGCCTGGACCGTTAGAAGAATGTGTTCCCTGGAGCTGGGGTCAATCTTGCGGGAGGGGCTTATGGACCGCACCCATAGGCCTGCGGGACGTATGATGGAGTGCAGCAGCCAGGCACACGATTGGGTAGAGCCCGGTTCCTCTGTATTGCCATTGCCCCAAGGTCAGCGGCGCCGCTTGAGCCTAATGCGGTGTCCAGTATCCAGGAAGTCGCGACAGGCAAACGTGACTCGGAGGGGGGCTCACCTCACCCCCTGGAGGGATCAACAATGCCTGGGCAACCGTCAGTGACAAGAGCCCAAACTGTGGACACCGGGGGCGGATAGCAACCCTCCCTCAATTGACACAAGGGTGTTGTAGAGTTGGAAGCTCAGGGCCGCCTTCAGGGGCTATGTCTGGGCAGAGGCGGTCAGGACGTGCAGGAGGGAGGTCACCAACTGGACAGAACTGCACCGTCGAGTAGTGGGCCCGGGGGTAAGTCCCACCCCAGGCAGTAACCAAAGGCAGTGGCGGGCGCCCCTGCCGCTTCACAGTTCGGCGGTCCGCGGGCCTCGTTCTGGCCTCAATATGGGTCCGCAGGAGGGGCGGCACGCCTCTGAGGAGGAGAGAAGGCCGCTGAGCACCGCACGGGCCGTGCCGCCAAGAGGTGGGCTCGGGCGCAGGACTCGACCCCGATAGGGCTGCAGCAAGATGGCGGGCACACCCGCTTCCTCAGCAGTCGCAGTGTGCGGGCCACGGGTACCGATCCCCGTCCCGAAGCAGACCCGTGCCAATCAACCCAGGCGACGGTGGGAGGGCTCCGCTCAATCCCCGGGCCCACCGAAACCGCCCCCGGCACCAATCCCCCCCAGCAGCGCCCAGGGTCAGTTAAACTCCCCGGTGGAAGCAAGGCGACGGGATGCCGCGCCCGGGAGGCCACCGTGGGAGCACCCGGGGAGGCAGCGCTGCGGTGTGGCAGGTACCTGGAGCGCACGGGGCGGATGTCCAGCCAGCAAGGTCCCTGAGTGTCTGCTGGGCTCAGCGGGGCGATCCGATACAGGGTCCAGGCCACACCGCTACGGGCCTCGGCCGTTGATCTCCGGGTCCCACCACGCATGCGGCAGGCCCGCGGCACCACACAGCGCGCAGCAGGAATATAGCGGCCAGTCGGGTCCACCGGAGGCGATCCCCCAGGTCAGTCGATCGATACCGGGGTCCGCCGCCCATCAAAGCTCTGGATGGGGTGCTGTAGTTAGGCTTTAGTTCTCGGCGGGCAGGAGCAATCGCAAGGCACGTCCTATGCGGTCGCCATCTTGGCCACGCCCCCCTCAGCCATTCTTTTAAAGCCCGGAAGCAGCTGAGGATCATTCAATGTGCGCATAGAGTGCCAGTCAAAGCACTCATCCAGGAGGTGCCAACACGTTGGAACTCAACTTATTACATGCTTGATTGTCTGTTTGAGCAGTACAGACCAATCAATAAATATGTCATGCAAAGACTAGGGGATGCTACTGTGAAAGGCATGACCGTTGAGATGGACCAATGGGCCTAGTTAAATGCCTGACAGAGATGCTACTTCCTTTTGAGCTCTTCACACGTGAAGTCAGCAAGGAGGACTGTACTATGGGCCAACCTATCCCATTGTTGCACATGCTAGAGCAATAGCTGAAGGGGGTGTCTGCAATGTACGCAGGTGTGGAGGAAAAAAAAGAAGCATATGAGTTGGTGGAGAGCTTAGCCCTTCGCTTAGCTGAAAATACAAGGGTGCAAACTAAGATTGTGTCGGCCAAACATTACATTTCTGCCACAATTCTGGATCCACGGTGCAAAGCAGTACTGAACACTAAGATATTAATTCCTTTTTCAGAAGTGGATGTTGCCAAGTACAAAACTTGGATAGCTGAGGCAGCCAGTGACTTTGAAAAAGAACGGCTGGGAATTAGAGGCACGCTACTCCAGCCCACAACAAGTACTGCAGGGCAGCCGGCGTCAAGTTCAACTTCAGAGCCTGAGGGCAGTGCGTTTGGCTCACAGCAGTCAAAAGAACCATCAACAACAGCAAGAACAGAATCATCAGCCCCAGTAAAATCGGCACAGGAATGGTTTCTACAGCAAGGGTTTGTTAGGTCCAGTGCTGATGCAAAGGCAAAAGAGGCCGAGCAAAGTGGAGCACCCCTGAGCATTGAGCGGATGGTCCAGACCTATCTGGATGACCCAACAGAGGTCTACATTGATCAGAACCCATTGCTGTATTGGTATGGGAATAGGCGCCAATGGCCAGTGCTCAGCAGGCTGGCGATAAACTATCTGGCCTGCCCTGTCGCAAGTGTCTCTTCTGAGCGTGTTTTCAGTGCTGCTGGTGCCATTGTAACAGTGAAAAGGACCAGTCTCTCGCCCAAAAACGTGGAGAGGTTAACCATGATCAAAATGAATCAGAACTTTATATCACCGAGTTACACAATACCTGAAGCTCAGCAGGAAGATGAGGACAGTGACTTAGGTGACGGAAGTAGTGTGTTAGATGATGACCTACTTCTGGTTGACCCACCAGAGTTTGAGGGCGAGCTCTACTTCCCTGACAACTAGGCTTTCAACTTGTTACTTTCTTTCTTCCTTATTTACTTTTATTATTTGTGTGTGTCTCTGTCTTTCTGGTTCGAATCACATTCACAACAAATCCATCACCACCTTCTTGTCTTTATTGCCGTATTGGAGTTGCAGCTGTGTGCATTTATTAAAGAAGTCCACTCCTCCGACTCCTGCTCCATCCTGACTCGCCCCTTAATCCATTTCCCTCAAGCCGGACATTGGATGGAGAATAGTACAAGAAATGTTGCCTCATCGAGTCCCTCCAAAAGTAGTGGAACATGAATATAGCTATCCTCCTTTCCGAGCCGAGAGGGACTGCCCCTTAACTTAAGATGAGAACAGGTAATGAATGATGGCATGCATTGGACGCTGACTCTGAGTGATTGGTGTTTGTGTTGTTGTTGTTGTGCATGAAGTGTACTAGTATTTAATCTATACACTAAAAGTGACTCAAGTCAATGTTTCCCTTCTTGTTGTTTAATAACAAAATTGTACTTCTACTGCAGGCCGATCCATTGCATTTTTGAATATGGAATCTAGACTCACTCGGTACACTACACCATGATGATGATGACGAGTACTCTTCGCAGTCAGTCAGTAGGATCGGAGATGATTGATGGAATAACTCTGATCGTTTCATGAAGTGGCATAAAACAAAGGTAAACAGGTCAACAACAACCACAGCAGACCTACATGTCTGTGTAGTGGTGGAGTTGAGTGTAGTGGTTAACATGACTGACAGCGGTGCATTGATTTAGTTAGTTACTCAATTTGGAAAATGCTATGTTGCTGTATATGTGTGCTCTGTCTGAATCAGTCAAAATCTAAGCTAAGTGGAGGTTGGGTGGGCGCCGTGGGCCTGCTCTGTCCTGTTGCTGTTGTAGGTTAATGCTGGAAACAGGGTAGAAATGATTTAGCCATGCCGCCTCTGAAAGTGTTTGCACTCCTCCGTAATTTATGCATTTTTTTTCTCCTTGATTTTTCAATATCCCTTTTGTTTTTCCATCTACACTTACAGGCCGGCCTTTACCCTGTGCTAAACAGAAAAAAACAACTCACACTCACCTACCAATCCGCATTTGCCAGGCAAGCAGTGGCACCCAAGATTGACGGACGCAGCGTCCATGGAAGGGAGGACCAAGAGGAATGCCGAGATGCAACTCCCCAATTTGACCAGGATAATACTGTAACTTTAGTATCATTCATCATCTTTTAATTAATTTGATTCATTTTTTCTCTTCAATCATTATGACTGTGTGTTGTTGTTATTATGTTTGCTCTTTGCTTATAATTGATTCCTACAGCTATTTTTTAATTTTCTTTGCTAGCTTTAAAACGAAGCCCGGTACAACAGAACATAAAATGTATGTAATTTGGGTCTCTCTGAGGGCAGACAGGCAAGGCAAATTGCATAATAATAATTAATAATATACTGCTGCCCTGTACTGTCTACTAGTCTAGTTAGTAAGTACTACTTATCATTATTCCTTAACCATCAAGTCATCATCATGCATGCATTTCCTTTTTCTCCCTTAACAGATTTATGAATATGATGGTCGTCTGCCAAGATTGTGTGTGTTGTGTTGTCCATGTGTAGTGTTTGTTTTTGTCAAACCTTTCCCTCAAATACCCCTTCCCAACCATTCATCAAACCCTAACCCTCTTCCCCCGGGCTGTGTGATTTATATTGAGGTGTGACTAAATTAAATTTACACCAATAATTGATCACACACTTGCTGGGGCGGATGTGGTGAAAGCAACACTAATTCAATTTCAACAAGGCAGGGCGAGGATCTTCTTCTGCTTGTCCACCCATGCTCAGTATTTGCAAGTCAATTTTTTTCCAAATGAACATAATCCATCATAAATTATAATTAATTGCCGGCATCGATTGGATTCATCATCCTTACACAGCACTAAAGGTTACGCTTGTCCACTTCATACGTCTGTCGAGTGACTCGAGTCAACTACAATTTGTAACTGTTACTTGTTGTACTAGGCTATCTCCGCCACCATTATGTTTTATTTTACTTTAGCATTGCTAATCATTATTATGGTTTCTTGTTTGGCAGTCTTCTTCTTTTGTACTGTACTGTACTTCGTTCTACTACTCCTTCCAGAGTCTCCCTCAGGCGACTGACTGTCTCATTTTCTTTTTTTGCAAATGCTACTGCCAGTGTCTACTACTACCACCACCACCATGGCATCTTGGGAAACCAAACCATCATCACCATGCAGCCATTGCTGTGCCTAAGTTTAAACATCAATCACAGGTAAGAGAAGAAGTTTTGGGGAGGCATAATTAATAATGGAAATTAATTCATTAATTCACACACCCACACCCTTCCGAGTCCAGTTGCAGACTGCATAGACTAGGAGGAGAGACTGACAGTGCTAGTAGAACAAGTCACTCAGTGAGGGTACCGCATCGATCTGTTCGTGCGTTACAAAATCGGCAGATTATTTAAATCAAAAACTGGCTGCGGCCCTGCAGCAGCAAAGGAAACCGTGTGACGTAAAAGAGTAACCCCCCCACAAAACATTTACATCGTATGTAAAGTTTAAGTATAAATATAATTTAATCCCCTAACAAAATAAACTAATGTAAAAAATCCCACAACACCTGACCCACCCCTCTCCCTAACCCCAACCAATGTCTGTTGAATTCAAAAATTGTCCATAAACATAAACCCCAACTTTTCCCCAACCTACGCCCAATGGCCACCCACCAAAAAAAGAATAAAAAAGGGGCAATCCAACGGGATCTCTTATTGGCGGGCTCGCTTGTTACCCGCCAGGACCTCCTTCATCTGCTCCTCTAGGCGTGCCATTCGGAGGAGCATGCGGCGCTTGAATGCTCGACAATTGCATCCACGGGGGGCAGCAGTGTTGGATGAAGTGCGGCGGGCGGCTGCCAGACTGCGGCGCCGTACCACTGGAGGGGCCTGGCTGGGGCCCGGGGCATTGGAGGAGGCTGCAGCTGCTGCCGCTTCCTCCTCTTCCTCCGCCAGAGCCACCAGCCGCCGATATTCTGTGCAGATGGCCTCCAGCTTCCGGCGCCAGGCCTTGGCTGCCAACTCCTTCCGGTCTGTTTTTTTTGGTTGGGAAGGAGTAGTTATATCAAGAAAGAAAAAAGACTATTGTAACCAATATACTCTTAGCAAAACAGTAAGACAAATTAATTCTACACTTAGTGGCACAGTAGCACTAGCAAGCACAGTACATAACATTTGTGGTATCCTCCCACTTCTTCGGCCTATAACATTTGTGGGAGTTTCAGGCATTATACTAGCACAATGGACTCGAGTACACCAGTCTTCTTCTTCTCTCTTGTTCAGCTAAATTAAGTAACCTTGTTGTAGCCGGCATGCCAGCTCAGTCAGCTTGCGCCCAAGACAAACATACTCGTGACGCAGACTCACGTCACGTTATTTTTATTTACTACTGTCTGCAGGTGGGGAAGCTGACTACACAATCATCTTATTTTTCAATTATGGGTGGCCATACTCTCTGTTACATCAAGGGCAACTGCTCAATTTCACTTTCACCCTGCCCTGACTACTACAACAAGGCAGATGATATCTGATCCAAATGATCATTGATTATATATGGGACGATGAGGTACTTTGTTTTGATTGATTGTGTAACCATGCAGCCGATAGGCCACCCATGGCAGGCTGACACAGTCGAAAATAAATTAACATAGGTAGGGAGTGGGCCTCGGAGTCAGGCGCTTGATAACAACATACATACACAATATATATGCTGTGCTTGCAAACTACTGTGAGTCAAGGGAGTATTCTGAAAATACAACTTTGAATCAAAAACCTTGCAAAATAACAGTCCTGTGTTTCTCTTCCCAGCGATTTTTCCATTTATCAATCATTGCATTGCTCTTCTAGCCTTATATTTTTTTAATTCTAATCTTCTATTCTTCTTGGCTTTGCTACTCTGGCGTGGTTTATATTTCTTTTACATTCTCTTCAAAGACTCTTCATCCAGTGACAGTCAGTCTCCACCTATGCTATGATGATTGAATACCATCCAGGCATCCATCCATTCAAAGTAAACATGTCTATCATTCTTCTTAATCTCTCAACAAACCTTAGTTTGTTTCACCAACAACAAACATTTTTTTTTTTAACCACCACCCATGCGTCTTTCTTTCCTTGCTTGCCTTTGAGTTTGACCCCGGAGGATTCTTGCTATCACCCCCACAGTTTCACCCACCCAGGCAGGCATCTTTTCTTTCACCATCCACCCATCCAGGCTTCAACCACATATGCATCTGATTCCTATCAGCCACCTATGCATCCCACGTATCCTTCTCTGCCCGTCATATATATTACATCTCGCCCGTCCTTCCTCCTTCCATCCTTCTTTCCCTTTTCGTTCAACCCATCCATCAAGGTCATCTGACTCTTAGTCTTCTCCATAAAACTTTCCCAGCTGAGTTGAAGTCAGATAGAAGAGGCCATTAGTTACTTAACTCAACTGCTCCCGCCACTAATGCTATTGCTCTAATGCTAAGTAAAGGGTGTCTTCTTCTTCAACCGTTGTTCACAACAACTTAGTCTCTCTCATCAGTACAGTGTACACCCTTGCAGCGATTGTAATGTCAATAAGTAAGGAATATAACTTACCACCGCCCGCCACTGCTGCTGGCTCAACCCCTGCAGTCAATCAATCAATCAATCACGGCATTTATAGAGCGCGCTACTCACCCGGGAGGGTCTCAAGGCGCTGGGGGAGGGGGTAAGTTACTGCTCGAACAGCCAGGTCTTGAGCTGCTTCCTGAAGGAGAGATGGTCCTGGGTTCGCCGAAGGTGAGTGGGGAGGGAGTTCCAGGTCTTGGCTGCCAGGTAGGAGAAGGATCTTCCTCCGGCGGTGGCTCTGCGGATGCGTGGTACGGTGGCGAGGGCGTGGCTGGTTGATCGTAGCTGAGCGGGTGGGCGTGTAGAAGGTCATGCGGTTGTTGAGGTACTTGGGGCCCAGGTCGTGGAGGGCCTTGTGTGCGTGAGTGAGGAGTCTGAACGTGATTCTCTTGCTGACGGGGAGCCAGTGCAGGTCTTTCAGGTGTCCGGTGATGTGGCTGTGTCGGGGGATGTCCAGGATGAGTCGTGCGGAGGCGTTCTGGATGCGCTGGAGTCTTTTTGAAGTTTGGCTGTGGTTCCGGCGTAGAGGGTGTTCCCATAGTCCAGTCGGCTGGTGACGAGTGCCTGGGTGACGGTCTTCCTGGTTTCAGTGGGGATCCATCTGAAGATCTTGCGGAGCATGCGCAGGGTGTTGAAGCACGAAGATGAGACGGCGTTGACTTGTCTGGTCATCGACAGGGAGGAGTCCAGGATGAAGCCCAGGTTGCGTGCGTGGTCCGTTGGCTTGGGCGCGGTGCCCAGGGCCGGGGGCCACCAAGAGTCGTCCCAGGCGGAGGGTGATGAGCCCAGGATGAGGACTTCCGTCTTGTCTGAGTTCAGTTTAAGGTGGCTGTTCCTCATCCAGTCGGCGACGTCTCTCATCCCGTCGTGTAGGTTGGCTCTGGCGGTGGTGGGGTCGTTGGTGAGGGAGAGGATCAGCTGGGTGTCGTCGGCGTAGGAGATGATGTTGAGGTTGTGTTGGCGTGCGATGGCTGCGAGGGGGCTCATGTAGACGTTGAAGAGGGTTGGACTGAGTGAAGATCCTTGTGGAACGCCGCAGATGACTTCGGTGGCCTCGGATCTGAACGGGGGAGGCGGACTCTCTGGGTTCTTCTGGCGAGGAACGAGATGATCCATTCCAGTGCTTTCTCTCGGATTCCGATGTTGCTGAGGCGCTTCACTAGGGTGCGGTGGCAGACGGTGTCGAACGCCGCGGAGAGGTCCAAGAGGATGAGGGCTGCTGTTTCCCCGTTGTCGGTTAGGGTTCTGATGTCGTCGGTGGCTGCGATAGGGCGGTCTCGGTGCTGTGGTTGGCCCGAAACCCGGACTGCGAGGGGTCGAGGGATCCATTCGTCTCGAGGAAGGCGGCAAGCTGTCTGTTGACGGTCTTCTCGATGACTTTGGCCGGAAACGGAAGGAGCGAGATGGGACGGTAGTTCTTGAGGTCGGTGGGGTCCGCCGTTGGTTTCTTCAGGAGGGCGGTAAGCTCGGCGTGCTTCCAGCTCTCCGGGAAGGTGGCGGTGTGGAAGGAGGAGTTGATGATGTCCCGGAGATGGGGTGCGATGGTGGCGTCGGCTTTGTTGAAGACGTGGTGTGGGCAGGGGTCGGTTGGTGATCCGGAGTGGATGGAGTTCATCGTGCGGGTGGTGTCTTCGGTGCTGATCGGGGTCCAGTTGCAGAGGGTGGTGGTGGCGGGCGTTGGTTCGGCGGTAGGGTGCGTGGTCTGTGCGTCGAAGCTGTTATGTATGTCGGTGATCTTGCGGTGGAAGAACGCGGCGAGTGAGTTGCAGAGGTCTTGCGAGGGGTGATGTCGTTGTTTCCGGCGCTGGGGTTGGAGAACTCTTTGACGATGCTGAAAAGTTCCTTGCTGTCGTGGGCGTTGTTGTCCAGTCGTTCTTTGAGTGCCGACTTCTTGGTGGCACGGATCAGCTGGTGGTGTTTGCGGGTGGCGTGCTTGAGGGCGGTCCTGTTGTCTGTGGTCTGGTCGAGTCGCCAGGCTTTCTCGAGAGTGCGGCAGTTCTTCTTGGATTCCTTGAGTTCGTTGGTGAACCAAGGGGTTTTCTTGCTTCCGGGTCTGCTGGGAGGGTTTTTAGTGGTGCGAGGTCGTCGGCGCAGGCGGTCAGCCACTTGGCGAGGTTGCTGGCTGCTTCGTTTGGGTCCGTTGTGTTGGTGGGTGTGTTCTGGCTGAGGGAGGCGGTGAGCTGCTCGGCGGTGATCTTGCTCCAGCTCCGGCGGGGAGCCTGTTGCGGGTGGTGGTGGGTCGCAGTCTTTCTGAAGCTGAAGTGGACGCAGCTGTGGTCGGTCCAGTGGAGTCCGGTGGCGTGGCTGAAGGAGATGTGCTTGCTGGAAGAGAAGACGGGGTCAAGCGTGTGGCCGGCGTAGTGGGTGGGAGTGTTCACCAGTTGCTTCAGTCCGAGGTTGGCGAGGTTGTCCAGCAGGGCGGTGGTGTTTCTGTCGTTGTTGTTCTCCAGGTGGAAGTTGAGGTCCCCTAGGAGGATGTAGTCGGCGGAGGGCATGGCGTGCGGGCTGATGAAGTCTGCGATGTCTTCGCTGAATAGTGTGCGTGGTCCCGGGGTCTGTAGATGAGGGTGCCTCGGAGGGTGGTCTTGGGGTCAGTGTGTATCTGGAAGTGTAGGTGTTCGGCGGCGGTGAAGGTCTCGTTGGAGTTAGTCGAGATGCGGATGGTGTTCTTGTGTACGATGGCGATGCCTCCTCCCGTCTGGTTGACGCGGTCCTTCCGGGTGATCTTGTATCCGTCCGGGATGGCTATGGCGATGTCGGGCGCTGAGGAGGCGTTCATCCAGGTTTCGGTGAGGAAGGCGACGTCCGGTGCTGTTGCGTCGAGCAGGTCCCAGAGTTCCACGGCGTGCCTGTGGACGGAGCGGGTGTTCAACAGGATGCATTTCAGGTGGTTGCTGCTGGTGCTCGACTTGGCGGAGGTGGTGCACGTCCGGGGGCAGGTGAATCGGCAGGCTTGGCAGGTGAAGGGTCCGTGGGTGCGTCTCGGTGAGGCTCGGTAGCAGGCAGGGTTCCGGCCGGCATTGAGTGCGGTGAGGGTGGCGGCGTCGTGGGTCCGTCGAGTAGTGTTGCATCGGTGGGATCCAGGGGTCCTGGCGCTGGGCGCGGGCCAGGCGCGGACGGGCGCAGACGGGCTTACCTTTGGCGCACCTTCGGCGCTCCCGCTGCGCGCGGCCGCTGCGCGGTCGCTCAGGGGGCGTCATAAGTAAGGAGCCTGGAGGGAGGAGCAGCTGGGTGGCGGGAGCGGGGCGGCGAATGGAATCACGGGGGGGCGGGCCGCAGGGAGGCAGTGGCGGGAAGTCCCAGGAGCAGCGGGCAGCGGGAAAGTCCCAGGAGCAGCGGGAAAGTCCCAGGAGCAGCGGGCAGCGGGAAAGTCCCAGGAGCAGCGGGAAAGTCCCAGGAGCAGCGGGAAAGTCCCAGGAGCAGCGGGCAGCAGGAAAGTCCCAGGAGCAGCGGGAAAGTCCCAGGAGCAGCGGGCAGCGGGAAAGTCCCAGGAGCAGCGGGAAAGTCCCAGGAGCAGCGGGCAGCGGGAAAGTCCCAGGAGCAGCGGGCAGCGAGCGAAGGAATCTCCAGGCAGGAGGCGGCAAGGCAGGCAGGAGCGGCAGCAGTGAGTGGGGCGACCAAGCCCTGTGGAGGGCTGAGCGGTCACCTGCAGCTGCCGCATCTTCTGCTCCCTCCTTACTGGCGTCGCCTTTGCCGCTGGCCCGCTGGTGGTCGGTACGCCTAGAAAAAACATTACACATTTTTTAGATGCCATATACACCTCCCCCATTTATTCTTTTTCACTAGCAAGATTGAAAAAAAAGTGAAAATACATATCATATACCATATACATCACTAGTACAAATCGGGTACTAGAGACGAGTAGAGTAGACACTAGTATGTCCTATCCTATCTAACCCTGGGCGTTAAAATCCGCTCCGCTCGCTGAGTTTGCGGATTTTCGGCAACTCCGCGTTTCGCGTAGAATGCGGAGTTACCGAAAACTCTGCGAGCCGCGGCGGAGCGGAGGTTTTTTCTTGTTCGCGCTTTCAAAATGCGTTTTTGCGTGCGCGGTAGCGACTTACCAGGATCCCTGCGTTCGCCGGCGAGATTTCCTATCCGTTCGCGTGCGCCACGAGATTTTGGTAGCCGGCCGCGCGATCCTGCGAGAGTGTGCGATCGCAAACACGTCATTTGGACGCGCCATCGGACATCCAGCGGAAGTTACGTGAAGATCGCGATGCCGAACACGCAGAATTTGCAATCTGGAGAAGAATATCTCTCGAGCAGCATAAAACCTTCTCGAAAATGATGATTTGGATGAAAAAAACTCCTCAGATTGACATTTGGCTGTACTTTTTTGTGCAAGGTGTCCTTTTTCTTTTTTACTTTTGTTTTTAAGGGGAAGGAAGTGCCCCAGAGTCTCCAACTTCCGGTTCCTGTCCAGCAGGCTCCTCCCAGTGCTTTGTCCATGTCCTGTTCACTTTTCATTTGGATTTGGAGCTTGAAGGATCACTCTTTGTGCCTGCTGCATCATATATTTCATTGGATTTGAGGACTTTTGGATTTGAGATTTTACAAGTAAGTTGGAGAATTGGTGTTGTTTGCTTGATTGGGGCATTGCACCTACATTTTTTGGTACTTTTCATCTTTTTTTAGAATTTATTGTTGTGGGTGGGTGGTCTGTAGTTTCAGTAGGGGCCTAGTTGTTTTTCTTTGTATGTTATTTTTCTACTAGTTTTGTTTTATAAAGGAAACATGTTGCAAAGTTCACTACATTTTCTCCAACTTTGCAATCAATTTGCAATATTTATTTAATTCACTAGTCCATTAGTCTGGCCCAATAATTAGGCCTTTCAGCCAGTAGGCCCAGAGCTACTCATGGGTGCATGAAACAACTGTTTCTGTGGTGTCTGTTGAATTTAAACATCATTTAGGGCATGGATGGCATTGGATTGAATTGCAAACAGTCTTTTTTTTGGAGTATTTCACATTTTTTGGTGTGTGTTAAATAAATGCCTTTGTTGGATGTGTGTGGTGTGGTTGTTGTGTAACTTGCAAACCTTTTTTAGCCCTGTGGATTTCGTTTTTGCAATTTTGCATTAAAGCTGTGTTGTTTAGCAGGCCTCCTTTGTCTGGCCATATATAGGCCTGCTTGAGTTCATTGTTTTACAGGCCTCCTGCTTGTTGTGACTGTGAGTGACCATGTGGCTGGTGGCCAATTTGTGGTGGTAGTTTAGTAGTGTGCTGCTTTTGCCATATAGGCCTGCATGACTTTCCTTTGTTCCTCTTGGCTTATGCTTCTTGTTGTTGTGACCTGGCCATGTGGCTTGCGGCCATTTTGTGAAGCAAGGCAGTGTGCTTTTTCCATAGGCCTGCATTGGCTGTCTTCCCTTTCTTGTTGTTGTGGGTGGCCTGGCCATGTGGCTGGCGGCATTTTGTGAAGCCAGGCAGTGTGCTTTTGCTATAGGCCTGCATTGTCTGTCTTCCCTTTCTTGTTGTTTTGGGTGGCCTGGCCATGTGGCTGGCGGCCATTTTGTAGAGCCAGCCAGTGTGCTTTTGCCATAGGCCTGCAAGCTTGTGGCCTAGTCTGCCGATAGGCCTTTAAGCCAGTAGGCCCAGAGCTACTCATGGGTGAATGAAGCAACTGTTTCTGTGCGGTCTGTTGAATTAAACATCATTTAGGGCATGGATGGCATTGGATTGAATTGCAAAATGTGTTTTTTTGGGGTATTTCCCTTTTTTTGATGTGTGTTAAAAAAATGCCTTTGTTGGATGTGTGTGTGGTGTGGTTGTACTTGTGTTGTGTAACTTTCCAACCTTATTTAGCCCTGTGGATTTTCGTTTTTGCATTTTTGCATTAAAGCTGTGTTTAGCAAGCATGCCTCCTTTGTCTGGCCATATAATACAGGCCTGCTTGAGTTCATTGTTTTACAGGCCTCCTGCTTGTTGTGACTGTGAGTGACCATGTGGCTGGTGGCCATTTTGTGGTGGTAGTTTAGTAGTGTGCTGCTTTTGCCATATAGGCCTGCATGTCTTTCCTTTGTTCCTCTTGGCTTACTGCTTCCATCCCCTTTGCCAGCTGCAGCTCCCTGAATGACGTGATGCGCAAATTAATGCCAAACAGGTTCCACTTCCATTACATTTGTATTTTTGTTTTTGTTCTTCTTTCCTATCCTTCCTGAGTGTACACAGTATACCATGAAAGCATGAAAGTTGTCAAAGTCTCACAAATGGCTACACTGTTGTTATGTTTTTTTAATAACTGAGTTAATAAAATTTAATAATATAACACTAACAAGTGTGACCACCACACACTAAGTTATATATTATATTTGTTTGTTTGTACTAGTATTAATTGAACCACAACAACAAATGCAACATTTCACTGATGTTCTTCTGGCTTCTTTGCTTTTAGGTGCACAAAAGACTGAGGAGGAGGAGTCATCATCATCACCCATTGTACTGCCAGACAGAAGTCCTGCTGCGCACGACGTCACGTGACGTGTGACCACAGACATCTCTGCAACTCGTGCAGCTGCGTCCTGCTGACATCTGAAGAAGATGGCCCCAAAGAAAGGTACCAGGTCCACCAGTACCAAGAAAGTTGCCAGTGAGAAGAAGGAACAGAAAAAGGAAGAAGTGGCACTTACCAAGACTGGTGTGCCGCCCAGGATGTTTTTTGGGAAACAAAAAATTAATCCTGCAGCAGCGGTGTCCGGGGAGCAAGCTGGGAGCAGCACCTCCGCATCAGTGGGCCCACCCACCAACCTAGGCCCAAGCCCATGAGTGTCGCAGAGGTAGCCAGTCTAATTGTGCAAATGCCAGCGAGCACTGATGTTGAAATTGACTTATCGTTATCGCAAAGTAGTACCCAATCAATTCAGGAGGAAACTCAGCAGATACAAGCTATGGTACGGGAGGCCAAACAACCCATCTGAAAAAAAAACACTTGATCCGGTGGGAGGAACACCTTAAAGGCCTAAAAAGTAAAACTGCACCCATTGCTGTTGGTGTGGATGAAGAAGTAAAAGAAGATATGATCACAGTGGAAGGTGGACAAGAGGGATACATTTTCTCTGGTACACAAAGTAGCCCTGTCCCCAGCAGTGCAGTGGTACCACTACCGCCCACATCGTCATCATCCTCAGCAACATTTCAGTGGCACCGTAGTAAGAGTCAGTCTGAGCCTGAGACACCAAGGCAACAGAGTACTGCAATGAAAAAAGTGCGTAGTTGAGCCTAACAACATCTGGGTTCAAGAAGTCACCTGCATCAGAGGCACCAGAAAGGAAAAAAATCCTGGCTACCATTGTCAGCATGCTTAGGTCGGAGGGGCAGTACGAACGCAACCACCCAACGGCACGTTTGTACAATGCGAAGCTGACGAAAATGTTAGCGCTGGACCTTCTCCCTTTTTCTTTTGTGGAAGGGGTGGGTTTTCTGGAATTTGTGACTGCCATCTGCCCAAAATGGAAAGTTCCCAACCGGTCTTATTTCGGCAGAGTTGCTGTTCCAGCACTACATCATGACGTGCTGGAATTGCTTGGACAAGCTTTGCAGCAGAGTGCTGTTCACAATATCCACCTGACAACAGACATGTGGCCCAGTTGCCAAGCCACTGATTACATGTGCATCACTGCACACTGGATCTCTTTTGTGGGGGTTAGAGAAAAGATATCTGCAGCAGGTGTTGTTGACACTGCTGAGATTTTTAATGCCACTCGTAAACATGCAACTGTAGCCATGTTCGCCATGGAGAAATCTCATACTGCTGCAAACATTTTGGAAGAGTTTAACAGCAAGTTCTTTGAATGGCTGCACCCAAGAGGGCTTAACATTGGTTTTGTTGCCACGGACAATGGCAGTAATAAAGTTAAGGCCATGCGCACTGGTGGCTATTTCAGGATCCTGTGTTTGGTGCACTGCATTAACATCATTGTTCAAGACTTTCTGAAAAAAGAAGACCGAGTCAGCAACTTACTGACCACCTGCAGAAGAATATGCACACATTTCAGCCATTCTTTTAAAGCCCGGAAGCAGCTGAGGATCATTCAACGTGAGCATAGAATGCCAGTCAAAGCACTCATCCAGGAGGTGCCAACACGTTGTAACTCAACTTATTACATGCTTGATCGTCTGTTTGATCGGTACAGACCAATCAATGACTATGTCATGCAAAGAATAGGGGATGCTACTGTGAAAGGCATGACCGTTGAGATGGACCAATGGGGCCTAGTTAAATGCCTGACAGAGATGCTACTTCCTTTCGAGCTCTTCACACGTGAAATCAGCAAGGATATCTGTACTATGGGCCAAGCTATCCCATTGTTGCACATGCTAGAGCAACAGCTGAAGGCGGTGTCTGAAACGTACACAGGTGTGGAGGAAAAAAAGAAGCATATGAGTTGGTGGAGAGCTTAGCCCTTCGCTTAGCTGAAAATACAAGGGTGCAAACTAACATTGTGTCAGACAAACATTACATTTGTGCCACAATTCTGGATCCACGGTACAAATCAGCACTGAACACTAAGACATTAATTCCTTTTTCAGAAGTGGATGTTGCCCAGTACAAAACTTGGATAGCTGAGGCAGCCAGTGACTTGGAAAAGGAACGGCTGGTAATTAAAGGCCCGCTATTCCAACCCACAACAAGTACTGCAGCAGGGCATCCGGCGTCAAGTTCAACTTCAGAGCCTGAGGGCAGTGCGTTTGGCTCACAGCAGTCACCAACACTATCAACAACAGCAAGAACAGGATCATCAGCCCCAGTAAAATCGGCACAGGATTGGTATCTACAGCAAGGGCTTGTTAGGTCCAGTACTGATGCAAAGGCAAAAGAGGCCCAGCAAAGCGGAGCACCCCTGAGCATTGAGCGGATGGTCCAGGCCTATCTGGATGACCCAACAGAGGTCTACATTGATCAGAACCCATTGCTGTATTGGTATGGGAATAGGCGCCAATGGCCAGTGCTCAGCAGGCTGGCGATAAACTATCTGGCTTGCCCTGTCGCAAGTGTCTCTTCTGAGCGTGTTTTCAGTGCTGCTGGTGCTATTGTAACAGTGAAAAGGACCAGTCTCTCGCCCAAAAACGTGGAAAGGTTAACCATGATCAAAATGGATCAGCACTTTATACCACCGAATTACAAAATACGTGAATCACAGCAGGAAGATGAGGACAGCGACTTAGGTGACGGAAGTAGTGTGTTAGATGATTACCTACTTCTGGTTGAACCACCAGAGTTTGAGGACGAGCTATACTTCCCTGACAACTAGGCTTTCAACTTGTTACTTTCTTTCTTCCATATTTACTTTTATTATTTGTGTGTGTCTCCGTCTTTCTGGTTCGAATCACAACAACTCCATCACCACCGTCTTCTCTTTTTATTGCCATATTGGAGTTGCAGCTGTGTGCATTTAAGTCCACTCCTCCGAGTCCTGCTCCATCCTCCTGACTCGCCCTAAATCCATTTCCCTCAAGCCAGACATTGGATGGAGAATAGTACAAGAAATGTTGCCTCGTCGAGTCCCTCCAAAAGAAGTGGAACATGATGACTATAGCTATCCTCCTTTCCGAGACAAGAGAGACTGCCCCTTAACGAGAAGGAACATGTAATGATGGCATGCATTGGATGCTGATTCTGAGTGATTGGTGTTTGTGTTGTTGTTGTGCATAAAGTGAAGTCAAAGTGTACTAGTATTTAATCTACACACTAAAAGTGACTCAAGTCAATGTTTCCCTTCTTGTTGTTTAATAACAAAATTGTACTTCTACTGCAGGCCGTCCATTGCATTTTTGAATATGGAATCTGGATGGGTGCACTCTGTACACTACACCATGATGCTGATGACCAGTACTCTTCGCAGTCAGTCAGTAGGATCGGAGATGATTGATGGAATAACTCGGGCCGCGTTTCATGAAGTGGCATAAAAGGTAAACAAGTCAACAACAACCACAGCAGACCTACATGTCTGTGTAGTGGTGGAGTCGACTCAGTCAAGTTGAGTGTAGTCAAGTGGTTAACATGACTGACAGCGGTGCTTTGAATGATATAGTTACTTAATTTGGAAAATGCTATGTTGCTGTATATGTGTGCTCTGTCTGGCTCAGTCAACAAAAATCTAAGCAAAGTGGAGGTTGGGTGGGCACCGTGTGCCTGCTCTTCCTGTTGTTGTTGTAGGTTAATGCTGGAAACAAAGTAGACATGATTTAGCCATGCCGCCTCTGAAAGTGTTCTTGTGTTGCACTCCTCCGTAATTTATGCATTTTTTTTCTCCTTGATTTTTCAATATCCCTTTTGTTTTTACATCTACACTTACAGGCCGACCTTTACCCTGTGCTATAAAACAACTCACACTTACCTTACCAATCCGCATCCGCCAGTCAGGCAGTGGCACCCAAGATTGATCCATGGAAGGGAGGACCAAGAGGAATGCCGAGATGCAACTTCCCAATTTGACCAGGATAACATACAGTAACCTAGACAGTATCATTCATCATCTTTTAATTAATTTGATTCATTTTTTCTCTTCAATCATTACGACTGTGTTGTTGTTTATATTATGTTTGCTCTTTGCTTATAATTGATCCCTACGGAAGCCCGGTACAACAGAACATAAACTGTATGTAATTTGGGTCTCTCTGGGGACAGACAGGCAAGGCAATTGCATAATAATAATAATTAATAATATACTGCTGCCCTGTACTGTCTACTAGTCTAGTACTACTTATCATTAACCATCAAGTCATCATCATCATGCATTTCCTTTTTCTCCCTTAACAGATTTATGAATATGATTGTTGTCTGCCAAGATTGTGTGTTGTTGTTTGTCTTTGTCAAACCTTTCCCTCAAATACCCCTTCCCAACCATTTATCAAACCCTAACCTTCTTCCCCCGGGCTGTGTGATTTATTTATTGAGGTGTGCCTAAATTAAATTTACACCAATAATTGATCACACACTTGCTGGGGCGGATGTGGTGAAAGCAACACTAACTCAAGGGCCAGGCAGGGCGAGGATCCTCTTCTGCTCTAAGTGTGTGTATATATATAAATATATAAATATATATAAATATATGAATATATATATATATATATATATATATGTATGTATGTATGTGTATATATATATGTATGTATGTATGTGTATATATATATATATATATATATATTGGCCACACTGTCAACAGATTAGATTGTCCAGTGCCCACCAATGCTCAGTAGTATTCGCTATTCTCTTTTTTTCCAGAGGAACATATTAACTAATTATTAATTGCCGTCATGGATTTATCACCCTGCACTAAACTAAAGGTTACGCTTGTCCACTTCATAGGTCGAGTCAACTACTTCAGTTTGTTGTTGTAAATTGTACTAGGCTATCATTCCCTGCCACCATTATGTTTTATTTTACTTTATCATTGCTTAATATCAATATCATTCATCATCACTTTCTTCCTGTTTGGCAGTCTTCTTCTTGTGTACTTACTACTTACTGTACTACTCGTTCCCTAGTCTCCCTCAGGTGACTGACTTGTCTCATTTTCTTTTTTTGCAAATGCAACTGTCTACTACTGCTACCCACCATGGCACCTTAGGAAACCAAACCATCGCCATGCAGCCATTGCTTCGTCTAAACATCAATCGCAGGTAAGAGAAGAATTGTGGGGGAGTCAATAATGTATATACTATGGAAATTGATTAATTCACACACCCGTCCCACATCCTTCCGAGTACATACTACAAAGGGGTTTTAGTTGCAGAATGCATAGACTAGGAGGAGAGACTGACAGTAGTAAGTGAGGGTACTACTGCATCTATCTGTCGGTGTGTTACACTATTGGCAGATTTCAAAAACTGGCTGCGGCCCTGCAGCAAAAGGGGGGAAAAAACAAGGTGACGTAAAAGATTAACCCCCCCCAGAAAAGATTGGCAATTATAATCTAAGAAAAACCCACAACACCTCACCCACACCTCCTCCCTAACCCCAACCAATGTCCAGTAGTAAATTAAATAAATGTCCATGGTGAAAGAAGTCCAAGAAAAAGTCAACCCCAAGGTTCCCCAGCTAGTCCCAACATCCCACCCACCAAAAAAAAGATTAAAAAAGGGGCAAGACAAGAGTCCGACTGAGGTGATGATTAGCGGCGGGGGTGCCGGCTAGTCCTCGCCAGGACCTCCTCCAGCTTGGCCTCCAGGCGCGCCACCCTGAGGACCATGTGGTGCCGAAAGTTCCTGCAGGAACAACAGGAGTGTGCAGCAGTAGATGTGGATGGGCGGCGGGCGGCTGCCAGAGCACGGCGCCGTACCACCGGAGGCACGGGGGGCTGGCTGGGCCCCGGGGCTTTGGAGTAAGAAGCTGCAGCTGCCGCCTCCTCCTCCTCCGCCAGGACAACCAGCCGGCAATATTCGTCCCGGATGGCCTCCAGCTTCCTTTGCCGGGCGCTGGCCGCCAACTACTGCCTTGTGGGTTGGGATTGGGAAAGAGTAGCTATATCAAGAGAGGGAAAAAAAAGAAAATTGTAACCAATACTCTTAGCAAAACAGTAACACAAAATTAAATTACACACATAAAAATTATAGTGGCACAGTAGTAGCACTAGCAGTTGTGGTATCCTCTCCTCCTCACTTCACTTCCTCTGCCCCTAAGATTTGGATGTGACGATAATACTTTCAGGCACTATGGAGTAGAGTAGAAGTATTCTTTTTCTCTCTCTTGTTTAGCACAATTAATCTTGTAGGCAATGCATGCTAGCTCAGCCAGCCTGTGCCCTACAGACATACTCGTGTCGCAGACACATGTACTTTACTACTCTGCATGTGGGGCAGCTGTACTACACAATTATATATTTCCATTACGGTCATACTCTGTTAAATCAATGGCAAATGCTCAGAAAATTTCACTTTCACCCTGACTACACTACTGCAATAATATAAGGCACATGATGATGGTTAATGATGACATGCTTATGGATGTGGAGAAACGGGGGCACAACATCATGTCAATCACGTGATGATGATGATGATGAATGATGACATACTGAGTGATTTGTAAGTACTAGTTACTTACCATGCAACCGATAGGCCACCCATGGCTGACACAGGGAGGGGACTGGAGCGGAAGTGGGCCTCGGAGTTGGAGTTGGAGGCGATTATGGGTAGGGTATAGTCATACACAATATTATGAGGTGCTTAGTTCATTGCAAACGACTGTGAGTTAAGGGAGTATTCCATCCTGAAATACAAGTACAACCTCAAACCTGTGAATCAAAAACCTTGCAAAAAAACAGTCCTTGTTCTTCCCAGGGCTTGTTTTTTCATTTACATTCAGTGCATTGCTCTTCTAGCATTATTATTATTTCATTCTTAACCTTCTTCACCCTTGGCTTTGGTACTCTGGCACGGTTTCATTTTCTTTTACATTCTCTTCATCCAGTCTGACTCTGCTTTCACCTACTATGATAACATCCAGGCATCCATCCATCCGAACATGGCTATCGTAAACCGGCTTTCACCGACACAAACAACATACATTTGTCATAGATATAATAAATAACCATCCACCACCCATGCCATGTGTCCTTGCTTGCCTTAGAGTTTGACCCCTCAAACCCCCCCGGAGGATTCCTTTCACCCATACAGTTCACCCACCCAGACAGGCATCCTTTCAGCTTTCTCTTTCACCTTTCCCCCATCCTTCAACCACCCATCCATCCTATTCCTATCATCTCCATCCGCCACCTATGCATCCCGGGGCCCCTTCCTTCACCCATGCATCCTTCTCTGCAGTCATACATGTCGTCTGACTGTTTGTCTTTGTCATAAAACTGTCTTTGCTGAGTTGAAGATAGAATATGCCATTAGTTACTCAACCCCCGCCGCTAATGCTAATGTTTAAATAAAGGGTGTCTTCTTCAACTGTTCAGTGTTCAAAACAACAACTTAGCCTCAGCAGAAGTACAGTGTACTAGTACTGACTGAGTACTGTACACCCTTGCAGCGAGTGTATTCATCATTCTCAATAATTAAGGATATATGACTTACCACCGCCCGCCACTGCTGCTGGCTCACCCCCTGTGGTTGCTGCATCTGCTCCCTCCGAGTGGCCCTCGCCGCTCGCCCCGGCACTGGTGGTCGATACGCCTGGGGGAAAAAAAATCAAGATGCCATATATACGCCTCCCCTATTTATTTTTCTTATTAGCAAGATTGAAAATACATAATTAATAATACATAAATACACCACGCACATCACTATCTACAATTCGGATACTAGAGTAGAGTAGACAGTATGTCCTATCAAAAATAACGAACTAATATCCGGCTGGGCATTTTGTTGGTGGCAATTTTTGAAAAGCCTCTCAAGAAGAGGACAACCCAAAGGACTGGACTCAGTGACTAGAGCTATTGCTGCATCTCAAAGAGTGGCCAACTGGGCGGACATGAGGTCTCTCTTAGTTGGAAAATAATGGTGCCGTCCTCCTACTCCTCATTCTTCCTTCCAGCCATGGTGCACGGTAACAGCTGTTCAGTGTTACTGTTCACCATCAATTGCTGCTACTAAAAAAAGTACTAGGCCTGGATTACAAAAAGTAAAATACACCACTTTGGGGTGTCCTGTGACCACCATTATTGATTGAGCATGATGAGACAGTAAAAGAAACTAAAGCCTTCTCATCTCACAATTCCCAAACCTGCGGATATTTATAATACCTTACTTGGGCGTGCAATCTGCACAGCACATTAGTGCTAAGTAGTAGTAAGGAGCCCTTACTAGTACTAGTAGTAGCCTAGGACCAATGGGTTCTCTGAGTCTTTCAGTACCACTACTAGGCAATCCACATATAAGATGAGAGGGAAAGCTGAGTGAAACCCAGATGAAAGCAAGCTACAGACAGACTGTCTAATACAGAGTCAGAGCAGAGGTTAGTCAGATGCAGTTTGATTTAATGTAAAAAAAAAAAACAGACACTAGAAGAAACAATGTTAGTAGTAGTACTACTACTTAGTAGTAGGTAATGGAGCAAAAACAAGAATTTAGAAACAGATAGATTGAAGAGGATTTTGGAAAAATTAAATTTAGGAAATGGAAATAATAGAGCGGTAAAAGTTAGGGAAATAAATATAATAAAACAACACCAGGAGGACTTACTGGGGCCAGCAGCAGAGCCATTGGCACATGAGGCCGCTTCCTGATGCTCCTGGGAGGCCCCTCCAGCTCCCGCACCCACTGCACTGCCAGCTCTCCCAGTCTGCTTCTTGCCCCTGGATGCTGATCGTCATGTAAAGAAAGAGACAAAAAATGATCGAGTCGCAGTCGAGTACCATCCGATCATTATTATTCCACATTTCAATTCCGATTCCTGAATCCTAAACATACCTAGCCCGCCTATTCCAGACTTTGGAATGAATTGCAAAAAAATTATATTTGCTTCTAAGTTCCAATCTCATTCCCAGGCATCTCTCAGTCTCAACTCCAACAACCCCCTTTGACGGGCCAATTAGTCTGCATTTATTCTTATTATTATTATTAATGCATAGATGGACGCATGCATATTGCATACACCAAATTGGTTGGTTGCTATTCACTCACTATCAGAAGAAGAACTACAAAAGGTTGTACTAGGACTGAAGTCATGTGAGAGGACGCGTCACGCAGGCCGCTCGGCGCTAAATTACTAAATAATACTAACTAACTACTACCACTATCTTAGTGACAGGAGGAGACAGGACAGCCTGACAGGGCAAAGGAAAGGACTGGAGTCTTCCCTATCTGGATTACCTACCTAACTTAAATTCTCTACCCTAACCATCCCAAGTGAGCGCAAAGTTGCAAACAAGTACGATTAGTTAGTAGCGCTGAGCACCTGTCTGGAAGTAACAATCACATAATATAAGATTTTTAAACATAGGTTACCTGCATGTAAGCAGCAGTAGCAGCATGTTAGCTATTTGCGGAAAAAATAATGTTCGCAATATAACACAGAACAGAAGAACACAAAGTAGTAATATTAAATAGCTACTCACCAAGCCCCGGGACCTCAACACCTAGCAGGTCCAGCAGGTCCTGCTCCCGGTCCAGGATATCGGACCACTGGTGCGTCAATTGGTCATGGGTGCGCCGGACCCCAGAGCAGCGAAACACTGCCCGGCGCACCCTTCCCCACCGCTGGTGATGCTCCCGAAGCCCGTACCCGGACCAAGGCCTGCCGCCTGCTGCCAGGGTTAAGGGGAGGTGGCGCTGCACCAAAAAAAAACAGTGCGGCCACCTCCGTCTCACTGAATAGGCGCCAAGGCTGCAACCCTTGTGGGCGCCGCCTTCCGCAAGGAAGGCGGTCGCGACTCAGACTCCGGGTCTTGCCCTTACTCTTTGGCATGGTTCTGGGACAGGCGGGGGCAGAAAAGAAGAGGTAGGAGCTAAGAAAGTAAGTAAAAGAAATGAAAAAAGCAAGTAATAAAAAAAGAGTGAAAAACGCAGTAAAAAACACACAAAAGTAGGAAAAAACGCAAAATATAGAATCAGGAATAGAGAGAGATAGATAATAAATAAAATAGATCAAAAAAAAGTTTCTAGAAAGAAAGGATTGCAAAGATACAGGGAGGATAGAAAACCATGCCCCAGAACCATAGCAAAAAGTGAAAAACAAGATGGCCGCGCCCATTGGCGACCGCATGGGTAAGTTTGCGCGATATTTCCCCCAAGCACGCAAAAAGCGTCCCCGAACACGCAATACGCGTTCCCAAACAGGAAAAATGCATCGCGAACAGGCGGAAGAAGTAACTCTGCGTGCTCGCGGAACTTCATGAAGTTCGCTGAGTTTTTTTGCGACTTCGTGGAATTCTGCATAGCACGACTCCGCGAACTCCGCCCAGGGTTAATCCTATCAAAAACAGTAAAATATCTGGTTGGGCATTTTGTTGGTGAGAATTGTCGAAAAGCCTCTCAACATTAAGAAGATTAGAAGAGGACAACCCAAATGACTGGACTCAGTGGCGAGAGCTATTGGTGAATCTGAGTTTTAAAACCTTTTAAATAAAGAGTGGCCAACTGGGCAAGCTTAGCTACAGACAGACTAATAGTAGAAGTACTAGTACAGAGAGTCAGAGCAGAGGCAGTTAGAGGCAGGGATAACAAGAATTTAGAAAAAAATAGTCTAGATCGAAGAAGATTTGGTAAAAAATAGAATTAGGAAACGGAAATAATAGTTCGGAAAAAATAAGGTGCAGTAAAAGTTAGGGAAATATAATTATTAATATTAACAACAGGAGGACTTACTGGGGCCAGCAGCAGAGCCCTCGGTAGAGGAGCGGTCCTGGCCCTGGGAGGCATCTTGTCCAGCTCCCGCCGACTCCGACCCTGACAAACATTGATGATTGGTGTGAAACAAATAAAAAAAATTGAAAAACGCTCCCAAAAACATTTTTGGAAACAACAATTGCAATAAATTTGACCTACCTAATCTGATCGACTAGTAGTATCGCGGGATCCGCGGACCGTCTAGTTATTATTTATGAACACTAATCCAGTGTTCCATTCTGATTCCAGAATCCTAAGCCTAAGTACCACCTGACCTAGCCCACCTATTCCAGACAGGCCAATTGTTCACTAAGTCTGCATTTCCATTTATTTTAGTCCTCGAGTCAAAAAAAATGCATAGATGGAGGACGCATGCATACATTTTTGCATATACCAAATTGTTGGTTGGTTGCTGCTGATGTTCTGCTAAGCCTATTACTCACTCACTAACAAACTACAAAAGGTTCTACTAAGGACTGGAGTAAGCAGCACTCAGCAGCACGTGATGTGACAGAGGATGCGTCACGCAGACCGTAAAACAATTACCAACTAAATAATACTAAGTAACTAAACAACTTATCAATCAACCACTATCTTAGTGACAGGAGGACAAAGGAAGGACTAAAGCCTCTCTAGCATTACCTAACATAAGTTCTCTAAAGTAAAAACTCTCTTACATAATCAGCCCAAGCGAGCGCAAAGTTGCAAACAAGTAAGATTAGTAGCGCCGAGCACCTGTTTCTAGAAGTGTTAGAAACTGGGGGTCTCTAGTTGGCTGAGGTATGTACCTTAGTCCAAATAGGGACCCTTGCTTCTAAGTCAGGGTAAGGAGGGACACACCTTTAGATAACCCCTGCTCACCCCCTGGTAGCTTGTCACGAGCAGCCAGGCTTATCTCCAAGGCAAATGTGTAAAGTATTTGCAACCACGCTCTCAGTGACACAATGATAACACCACAAATGGACTCCACACGAGTTTCATAAAAAAACAATGATATGTTTATAAAGAAAAAGATATACGATGAGACCACACGATAAAAATCCAACATATGTGTATTTGTAATATTTCACCTTGCCGGTTATTAGGCCAGCACGCACTGGTAGGTTCTTGCAGTATTAATGAGCAATTCTCGATGATCCAATGCAGTCCTAATGCAATGCTATGCAGTTCGTAATGCAAGAATCAGGCACTTCGTAATGTAAAAATAATGCAATTAGTAATGCAATAATCAGGCAGTTCGTAATGTAAAAATAATGCAATTCGTAATGCAACAGTCAGGCAGTTCGTAATGCAAAAATAATGTACTTCGGCACCGATCGCGGTGCTCTGGACGGTCTCTATGCCACTCTTACTGATTTGCGGTCAGCTACTGCCAAAATATGCCCCCAGCACTGTTATAATGGAAAACAAGGTGCAGCTCCACACTCCGGCCCCGGTACTGCCACTCCTCGGCAAGTACGGGCCACGATACAGACTTGAGCGGGGGCTCGCGCTGCAAAGATGGGAAAGGCCGAGAGCATTTCTCTCGTAGCTCGCACCCCGCCCCAGGCAGCGACACATGCACGCTCGCTGAGCGTTACCGGGGGGGGGTGCGATCTCACTCTCCTCTCTTCTCCTTGCGGCTTGGGCCTCCGGTGCGACTTCGTTGATCTTGGGCAGTGGAACTCGGACCCCCCCCCCGACGGTGATGGTTCGAGGTCTCTCCTTGGCAAAGGCAGGCTCGGGCCGGCGGCGGTGAATTCCCACAGCTCCTCTGGCGATGCCGGTCCGGGCCGATGGCAATGACGATCGCAGCAGCTCTGGCCACGCTGCCGATCGAAGCAGAGAACAAGACTGCTCCGGGACACACCATCACGGGGCAATTTCTCACGAAGGTCTCAGGCTGCCACAGGGCACACGCACACAGCGTCGCTGGGACTCACTTGAACTCCGGGTGCACACGATCACTGGGCAATCCTCACGAAGGTCTCAGGCTGCACGAAGCACACGCACACAACGTCGCTGAGACTCACTTGGACTCCGGGTGCACACGATCACAGGGCAATCCTCACGAAGGTCTCAGGCTGCACGAAGCACACGCACACAGCGTCGCTGAGACTCACTTGGACTCCGGGTGCACACGATCACAGGGCAATCCTCACGAAGGTCTCAGGCTGCAAAAAGCACACGCACACAGCGTCGCTGAGACTCACTTGGACTCCGGGTGCACACGATCACGGGGCAGTTCTTACGAAGGTCTTGGGCTGCAAAAAGCACACGCACACAGCGTCGCTGAGACACACTTGGAAACTTTTATGTTCCTGAGTTTCCACAACAGGAAGCCAGCTCTCCTCGGGCCCTTGGAGACACGCTACTTCAGGACACAGCACACAGCAAAGTCCTCACAAGCAGGGGGACACAGCACACAGCAAAGTCCCTTGTCCTCTCCTTAGTCAAACCAGCAAACTGCAGGCCAGCCCCAGAACACACAGCAAGGGTCAGTCCTTCTCTTCAGTCTCTTCAGCTGTTCTTCTTTGGCAGAGGTTCCTCTTGAGCACTAAGTAGGTTCAATCCTTTTTCAATAGGGATTTCAGTCTAAAGTCCAGGGGTTTCAGCTCTCATAGTTATACCCCTAAATGTCTTTGAAGTCTTTGTGTTCAGGGGGCACTGACCCCTGTCCAAACCAGTTCTGGGTGTCTCCCTGCCAGTGACACCTTCTTCCTTTGATATTGGGGGTCTGGGTCTTCAATCACTCAGCAGGAGAGGGAGCCTTTGTTTTATGGCAGCAGCCTAGGCCTCTTCACCTCCAGGGCTACTCCTCCCCCCTACACTCCAGATGCAGGTCAACCATGGCTGTCTCACCTACTCCTCCCCTGGGTCAAGACATTTCCCAGATCCTATCACATTCAAATCCAGACAGTCAATCCACAACCAGGCAGAGACACACAGAATTGTTAGAACAAAAAAACCAGCCACTTCTAAAAGCGTGGTTTCTAAACACACAATTCAAAAACCACCTTCACAAAAAGATGTGTTATTAAATTGTGAGCTCAGGCACACTAAACTTCACCTCTCCATCTTAAACCTATGGGAAGATAGGCTGGAAACATATTACACAGCCTTCCCCATTCTGTCCTATGGGCAAGATGGCCTTGCAACAGTAAAAAACGAAATGGAGAGTATTTCACTGTTAGGACATGGTACACACCTCAGTACATGTCCTACCTTTCACAGACACTGCACCCTGCCCAGGGGGGTACCTTGGGCCTACTATAGGGGTGTCTGATGTACATGGAAAGGGAAGGGTAAGGCCTGGCAAGTGGGTGCACTTGACAGGACAACATGGCAGTTAGCAAACTGCGCGCAGGCACTGCAGTGGCAGGCCTGAGTTCTCTCTTTAGGGCTACTGGAGTGGGTGGCACAATTAGCGCTGCAGGCCCACTAGTAGCATTTGCATTACCAGCCCTGGCACACATAGTGTGCTTTACTAGGGACTTTACTAGTGAGGCAAACATACCAATTATGGACAACCAATTACCATTACACTGTACACAGGGAGCACTTGCACTTTGACACTGATCAGCAGTGGCAAAGTGCCCAAAGCATCTAAGTTGGCAACACCATGTCAGAAAAAAGGTCTAAGGGGAAGGCAAAAAGTTTAGGGAACTTTAGCCAAAAAGGGCCAAGTCCAACAAGAAGGATAACAATCACAGAAGATTTTTAAATGTAATTTACCTGCAGAGTTGGCCTAACGGCTAGGGCGTCCGACCTCAAACCTGGGGAACTGGGTTCGAGTCTCGGCAATGACGCTGAACATCCTGTGATTCTGGGCAAATCACTTAATCTCCCCGTGCCTAACAAAAATGAATGTGTGTCCTAATGTAACCTAGCTGGTGCTATGTAAAGCGCTCTGATACCCGATTCGGGTCGAGTTCGCGCTATATAAAACTGCAAAAAAAAATGTAAGCAGCAGCATTCTTGCTATTCGGAAAAAAATTATATTCGCAATAACAGTAACACACAGTCTACAGAACACACAATACTACTAGTATTAGCTACTCACCAGGCCCCACAACCTCAACACCTAGCATGTCCAGCAGGTCCTGCTCCCGGTCCAAGATGTCTGACCACCTGTGGGTCAGCTGGTTATGGGTGCACCGGACCCCAGAGCAGCGAAACACTGCCCGGTGCCCCCTCTCCCACCGGCGGTGACGCTCCTGGGTAGTGTGCCAGGCCTGCCGCCTGCTGCCAAGGGGAGGTGGCACTGAACAAAAAAAACAAGGGCGGCCACCTCCGCCTCAGTAAAAAGTAACCGGGCCTGCACCCCTTCCGGGCGCACTCTGCCGCAAGGAAGGCGGCTCTTGGGCACAGGTGCCTTCCCCTTTGACTTAGAAGAGCCGGAGGTAGCCTTAGCCATGGTTCTGGGTGGGCGGGGCGGAAAAGAAAATGTAGTAGTAAAAATATAAAGTCAGGAGAAGAAGTAGGAAAGTAAAAAAGCAAGTACTATAAAACAGTAGAAAAAAGTCAAAAAACGCAGTAAAAGTAGAAATAAAACGCAAAATATACACTTAGGGACAGAGAGGGATAGATAATAAATAAAAAAGATCAGAAAAACAGTGTATAAAACAAAGGACTGAAAAACAGGCCCCAGAACCATGCAAAGAGTAGGAAAACAAGATGGCCGCGCCCATTGGCAACCGCGTGGTGAAGTTTGCGCGACATTTCCCCCCGAACACGCAATCCACGTTGCCGAACGTCAACAACATCTCGCGAGCATGTGGAAACAAGCATCTCCGCATGCTCGCGTAAATCCGCGTAGCGTTGCAGAGTTTTTGTGCTGCTTCGCGTAGCCTCGCGTAGCACGGCTACGAAAACTCCACCCAGGGTTAATCTCGACTGATATTTTTTCCTTTCTCTTTTGTACGCCTCATGTTCCCATTCCGCAAGACCCTCATACTGCATAGGTCTAGGACCTGGTCTCAAATCATTCATTTGTCTCCTTAAGTTCTCCAATATCCTCACATTGAAAGTACCATTCTCTGGAAATACTAAATTACCATCTTCCTCAGTATATTTCACCATGTTCTCTAGCTAGGTACACATATGATATCCCCTTTCTAATGTCATAAATACAGCTGGGCTTCCTTCAGGATGCAACGGAACTCCACCTCTGGTATCAGTTGATCCTTACTAAACAATGTCTTCAACATTTTTAACAACTTCATAATTCTTTACACAAATTTCAAATCTCTCTATGAAGAATTTCTACTAAACTCTTTTCCGTGTTTTGATTATCCAAGCACCAATCAATATGCTAACTCACTAACCAATACCAGCGCGGCTCACACCAACCAACCAATACCAGCGCGGCACCCAATGACGATTCCTCTGCAACCGTCCAATCTCAGCACGGCTCTTTGTGGCGTCAGTTTTACTCCTGAGACATAAAAACAACTTGTCTGCTCAACTAGAGGAAATATTCGATAGAACCAAACATTCAAGAACTTTTACTTCAAGCAAAATCTCGACCAGTGCGATTTCGTCACCTCACGCTTGACCCCGTCTTCTCCTCCAGCAAGGACATCTCCTTCAGCCACACCACCGGACTCCACTGGACAGACCACAGCTGCGTCCACTTCAGCTTCAGCAGGATCACCACGCACCACCACCCGCAACAGTTTCCGCGCAGAAGCTGGAACAAGATCATCACCGACCAACTCACCACATCCCTGAGCCAGAACCCTCCCGCCAGCTCAACGAACCCCAACCAAGCCGCCAGCAACCTCACAAGATGGATCACCAACTGTGCAGACGACCTCGCCCCATTGAAGACCCCCCAGTCAGACCCGGCAACAAGAAAGCATCCTGGTTCACCGACGAACTCAAGAAATCCAAGAAGAACTGCCGGGCCCTCGAGAAAGCATGGCGCAGAGACCCGACTGCAGACAACATGACCACCCTCAAGCACGCCACCCGAAAACACCACCAGCTGATCCACACCACCAAGAAAACCGCATTCAAGGAACGACTGGACAACAACGCCCACAACAGCAAGGAACTCTTCATCATCGTCAAAGAACTCTCGAACCCCAGCGCCGGAAACAACGACATCACTCCCTCGCAAGACCTCTGCAACTCGCTCGCCTCGTTCTTCCACAGCAAGATCGCAGACATACACAACAGTTTCAGCACACAGCCGACGTACCCTACGACCGTTCCAACGTCCCCCACCTCCACCCTCCGAGCCTGGACCCCGATCAACACCGAAGACACTATCCGCACGATGAACTCCATCCACTCCGGATCACCAACCGACCCCTGCCCTCACCACGTCTTCAACAAGGCCGACGCCGTCATCGCACCCCACCTCCGGGACATCATCAACACCTCCCTCGACACCGCCACCTTCCCAGAGAGCTGGAAGCACGCCGAACTCAGCGCCCTACTGAAGAAACCGTCAGTGGATCCCACCGACCTCAAAAACTACTGCCCCATCTCGCTCCTTCCTTTTCCTGCCAAAGTCATCGAGAAGACCGTCAACAGACAACTGGCCGCCTTCCTCGAGACGAATGGATCCCTCGACCACTCGCAGTCCGGCTTCCGGGCCAACCAC
The DNA here is from genome assembly GCA_963921515.1 of Calotriton arnoldi. Classification (NCBI taxonomy): domain Eukaryota; kingdom Metazoa; phylum Chordata; class Amphibia; order Caudata; family Salamandridae; genus Calotriton; species Calotriton arnoldi. The sequence continues at coordinate 506,295 of CAWUFW010003295.1, forward strand.
AGCACCGAGACCGCCCTCATCGCAGCCACCGACGACATCCGAGCCCTGCTCGACAACGGGGAAACAGCGGCCCTCATCCTCCTGGACCTCTCCGCAGCGTTCGACAGTCTGCCACCGCACCCTAGTGCAACGCCTGAACAACGTCGGAATCCAAGAGAAGGCACTGGAGTGGATCATCTCCTTCCTCGCCGGAAGAACCCAGAGAGTCCGCCTCCCCCCGTTCAGTTCCGAGGCCACCGAAGTCATCTGCGGCGTACCACAAGGATCATCACTCAGCCCCACCCTCTTCAACGTCTACATGAGCCCCCTCGCAGCCATCGCACGCCAACACAACCTCAACATCATCTCCTACGCCGACGACACCCAGCTGATCCTCTCCCTCACCAACGACCCCACAACCGCCAGAACCAACCTACATGAAGGGATGAAGGACGTAGCCGAGTGGATGAGGAACAGCCGCCTGAAACTGAACTCAGATAAGACGGAAGTCCTCATCCTAGGATCATCACCCTCCGCCTGACGACTCCTGGTGGCCCCCTGCCCTGGGCAACGCACCCAAACCAACGGACCACGCACGCAACCTGGGCTTCATCCTGGACTCCTCCCTCTCAATGACCCGACAAGTCAACGCCGTCTCCTCGTCTTGCTTCAACATCCTACGCATGCTGCGCAAGATCTTCCGGTGGATCCCCACCGAAACCAGGAAGACGGTCACCCAGGCCCTCGTCACCAGCCGACTGGACTACGGCAACTCCCTCTACGCCGGAACCACAGCCAAACTTCAAAAAGACTCCAACGCATCCAGAACGCCTCAGCTCGACTCATCCTGGACATCCCCCGACACAGCCACATCGCCGGACACCTGAGAGACCTGCACTGGCTCCCCGTCAGCAAGAGAATCACGTTCCGACTCCTCACCCACGCACACAAAGCTCTCCACAACCAAGGCCCCAGATACCTCAACGACCGTCTGACCTTCTACACTCCCACCCGCCAGCTACGATCGACCAACCACGCCCTCGCCGCCGTCCCCCGCATCCGAAGAGCCACAACGGGAGGAAGATCCTTCTCCTACCTGGCTGCCAAGACGTGGAACTCCCTACCCATCCACCTCCGCCTTACCCAAGACCACCTCTCCTTCAGGAAACAACTCAAGACCTGGCTGTTCGAACAGTAGCGGACCCCCCCCCCAAGCGCCTTGAGACCCTCCGGGTGAGTAGCGCGCTATACAAATGCTTGATTGATTGATTGACTCTAAGGGAAATCTTCGATAATCCTCCAGATGCGCCTTCTGAAGTAATCCTCAAGAATCTCCACTTTCCAATCTAAAACGTATCCCAATGTAGTACTGGCAACTCCCTTGCTCGGCACTACTTCCACAGCAGACTACACAATTAGTTAGTGTATGCCACACTGACACCCGCCCTTAAGCGTTATCCCGGGGTTCTTAGGCCAACAACGGACCCATTACTTCCATTAAGGTCAACGACGGACCACAACATGAAACATAAAGGTACGATTTTCTAGTCTGTCAATGTCTTTAACTCGGTCTCTTCATTTACCTAGTATATTTAGTCAACAAAACCATCCGATTAAGCTACCAGAAAACTGATGCTGCGGAAGCGGTGTAAATTACATAAACTCAATAACCTAATTTACCCACCATAACAATACATACAAACATAGAGTTTGGCCCATAGAAACTCAATAACCACTTACAAACCATGAGATCCTCCGATAGATATTTGAAGAAGAGCTAATAGGGACTCAGGTAAATTTAGAGACAGCTGACATTCCCTCATGAGGATCTGTAATGAAGAAGTGACTATCTATCAACAATAACCAAACCAATAATACTGTCAAAACATCATCAATAAAGAATGACAAACTCAGGTTACTTATCAAGGTACTTTTATCTAAAACTTGTTAATGGAATGGTCAATGCAAAGTACATTTAGCACATTTAATGATCAGTTCCCAAACACAATACAGGTCAATTCACAATACCAAATACAATTTGCGCAAACACATCTTAAGTCAATGCCTAATGAGAGGGTAAAGAGAGAGTGAGAAAAAGGTACATATATTGTAATTTCAAAATATGCAATTTCAGGAATCATACGAACCACAAATCGGTTGCTGACTATAAAGAGTGAGTCAGGATAACTAGAGCACAGCGTGCTATAGTCAGGGAAACAAAGCCTTCAGCCGAAAGGTTTCAGCCTGCTCAATTTCATCAGCCGATGAAAATGCAGGAGAGAATCAGGAAAGTTCAGTTCAAGATGAAATCAAAGTTCAGACCGACAGCATGACGTGCTCAAGAGTTGCAGAAACAGCCGGCAGCAACCCCCTTTTGTCACGGGTCAATTATACCTCAAAATGTTCACAAGACCGTCCCCTCGAAGTATTGTTTCTCAGCTTTTCACACTCCTCATTGGTCAAGTCTCTCGTGGTGTGATCGTAAAATGATCATTTTCAGTCCCAAATGTACGACACCCTCACATAATCCATTGTTCATTCTAAAAATCGACCTCCAAAAACATAGAAAGTATTTTACCTCAGAAGTAGGAAGTTCCATTGGCTACTTGTTTCCACATAAGCATTACTTCTGAATCAGCTAGCAGCAAAACATTTTTATCTACTCGCTAAATGAACATTTCAACTGAGGAAGCAAGGCTTTCCTTGATAATTTTTGCGCTAAATAATCGTGTCAGTTTTTCTAGTAAAAAAAGGAAATAATGAAGGACAAATCACATTTCTGAGGCCTGCAAGAAAAGATGTCAGAATAGAAATTGAGGCCTACACTGCAAACAACGCGAACCATCATATTTCTCATTTGCAAGCATATTTGATTTAACTAACTTAGAAACAACTCATCAGAGTAAACTACGAGAATCTCATGTTATTTTCTAAAATGTCATTCTGTATTTTCATATTTCACGTGTACATGAAAACATTATAACTGAACACTTTAATAAAGGCATTTCAACGTTATTCTCTAAGCACATTAACCATTTCTATTTCTCTTGCATAGCCATTTCTACATATATCATTAGTCTTTGCGGTTTTCTCGTTTTCTCTTAACATGAAATGCTTCATTTCAAACTCTTTTTCATTAAGCAAAATAATAAAACCTAAACCCTTCTGCATGCTTTTATGCTGCAGTTTTATAAAGCAGCAGCCTCTAAATGTGACACAACACAAGACGCACAATGTTAAATGTTTTTCCATGTATTATGGTTTTAGTCATTTATCATGCGATGAGCAAGAATTGACCAAGCAAAATCATTTCAAATTAATCATGCTCCATCACTGGATAGTAAAGGAAGAATGTGCCGAAGGCCTTTATTGTTCACGATGCTGACCTTCTAGATCCGCCCTAAGGTGACGCTGCATGTACATGCACATTGGGGACACACTCACCCTGATCCCCTGACACATACACATACTATAGGCATAGAGCTGTGGGAGCTTGACAACAACTGGCTTCTCTGGTTTGTCCCTCTGCCAGGCTTCTCGGGCCACCCTATCTTCTGGTTCCCCGGCTTCCCTAGGCTGGAAGACTTCTCTGACTGAAGAAAGGAAAACTCAGATGTGGCACAGACAATGCAAGGCCTGAATAAGCCTCCAGGCCCCTTAGAAGGGAATTGACTACAAACAAGCTACCAAGATTCCAGGAATCTGTAGGTCTAACTTCTGACTTTCAGCCCGGTTTTGGGGCCAGAACCCGCCAAGCACATGAATGAGGGATAATCCTGTGGCCAGACACATAGTCCCTTTCTCCCACAGTCCTTCTTGCTGTTTAACTGGAGGCTCTGGCCCACTCTTCAGGGTGGGTGACCCCTGGGGATGTGACCCACTGGCTCCCTATCACCCTATGAGACATCCTTACCTTCTAGCCGCATTCTTCAGCTTCAGCTGTCACTCAGAATACATTGTGTCCCCAGGCAGACTTTATTCACATCAATTCATCCACCTGGATAGTCACACACTCTCTATACACAGCAACAAGCAGGATGCCAACACAGTCCACCAATCTGCCTTTCTGTTGCTAGGGAAAACCTATAACTCATCTGCCCTATTAGGCTGTGTATAGCACTGCCCGCTAAGGGGCTCACTGGGACATGCACCCAGAGCAGTTCACTCTCTCACTGAATGTATTGTTCCCTGTGACAGTAAACGAATGGAAGGGCGGACAGAGACTTTACTACAGAGGCCACCTTGAGAGCACCAGGCTTCGCTAAGAGTAATATGAACAATATCCTGTGCACACGTGGTTGGGATAATAGATCAAAGAAAAGTCTCAAAAGTTGCCCAATTTAAGATCGACATCAGTTGTGTGAGTCAAGATTATTTAATGATGAACACAGAAAAACGACCAGCCGACACGTGTTTCGTCACAAAGGGAGTAGTCCCGTGACTCTTCAGGGCTGGGAAAGATACAAAGTATGTACAAATGATGAGGAACACTCATAAACACAATGTGAATCTGCGTGGCTAGTGATGATGACACGCACTATCACCAGAGAAGGTGGAGGAAACCCCAAGGTACAGTCATAAAGTGTATCAAAGTGCAAGAATCGGCAGAGGGAAGCCTAAAATACAAAGAAACATAGCTACGTGACAAGGGACTGTGGATGTGCATCTGGACAAGGTGACAAAGGTCGTCTGAGGTGTTGCAGTGAAGTGTGGAGACCGGTTGGAAAACAACTAGTGACTGTGAATGAATACGGCCAAATGTAACCAAACAAAGTAACATGAGCATCAATTGGAATTGCAGTGCAATGAACACATGAGAACCAAATCGCAGTGCTATCTACGTAGAAAAGTGGAAGACATAGTGTAAACACAGCAATGTGTCAAGTACAAAAATATATCATATCATGAAGAGGGTGTCTTGACGGAATCAAAAGGTGGCCAAAAAAAATGCAAACACATGACAAGCATCATTAGGAATCGTAGTGAGCACTGATAGATTCAATCACGTAACATGCTTAAAACGGAATCGCAGTGATAAGAAAGCATGAGTGAAAAAAACACACCGTAGTTGTACTGCACAGTCAACTAGAAACATAAGTAGTAACGGCGAATGTAACCAACGGAGATTATTGAGATGGATAATCATCACTGGGTGCGTGAGCATGGTTCACATCGAAGGTAGTAGGTGAAATGATAATTGGGTCGAATAAAAGTGGGGAGGTAAAGGGAAGAAAAGAAAAGAAAAGAAAAGAAAAGGAAGGGCTATAACGAAAAGATAGTACGAGTGAAGAAACATGAGGTAGCATAGGATAGAAGGAAGGGCAAACTGGAGGAAAATCCAGTAGGTACGTGCGCTGATGACGCCAAACCGTGCACGATGACAAACATCCGACCAACGGACGACGGTGGTCAGGGGTGACGTGAAGTGGGTGAGGGGAGAGAGTAACGTGCAGACTGGACTGTGGGTGACGCTACATTGAAAAGAAAACAGGGGAGCTACCCGAACGGGTGGTAGCAACCTGAGCACAGGTGAAGTAATGGACGTCTCAGTAGGGAGGGAGTAAAATCTTGAAGTCCTGCCCAGACGCGGGTGGCCAGGGAATAAAAATCCCGGTGCTGCCAGTGGGCAGGGCCCAGAGAAGACACGCTAAAAAATGAAGGGAGGAGGGGTGAGCCTGGGGAACTGTGGCGTGGGGAGGCACGAGGCTGAAACGAAGGAAACTTACCTAGAGTATAGCTCGGGAAGTGCGGCAAAAGCGGGGGGAAGAGTAACAGGCGAGTGAGCCCGGGACCCGCATGGGAACTGTGGAGGAAAAGTGAAGAAGGGGATTAGAACAGGTGGGCCGGCAGGGAGAACGTCATCGGCCCGGGGAAAGCACCGTGGAGTTACTTGGAGAAGAAGCGACGTCCGTCTATCGCATGACTGCCGGATACGGAAGTCACGGTGTGGGGGGGAGGAGAGAATTTAAGGAGGCGAGTGCAAGGGGCGTGGTCCCAGCGAAGGGGTGTGGTCAAGTCGGGTAGAGCTGGATCCAGTGAATAAGACCGGGGAGGAGTAGAACGGGTGGAAAGTGGACAGACTAGGAGTGCAAACGCAAAGCAGCAACAGAAATAGGAGCAGGAGAAAAGTAAAAGGATAAAAGCATAGAAGAGGTAGAAATAGCAATAAATAAGAGAACAGCTAAACAGTGAGTGACATAATTATAATAATAACGAAATAAACATAAGCACAACAAAGATACAGCATGGAACAAGGGGAGAAACTGGAAATAGAAATAATGAACCCTATGTATAAAGGGCAACAAATTATTGTAGAATCTGGAAAATGGCTAGAAAAAACCACAGTATCACATGTCACATGGTATTGACAAAATCAAAACGTAGAACACCAGAATCCTTAGTAAGTGGGACTGAAACAGAAAACTCAGGAAGAGCATAGTCCTGGGTCAGTCGCCCAGAAAGTAGTGCAGTTCGTGATCAGTGTTGAGCCCGTGTGTCACAGAATGAAGGCGCATAATCCATGAAGCCTCTTGGCGCCTGAGTTGAAGTTCTCTGTTACCCCCTCTGGGGTTTGCGGCTGCAACATCACATCCAAAGAAGGAAAATCGTTTGTTGATGCTTTGGGTTGAACAGGTGGCCGCATGCACGGCCATCGGGTATCTGATATCCTAGTTTTGTAGGGCTCTGATGTGTTCGCTGATGCGTTCTTTCAGTGGTCTGATCGTACTGCCCACGTACCAGTGCTTGCATGTGCATTCAAGTATGTAAACCACAAACTTGGTGTGGCAATTGATGTTGTGCTTGATCCAGTATGTTCTTTTGTCATGTGCCTTGAAAGATCTGACTCCATGCTGGGCTAGTCTGCAGACCCCACAATTGCCACATTTGTAGAAACCCAAAGTGTGTGTGCCTAACCAGGTATGACTGGTTACATGTCTAGGAACACTGGGGCTTAACCTGGATCTAAGCGTTCTGCCGCACCTGTATGTCACTAGTGGTCTAGCCGTGATGATGTTCTTAAGGGAGGTGTCTGCCAGGAGAGTGCCCCAGTGTCTGTTGAGGCTTTTCCTTATAACTAGACCCATGTTACTGTAGTCTGTCACCAATCTGACTGGTTGATCACCTGTCCCAAGTGTGTTCTTAGCACGGAGAGTGTCTTGTCTATCTAGCTGATTGACCCTGGTTTCAGCCTTGGATATCGTGTGGGAATTGTAGCCTCTGTCTCTGAATCTCTGTTTCATGTTCTTGATACATTGTTGAAACTCGGGTTCTTCACTACAGTTCCGTCTGGCCCTTACGATATCTCCATAGGAGATGGCCTGTATTTGATGTGGCGGGTGGGAACTTTCTGCATGAAGGATGGCATTACAGGATGTTTCCTTTCTGTAGAGGCGACTGTGTAGGGTGTCTGCCTTAATGTAGAGTTCCACATCGAGGAATGTGATGTTGGAGATGCTACTGTGGCTGGTGAATCTCATATTCATGTTATTGGAATTCAGATGTCGACAGAACTCATCGAGTTGTGTCTGGGAACCTGACCATAGTAGCAGACAATCGTCAATGTACCGTCCCCTGTAGATTATAGAGTTGACCCATGGGGCCCCTCTGGAGCTCCATATCCACTGATTCCAGCACGCCCATGTATAGATTGGCAAACGAGGGAGAGAACTTCGAACCCATAGCCACGCCCTTGGATTGTTTGTACCAAATGTTGTTATACAGAAAATAGTTGTCATTGAGAATGATGCTCATCATGGTGGTAAGCATCTTGGAATGTTGCCAAAGGGAGGCCGGCCTATTGTGTAGTAGTTTGGTGATGACATCCAGTCCCAAGATGGGTTCGATGGAGGTGTAGAGAGAAACTACATCCAAGGTAGCCAGAATCATGTCAGGTTGCCATTGGACATCTGATAAGATGCTCAAGATATGTTTGGTATCCTGAATATGGGAAGGGAGATTCTTAACCATGGGACCTAGAAATAAATCTACATATTGGGCGATTCTTTCAGTGGGTCCCCTGATCCCAGAAACAATGGGTCTGCCCGGAGGAAAAGGGGCTAGCTTATGAATTTTGGGCAGAGTATACAGCCAGGGATAAGCCGGTCTGTGTACTTTGAGGAATAGAAATTCTTGATCATCTATGAGCCCGGCTGAATGCCATTCAGCTAAGTGGCCATTGATTTTGTCAGAGAGAGTCCTAGTGGGATTGAACGTAAGACGTTGGTAGCATGAGGTGTCCTGCAATTGGGTAAGGATTTCATTGTGGTAGTCTGTTTTGTTCATGACAACCACGTTGCCGCCCTTGTCGGCTTCTTTGATTATAATATCTGCGTTGGTGGTTAGGGCCTTCAGGGCTACACGCTCATCTCTCCTCAAATTATCCTTGATCCTATGTTTGGACCTCATGACTTTTTGTTCGTATTTGTCAATGTCCGCTAGGACTAGATTATGAAATGTGTCAATGGGGTTGCCACCTGGTAACAAAGGCGTCCATTTGGATTTGGTTTTGAGCCCACTTCTCTGGGTGAGATCCGTCTCTATGTCAAGTGCATGTAACAGACTGTCCATGTTAATGGGTGGTTCATCTGTATCGGTAAGGGACAAAAGCAAATGTGTATCCTGAATATCTTTGATGCTTTGTACTCCTGCAGGGTTATCAATACAGATATTTCTAACACTCATGGTCGTGGGCGGCATCCCACTAAAGTGTCTTTTCACTTTAAGACCCCTCATGAATTTAAAGAGGTCGATTTTGTGTCTACAAGTGTCCCCTGGTTCATGTGGGTTGAAACTTTAGCCTTTACTAAGTAAAGAAATCATGCTAGTGTTGAGTGTATGAGAGGATAAGTTGACCACCTGTATGCCCTGATCTGGCGACTCTATTTGTTCCTCTCGTTCCATGATCTTAATTTCTTTTGTAATCCTCTGTTGCCTCCCATCTTGCCCCTCCGGGTTTTCTGTCTAATGTACCCTGTCTCTGTTGCGTTCTGTTTTCCCTTCTTATGGTTTGGACCTCCCTTAAAAAAGACAACTTGGTGGAGTCAAGTCTGATCAGTTGATTCTCTGTTTCACTACCACTGCTATGCAACGTGTTGAGTGAGGTGGAGCTGGATGAGGCAGAGAGAGTATCTGTTTTGGTAGATGGATCACTCCGAGGGGCGTTTCGTACAACCTGGTCGTATTTCCGGGCAAATGTAAAAACACGTCCCTCCCTATAATCAGCCTCGTCTCTCCTCAGCTGTCGAGTCTTCCTATCTTTTATCTTGTTCTGGTGTTTTGTGAGTATGTCACTCAGAATGGCATAATTCTTTTCTGTGGCCTCTACTAAGTTCAGATCCGCTATCTCTTTTTCTAGATTAGTAATCTCAATTTGAAGTTTAGCTACCTTGCGCTCTGCGTTTTCTATAAGAATATCAATTAATGTGTTGGAGTTTAATGTCAAAGTTTCTTCCCATTTACATAACAAATCATCGTCTAAATCATCAAAGGTTGGAAAAATTTGTGAACGGAGTCCCCTCGGGACTCTGTTGAGTCTAAGGTACTGTTTGAGGGTGGCACTATCCCACCACCTGGAGTTTTCAGTTTTCTTCAATCTCCCCAGTCTTAGGAATTTCTCCCTGAGACCTTCGTTACGTGGGGGGTTTCCACTCGTCAGTGTAGTGTTTGTCGGAATACCTTTTACTAAATTCTCGAACAATTCTGATGCGATTCTTTCTCTATCCATAATATGAGGTAGCACTGTAGTAACTGTTGATATGCTACGCTGCGGCTGCCTGCCCTGAAACCAAAGGAGCTAAGCTGTGTAGGGTTTTTTGTACATCAGGGAGTAGGCGCTCAGACTCGTACGCGTCTATGTAACAATAGCTATTGTATGTGTACGGTGCTGCCAGGTCGGGGGAAGTACCCAATAACCCCCGTAATTTGTGTGAGTCGACAACCCACACTGGTAATATGAACAATATCCTGTGCACACGTGGTTGGGATAATAGATCAAAGAAAAGTCTCAAAAGTTGCCCAATTTAAGATCGACATCAGTTTTGTGAGTCAAGATTATTTAATGATGAACACAGAAAAACGACCAGCCGACACGTGTTTCGTCACAAAGGGGAGTAGTCCCGTGACTCTTCAGGGCTGGGAAAGATACAAAGTATGTACAAATGATGAGGAACACTCATAAACACAATGTGAATCTGCGTGGCTAGTGATGATGACACGCACTATCACCAGAGAATGTGGAGGAAACCCCAAGGTACAGTCATAAAGTGTATCAAAGTGCAAGAATCGGCAGAGGGAAGCCTAAAATACAAAGAAACATAGCTACGTGACAAGGGACTGTGGCTGTGCATCTGGACAAGGTGACAAAGGTCGTCTGAGGTGTTGCAGTGAAGTGTGGAGACCGGTTGGAAAACAACTAGTGACGGTGAATGAATACGGCCAAATGTAACCAAACAAAGTAACATGAGCATCAATTGGAATTGCAGTGCAATGAACACATGAGAACCAAATCGTAGTGCTATCTACGTAGAAAAGTGGAAGACATAGTGTAAACACAGCAATATGTCAAGTACAAAAATATATCATATCATGAAGAGGGTGTCTTGACAGAATCAAAAGGTGGCCAAAAAATGCAAACACATGACAAGCATCATTAGGAATCGTAGTGAGTAGTGGGCACTGATAGATTCAATCACGTAACATGCTTAAAACGGAATCGCAGTGATAAGAAAGCATGAGTGAAAAAAACACACCGTAGTTGTACTGCACAGTCAACTAGAAACATAAGTAGTAAACGGCGAATGTAACCAACGGAGATTATTGAGATGGATAATCATCACTGGGTGCGTGAGCATGGTTCACATCGAAGGTAGTAGGTGAAATGATAATTGGGTCGAATAAAAGTGGGGAGGTAAAGGGAAGAAAAGAAAAGAAAAGGAAGGGTTATAACGAAAAGATAGTACGAGTGAAGAAACATGAGGTAGCATAGGATAGAAGGAAGGGCAAACTGGAGGAAAATCCAGTAGGTACGTGCGCTGATGACGCCAAACCGTGCACGATGACAAACATCCGACCAACGGACGACGGTGGTCAGGGGTGACGTGAAGTGGGTGAGGGGAGAGAGTAACGTGCAGACTGGACTGTGGGTGACGCTACATGGAAAAGAAAACAGGGGAGCTACCCGAACGGGTGGTAGCAACCTGAGCACAGGTGAAGTAATGGACGTCTCAGTAGGGAGGGAGTAAAATCTTGAAGTCCTGCCCAGACGCGGGTGGCCAGGGAATAAAGCATCAGCGCACGTACCTACTGGATTTTCCTCCAGTTTGCCCTTCCTTCTATCCTATGCTCCCTCATGTTTCTTCACTCGTACTATCTTTTCGTTATAACCCTTCCTTTTCTTTTCTTTTCTTCCCTTTACCTCCCCACTTTTATTCGACCCAATTATCATTTCACCTACTACCTTCGATGTGAACCATGCTCACGCACCCAGTGATGATTATCCATCTCAATAATCTCCGTTGGTTACATTCGCCGTTTACTACTTATGTTTCTAGTTGACTGTGCAGTACAACTACGGTGTGTTTTTTTCACTCATGCTTTCTTATCACTGCGATTCCGTTTTAAGCATGTTACGTGATTGAATCTATCAGTGCCCACTACTCACTACGATTCCTAATGATGCTTGTCATGTGTTTGCATTTTTGGCCACCTTTGATTCCGTCAAGACACCCTCTTCATGATATGATATATTTTGTACTTGACACATTGCTGTGTTTACACTATGTCTTCCACTTTTCTACGTAGATAGCACTACGATTTGGTTCTCATGTGTTCATTGCACTGCAATTCCAATTGATGCTCATGTTACTTTGTTTGGTTACATTTGGCCGTATTCATTCACCGTCACTAGTTGTTTTCCAACCGGTCTCCACACTTCACTGCAACACCTCAGACGACCTTTGTCACCTTGTCCAGATGCACAGCCACAGTCCCTTGTCACGTAGCTATGTTTCTTTGTATTTTAGGCTTCCCTCTGCCGATTCTTGCACTTTGATACACTTTATGACTGTACCTTGGGGTTTCCTCCACCTTCTCTGGTGATAGTGCGTGTCATCATCACTAGCCACGCAGATTCACATTGTGTTTATGAGTGTTCCTCATCATTTGTACATACTTTGTATCTTTCCCAGCCCTGAAGAGTCACGGGACTACTCCCCTTGTGACGAAACACGTGTCGGCTGGTCGTTTTTCTGTGTTCATCATTAAATAATCTTGACTCACACAACTGATGTCGATCTTAAATTGGGCAACTTTTGAGACTTTTCTTTGATCTATTATCCCAACCACGTGTGCACAGGATATTGTTCATATTACCAGTGTGGGTTGTCGACTCACACAAATTACGGGGGTTATTGGGTACTTCCCCCGACCTGGCAGCACCGTACACATACAATAGCTATTGTTACATAGACGCGTACGAGTCTGAGCGCCTACTCCCTGATGTACAAAAAACCCTACACAGCTTAGCTCCTTTGGTTTCAGGGCAGGCAGCCGCAGCGTAGCATATCAACAGTTACTACAGTGCTACCTCATATTATGGATAGAGAAAGGATCGCATCAGAATTGTTCGAGAATTTAGTAAAAGGTATTCCGACAAACACTACACTGACGAGTGGAAACCCCCCACGTAACGAAGGTCTCAGGGAGAAATTCCTAAGACTGGGGAGATTGAAGAAAACTGAAAACTCCAGGTGGTGGGATAGTGCCACCCTCAAACAGTACCTAGACTCAACAGAGTCCCGAGGGGACTCCGTTCACAAATTTTTCCAACCTTTGATGATTTAGACGATGATTTGTTATGTAAATGGGAAGAAACTTTGACATTAAACTCCAACACATTAATTGATATTCTTATAGAAAACGCAGAGCGCAAGGTAGCTAAACTTCAAATTGAGATTACTAATCTAGAAAAAGAGATAGCGGATCTGAACTTAGTAGAGGCCACAGAAAAGAATTATGCCATTCTGAGTGACATACTCACAAAACACCAGAACGAGATAAAAGATAGGAAGACTCGACAGCTGAGGAGAGACGAGGCTGATTATAGGGAGGGACGTGTTTTTACATTTGCCAGGAAATACGACCAGGTTGTACGAAACGCCCCTCGGAGTGATCCATCTACCAAAACAGATACTCTCTCTGCCTCATCCAGCTCCACCTCACTCAACACGTTGCATAGCAGTGATAGTGAAACAGAGAATCAACTGATCAGACTTGACTCCACCAAGTTGTCTTTTTTAAGGGAGGTCCAAACCATAAGAAGGGAAAACAGAACGCAACAGAGACAGGGTACATTAGACAGAAACCCGGAGGGGCAAGAGGAGGCAACAGAGGATTACAAAAGAAATTAAGATCATGGAACGAGAGGAACAAATAGAGTCGCCAGATCAGGGCATACAGGTGGTCAACTTATCCTCTCATACAGTCAACACTAGCATGATTTCTTTACTTAGTAAAGGCTTAAGTTTCAACCCACATGAACCAGGGGACACTTGTAGACACAAAATCGACCTCTTTAAATTCATGAGGGGTCTTAAAGTGAAAAGACACTTTAGTGGGATGCCACCCAAGACCATGAGTGTTAGAAATATCTGTATTGATAACCCTGCAGGAGTACAAAGCATCAAAGATATTCAGGATACACATTTACTTTTGTCCCTTACCGATACAGATGAACCACCCATTAACATGGACAGTCTGTTACATGCACTTGACATAGAGACGGATCTCACCCAGAGTAGTGGGCTCAAAACCAAATCCAAATGTGGCAACCCCATTGACACATTTCATAATCTAGTCCTAGCGGACATTGACAAATACGAACAAAAAGTCATGAGGTCCAAACATAGGATCAAGGATAATTTGAGGAGAGATGAGCGTGTAGCCCTGAAGGCCCTAACCACCAACACAGATATTATAATCAAAGAAGCCGACAAGGGCGGCAACGTGGTTGTCATGAACAAAACAGACTACCACAATGAAATCCTTACCCAATTGCAGGACACCTCATGCTACCAACGTCTTACGTTCAATCCCACTGGGACTCTCTCTGACAAAATCAATGGCCACTTGGCTGAATGGCATTCAGCCGGGCTCATAGATGATCAAGAATTTCTATTCCTTAAAGTACACAGACCGGCTTATCCCTGGCTGTATACTCTGCCCAAAATTCATAAGCTAGCCCCTTTTCCTCCGGGCAGACCCATTGTTTCTGGGATCAGGGGACCCACTGAAAGAATCGCCCAATATGTAGATTTATTTCTAGGTCCCATGGTTAAGAATCTCCCTTCCCAAATTCAGGATACCAAACATATCTTGAGCATCTTATCAGATGTCCAATGGCAACCTGACATGATTCTGGCTACCTTGGATGTAGTTTCTCTCTACACCTCCATCGAACTCATCTTGGGACTGGATGTCATCACCAAACTACTACACAATAGGCCGGCCTCCCTTTGGCAACATTCCAAGATGCTTACCACCATGATGAGCATCATTCTCAATGACAACTATTTTCTGTATGACAACATTTGGTACAAACAATCAATCCAAGGGCGTGGCTATGGGTTCGAAGTTCTCACCCTCGTTTGCCAATCTATACATGGGCGTGCTGGAATCAGAGTGGATATGGAGCTCCAGAGGGGCCCCATGGGTCAACTCTATAATCTACTGGGGACGGTACATTGACGATTGTCTGCTACTATGGTCAGGTTCCCAGACACAACTCGATGAGTTCTGTCGACATCTCAATTCCAATAACATGAATATGAGATTCACCAGCCACAGTAGCATCTCCAACATCACATTCCTCGATGTGGAACTCTACATTAAGGCAGACACCCTACACAGTCGCCTCTACAGAAAGGAAACATCCTGTAATGCCATCCTTCATGCAGAAAGTTCCCACCTGCCACATCAAATACAGGCCATCCCCTATGGAGAATTCGTAAGGGCCAGACGGAACTGTAGTGAAGAACCCGAGTTTCAACAATGTATCAAGAACATGAAACAGAGATTCAGAGGCATAGGCTACAATTCCCACACGATATCCAAGGCTGAAACCAGGGTCAATCAGCTAGATAGACAAGACACTCTCCGTGCTAAGAACACACTTGGGACAGGTGATCAACCAGTCAGATTGGTGACAGACTACAGTAACATGGGTCTAGTTATAAGGAAAAGCCTCAACAGACACTGGGGCACTCTTCTGGCAGACACCTCCCTTAAGAACATCATCACGGCTAGACCACTAGTGACATACAGGCGCGGCAGAACGCTTAGATCCAGGTTAAGCCCCAGTGTTCCTAGACATGTAACCAGTCATACCTGGTTAGGCACACACACTTTGGGTTTCTACAAATGTGGCAATTGTGGGGTCTGCAGACTAGCCCAGCATGGAGTCAGATCTTTCAAGGCACATGACAAAAGGACATACTGGATCAAGCACAACATCAATTGCCACACCAAGTTTGTGGTTTACATACTTGAATGCACATGCAAGCGCTGGTACGTGGGCAGTACGATCAGACCACTGAAAGAACGCATCAGCGAACATATCAGAGCCCTACAAAACCAGGATATCAGATACCCGATGGCCGTGCATGCGGCCACCTGTTCAACCCAAAGCATCAACAAACGATTTTCCTTCTTTGGATGTGATGTTGCAGCCGCAAACCCCAGAGGGGGTAACAGAGAACTTCAACTCAGACGCCAAGAGGCTTCATGGATTATGCGCCTTCATTCTGTGACACACGGGCTCAACACTGATCACGAACTGCACTACTTTCTGGGCGACTGACCCAGGACTGTGCTCTTCCTGAGTTTTCTGTTTCATGCAGTAATGTTCAGTCCCACTTACTAAGGATTCTGGTGTTCTACGTTTTGATTTTGTCAATACCATGTGACATGTGATACTGTGGTTTTTTCTAGCCATTTTCCAGATTCTACAATAATTTGTTGCCCTTTATACATAGGGTTCATTATTTCTATTTCCAGTTTCTCCCCTTGTTCCATGCTGTATCTTTGTTGTGCTTATGTTTATTTCGTTATTATTATAATTATGTCACTCACTGTTTAGCTGTTCTCTTATTTATTGCTATTTCTACCTCTTCTATGCTTTTATCCTTTTACTTTTCTCCTGCTCCTATTTCTGTTGCTGCTTTGCGTTTGCACTCCTAGTCTGTCCACTTTCCACCCGTTCTCCTCCTCCCCGGTCTTATTCACTGGATCCAGCTCTACCCGACTTGACCACACCCCTTCGCTGGGACCACGCCCCTTGCACTCGCCTCCTTAAATTCTCTCCTCCCCCCCACACCGTGACTTCCGTATCCGGCAGTCATGCGATAGACGGACGTCGCTTCTTCTCCAAGTAAGTCCACGGTGCTTTCCCCGGGCCGATGACGTTCTCCCTGCCGGCCCACCTGTTCTAATCCCCTTCTTCACTTTTCCTCCACAGTTCCCATGCGGGTCCCGGGCTCACTCGCCTGTTACTCTTCCCCCCGCTTTTGCCGCACTTCCCGAGCTATACTCTAGGTAAGTTTCCTTCGTTTCAGCCTCGTGCCTCCCCACACCACAGTTCCCCAGGCTCACCCCTCCTCCCTTCATTTTTTAGCGTGTCTTCTCTGGGCCCTGCCCACTGGCAGCACCAGGATTTTTATTCCCTGGCCACCCGCGTCTGGGCAGGACTTCAAGATTTTACTCCCTCCCTACTGAGACGTCCATTACTTCACCTGTGCTCAGGTTGCTACCACCCGTTCGGGTAGCTCCCCTGTTTTCTTTTCCATGTAGCGTCACCCACAGTCCAGTCTGCACGTTACTCTCTCCCTCACCCACTTCACGTCACCCCTGACCACCGTCGTCCGTTGGTCGGATGTTTGTCATCGTGCACGGTTTGGCGTCATCAGCGCACGTACCTACTGGATTTTCCTCCAGTTTGCCCTTCCTTCTATCCTATGCTACCTCATG
Source organism: Calotriton arnoldi (assembly GCA_963921515.1). NCBI lineage: Eukaryota > Metazoa > Chordata > Amphibia > Caudata > Salamandridae > Calotriton > Calotriton arnoldi. Next base: position 523,293 of record CAWUFW010003295.1, read on the forward strand.
TTTCTTCACTCGTACTATCTTTTCGTTATAACCCTTCCTTTTCTTTTCTTTTCTTCCCTTTACCTCCCCACTTTTATTCGACCCAATTATCATTTCACCTACTACCTTCGATGTGAACCATGCTCACGCACCCAGTGATGATTATCCATCTCAATAATCTCCGTTGGTTACATTCGCCGTTTACTACTTATGTTTCTAGTTGACTGTGCAGTACAACTACGGTGTGTTTTTCACTCATGCTTTCTTATCACTGCGATTCCGTTTTAAGCATGTTACGTGATTGAATCTATCAGTGCCCACTACTCACTACGATTCCTAATGATGCTTGTCATGTGTTTGCATTTTTTTGGCCACCTTTTGATTCCGTCAAGACACCCTCTTCATGATATGATATATTTTTGTACTTGACACATTGCTGTGTTTACACTATGTCTTCCACTTTTCTACGTAGATAGCACTACGATTTGGTTCTCATGTGTTCATTGCACTGCAATTCCAATTGATGCTCATGTTACTTTGTTTGGTTACATTTGGCCGTATTCATTCACCGTCACTAGTTGTTTTCCAACCGGTCTCCACACTTCACTGCAACACCTCAGACGACCTTTGTCACCTTGTCCAGATGCACAGCCACAGTCCCTTGTCACGTAGCTATGTTTCTTTGTATTTTATGCTTCCCTCTGCCGATTCTTGCACTTTGATACACTTTATGACTGTACCTTGGGGTTTCCTCCACCTTCTCTGGTGATAGTGCGTGTCATCATCACTAGCCACGCAGATTCACATTGTGTTTATGAGTGTTCCTCATCATTTGTACATACTTTGTATCTTTCCCAGCCCTGAAGAGTCACGGGACTACTCCCCTTTGTGACGAAACACGTGTCGGCTGGTCGTTTTTCTGTGTTTATCATTAAATAATCTTGACTCACACAACTGATGTCGATCTTAAATTGGGCAACTTTTGAGACTTTTCTTTGATCTATTATCCCAACCACGTGTGCACAGGATATTGTTCATATTACCAGTGTGGGTTGTCGACTCACACAAATTACGGGGGTTATTGGGTACTTCCCCCGACCTGGCAGCACCGTACACATACAATAGCTATTGTTACATAGACGCGTACGAGTCTGAGCGCCTACTCCCTGATGTACAAAAAACCCTACACAGCTTAGTTCGCTAAGAGTAATTCAGTTTAATATTTAGACGCACCCATCGGTGTATGGTCGAGTCGGATGTCAGCATCAAGGCTCATTTCTACCCCGGAAGTGCAGTCAATCGACTAGTGTGTATTTTCATCCAGTCAGATGGTGCACACCCAGTCCTTCTTTTGTCTACTTTTGTGTGCAGCACGTAGGCAGTCTCGGGCTAGAGTGGCCCGATTGACGAGACAACACGCACCCTCTGACAATTTCGGATACAATGGCAACATGCAATCAAAAGCTGGCTGCAAACTCTGGGCACGGGGGTTGTCTCGAACGGCGGTCTTCTCTGTACCTTACGGGTGGGTGGGTAATATCACCGTGCACGTTGCATCATTCCCTCGGTACAGACTCAGGTGAGGGAAAAACAAGGACATTTTTCTAAGATTGAATGAGGCTTTGAATTAAACTGTGTTCTCATTTAGCTGGCAGTATTTACCTTGGCAGCATATCCTTACCGACTATTTATCTGGGCGCCATTTCCTGAAAGCATATTTATTTGAGTGCGCGCTGTTTGTAGAGCATGTTTATTTGAGCAAGCGAATATGTTACAACCAAACATAATGACGGCACAGACGTTCAAACAACAAAAAGTATTTACCCCTTGGTACAAGGTTTAAGGTCTATACAGGACAGGGATTGGAGCCAACAGCAGACCTGGAAAACGGTTTAATGCGAGTTTCTTATTGAACGAAAGCAGTGCAGCCAGAAAGCCAGATCCACCAAAGGAAATATTTAATAAACATTGGCACAGCTAATAGGTCTGTAGGCGGCTGCCAGCTTTTTGGTTTTGTCAAAGCTTGTTTTGTCATGCTTTTTCCCAACCATTATTGTTGGAGAGGTGTGGTGCAGCGGCCAGGGCAGCTAACTTTGGAGCACAGGGCTCACGGTTCGATCCCCGGCTCTGGTGGCAGCTCACACCATGTGACTCTGGGCAATAGCTCACTTAATTTCCACTATGGCCCCCAGCGCCTTGAGACCCGTAAGGGTGAGTAGCTGCGCTATATAAAAACGGACTTACATTTTTTTTTTTTTTACATTTTGGTCAAGCTGCCGGGCCTCGTCAATAAAAAATGGCTAAAAGCAAACACATTTTCTGGTCTCGATGAGCACACTTTGCCATAATACTCCCTGGCATGTAAGGGAGCTACTTCTTATGAAATGGCAGAATGCTGTCACTCTCAGTGAAGTTAACCATTGGCTGAAGTGGGCTGACCCACTGCCCCAAGCTGTATGCTGCAGTGGGAGGAAGAAATGTGGATGGTACAGTTACAGATCAGTGGATGAAGAGAGCTTACTGAAATCCTCCTTAAATACATTTATTATACAAATAATTTTTGCAAAACCAAAAGGTCTTCGCTACAACAAGACCTAACAAGCATTTGCAATGCAATAGATCCCGCATTTGTGAACATTAGAGCTATTGGAGTTGTAAATGACGATGTCTTTTACCCATGTGTTTTGGTTTGGAGTGGAATGGATGTATGTGGTGTGGAGTGGAATTATGTGTGTTGGATTGGAATTGTTAGTTCTGGAATTGTGTGGTGTAGAGTGGATTTGTGTAGTGCAATCAGGGCCGGACTGGCCGTAGCGGGAACCGGGCATTTCCCCGGTGGGCCACCAGGGTGGGGGCCGGTTTTGGGCCCTGGGGGGCCGTTTTTGTTATAGGGCCGTTTTTGCAGCATAGCTGCACTATCGGCCCCTGTAACAAAATCGGCCGAAACAGGCCTTGGCAAACAGCTTGGACGCACCACCAACCCCCGGGGGGGCCAGCCGAGCACTTTGCCAGGGCCGGTTTTGGTTCCCAGTCCGGCCCTGAGTGCAATTATGTGGCATGGCATGCAGTGGAAATATGAGGATAGTAAGTATGTGGTATTGACTGTACTGTAATTATGTGGATTGCTATTTTATACTGTGAGTGATATGTAGTGGAGTTTAATTATGTGTTGTGCTGTTGAATTTTGTGGCATGATGTGGAATTCTGTGGTGTAGATTGAATGTATGTGGTGTGTTGTGTAATTGTGTTGTTGAGTTGAATTATATGGTTTGTAGTCGAATTATGTGGTGTGGAATGGAAACCTGTAGAGTTGAATTGTGTGGCGTGGAAGTGCATGGCGTTGAGTGAAATTATATTGTTTAGAATAGCAGTGAAATGTAAGAACACATAGTCAGCATGCATTGCAATGCTACAGCATGCCCTGCTTATAAAGGGAACGGTAATTAGGGTATCATTTCATATGGAACAGACAGCCTTCCGTGGAGTTGCTCACTCGCTATTGTCCTTAGATGAAGCAATTTTGATCTTTGTATGTGGAATTCACAATCTCAAAGCCAATGTGGCAGCTACTACGAGAATAAAAATGCACGGATTTTAAGTATAAGCGCTCTTTGCTAATTGATACTTTCCCTTAAGTAGGCCATTTAAATGGCAGACAGACAGAGACGCTTCAGCAACAGCACAGTGAGCACACGAGGCGAGTGACGACCGAAACATTGCTGCTCGTCACGGATAAGTAATTCTAGACGGTGGGAGTAAGGCGCCGAAGGAGGGGGGGTTTGTGGGTTAAATGAAAGATACAGAACATCAGACCTCATATTGCACAAACACAGATGAGATTTTGTGTCCACTAGCTGCCAAATGAATAATGCGAGCCACACTTTACTACTGCCGTATATGTAAACGATTTTAAAAGTTGCAGTCAGGTTCCCTCCTATGAAGATAACCCGCAGAAGCTGTTTCTTGTTGCAGCTGGGGGCATCTTATGATGTGCACTCCGAGCACACAAGGCGTTGATGACACAAACATTCCTGCACACGACATAAGAAGAAAAAGTACGGATGCTAGAAAACAAACAGAAGTAGAGGGCATATAGCTAAACATGACGTCTGGGGATGAACCACAGGCAAGAGAGGAGAGAACGTGGGATGAACACGAGCTCTCCAAAGCAAACAGGTAGCAGTACTGTAGGTTCCATAGCACTCATTATCACGCGCTCTTTCTCAAGCATACAGCAGTACTGCAGGTTCTAGAGTGCTTTTGATCTAATGCTCTCAAGCACATAAATGGCAGCACTGCAGGTTTCAGAGCACTCACCTTTTTGCGCACTCTCTCTGAAACATACAGCAGTATAACAGGTTCTAGAGTCCTGACCAGGCTATGGGTGAACCTAGTGTAACTGCCTTGTAAAGACTCACTTGACGGGAACATAGTGCTTGCAGATGCAAGTTTTAATCTTATAAGCCTATGCAATCTCCCATTGTAACCCAAGGGAAGTTAACGAAGTAAACAACTCCCAAAATAAGAATACACATGAAACGAGGCATCCCGGCATAGTAGGGCAAAGGAATTATGCAGCAGGGTTGACTAAATTATGGAGCAAGAAAGGGAAAATTATGTAGGATAATGAGACAGGTTTTGTGGTAGTATTATTTAATTATTTTGCCATTTTTATGTGTTAACGCTGTTTTGGCAAAGATTTCAACAGTTTAGCACAATTTAAACTCCCAAATACAGCAATAAGCAACTGAAAGATTACAAACTAACCTTTGGGAGGGAAGGGGGGCAAACCAGCACAAGACCCATTTTTTGTGTGTGAAAAAGGCCGCTTTATTGAAACAGGTGCATATCACATTTTATACCTTGGCAACTGCCTTCCAAAACTAAACCTCACTATACATGAATTACCTGACCCCTTGTTTCCCCCCACCCCTACGATCCCCACATCAAATCCCCCACCCCGCAAAATACAACATAACATTCCATAACAATCATATTACACGATCCTACACAATATAGCATTTACCAATCCTAACCTCCCATGACCCAAATCCCTACATGCCTTTTTGCAACTGTAACCAAGAAACCTCTAATCTAAACTTAGCCTACCTGGTTACCCTTTTCCTGCTCCCCAACTACCAACATTTAACCAAAAACTACAGCCAATCCTGGCCAACTTTTTCCAACCCCGCCAGCACCTGTTCCAAGCGACAACTATACAATTTACACAAAATTCCCTATGTACCTGTTCCAACTCCACCGCCAAAACACTCCCCACCTGGGGGACTAAAAATGCCCCAGAAACCTAAAAAACGAGGGAGGGAGGGAGGGGACAAAAACCTACACTACAGCGCTCCCAGCCACCAGGTCACCAAACCTAAAATGGTGGCTGGTGAAGCGCGAAACAGCCCAATATACTTTGGGCTGTCTCTTCAAAAATTGGGCTACAATTGGGCCATTCCCAATGTAGCCCAACTCCCCCAACATGGCCGAGCGCCGTCTAGCCCCTCCCCCTCCCAATCTACCCGGGGGGCAGACCTCGCTGTGCTTGGCTGCCCCCCAAATCCCCCTTGGGAGGGAAGGGGGGCAAACCAGCACAAGACCCATTTTTTGTGTGTGAAAAAGGCCGCTTTATTGAAACAGGTGCATATCACATTTTATACCTTGGCAACTGCCTTCCAAAACTAAACCTCACTATACATGAATTACCTGACCCCTTGTTTTCCCCCCACCCCTACGATCCCCACATCAAATCCCCCACCCCGCAAAATACAACATAACATTCCATAACAATCATATTACACAATCCTACACAATATAGCATTTACCAATCCTAACCTCCCATGACCCAAATCCCTACCTGCCTTTTGCAACTGTAACCAAAAAACCTCTAATCTAAACTTAGCCTACCTGGTTACCCTTTTCCTGCTCCTGCTCCCCAACTACCAACATTTAACCAAAAACTACAGCCAATCCTGGCCAACTTTTCCAACTCCGCCACCCAGGAAAAGGCGGGAGTGTAGGCAGGACGCCGCCTCCCCGTTTTCCTGCCCCCCCTAGGAAACATTTTCTTCAACGCCTGTGGACTCCCAACAACCTGGCCAAAACTTCCCTCAGCTCCAATAGATATAAGTCCATGCCCAGCCGGGATAAATGGACCCCATCGCCTCTGAAAAAATCTGGCGTGTCGTACCTGACGTCCCTGTGCGCAATCCTAAAAATTCCCATTTGGCGACAAAAACGCACCATCTCTGTGTTAAGCTTTTGCCTAGCCTTGTCCACTGCCCCCGGGTTAGCTGCCCCCCTCCAAACCCTCCTAGGAACAAACTCCGTCCATATGATGGCGCAGCCGGCCCACTGACCCTTGATCACCGCCAAATCCCGCTTCATACACCGCATCAAAGCCAAACCAGTTTCCCTCACCATATCATTTTCCCCCAAATGAAGGACCAATACATCGGGGCACCTACCCGCCACCAGGATTCCGTTGAGCACCTGCAGCAACTCTTTCCAACGCATACCACCCCTTCCCCTCCAACAAACTGTAAACATTTCTTTATTGAAACCCAGGCTTTCCCCAAAATAACTGGCACGGGCCTGAACTTGCGCCCACTTCACATAGGAATGGCCCACAATCCAAATGGACATATCCCTGGCGAGGGGACCCATCACCGAACCTGCAACGAGAAACATGAATGAACCAAAGGAAAATGGGACTAACCGCGCTATATCCCCCCGTCTGCGCTGCGCACATACCGCTGATAACAGTCAGATGACCACCTTCCCAAACGCATGATGTCCCCTCGCCCCCAACCTAGATTGTTCGCTTCAGATGCCGCCCCAATCCTAAATGAGTGCGTACCAAAATCCCTCCCGTCAATTCCCAGCCTGCCCAACGCCTTCCTCAGCACCGCCAAAAGCTGCACAGCCGTTACCCTCCTTTCATCCTTGTGCCTAAAGACTAGACCCATTTTATCCCTAGACAAAGTTCTCCACTTCAAACCCCACCGGCAAGGGCAAGCCTGCTGTACTCCTTCCATTTTTAAAGCAACCCAAGTGCCCCCTCCCCTCTGATCTGTTTTAGACTTCCTAAGCCATATGCTGACCCCATCCGGACGAAAGGAAACCTCACTCCAAAGTAACCCCTGCCCCGCTTTACTCCCTAACAGCTCAGACACCCGAAAAGCCCCGAAAAACATCCATGACATCAGAGTGGAGAAGAGGCAGTTTTCAACCTCCCCATAACATATCCCAGGCAAGATCCCAATCACCCTTTCCAACAACTCCCAGGACAGAGGCTTACGAACCCTAGATGCGCGCCCACACTCCCGCGCCCAACCTTCCAACATGCGCTTCCCCAGCTCCCCTGCGGAGGGGGCATACCCCCACAACAATTTCCCAACAAAAGCAATGCCCGCCAGCTTACCCGCTATCGTAACCCTGGTCAAACCCCTCTCAATCAAATCCAAAATAAATTGAAGTACATCTTCCTGTCTAAGCTCAAGGGAATCCCTCCGCGTCGCGCCAGAGTGCAAAAATTCCCCCCATGCTGTCTTGTATGCTGCTTTTGTAGATTGCGCCAGAGAACCTAAAACCAACTGAAACATCCTGTGTTGCCTACGTACCACAAATGCACCGGCATTCTGGTCGGAAATCCGTCCGCATCCCTGGCGAGCCCACGGAATCTCCCCCACTGTGAACGAGACAAAGCATCCGCTATGTCATTGCCAACACCCGGCACATGCACCGCGCGGAAGGCGATATCATGCCGCAAGCAGCCTAACACAAACACCCTCAGCAATTTCAGAACCTGTTCATCCCGTGCGGATTGTCGGTTCACAATTTGGACTACCGCCATGTTATCAACTCTGAAGGTTACCCTCTTGTGCGCCAGCTGATCCCCCCATAAGGTGATCGCCACCACCAACGGAAAGAATTCCAAAAAGGCTATACTCCTGCCCCCATCTGCCCACTCCGGGGGCCACTGCTCAGCACACCACTTTCCTTGCCAATACAGGCCAAAACCTGAACTCCCAGCCGCATCAGAAAATATTTGCACTTCCCAAAGCATGTCGCCCTCCTTCCTCAAGGGGATGCCATTGAAATCTTGTAGGAAAAACTGCCACATTCGCAAGTCCTCCCGCACCCCTGCTGACAGACGCACATGATGATGAGGGGGCCTCTGTCCCGCCAGCGCCCTGCACAGTCGTCTACAAAACATCCTCCCTACTCTCACCACCCTACATGCAAAGTTGAGGTGCCCCAACAGCACCTGAATCTCTTTCACTGTGACCTTCAGTTTTCCCAACATTGTTGCCAGAAGCCCCAACATCTGCTGCTTTTTGTCTGCCGGAAGTCGTGCCTCCATCAAATGAGAGTCAAGTTCAATACCTAAAAAGGCCAGAGCCGTACAGGGTCCCATAGTCTTTTCCGGTGCCAACGGCACGCCCAAATCCCTCATGATCTCCTGAAAGCTGTCCAGTGCCTTCTGGCAGCCCGCTGAGCCTGAGGTGCCCACAAAGAAAAAGTCATCCAGGTAGTGCGTTACTCCTTGGTGACCCGTCCGTTCCGTGAACAACCATTGTAGGAACGTGCTGAAACACTCAAAAAGTGCGCATGACATAGAGCAGCCCATCGGCAATGCTTTGTCCACGTACCAGTGACCCCCAAACTGGATACCCAAAAGGTCCCAGTCATCTGGGTGGACTGGAAGCAGCCGGAAAGCCGACTTTATGTCGCACTTTGCCATCATCGCCGATGCGCCCGCCGTCACTACCAGTGACATGGCTACGTCAACAGATGAGTATGACACCGTGGCCTCCTGTTCGTCAATAAAATCATTCACCGAAATTCCTTCAGGCCACGACAAATGCTGTATTAGGCGAAACTGTCCTTGCTCCTTTTTCGGCACCACTCCAATGGGTGACACAATCAAATTCTGAAGAGGCCAATCCTCAAAGGGTCCCGCCATGCGGCCCTCACGCACTTCTTTATCCAGTTTTTCTTGCACTACCTTAGAGTGCTCTTTTGCCGATTTCAAATTGTCCGCCCAACGTCTTACCCTCGGCCCGTCGTATCCCAGCCTGAAACCCTCCAAGAACCCCACCCGCAAACACATAGCAGCCGCCACATCTGGATATCCTGGCAAGGCTGCTATCAACTTTCTTACATTAACCGGAGTATGAGCCTTTCGGCCCAGGTCCCTTAGCACCACGCCCCCCCAGGAACTGCTGCTGCTGTCCCCCTGCCTTAAACCCCCCTGTCTGCCACTGCTGTGACCCTGGCTGCTGACCTTGGCCCCCCCCCCAGCAATTGACCAATGCATGTCGTCCTCCGCACCCTGAGCAATCATGCCTGAAACGGCAGTACTCTCTGGTGCACAAACCCTTATTGTAATCCCAACACGCCCCTTTTGTACCTGGCTGTCCTCTCCCTGCTCCCCACACCGCACCTCGGGTGGGGCCGCCCCGAAAGGGCCTGTATACGAGAGGCAGCCCGCTGGCCGTAAAAATGGTTTTTCCAGACCCGGCTAAACCCATAGTGTGTTGCCACAGATCCGTATCTAGCTCCCCCCACTTTGCCTCCGCATCCCAAGCCATGCGTGCCCTGAACTCCTCATCATATTGAGCCCAGGTGTACCCACCCCCAGTAATCTGGACTTTCCTAATCACGTCCATGTATTTGAACATGGCCACTGACCGTTCAGGGTATTTTTCGCAATAAACGCTGGCATATATAAGGAATGCTGCGGTCCAATTCTCAATTGTCAACGGCACCTTTGGCCTTTTTGCCAGTTCAAATTCTTCCTCTTTAGACCCTTCTTTCGCCCGAACCTCTCTGTGGAGGAGTTTAAGTATTTCAACATATTCCCCCTTCCATATGTGTTCCTTGGTGGACAACATCAAATGGGCTCCCAATGGCTTTGTAACACCCATGTATGGCAACCGTTTAATCTTCAACTCCTTGCTTTCCAATATGGTCTCCCCCTCCCCTGTCGGAGTATCTACCGTCGCCTTCTTGTCAGCCCCGCTGTCCCCCAAGCTTAATGACGCCTTACCTGCGCCCCCCACTGCCCCTTCGCCCGGGGCCTCCGTTCCTACCCCTATGTCCACTACGTAGGAACCCTTGCGCAACCTGCCCCCTACCCCTTCCACCCGATCAGGTCCACCCACCCCTACCGACACCATCACAGGCCGCAATCGCGCCGAACGCTTACCTAGCGCCAAGGACTCCGCCCGTCTCTCCACTGTGCGTCCTGGCAAAGGGGCCGACCTCTCCTCCCAACGTGATGTCTGACCCGTGGGCCTCGCCTGGCGTCGTGACACCTGCAAAAAACTATGCACAGCATTACTTGGCCCCCCTGTCCCTCATCTTCCCCATCCCGCAACTCTCCTTCTTCAATACTCTCCTCATCATAATCCAACTCTTCCTGCCTAGCGCCCCCGGCTGCCCCCGCCGGGGGTGCGGAATGCACCCTCCTTGCAACACCTAAATGCGCGTTGTCGTCGCTCCGTCTTTGTCGTTGTCCCCCAGTCCGCTGAGGCCCAATGGGTGTTGGGGCCGGCGAGCCCGCTCTGGGCCTACTTGCGCCGGCCGCGACGGGATCCCCCGCCGGTACTGGGTACGCCGCCCAAGGCTCCACCCTCCCTTCTCCTTGGTGCCACCGGGCCGCTCCCAGCCCTACCAAGTCTGGCACCCCGTGATGCTCTGCCTGTTGCTCCTTCACCTGTAAAAGAAAAGTATGGTCTGGTGTGCTGGGCCTACCTCTCTTCTCTCTCCCATCCCAACCCCTCTTGCTGCCTGTCCACAAGGTGCTAGCTAACCATGCCTGCCCCACCGCACTAAGGTCGACCACCTCCTCATCCTCCCCCTCCTCCCCCTCCTCGTCGCTCCACACCAAACCCGTTGCCCCCTGCCCACCTACCCCACTCGGCCCAGCCTCCTCCCGTATCCCACCCGCCCCCCCTATGACCCCCCTACTAGCGCCTGACACCGCCAACTCCTCACCCTCCCCTACCGACTGGCCCCCCCTATGTACCTCCCCAACCTCCTCCGCCCAGGAAGCAAAAATGTCCAAACCCTCCCAGTCCCTCTCACTCCCTTCTGAGTCCAACAATAAAGGGCACATCCACCCCTCCCCCCAGCTTCCCCACTGACCCCCCTTCCCCCTCCCGGACGCCCCCAAACCGGCCACCTACCCCCGTGAAGCCCCCACCCCTTCGCATGCCACCGCTCCCGACAAACCCTCCCTCCCCATATGCCTGGACCCCCCCTGCACGGCGCCTAACCCAGCCTGTGTGCCTCCTAGTGCCTCTCTCCCTGCACCTGAGAACACCACCCCTTCCATTTTCCCCCCCCACCCTCCCAGACCCAAGCCCCACCCCCAGCTCCTCAACACACGACTGGCCTGGGCCCCCACGCGCAGCCCTCCACCCAAAACCCAGCTCCCCCTCTTTTACGGTATCTGGGGCCGCTCTCCTGACACCGGAGCGGCCCCTCTCCCTCTGTGACCTCGGCGGGGAGGCCCGGGATGCGCGCCCTCGCCGGGGCCTCCCATCCGCCCCCAGCGCATCTCCCAGGCGCCCTCCTTGACTGTTACAGATCATGGGGGCCGCGCTCTGTCTGTCGGCGCTGCCCCCCCCCTGCGCACCGCCTGAACCTATCGGGGCCACTCTCCCTGTACACGAGCGGCCCCCAACGACTTCCACACACGGCGGGGAGACGCGGTCCGCGCTCCCTCGCCGAGCCCCTCCAGCCTTGCTGCCACATGACGCCCGTCCCCCCCGCCCTCCAACCGCATGCCCAACGCTACCTGGGGCCGCGCTCTTGACCTCCGCGTGGCCCCTCCCCCTCACCTTTGCTTTTGCCGCTCTCCGGGGGGGTGAACAAGCCGCGACGGCGGCCGCCACCCCGGCAGACGCGCGCCTCACCGGGCGTGCTCCCCCAGGGGCCTCCGGCATCAACATGTCCAGCCGGCCAGCCTCGCTGAGCAACCGGACTGCCTCCAAGACTCGATAGTCTTAACCCGACATCGTAACGCTGACCCTGCCCTGTCACTAACACGCCCCTACAACCTAACAACACCACACTGGCCTACCTCTTACTCCTGACAAAAAACCTACACTACAGCGCTCCCAGCCACCAGGTCACCAAACCTAAAATGGTGGCTGGTGAAGCGCGAAACAGCCCAATATACTTTGGGCTGTCTCTTCAAAATTTGGGCTACAATTGGGCTATTCCCAATGGAGCCCAACTCCCCCAACATGGCCGAGCGCCGTCTAGCCCCTCCCCCTCCCAATCTACCCGGGGGGCAGACCTCGCTGCGCTCGGCTGCCCCCCAAATCCCCCTTGCACAGGTCCCTACATGGAGCAGCAGTGAAAACAGGGGGACAGGCAGAATAAGGCGGGGCTGGAGCGGAAGCAGGCTGAGAATGGGGGTGGCAAGGGCTAATCACACACTGACTTTATGGGCAAATATTTCTGCACACAGTGACTGTGGCTTCCACGGAGCAGAGGAAATTAAAACGAGGCAGCAAAGGATGTAGGCACAGATTCAGAGGAGTGTGGACCGTAAAAACGAAAAAATTGAGGCTGCCCACGCAGGGGGCCCCCCCTCAGAGGGCGGTCACCTTAGTGCCACATTTGGCACAGCCCAAGCCGGTCTAGAGGTCAGACCTTCGGGGTCACCGAGGTCCGGCGTGTTGCTCGTGTCACTTCCGGCGAACCGAGTGGGCGGGGGGCAAGGTATTTACCTCCCCTGCCCATCTGGCGTTCCTTTTGCGCCGAGGTCCACACGCCGTCTGTCCTCTTTGTACCCTCGATGGACACGGTGTCGTCTGGCTTCTGGCGTCTGATTGGTCTGGCGTCAGCTTTCGGTGAGCGGAGCTCCGATGCAGGCTTATCTGCACTCAGGAATGTGACGCCTTGCCAGTTTCAGCGGGGGGGGGGGGGGGGGGCGTGCGGCGGTTTTGTTTCAGTTAGTGGGCGGGCAATATCAGCCCCCCACCCCCCTAGTGTCTCCCCCTCCTGTCCTGTGGCTTTGCTCGGCAGTGGCGGTGGTGCCGCATCGGTATTGCCGTTAGGAATCCGAAGACTGGATAAGGAACTCGGTATTGTCGTGTTGAGTTTGGGGCCTTACATCAGGTGGATATTGTGATTGCGCAGGACTTGGCAGTGGATATCACGTATCTATTACACTAATGGTGTGTATCATGCCTATTGTTCCTGCCCCGGTCGTCTTGGGGCATGCCTGGTCCGGCGTAGCATGGGGGAGCAGAGTCTTGCGCCGAAGTCTTGCTGTGCATCGGTAGGATGCCAATTGCACCGGTTGGTGTATCCCTCTTGGGGGGGTCCGGGGTCGGCTTGGGCTGCGGTGGCGGGCTCTGGGCCCGAAGCCTTTGAAGTATTGGCGCAGGAGCAGCGTCTTTAGGGGGGATCAGTGCTGAGGAGCTACATGTTGGGTAAAATTGAGGGTCGAGGTCCACTTGTAGTCCGGTTTCTCCGGATGAAGGGGCCCAGCATATTGGGATCACAAGTCTCCCGCAATTGAGCAGTTGGCGGCAAGAGTCCTCGGAATACTTTTCCCATCTCTGTGTCGGAGGGCTAAGGCCTCAATTTATTTTCACAGCAGCATTACAGCAGCATTACAGCGGTCATATGCATTAAACCAAATACATTTGTGGGTTCAGATGACTGCGGGTGGGCACTGTCCCCTTTTCACCACTGCACATCTCTTGTCAATGTCACTCGAAGAGTATGGCTCGAACTAATACAGGGCAACAGATGTACTGAGAGGGGCTAGAGGGATAAGAGGCATATGTGGCAAAGAAGAGCATAAACACTTGCATAACCAAACTACAAGGATCGGAATGGGATAAGAGCAAAAAAGGGTGAACTACTGTATTAGGACTTCAGACTAGAGGTGCCGTGTGCATAAATGCTTGCGGGACGTGTTACTTCAGTGTAGCTCCTCCAAGGAGGAGTGTTGGGAGAGTAGCAACAGAAGGCATTGTTGCTGTTAGCTTTGTGTGTCGACGGTGGCTATCGTTTAGGGTGCGCGCACTGGAGTAACGCGGCGATAAAGTGGTAGTTTTGTAGACTGTTGTGACGGTGATGTAACTTCAAAGTGACCGATTATGATCTTGCACAGCCTCATCATTTCGGAACTAAACATGTTCAATATTCTTACAACAGAGCCATAGTTGTTGCTTATTTACTTAAGCAACTATCACCCAATAAGCTGGCTTGTTGTAGGTGTAGCGTTACTTTTGTAGTATGTAGTTTGAGGCGATGACAGAAGCCGCAAATTAACAGTCAGCTGCACACTAAGATAAGCACCAATTTTCAGCTTACATATTTTCAGCCACGCCCATAATGCATCGACCACGTCCCTTTGAGAATCTGCCTCATGTGCACTGTGCTGCATGAGGACCAAAACCGAGGTGCCCAATGCCTTTGTGTGAGGCAATCGTTGCCCAAGTAGAGTGCTCCAACACCTGCTGGGCGTGCCCAGGCAATATAGAACTGTGATGAGCTATATCTTGTAATGGTGATGCAAGTGAGCTATGCAACATAGCCATAATTGGGGCTTAGATATCTGATGCAACCAACAGGCGTTGACAAAGCCAATAGTACTGGCGGGTAGGTGTAAGGTTAATTTTGTAGGGTATAACCTGGACAATATTCTTACAGCGAAGCCATAAGTTGTTGCTTATGTACCTAAGCAACTAACAACCATTGACAAAGCCAACAGTCCGGAATTGCTGTAGGTGTCAGATTACGTGTGAGGAAATATATGGATACAAGGGCAGAAGAGGCAGAACCATGTGGCAGTCTAGGCCAAGCAAACAATTATGTAGACAAAAATGTTTTATTCCTATGCCGAAGAGAGAGCCTCAAGTGTTCGGGCCAGAATCACCAGGCCTCCTGGTGACACGACAAAGTACTTTTGAACGTGTGGATGGCACATTTGAATAGGGTGCTTGCAAAATATTCCTTAAGGTCTACTTTGTGCCAGTCAAATGGGGACGATTTGTACAGGAGACGAGCAAGAGTGGTTATTCAAAACTTTGTTCAGTTAGAAGGGATGATTTGTCTAATTCAGATATGCCCCCGGACAATTATCCCTCGCCTTGTACTTTGTGCAGGTTCAGCTTGTCTAAGTTGGGTTGGGGCGAGTTCCCAACAGCTGTTATGTAGCAGTGACAGTTCGGATGGCTCGTGGAGCACGGAATGCTTGGCCTGCTCGCAGGGGCTGGTGATTTCTTCGCGGGCTTAGCCTTGCATGCTACCCGGCGTTTGGTTTCACTGACTAGGGTGATGCAATGGAATTGTTGCGGCATGCACCGAGAGATGGGTTTGCGATACTAGGCAACACCATAAAACTTAACCGGGTTGAGTAATCAGGCCTAGGAGTGGCTATGCAACTCTCGGGTGCTGTTGATGGTCAGTTGGTTGGCATGCCTTTCTAGATGTGTGTTGCAAGCTTGCACGTTTGTGATTCCGCTCGCGCTTGACATCATATTTAATAAAACAGCTAAACGGATGTGTTCCGTAATGTAGATAACCGAGCAACATCACTGGGCCATGTGGGCCCAGGGTGAAAGGATTAGAGTTCTCACAGTCTGGGCCAAGTTTTGTGATCAGGACAGGTGGAAGGACTGGTTCCAGACCTTTACTTGAATTTCAAGTAACACCATGGTTGAATGATATTAAGAGCGCCGAAGTTAACAACTCCATTTCCCGCATAGGCAAAAGGACTGCAGAGGATGGAAAAGTGGAGCTGAACCTATCGGTGGTGGGTCAATTTTGTTAAATTCATGGGGGTAGTATGAGGTGTGTGAAACTGGTGCTTTGGAAACCCAGAGGGAGCATGTGTGATTATGTTGGCAATAGGTCCACAGCAATCCACCAGTCTGCCTCTAGCACGGGTAGTAACTGGGCTGCATCCAGGACCTGCAGCTCAGAGGCAAGGGCTTTCGCACCTGGTGTCAGGGGCCCTGTTCAGGTCAAGGGTTCAAGTCCCACAGGTATGGGCAAGGGCCCCCCCCTTTTCAGTGATCACCTGACTGCAGCACAGTCACCCAAATTCCATGCAGCAGGCTTGGGATACAATTTCACCTGTCTGTTGAGCTACAGCTGATGGTTTATTTGGGGGGCTCCATATCGGGGTGTATTACGTTGACCTAGAATGCAAATGTCCCTACGGCATACCAGAGGCACACGGGTCCTCCATTTCCTACTCTTCTAGGTTCCCGTAAAGGCGCCAGATGGCCTGATGCTTTAAACCTGTAGGTTCCTGCAGGCAAATGCCACAAGTTTATGCTTCAAGGGGCTAGAATCAGAGATCGGAAGGGAAAGAGTTAGATGTTAGGTACCTAATCGCTTACAACGTAGCACACTAAGGTGGGTGGTGTAAAAGTTCAAGTTGCAACTGGGAGATGCTCCCTTTAATGTCAGCAACTGCGCACATTGGGTGGTGTAAAATTTCAAGTTGCAACTGGGAGATTCTCCCTTTATTGTCAGCAACTGCTCACATTGCTAGCAGTTAAGCAGCCTGGGAAGTCTGGGGGTAAACACCACAAAGTTAACTGAACAGGCAAAATCACTGCAAGAGAGGAGGGATACATGGCAAGTACATGAGGACACCTTTGCTTAAATGTCACATATTTCTACGCTCACCAGGTAGTTGAGCCTCTACACATCTTAATAGGACAGTCACCAACGTGGAACAGGCTATTGGGTATGCCATGCCAGGACATTGACACACACTTCATACAAACTGGAGCCTCTATAAAGGATAAATGCTGAAAACATGGACAGGGGTACGTTTGGCTCAAAAACCGGCTTCACCAAGCTGCAGTGCGCATGTTGTTGCCAGGTGTCTTTGAGTGACAGGCAAGTGCACTAAGGGAGCTCTATTAAGTAGTGAGGTTACTTGCAGTGAGGCAGAGGGGTCCCAGCGGACCCACAATAGGTGGGCTGCGGCAAAACATGAAACTGGGAATCTTAGATTCCGACATTATAATTGGAGTAATATATACGCAAGGCTCTCTGGCTATGCAGGATAAAAATGTTCCAACATGAATTACATGGTGACTAGTAGGTAAGCCGACCCTGGCCTCCCCTCAAACTAGATTTGACACCATTATGTGTTCGCATGGTTTAGTAATCAGAAAGTTCTGTGCAATTGTCTGGTCAAATTCAGCAAGGTATGTGCACTCTGGAACCGAGGGCATGTTACAGGTTCCTTCAGTTAAACAATAAATTCCCCGCCCTGATAGCCATAGTAGCTAGGCTGGCTGTGGAATCTGTCATCTAACAAGTGTGCTGCTGTCCAAAATGTTGGGTGACACAAGGTATTAAAGCACAAAAGGCTACAATGTACTACGAACATTTGGCATGTCCATTATTCAAGAAAAGGCAGGTATCAACTATTGTTCCCCCCCTGTCCCCACCCACTTGTCTGCCCCATGGTACGCATCAGCAGAAGTTGGGGAAGTGCACGACTTGCGCTGGGAGGGGACATCAGCATCGCGCCACAGCAGCTAAATAGCGCAGTCTGAAGGTGAGGGGCTGGCATGCAATATGGTCTTGTAATGAAGCAGAATACAGGGGGCTGGCGCGATGCTATAGGCGTTATTTTGGCCATTCAGGGGCAGAAGGGTACAGTGCCAGGAACACGCAAATAGAGTGGGTTTGTAGAAAGGGGTTGCGTAATTTGCCATTGCAAACAGTTTGTATTTTGCCAGGATCAAAGGTGTGGGCAGGCACGGCCCGTGGTAGGAGTGCCGGTCGGGCGGTGACGTGGGGCGGGGGAGGGGCAGGGTGGGGGGCAGTAAACTACGGATTAAGGCCGAATACAGGTAAGTGAACATTTAAATGAATAATACGAATTTCGTTGTGAGCGCTGCATCGCCAAATGCGATGCAGTGCGCGCAACGAAATTCATTTTATTCATTTAAATGTTCACTTATCTGTATTCGGCCTTAATCCGTAGTTTACTACCCCCCACCCTGCCCCTCCCCCGCCCCACGTCACCGCCCGACTGGCACTCCTACCACGGGCCGTGCCTGGGTGTGGGTGATCTGCCATTCATGCATCGCTAGGGTGGCGCAATGGGCAGAAAGCAGGAGTTGGAAGCATGGGTTTTCCCTCACTGAGATAGTCTGGTTGGGGTTCCCAGGCATGCGATGGCACAGCTTGCTGAAGAAGCTGCGGCACATACTAGCAGGAGGCGGACCCCCTCCTAACATTTTGGTCATCCACCTGGAAGGCAATGACCTGACTTTCAGGGGTAGAAAGGTTCTGCTACAAGCAATGAAAGCCACAATGAGTAAGTTAAGTAACCAATTAGGCACATGTGAGTTATGGTGGTCCGAGATCACTCCATGGTTGGTCTGGCACGGGGCCAGGTCAGGAGAGGCCATTGAAATTTCTCACAGGAGAGTAAACAGCGCCATGTGCAAATTCACGAAACAGAGGGGTTTTAGCTTTATCAGACATGGACTCTTGCATGCCAAGACCACAGGATGTTTTGATGAGGATGGGGTCCACCTGTCTAGAGTGGACATGGACCTGTTTCTGTTGGACCTGGGCGACGCCTTAGAGTTAGCAGGGTGTAAGTAAGAATGCCTGCCTTGGTGGGGGGCCCTGGGTGTGACGGGTGCCACACACAAAGCTATGGCGGACTTACAGGGCGATCCAGAGGCTGAACAGTACATAGGGGTACCCTCTTCAGGAGCACAAGAAGGGTGCAAATGCCAAACAACCCCAGGAAGTCCTTACGGCAGGACCCTGGAGGAACGACGGCGCCCCGTTAGTCCTCCGGGCGGTTGTAAACCTGAGCATACGGGGGTTTGCCTGGATACGCTCCGGCCCCTCAAGGGGCGTGAGTAAATGGGTGGACTGGTGGTCCACAGGATGTAAAGGGGAAATTCCCCCAAAATGGTTAGCACCGATTGGTTAGGCCACGGTGCAATTTGGCTCATCAGGTGGGCAGGGCAGCTTAGGGAAGTCACTGCTGCCTGCCCTTGTATCGCCCGTAAGTTGACCCACCATGTTGGCATATTTCTTGTACGAAATAAACCTGCAGCAAAATTTTCTCCAACAATTACTGTGTCTTGTGTGTATCTTTATTATGAGATTGCTATGTTTTGCAGGTTGAGTGAGCTGCCGATATTGGCACTATGAAAATGGAGGACCTACTCGGGCGGCAAGTGGGATTGAAAGTGCCCTCCACGGAGCGGAAGTGAAAAAAGGAGGACAGGCAGAGAATTGGGGCTTGAGCCGAATGGAAGAAGGCTGAGAATGGGGGTGGCAAGCTGACACTCCGCAGGGGGAAGGGATTAGGGTCTGATTCTGGTCCTATCTGTTTAAATAGGAAGCCCTGAACAACATTTACCCTGTGCTGGTCAGGCTGGTGTTATTTTGTTGGCATGCTTAAGAGGGTCGGCTATGTATGGAATGTAGAGACATACGGGTTCCTTCAAACAACCAGGGGCAGAGACTGGCGGGGTGAAGGAGTGACTAGGACTCCGCTAGATGGCTATTTATACAGGTGGTATTTTTGAAAAGCAGGGCGCGGGAAGCCCCCGATACCTACCTTGTGCCTGGGTGTGCAGCAGGGCAGGCAGCAAACATGGTGCATGGAGAACCCTCGCCATCCTCGTGGACCCCGATCCAGCCTCCTCCTCTTTCATGGCTGGCTGTCTCTGAAATAGTTTGTGCTGAAGAGAGCAGGGTGAGGAGACACACTGGGGGACACAGGGGCTTCAAAGAGGGGGATCGGAGAGGCTGCAGGAGGCTCAGTGACGCCCCTCCCTGGGCTGGAGAAGCAGGCAGCTTGCAGGGGCTGGCAAAAACGGATTTTTAAGGGGGACTGGGCTTGTTTTTAGCCTATTTTCACAGTGACAAACTCAAATTCTTGCGCCATCAGGCGGTACTAAGCAGCCGGGACCTCCTTCCATAAAACCGCAATGTTGGCCGAGTATTGGAGCGCTCTACATTACTTGAGCATCAGTTACTTTGAACAAGCTTCTCACTCATTTTGTCCTCCCTTTCCATGTCAGATTGTGAAAAATGGCGATTTACCATGCCTTATCTACTGAGTAGTACAGCCAGTGATAGCATTTACCCTGTAATGGAGCCCTCCCATGGCATTTCTAATCCACCCACTTACTTTACAAATGAGGCTGTCCGCGGCCCACGCAGGGGCCCTGAAGTGATCACATCACAGCATCAATAGTAGATAAATGGTTATTTATTGATAACCTCGTCCAGCTACAGAGTAAGGTGTTAGCGCCAACACTGCTACACCGCATCTGGCTAGTACACATTCTTAAATAGAACAGTATAGTACAGAACGTACACAACACTCTACATTCCACAACACAAGCATGAACTTACCCATTACTACACATCCCTCCCCTTAATAAAACAATACCCATATCCCCCCCTCTAAAAACATTTAAAAAAAATATAAGTGTACAATATTATACGGAGCAAACAAAATCATCTAATTTCTTGGGTTTAACAATGGTTCTCCCAAAACTACTAATTCTTTCTTCATTAGAAGAAAAAGGTCGAATGTCAGGTTGATTAGGAATACCATCATTGGCAACAATAACATGTTCTAGGTACTGTTCTGGATTCTGAACGGGGCTAATACACTGATCAGGAATTAAAGCTTGCTCTAAAGTAGAATTGGTTGTCAACCACCAATATTTGTTTGAACCATTCACAATAGTAGCTTCTTCAGCATTGGTTCTACAGACATCAGGGTTTTTAACAATTGAAAGTTTACTCATGTGATATATAGAGCCATCAGCTAACTGAACCGTGTTTCTATTGACCTTAACAACTTCTTTGGGCTCACTAAATCTGT
Organism: Calotriton arnoldi; assembly: GCA_963921515.1. Lineage (NCBI taxonomy): Eukaryota > Metazoa > Chordata > Amphibia > Caudata > Salamandridae > Calotriton > Calotriton arnoldi. The sequence goes on from CAWUFW010003295.1 coordinate 544,156, forward strand.
TTTTACCTCTAACGATCTTCCTGCTAGATTTAACACGTACCCATTGACCTTCTCGAATGGAAGCACTTTTAACACCATGTTTTTTGTTGAAAAACGCTTTGTTCTTTTGCTGAGAGTCCAAAATACAATTTTTTATGTCAGCAGCATCCCATTCAATTTTTTTACTTTTGTTCATCCAACCACGATTCACTTTAGAAAAGGGAACTCTGGCTCGCATGATACCAAAAGGACTAAAACCAGTAGAATCATGAATAGTAACCCTGTAACTCCATACCATTTTCATTAACTCAACATCCAGGTTCTTTTTACTACGCAAGGCCAATTGAAGTGTACCTTTAATGACTCTATTTATTCTTTCCACAACTGCATTTCCCCTAGGATGGTAAAGTGCAGTGAATTTGTGCTCAATCCCAGCAAAGCTTAAAAAATTCTTCATTTCAGAAGATTTAAATTGAACACCGTTGTCGGTGAGTAAAGACTTAGGAAACCCTTCTCTGAAAAATATATCCTCTAAAAATGTGATTACAGAGTGTGTATCTATTTTCGTTACTACTTTTATTTCAAGCCATTTTGAGAATAAGTCCATCAGAACAATGATGTGTTTCGAAGAACCATCACTCCATGACACTGGACCCATTAAGTCTAAAGCGACATCCTCCCATGGCAAATTGGGGCAAGTAAGAGAACTCAAAGGTGGATTTAATGTTTTTTGTGATTTGTCAGCAGATTCACAGTCTAAGCAGGATCTAACAAAACGCTCGGTTTCAACATCGATCTTGGGCCACCAGTATAAAGATTTAACATTACGTTTGGTTCGGGCAATGCCAGGATGTCCCTCATGGCAAAGTGAGATAATCTTGTTTCTTAACTTGGAAGGAGGAATAACTTTTTCTCCTCTTACAAGAAACATTCCCTCAACCCCCAATTCATTCCGAACTTCCCAAAATGCTTTTAATTCACCAAGAAGATCCTTTTTGACACACTCTTCCCACCCTTGTTCAATTCTATTCTTCACATTTGTTAAAACTTCATCTTTCAATTGAGCATCAATCCACTCTTTTTCTTGCAAACCTCTACAGTCTTCACTGACGAAAATTCCAGCAACACATACGTCATTCCAACAATTGGTATCAATTTCTCTTAATGGTAATGACATTCTACTTAAGAAATCGGCAGTATAATTCATCTTCCCAGGTACATATTGTACTTCATAAATAAAGTCTTGTAGTCGCATGGATAGTCTAGCTATTCTTGCAGAAGCTCTTGACAAACCTTCTGTAGTAAGAACTTTTGTCAAAGGTTTGTGGTCTGTTCTTACTACAAATTCTCTTCCCCATACAAATTTTCTAAAGTGCTCTAAGGCCCACACGCAAGCCAAAGTCTCCTTTCTATAACCGAATACTTCTCTTCGGTGGGAGATAATGATCGTGAGGCAAACGCAATGACATTTTCACCACCACACTCATTATTTTGGGTAAGAACTGCACCTAATCCTTTTCCACTGGCGTCAGTGGTGATAAAGGTTTTTGCGGAAGGATTGAATCCTTTTAAAGTAGGAGATTTGGCAATAGCTGATTTGATTTCCAGAAAAGAATGTTGACATAGATTAGACCACTCAAATTTGCTCTTATTTTTTAAGAGAAGACGCATATCATGTGTCTTCTCTGAAAAATGTTCTACAAATTTTGAGTAAAACTCAGCTAACCCTAAAAATGAACGAAGTTCATCTTTGTTTTGTGGCGAGGGTGCTTTAAGGATAGCTTCAATCAGTTTTTCTTTTGGTTTAATACCTTCACGACCAATTTCATGACCCAAGTAGGTTACATGAGTTTCAGCAAACTTGCACTTACCTAGTTCTCCAGTAAGACCTTTCTTATCAAGTACATGTAAAACTTTCCTTAAGACATCATCATGATGTTGTTTAGTTTTACCCATAATCAGGATATCATCTTGAAAGAATATCACATCTTGGATGTCCCCAAACAACTGTGTCATGAGCCTTTGAAAGACAGCTGCCGCCGATGCCAATCCAAATGGCATGCGGCGGAACTGGAAACAACCAAAAGGCGTACAGAAAGCAGTTAGCTGTTTACAATCAGGGTCAAGTAAAATTTGATGATATGCAGAGGATAGGTCTAAAGTGGTGAACCACTTAGCATCTCTTGTTAAGGACAACATTTCATCAATACGAGGCAAAGGGAACTGGTCGACAATGATATTGTTGTTTAAACCTCTTAGATCAACACACAAACGGACCTTGCCGTTGGCCCGCCTAGCGACAACTAATGGAGAAATCCATTCAGAGGATTCCACGTGTTCAATTATGTGAGCATTAAGTAGTTTATCTAATTCGGATTTCACCTCATCTCTCGCAATAAGTGGTATATTACGTGCTTTATGAATCTTGGGGATAGCATTGTGCTTTAACCTAATAGAGTGTGAAAATCCTTTGAGTTTACCAATCTTACCATTAAATACATTGGGAAATTCTTTTAATACCCATTTCTTGGTGTCTTCAGCTTCACATGCTACTAACACTTGTTCAGGACTGTTAGGGTCTAAAATTATGTTTAGTTTGCGTTGATCTTTCCATCCGAGCACGGACGGTCCCTCCTTCGCAACGTACAACTTACAAAGAGCATGCCTATTTTTGAATCTGAAAACTAGCTGTCTAAAACCTACCATATCAATTTTTTCACCGGTGTAACTCTCAGGAGTGATGTCAGAATTTTCTAAATGACTCCCTATAACTGAAATAAAATGTTGTGACCAAACACTTTCTGCTATAATAGTATACGGGGAGCCTGAGTCCGCTGCCACTTGCAGCGTTACACCACCAAAAGAAACCCAGCACAAAGGTTTATTACTTTCCTCTCCTGAGATTTTTAAAACAACTGGTTTCTTAGAATCATATCTAGTATTATTGTCTTCATCATTACTATTTTCAGAGGAAGATTCCTCATCTTCGCTCTCTCTTACACAAGCTACATTTTTTTTATACCCCATCTTGTAATTCTTGCGTTTGCACGCACGTGCAAAATGCCCAATTAAACCGCACTCTAAACATTTTGCAGACCTGGCGGGACAACGTTCATGCCAGGGTGAGTGATTCGTGCCGCCACAACGATAGCAAGCATAATTAGGCTGTTTGTTTTTGTTAAAAAGATCCTTTTTCTTTACATTTTTTGTTTCATACTTGGGGTTATAACCTTGAGAAGGCTTACCTTTGCCTTCCGAAATTTTGTTAACACTCTCAGTGCACTCTTTTTTTCCTGACGCTAACGTAACTTTAGCACATCTCTCCGACAATTCAGCTTTTTTAACAATGGCTATAATATCTTTCAAACTGGATTCTCCCTCTACCCATAATCTATCTTGAATGGCCTTATTTTTCGCATACATAACTATTTGATCCCTAATAAATTCGTCATGTAGAGTTCCGAATCTACAAGTTATTGACAGTTTCTTTAAGGCAGATACGTAATCCTCAACGGATTCATGCTTTTCTTGCTTTCGTTGGAAAAACGCATGTCGCATAACACCAACACAAACTGTTGGAGAGAAATGCTCATCTAAGTCAAATAAGGCTGCCTTGAAAACATCAATGTCACCAGGTCTATCTCGTTTTTGCAACTGGCCATATAAACGAAGTCCCTCAGGACCAAGGCAGTACATTAAAACTCTTTTTTTCCTTTCAGGTGAGTAAGGTCCTCCGCAATCTTCAATATTCTCAATATAATTCAGGAAGTATGCCTTCCATTCATTCCATTGAATGATGGGTTCCCCTGGTGATGATAGAAACTCCTTGGGGGTGTTAAGATGAAAGGCGGAGTCCCCTCGAGGAGGTGCTTCTATGGACATGGTTTTATTTTGAGAATTAGAAACGCGGAAATAACGTTTGAAAAATGTACTCACTAAAGTTCAGGATCTGTGGAGAGATGACGAAATTAACTTGTAGATTTCGACTAGAGAAATCACTCGTTGCGAAGCTGCAGCCGATTGCAAGGAAATCACTCGTTGCGAAACTCCGGTCGATTGCAAAGCTGCAGAATCCAAAATGGCGTCACGTTGGGGTTGTGACCTGCGTGAGGTACGGTGGCAGCACTACGTTTTTACGCTTCGTGTAAGCGTCAGTAGAAGAAAGTAGAACGTTCGGAGAAGACTCACGAGGAATGCCGCTCGAGCTCCCAGAACGCCGACTTTCAAATGGCCACAACTCTTGCAGTGACAGTTGACCGCTTCAGTAAGGCAAGTTTTCGGTAACGAAAAACGAGGAAAAACAAAGTTTCTGCAGATGTTAGTTGCACTTACTGAAAGAAGCGAGTTTTTTCTTTTTCAGTCACTGGGCTGTAGTGGCAGGCTTTCTTCAACGCTGTATAAACTGTAGCTGGTTTCTTCCAAGAACGAAATCCCTTGATTTCTCGATTTAGTCGATTGGCGTGGGTTCATACGAGGTTACCATACGCTCGTCGCCATATTCTGAAGTGATCACATCAAGCATCAATAGTAGATAAATGGTTATTTATTGATAACCTCGTCCAGCTACAGAGTAAGGTGTTAGCGCCAACACTGCTACACCGCATCTGGCTAGTACACATTCTTAAATAGAACAGTATAGTACAGAACGTACACAACACTCTACATTCCACAACACAAGCATGAACTTACCCATTACTACAGGCCCCCCCTAGGAGGGCGGCCACTTAGTGCCACATGAAGGCACATAGCCAGCCGGGCTAGTGTTTGGACCCTCTTGGGTCCGGTGCGTCACGCGTCATTTCCGACTCGCCTGTGGGTGGGGAGCAGGTATATCTACCTCTCCCGCCCACCAGGCGATCCTTTTTTGCCGAGATCGCATGCCTTTTGACGTGTTGTTGGTTGGGTCCAGGAGCTGTACCTCACGGTGAGTCCATGCCCCCCCCTCGACGTTCAGCGCGGCCACCGCCCGGCCATTGCCTGGGCTGGTGTCGCATGGGGGGGGGTTGGTGCAGCTCCCCCGGTACGGTGTTTGGCGAGGAGATTTGGCTCACGGGGCAAAGCTGCCAGTTAGGAACTGGGAAAGCAGGTTCGAATCCCGGCGTCCGAGCAACATATTGTGATTCTAGGCAAATCACTTATTACCCACGTGTATTAAAAACATGATAATCCGACGTTGTGTAATGTAATCTTTGCGTCACCCGCCCCGGTCGGCGCAGAGTTTGTGGCCGACCGGGAGGCGCATTAGGCCCCGGCGGGCTCTAGGTCCCGGAAAGAGCGGTGAGCCTGGGCTTCCCCCGTCTGTTAGGCAGTGGTGCAGCTCAGGGGGCGAGGGGAGGCACGTCCGTCGCATGCGGTGACCAGTTAGGGTGTTATGGGGTCTATCTAGGAGTAATCATCCCAATACTTTGCATTTAGATATTCGGCACAGGCCAGGACCTCCAGAGAACTTTGGGAATTTCAGAAGTGCGCTTTATACATGTTCTCATTAATTACGTCATTCATTAAAAACATAAGTCATGGGTCTCCAGGTGTGACCTACCATTAAAACCGGAAGGGGGGGGTGGCTCTGAGTCCGGCTAGGGAGAGAGGCTTGCACCCTGTGAGTGAAGGAAGCTTGCCCCGCATGTGTTGGTTTCGAATTATTGCCGTCGGAGGTTCTCGGTATATTGCGCCATGACGTCACTCTGCGGTATTTACAGATCTGCGGCGCACCTGCCAGGCCAGACCGGCACAGCTAGGGTGCCAGAGGGTCGCTGGGAGCACGGAGATGACTTTCCACATCAAAGATGCTAATTTTCCTGTTGTTAAGAAACCTCGGGTACATTATTTATTGGCACAGGAAGCCAGATGGCCCAATATCTGCAACATGTAAATAGAGGGGAGAGAGGAGGAGAGGGGGCGGTTCGCTGAGTGTACAATGCATGGGCGCAGAATAAAGCACTTGGGTATGTTAAACCTCTGGCAGAACTCGCCGATAGAGCCTCATTGAAGTATTACTATAGCCCTGCTCCTGGCAGAGAAACGTCTCCAGTGAGTAATAGACAGGAGAGTAGGGCGCGAGCTGCAGACGGGTGTCCCGGAGTGGGCAGGGGACGCCCCCAGCGCCATCCTCCTGGAGCTGGGGAGAATCGGAGCGCCGCAGTATTGGGGGGACAGAATTTGTACATAATGTGGCCAGCTACTTTGATTTAAAGTTAACATTTTACAATGGGAGGCGTATGAAATGATGTGAACCTGTCGATCTCAAAGGAACAAACATGTAGGAGCAAATGTGCTATTTGGTGACTTATTGAACTTGCTTTATTCGAGTTATCACATTTTGTTTGCAACCCACTGCATCCTCAACGAGGTTTTTGTTTTCATTAGACAGTGCTTGGTCAAGTGGGCTGCAGAGGCCCGGGCAGAGGCTTTGGCCTGTGCGTTTGCGGACGGAATTCCGTTTGGTCAGGATAGCATCCGGTCTCCCACGGAAGAATGCGATTGCCTCTTAGCTGCCAGGTAGGCAGTGCACACATAGCTGCCCTGTGGCTTTATGCTATGAGGTCGGTGGGGCCCACGTTCAGGGTGCGCGCACTGGAGCTACACTGCAAGAAAGGGTTCAAAATTACTCATTATGTATCTTGCACAGTCTCATCAGTTCAGAACTGAAGGTTTTCTAATATTCTTACAATGGAGCCAAAATGTTGCTATTTAACTCATGCAACTATCAACTATTGACAAAGTCAAAAGTCCTGGCATTACCGTAGGTGTATGTGATGTGTTGCTTACATTGCTGGATACAATGACAAAAGGGGCATGAATAGGCGGCGCAGCATGCTAAGAAAGATTTCAGCTAAATGTTTTAAGCCAATGCCAAAGAGAGTGCGAGCGTTCAGGCCAGATTCATTAGGCCACTGGGTGGCACGACAAAGTGCTTTTAAACGAGCAGGCGGCACATGTGCAGTTGGGGTTACAGAGTTAACTGTGAGTGCAGGCCCTTTGGTGGCCATGGCTCTTGCACCCGGGTGGCCTCCTGCCAGGCCGGCTGGCTCGTTTCCCTGGCTGAGCGTGGCACAACAACTGGCTATGGCCATCACATACTGCACGGTTTGTGGGGGGAGCAAAAAGCAACCAATTCGGTTTAGTCATGGATTTATTAATGCGAATTTATATAGCTCAAACTTTACCCGGAGGAGTCAGAGCGCTTTTCAATAGGACCAGTTACATTGAATAGAGACTTCAGCGACATGCGTTATATCCAAGAATCAAGCAGAAAAGCCCTAATTCACATAAGAATGGTAGAAGCACAAAAGTTAATACTGATACCAGTTGTTAGTTACATACATACTAGTTGCAAATTAACTCAAGGTAAAGATACTGACATGGTAGGTGTATCTATTCACTCTGAAAGGGCATCTAGGTGAGTGTAAAACGTTACTAAGTTTAGCTGGAGAGTTTGTTTAAATCAACCACTTATTTACTACCTCATCTTCACCTGCTGTGCTAGAATATATCCAGCGTCCCTAACAACTAATGACATAGAGGCAAAGCCACAGAATTTTCCAAAGCATCAAACTTCGTGCTGCCATGGGGTTCTATTTTGATACCTTTATAAACTCATTTGGGCGTATTGCAGCACTGTCGGTATTCGCCTTATTGTTCATAACATTTCAGTTTACTTGTAATCCCCTCAAATACCAGGATATCTAGTTTCTGGACTACCGAAAGGGCAGACGTTCCTCCAGCCTTCTTCAAGGTTTTGTTACACACCACCTTGGCATAGTTTAGTCTCAGTGAAGACAGTGCATGTGGGTGCAACAGTAATGTTTTGCCGGGTAAGGTTGGTAAGCTCATATACGCGAAAAAACTCGTTCGTGTGGGCTGGGGGTTTAGATCAAGGGGTTGCCTTTAGTGGGGGTACAGGGATACATATTTACTTTATACAACTTGCTACCATTGACAAGGTCAAGGACCCTAGCTTGCTGTAGGTAAGGTTACGGGTTGATTATATATATGGAGGCAATGACAGAAGAGGCGGAACTATGCGGCACGCTATGCTAAGTGTAGATTTCAGCTTAAGTGTGTTAATCCAACGACAAAGACAGAGCAAGTGTTCGGGTCAGAAGCATTAGGCCACAGGGTGGCACGACAAAATATTTTTAAACCTGCAGGTGGCACATTTGAATAGGTGCATGCTAATTATGCTATCTACAATGTGGTATCTTGTGTTTTATCCGCACCCCCACCCCCCAACCCCTCGCTATCCTCGTAAGGGAGTTGCAATCTTATCGTGATGTAGACCATAGATGGTTCTTGCTTTCGTTTGTGGAATGACACAGCAATACTTTAAAGCAGCATTGCTTAGTTTCTCAAAATGTTGAAAGTTTTGATGAAATAGCGTGAACGTTGTAGTCAGTTTCTTTTAATTAGCACATACAGAGATCCTTGAACACGAATAGGCACGGGGTGGCGCTGTTGGCGCTGTGCACTTTGAGCAGTTTGTTTCGGTAGGGTGCAGTTGTTGGTTTTGTTAGGCGCGAGCGGTTCACTTTACAGCGCTGGTGATACTATAAAGCATTCCATGTCATATAGGAAACCAACCGTTTGAGACATTCTCATTTATCTAAGGAGTTATGCGTAAATATTCACCCCATGGCGCCACGCGGAATCAGACCTCCGGCATGCTGCCAGCGAGGAGGCATTCTAGGTGGGAAAGTGAGCAGTCGGGCTCAGGTGCATGTTTGTTGGATGCACTAGTGCCAAGGTGTAGGTTTTAAGTAGTTGGAGTTGTCAACTGAATTTGACCAAGCGCTCGATGCTACACGAGGGCATCGCTGCATTGCGGCCAGTGCACAGGCACTGTGTTTCCTCAGGGGGCGGCAAGTGAAGGCAAGGCTCTTTCCAAATCTGGCACCAGAACACAAGGTTCGTCAGGGCCAACTTGTCTGTTGGGTGATTTGTGTAGGCGAAGACGCAGTACAGCTCTTGCACAGTCCCATCATGTCAGAATTGAAGCATTGCCTTGGGTATATCTGGGCATATAGAAATGCCAGGCAAGAATCCAGGGGATTGCAGAACAAGTGCACTCTGTTCTGAGCCTAGTATATGCAGCTGTAAAGTAACGTGGTAGCCGCCAGTTCTATTTCAAACGTGCATCACCTCCTTCAAGATAGTAGGCATTTCTTTAAGTGTGAAGTAGGCCCCATACAGGACTTCAAGGGAACTATCACCTAGGCTAACCTTGCCAGTGCAAACAATTATGATTCGGGAGGGATTGAACGCTGCACTTGGGGGCATTCCTGGCTTTAGAAAGATGGAAGCATTAGGAATATGGCACCCCCAGTAGGGGACCGTCTTTTACCCTTGGTCACAGGTGCAGCTACCAGCAGGTTCACCTAGCCTTCCAGCCTCCTGAGGTCGATAATATGACTACCATTAAGTTGAGTATCAACAGACATCTGTGATTCAGAGCCAATAGACCTTTCAGGGTGACGGTGCCCTCAAATACACATACATACAGGTTTCTTAGGCAAGGCCACAGGTTTATGATTTAATTGGATAGAGTCCGAGATCTGAAGGGCCAGTTTCTGCAGCACGTGTATCATAAATTGGTTAAAACAATAAGCTGGTTCTTCGAAGGCAGGTATTAGTCCCCCCACCCACCTCAAGATCGCCCAGACTCCGAATACAGGAATAACATTTACTTTCAAAAGGCCTGGACAAACAAATGTAATGCATTTAGTCGCAGCTTCAGCCAGCTGATATCATTGAGAGTTTCAGGGGCGGAGGGGTTGTACCTCCAGGCAACAGGTTCCCAGTTCAGGAGCAGAGGGAAGCAGATTTTGGGGCAGGTTAGCATACCTCAAAGGTATATCTGTGGGTTTAATGCACTAGTATCTCTGGTCTTATGGCTGGGTAGAGCCATTCTCACTTAGGGGATGTTCATGTTAAAACTTTGTGCTTATGACGGTTCTCATGACCAATGCGGTTTATTCTATCTTTTCAAGGGGAAGAGATATAAGTTAGGTACTTCATCGCCTACAACATAGCACATTAAGGCGGGCGGTGTATAAGTTCAAGTTGCAACCGGGAGATTTCCCTCATTAACGTCAGCAGCTGCTCACGTGGTTAGCAGTAAGCAGCCTGGTAAGTCTGGGGGCAAACACCACAGATAAACTGAACAGGCAAAATTCCTGTAAGAAAGGAGGGATACATGGCAAGTACACGAGGACTCCTTTGCTTAATGTCACATAATTCTAAGCTCATCGGATAGTTGAGCCTTTACACATCATAGTAGGATAGTCACCAAGGTTAAACAGGCTATTGGGTATGCCTTGCCAGCACATTGACACACACTTCACACGAACGGGAGCCTCCATAAAGGGTAAATGCTGAAAACACGGATTGGGGTACGTTTGGCTCAAGCATCCGCTTTACCGAGCTGCAGGGCGTCATGTGGCCAGTTGTCTTTGAGTGACAGGCAAGCGCAGTAAGGGAGCTGTATTAAGTAACGAGGTTACTTGCAGGAAGGCAGATGGGTCCCACCGGCCCCACAAAAGGTGGGTTGCGGCAAAACATGAAACTGGGAATCTTGATTCCGACATTATCATTGGATTAATAATACGCAAGACTCTCTTGCTATGCGGGGTAAAAATGTTCCAACATGAAAGCCGAACCCAGCTTGTATTTGATGGAGGGCAATCAATTCCGGGGAAAACTAAGTGAACTAGGTCTAATGCTGGTTCAAGCACCAAGGGTCACAGCTGGTTAGCAGGTAGTGTGCATCTGTGATCGGACTGCAGTTAAGCAAGCCTGGTGGGCTGAGTAAGTTGCCACTCCAAGAAAGGGTGCGGTGATGGCAATAGTGGGCACAATACATACAGTCCCTCAAACCAGATTTGACACCATTAATGTGTTCGCCGTGGTTTAGCAATCAAAAAGGTCTGTGCAAATGTCTGGTCAAACTCAGCAAAGTATGTGCACTCTGGAACCAAGGGCATGTTAGAGGTTGCTTCAGTTAAGCAAAAAATCCCCCGCCCTGATAGCCTTAGTAGCCAGGCTATGGTGGAAGTTGTCAGCTAACAAGGGTACTGCTGTCCCAATTTCTGGCCCAAGAATTCTGGCCGGCATGGTACTCCCATACAGGCGGGGGCTGGCAGGTTGGGAGGTGGGAATCCCAGTGTTTCAAGCGTTAGATTCGCCCGTGAAGCCTTCAAGGGCTGAGTGCGCTTGTGGAGCACCATGTGTTAATATGTATGCAGCGCGACTTCTGAGCAAACTAAGTGCAATCTTGCGCAGCTCCATCTGCTAAGATGTGTGCAGGGTGATATCTGAGCAAACTATGTACAATTTGGCAGAGCACCATGTGCTGATGTGTTGGGCAATCTTGCGTAGAAGTTATAGAATTGTGTTTTGCAACCCTGGATTTCTTTATTTTGCCAGGATCAAAGGTTTGGGTGAGTGGCCATTCTCACATCGCGAGAGTGGCGCGATGGGCTGAAAGCAGGAATTGGAGGTGATGGAGCAAGGTAAATAAGACATTTTTGAACCCCCTAATATTAATGCTAATAATTAATACTATTAATTGTTTTGATGACTAATCAACACTTTACGTCTCTTATAGACCTCTTTTATAAGTGGTAACCGCAATTTATGTGCAAAAGCTAACCTACTTACATTTGTCAACGTGAAATAATATTAACATAATGGTTTGCATACTAATTAAAGTAATGTTGCATGATTTGTGCTATGTAGTAAATTGTATTGTGGCTAAAGAATGCGGATGGTAAGTAAACATAGCTTTACATGTCGCTTTTGCTAGGTAACACTTAATTGGGGTACGTAGAATGACGGGTGGGAAATGAAAAGGCTTATTTTCTTTGTTTTAATTATGATTGTGTTTGTTTTCATGATAGTTCGTGCGGGCCTGTTAAGCCGCGCTGTAAAAATGGCTGCCGAGGCAGATGGGCTTAATGCGCAAGTGCAAAATGGCTTCCAAGTGGAAGAGAGCTGCGGAAATATGTCACGTGATTGCTTGTAGAGCCCAGAATGAAAAGGATCAAGGTCGGCGAGACCTGTCACCAAATGGGTGCCAAAAAGGACTCAGCGAGAATGTATGAGAACCAAAGATGCAGCTGTGAATTAACAATGAACTGTTTAAAATAAGGATACAAAAGAAGATACATGTGAGGAACTGTCAATCGGATTGGTAATGTCCTAAAACCGTGTGAAAGGACAAAATTATAAACATTTTCGGAACTGGTTTGAACAAGGAGGGCAATGAGGAGATGCTTGCCACCCCTCCAATGGACCAATTAGCGTGAATCTCGCCCCAAAGATTGAAACATTTCTGTTTAGTAAGCTAGTAATAGGGTATAAGAGGACCTACTCTTAGGTAGGAGGAGCGCTATTCATACATAATTTTTGAGCACTGAACTTTGACGCTGGAGAATCGCTGCTATTTTCTATAGGCCATTTTCTTTTAAATATAATTAATCTTTTTGCTTTTAAATCTGACTGGGAAGGAACGAGATCGTTGCGGGAAACCTGTATAGGTGGTCCGTCGAGGAGGCCTGTTTAGCGGGACAGACAGTCAGTTTTTGGGAGTTCTATGCCGTGATCTGCAATTTATCTGCTGTGACGAACTTTATTTTCCATCTAAAAGGGTATGCATAAATTCTTTAAAGTTTATTCTTATAATGATAATAAATGTATTAATTGATTAATAAAATTGAGACTTTTCTATGCATTTTAAACAAGTAGATAAACTTTATTATAACTAAAACTACAAGTCTGTGGTTCTTTAGCTCAATAATAAATGCAAATGTTTAATAGGTTAGAGTGATTGAGCTGGTCTTAATCACCATCAACTGATTCCTACTAGTTGGTCCATCGACCAATGAGCGGAATACCTTGATGTTTTAGAAACCGACAGGATTAAAACTAATTATGTATGATGTTTGAGAAATTATCTTGTCAACTTTAAAAAGGTATCCCGTTCTCTTCCAGCAGCCATCTAACTTTTTCTCCTAGGTAGAAGTGGATGAGATCCAGGGAATATTTGAGTGAGTGAATGTATATGCGGTGTCATGGGCCCCACCGTCATATTGGTATAGTTGTTGAAAAGGAGTGTTTTCAACCTGGATGTTATGTCCACAGGAGAAGAAATTATATTAGTCGCGCTGGATCAGATTTCTTGATAGCAGAGTTATGGTTACTATAGATTAGTTTGGTGATTATTGATTTTTGATTATTTCATGTCTAACACTTCATGTCGAGTTGTATTATGTTATATGTAAGTCGAAAATTTTGAAGCTTCCGGGAAGTAGGAAGTGGACACGTGTGGCAAGAGAAGTCACATGGAATAGTGCATTGTCTGGTTTTTCAAATTGGTGATAACACAGGTTGTGTTATGATAGGGACATTTTCTGTATAAAACGTGTATGAGTGAAATAGCAACCGGTTTTCTTGTGAAACTCTGGCCTTAATTCTCAGGAGCAGTGTAGTCTCCACATGTGTTTTATCCCCAGAGAAACGGGTTTACCCCTTGCTTGAAAGAAGGGTAAGGTAGAGGGAAGTGCTACACTTATCGAACAAAACTGTACTCTTGTACAATAAAGTAAACTATCACTTTTGTTTAGCGAAAACAGACAATGGAAATGTGTTTTATGTTGTAACTAATAAGATTTAGTCAAGAAAAAGAATTGCCGATAAATTTTGTAAAGGAGGGGTCAGGAGCAGAACTGACGTTGACAAAAGGCCGCGCTGGGATTGGCCAGTGCAATAGAAACACGGAAAACGCCCTGATTGGTGCGTTGGTGTGAGACGCGCTGAGATAGGTCTGAAAAACAGTGACGTAGAGGCTTCGGATTGGTGCGTTGGTGTGAGACGCGCTGGGATAGGTCCGAATAGCACATAGAGATCAGAGCAGAGTTACGAGTTTGCAGAAGGGAAAGAAATCGTGAAATATGGCTTATTATGAATATGGTAGAGAGAAACCATCATGGATGGCGAAAATTAGGAACTTCTAGGTAGTGACTAGAGAGGGACAGGTAATTCCTCCGCCGAAAACACCAGCTTCGCGTATGATGCTGAAATACGGTTATCATACTTGCATTTGGTTAGAAAATTGGACAAAATATACTCAGAATGATGGAGTATTGGCTTTTCCAGAGAACGGATCATTTAGCATAGCGGTACTTCGAAATTTGAGAGAAAAGATGACGAAGCTTGAGCCAAGACCTAGACCGACACAGTTTGAAGCGTTAGGTGAATGGGAAGACGAGATGTATGAACGAGAAAGGTACAGAGGTGCAAAGAATCATGGTTTTGTTCCTGGAAGGATATGGGGAGTGAATCATGAGGACAGAATGAAGCGTTGGAGATATGCTAATATGACAGAAGGGTTGTTTCCAGCTTTTACAGTTGAAGAGGGTACAGGAAAGAAGTGTGCAGAGAAAAAGAAACATACAGTTACAGAAAGGTACGGGTATGGAGGTAGCGAGACAGAGGATGAATTGCTGGAAGACATTTTAAACAGAAACCCACCTCCATATCAACAGAATTCTGCAGTGGTGACACCCAATGCACCGCCAATGGAAACTGGGAGGAATAAAAGTCCAGAACGAAGATACGAGATAAATAGGTCAAATGAACAGCTAAAAACTCCACAAAGTGAAAAATGTGACAGCGACAATGCAGCCGAGTTAGCAAAAACTACAAAAGAATTGACTGAGAAAATAAGAGAGTTAACAATGAACATGGAAGCTGTGACTGTGCCAGTGACAATAGGACCAGTAATACCAGTTTTTGAGAACCAGAAAATAGATGAACATTCCCTAGTCATCCCCATGAACTCAAATTTGCAAAGAATGAGAGAAGGAATGGAACTAGAAAATGAAGGGACAAGAAATTTGGTCAGTTCATATAGACCGCGCCCACCTACTAACCTGACAGTAAATGAGAGTGAGATAAGGAGGATTCCTATGGGAACTGAGTCTGCATCAGAAACACCAGAAAGGAATAGAAATTGGATAGAAATAAATAGCACACCTGTAGGTCCAACTCCAGACGAATTAAGTGAATGGATGAGAAATTTGCAAAAGAAAGAGACAGAACCAAAACCATTAGATGTAAATAGGTTAAAGATAGATATGAAAGAATTAATTTTAGGGACTATTGGTACAGAAAAATTGAAAACGTACCAAGACGACGAGATAATGTTCTTGTGCAAGAGCATTACTTGGAGAGCTAGAAATCTACATGACAAATTGGAAGAGACAGCGAATGAACTAGGAGTGGAATTTGTGAAAGTCAGGAGTTTACAGAAACCGTATAGAGTAGATTTTTGTGAGAAAGATATAGAAAATCTGAACACATCAGGACGGTTAACCCAGATAAAAGAACTGATTGTTTTATTGAGAAAATGGGGTGATGTGGACAGATGGAGAAGCAGGTGGACTAAAAGGAATGAGAGAATAACAGATAAAGCGTCTTTGGCGTTTGCAGTGACAGACAAGGAGTCGGTTGTAAGGGAGTATCCCATGAGAGAAACTCCAGGAGGAAGTTATGTACATGTCCCTTGGTCCAGACAGGATATACTGTCATTTACAAATGACTTTCCAAAATTGAGAGAAAAACCTGTAGAATGGTACAGACAAGTGGAAAGGTTTGTAAAAGTTTCGAAGGTGTTATGGGTAGATTTGGATGGGTTATTTGACATTGTAGTACCAGCCGATTTATGGACAGAATGTAAAATCACCATTGATTGGCCAACTGTAGAATACCCAAGAGACGCAAAAACAGGAGCGCCAGGACCCGAGGTGATGAGGAAATATGATCAGGTTATTACTTTCCTGAAAAACAAAATTCCACCCAAAGAAACTGATTGGGTAAAAATTGACAGAACTACGCAGGAGAGTAAGGAATCTGTACATGCCTACTATGAGAGGCTACTTTTGGTCTTCAAACAGTATAGCGGTTATGAGACTCTGAATGAGAAGGACATGAGTCATTTTGAATATAGATTTGTTTATGGATTGAAACCAGAAATAAGTTAAATGATTAAACAGCATATGATATGCTGGCAGAATAGTACAGTGGATGAAGTGTTGAGGTATGCCAAGTATTGTAGTGATGACATTGAATGTAGACAGCGTAAATTAATAGAAAAAGCAATGTGGGCACAAGTGAAAGTTGCAGAAAAACAAGAAGCTCAGCTGAATAATCAGGGAAATGAGACAGGACAAACTAGATCCAAACCGAATATAGGTAAAGGCAAAGGCCAAATGAGTATAGAAGAAGCAAAGAAAAAGTGGCCATGCCACAACTGCGGAAAGTTAGGGCATTGGAGAAACGAGTGTAAATTTCCTCCAAAAGCTAATGCAGAAAATCAATCATTAAATCCACAGGTGCAGAGTGAGGTGAGTTACCAACAGCTGCAGCAACCGCAGGTAGTTATTCAGCAGAGTCAGGTGCCACAACCACCACTTCTCAAGAGTGTAAACCCACAGAGATACAGTGCAGAGACAGGATTCTACGGAGGAGAGTAGGTAACACAATTGCCGCGCGCAGCTGCGATATCGCAGTATTGGTTACGACAGGATGGGAATGAATCGGATGAAAGTTTATGACGGTGCCTAGGAGAGGAGGAAGAGTGCGTACTTGGTGCAACTCTAGAGGTAGATCAGTCAGGTCCATTTGTGGATGGAGAAGTGAATGGTGCAAATGTAACATTCCTTGTGGACACTGGAGCTACCCGTTCTACTGTCAGATCAGTGGAAATTCCAAACCTTCCTCTCTCAGGTGAATATATCCAAGTCGTTGGTGTCTCAAATCAGCAAATTAAGGCGCCACTTACTAAATTAGTAGAAGTAAAAATTGGACCATTCAGAGAAATGCACCGATTTGTGGTATGTGATTGCAGTCCTGTAAATTTACTTGGACGCGATCTACTTTGCATAATGAATTGCACCATCTATTGTACTCCGGATGGGTTTGCATTTCAGACACCAGATGAAGATGTATTGTATAAAATGACAATGGCAGAATTAGAGCCAGGAGTGAATGACATGTTTTCTGTGTTCGATGTAGAGAAAATCCCAATTGATTTAAAAGAAACCGTAAAACAGGAGGTGTGGGATTTTACAGGTGAAGATATTGGATTAATGAGAGGAGTAGACCCCGTTAAAATTTCTGTTAAAGAAGGAACAAATTACCCAAATACTCCACAATATAAATTGACGCCAGAAATCATTGAAGGAATAACACCTGTAATAAATAAAATGATTGAACAAGGAATTTTGAAAGAAATAATGAGCAGTCCATGTAATTCGCCTATAATGGGACTGAAAAAGCCAAATGGAACATATAGAATAGTGCAAGATTTACGAAAGGTTAATAAAATTGTTGTTCCTTGTTGTCCAATTGTACCAAACCCTGCTGTAATACTGTATCAGATTCCACATGAGGCAGAATGGTACACTGTCATTGATTTGTGCCATGCATTTTTCTCTATCCCGTTACATCCAGATAGCCAGCCATTATTTGCGTTCAGGTTCGGAGAGCGTATTTTGGCATGGTGCCGAATTCCTCAGGGGTACACAGAAAGTCCCTCGATCTTTAATCAGATCCTAAAGAAATCGTTGGAAGATTTAAAAATGCCTGAAAAATCTGTGATGGTTCAATACATTGATGACCTATTAGTGGCATCAAAAACCAGAGAGGCATGTGTTACTGACACCATTGCTTTACTGAACCATCTAGCAGGAGGAGGACATAAGGTGTCCCCATCAAAATTACAGTTTTGTCAACAGGAGGTTCAATACCTAGGTCATAAATTTGAAAAGGGAGTGCGAAAGGTAACGACTGAAAGAATAAAAATTATCAGAGGAATGAGAGCTCTAATGACACAAAGAGAGGTGAGAATGTTCCTGGGAATGGTTGGATATTGTCGACAGTGGATAAGTGGATTTTCGCTAATTGCAAAACCATTACAGCGATTGACAAAAAAGGATGTTTAAGATCCATTTGAATTGAATGATGAAGAAATGAAGGCATTCAGAGAACTGAAAGCGAGACTGTGTGAAGCACTGGGAATGCCTGACTATGAAAAAGATTTTGAACTGTATTGTAGTGAGAGAGATGGGTGTGCACTTTCAGTTTTAGTGCAAAGACATGGAAATATGAAAAGACCTATTGCATATTTTTCAGCTGTTTTAGACCCGGTAGCAAAGGCGTTGCCTGGATGTCTTAAAGCAGTAGCTGCTACTTGTGTGAGTCTGGAACAAAGTGAAGGCATTGTGATGGGATACCCACTGAGGGTATATGTTCCACATTCGGTTGAAATTCTTTTAACAAGAACCAAAACTCAATACATGACACATAGTCGGCTGACTAGGTATGAAAAAGTAATTTTAAGTGCAGACAATGTAACCATTGACAGATGCACAAGTGTGAATCCTTCGACATCATTGCCGGATGAAGAGAGTGTGAAAGACAAAGATGAGATTGATCATGATTGCTTGAACGTACTTGAATACTGTACAAAACCAAGGCCAGATATCAGAGATGAGCCTTTAAAAGAATCAGATTATGTGATGTTTGTGGATGGCTCATGTTTGAGGACAAGTGAAGGAGTTTTGAGTGCAGCGTATGCTGTATGTACAGTAGCTACAGTAATGGAAGCATCTTGTTTGAGAGGGATACGTTCCGCCCAAGTGGCTGAGCTGATTGCTCTAATTCAGGCATGCAAATTGGGAAAGAATGTTCGAATCACAGTGATCACGGATAGCCAGTATGGCTTCGGAGTGGCCCATGATTTTGGGCAGATCTGGTCCCAAAGAGGTTTCTTGACGTCTGCAGGAACTCCAATTCGAAATAGTGAGATTGTGAAGAAATTACTTGAGGCGATACAGCTGCCTAGACAAATTGCGGTGGTGAAGTGCAATGCACACAGAAATGGGGAAGACTACATAACTGTGGGCAACAACTATGCTGACTAAATAGCTCAGTATTGTGCCAAAAATGTAGTCTCACTGAACAGAAGGAGAGAAAGAGAGCATGTTTCATGTCCTTTGCTTTTTACTAACCCTGTCGAAACATGGGATGAGGTGAGACAATTACAGGAAGCAGCAGATGATGAGGAAAAAGATAGCTGGATAAAAGCAGGATGCAGGAAAAGAGAGGAAGATGATGTTTGGGTTTATAGAGATGAAAGACCAGTTATGCCTGATAGCATGATTTCTGACATGGCACGGATGTACCATGGACAAGCTCATATCGGAAGAGATGCAATGATCTGACTTTTCAGACAAACCTGGTATAACCCAAAATTCAGAGCCATACCTGAAAGTCTTTGCCAAAGATGTCTTATTTGTCAACAGATAAATCCAGGAAGGAAAACAGTAGTGAGCTTAGGAACAATAGGACGAGAGGGAGGTCCTTTCACGAGAATGCAACTGGATTTCATAGAAATGCCCCCAAGCAGTAGACTGAGGTATGTTCTTGTGGTCGTCTGTTTTCTCGTTGGGTGGAAGCCTATCCGACCAGGAGGAATGATGGGATTACAGTAACTAAGCTCTTATTGAGAGAATTCATTCCAAGGTATGGTTTTCCAGTAACGATTGAAACAGATAGAGGAACACATTTTCAAAATGAATTAATTCAACTGATATGTGAAGCTCTTGGTATTCAACAGAAATTACATTGTGCATACAGACCAGAGGCTTCTGGAGTGGTAGAACAAGTGAATGGAACAATAAAGAATAGGTTAGGAAAAATGTGTCAAGCCACAGGACTCAAATGGCCAGATGCCCTTCCACTGGTGCTGATGACTATCAGAAGCATACCTGATAGGAAAACAGGTCTGAGTCCCCACGAGATAATCATGGGACGAGCAATGAGACAAGCACATGTACCTGTCAACAAACTGCTGACTATAACTGATGATCTCGTGATGGATTATTGCAAAGGATTGGCTGATGTGGTACATTCTGTGTTTCATCAGGTTGGACCGGATGCGACCACTCTTGAAAGAAAACCAGCTCATGATTTGAGTCCAGGAGATTGGGTCTGCATAAAAGTCCACAGAAGAAGAAACTGTTTGGTTCCTCGCTGGGACCAACCACGACAAGTGATCCTGGTGACAACAACTGCAGTCAAATGTGCAGGAGTGAAAAACTGGGTACATGCCAACCACACTATCAGAGTTCCAGATCCTGAAGCTCGACCTGTAAGTCGACATCTGGAGATATCTGATACCAGTTCAGCATCTGATGCAGAAGACGAAACAAACAGAGTTCCAGATCCTGAAGCTCGACCTGAAAGTCGACATCTGGAAGACCCAGGTACAAGTATAACAACTGAAGAAGAATTTGAAATAGCAAAAGTTCCAGAACTTGAAGATCGACCTGTAAGTCGACATCTGGAAATATCAGACACCAGTTCAGCATCTGATACAGATCAATCAGATTGTGATGAAAAGCTAAAGAATAAATGGAAAATTGACATCATAAACGAAGAAACTGAACAAAGAGACAGTGACAGTGATCAGCCAAGCACAAGTTATGGTAAAGATCCTTCAGAAATTGTAAAATTAGACAAGGGAGGGATAGATTCAAATAGAGAGATAGAGGAATCGGAAGAACACCGAGGAGCAATAGGGACAGATCAACAAACTAATGAACAGGGAAATATAGAAACAGATAGAGAGATCAACGAGAATCCGGAAGAACCTCGAGGAGGGATAGAAACAAGTGATCAAACAGAAAAGACACCGGAAGAAAAAGAGCAAGACAAAGAAGGTGAAATCATAAAGTTCAAAATAAGAGGAAATGAAGTAAGGTCTGAAACACAATCAGAAGAAAGTGAAGGAGAGAGAAAACAGAGACTAGGACCAAGAAAAAGAACTTGGAGAGCTGAACAAGAAGAAAAAGAAAGTGAACCGAAAAGGCCGAGAAAAGGAGATAATTGGCCCCACGAAGTCAAAAGATTAAGATATAAAATCATAAAGATAAACCGAGATAATGCAGAACAAGTAAATGAGATAAGTCAAAAAGAACAAGAAAAACAAAGTGGAAAACAATTGCAGAAAACAAAAAGAGTAAAGAAAGTTAATTTGAAATATAAGTCACCTGAATGGCTATACATTGCATTGACTGATATCAAAGAAGAAGAAATCACTCACGATAACCCCGAAGAAAGCTACAAACCAATGGGTGAAAGTGAAGTGCAACAAGTTTGAAGAGATTGAAAAGAAGAAGCCGGACTGGACATTAAAAACCGAATAAGACAAGAAAGAGTTCTGAGAAGAACTAAAGAGAGTACCAAACGAGACAAAGTGAGAGAGTAGAGTGACTGAAACGTCATTCTGAGGTGTGGTGACACATTTTCTGTACAAAAATATATATAAGTAATAGAATAAGATGGTAGACACAGAGAATAGATGTGCGTTTTTACGTAGATGGTGTAGAATGTGTTTCTTTTGTACAGGTTTATTAATGTTTGTATGGCTTATATTAGCAATCACCATTCCAATTAGATTAGCTGTAGAAGAAACGTCCATATTAGAGAACAACACAAAGAAGGATAACAAACAGAATACAGCAACACTAATAGATAGTGCAGAGTTACATAAGGATAGATCCATAACAGATTTTTGAAAGAACGTTTTCACAAAATTATTATATGAATATGTAGAAACCATGGATGTAAGAGATTGTTATGTTTGTATGCAATTACCTGCGTCTGTTTCCAAAGGTGTGACCTATCATCACCTTCCTTTGACGTATGGAATAACATGTAGTGTTTTAGCTAGTTTGTTTTATAAAACAGGTAGATTAGAATATTATTATACTGACATAAATAAGATTTTTGCAAAAATTCCTATAATTCCTGAATTGAACAAGGTGAAAGTAGCAAAGATATTTGGTGAATTTTTCTTAGAAAATAAAGAATTGACATTAGATGATGTAGTTAAACACAACCTTACCTGTGAGTTAAAGAAAGAGAAAAAGGTATTTTTAGAGATGGTAGAAAGCAGAAGAGTAAAATTTCAAAGAAAAGTAGTAGAAGAAGAGATGAAAACACCCCTATGGACATTTGAAGGAGAAAGTAATGATAAGAAAACGACAAATGCAGCTATGACTTTAGATTGGCCCCAACAGGGAAAGTTGTGTATTAGTAGAAATAGAACTAGGTATGACAACTATTTCGTGGGTTCCAGTGACTGCCGAGACAATTATAACATTTCAGGAGGATGGGGATTTGTTAGAACTGGGGGTCTCTAGTTGGCAGAGGTAGGTACCTTTGTCCAAATAGGGACCCTTGCTTCTAGTCAGGGTAAGGGGTACACTCCTGAAATAACCCCTGCTCACCCTCTTGGTAGCTTGGCACGAGCAGACAGGCTTAGTTCAGAGGCAGTGTGTAAAGCATTTGTGAACACATACAGTAATCCAGTGACAACACTACAAATGGACACCACACAGGTTGTATTATAAAAATAAGTATCTTTTATATAGATTTACCACAAGACCATAAATGACATAAATAATCCACAATACTGTACTTTAAGGATGGTAGAATTAGCTTGAGTCTCTTAAAATGAAAATGCGACACTTTGAGTTCAATGTACCTTAAGATGCGTAACGCAGGGCAACGAAAAGTGTTGCAGGGAAGGTGATGCGGTAGTCCCTTACACGCAAGGACGGTGATGCGTTGAAGATCTGGTGCAAAAGAAACAAAGTGACGTCTTCTTGAGGTTGCGACAACGAAGAGGTGATGCGTGCACGCCCGACGGCCGCGCGGCGATTTCGATGAGTCTTTGGAGCCGCGACAGGCCCTGCGACACGCTTCCCTGGCGATGCGACGGTGTCTGATGCGAGGTCGACGATCTTCTCCTGGGATGCGGGGCGCGCCTCGTGTTGCGATGCGTCGGCGTCTGATGCGAGGTCGATGCTCTGCCCCAGGGATGCGACGGCGTCTGATGCGACGGCGACACTTTTCTCCGGTGCTGCGAGGCGCTTCGAAGGATGCGGCGCGCTTCTTCGGGGATGCGCCGGCGTCTGCTGCGACGTCGACACCTTTCTCCGGCGATGCGATACTCAGCGGCTGCGGCGACACGCTTCTTCGTGTTGTCGCGCTTCCAGCTCCCAGAGACACGCAAGTGTGTCAGAAGGTCCCATTTCCCAGCAAGGGAACACAGGGGGAGCTGGTGGGTGAAGTCTGTTGTCCCTGAGACTTCAGCAGGAGGCAAGCTCTAAAATCAAGCCCTTGGAGATCCTTCACAAGTTGATGAAAGTACACACAAAGTTCCTCTCTCCTTTCTTTGGCAGTTAGGCAACCACTGCAGGCCAATCCCCCAAGCAGCACTTCAGCTTAGGGAAAGTCACTCCTCAGTTTCTTCTTGGTTCCGCTCCTCAGCAAAGGTTTCTTCTTGTTTCCCAAAAGTGATCTAATTTCCTAGGGGTCTGGGTCCCCTTTTTATACACCTTTTCTCTTTGTTCTCTGGAGGCAGAGAGGCCTCTGCCTAGCCCAAAACCAGTTCTGGTCAGTCCTGGAGCACTTTGTTTTTCTGACTCCTTCTTTCCTTTCAGAATGTGGGGCAGAGTGCTCAGCCGCCCGGCAGGAGGTGGAGCCAGCATTGTGGAAGGCAGGCACAGCCCTATTCAGACCCAGGTGCAACTCCTCCCTCCACTCTGGATGCAGATCTTTCTATTCAGCCCTGTGCTGACTCACCCTGTCTCCTGTAGCCACCCCCAGCCCCTGTCACTCAATCTCCAGACAAGGAATACACAACCTAGCAGAGGCAGGCTTGGATAGTTAGGCAAGAAAATACCCACTTTCTAAAAGTGGTATTTTTAAACACAGAATGTTAAAACCAACTTCACTAAAAGATGTATTTTATCATCCTGAGTTCAGGCATACTAAATTCGTTTTTCTACCATGTTCCCTGGGTCAGTTCTGACTATAAGGTGTAATAGTCAGTCTGCCCATTCTGGCCTATGGGGAGCAGGTAGCCTTGCAATAGTGAAAAACGAAAATGGCTGTAATTCACTATTAGGACATGCCACACACACCAGGGCATGTCCCACCTTGTACTTACAATGCACCCTGCCCTAGGGCCTACTTTAGGGGTGACCAACATGCAGTAAAGGGAAGGTTTAGGGACTGGTAAGTGGGTGTACTCACCAAGTCGACATGGCAGCCTAGGCTGCACGCAGGCTCTGCAATGGCAGGCCTGAGACACATTTTACAAGCTGCTTCTGTGGGTGGCACAACCAGTGCTGCAAGCCCACCAGCGGCATTGGATTTACAAGCCCTGGGCACACTCAGTGCACTGTACTAGGGACTGACAAGTAAACCAATCATCCAATCATGGAGTCACTAATACATACATCAACTTACAATAGGGAGCACTTGCACTGTGGCACTGAATAGCAGTGGCACAGTGCCCAAAGCATCTAAACCAGCAAAAACAGATCAATAACATTGGAGGCATCATCAAAAAATGGAAGGGAGACCCACGCCAAGGATGCCAGGTCTAACACGTGTCCCCTCCAGCTGAAATGTGGGGAGAACTACCCTACCTCATGGGAGTTTTCACTAAGGCGGAAAAATCTGGACAGACCATCAGCATTGGCGTGTTCTGTACCAGGGCGGTGTTCCACCGTGAAGTCCATCCCCTGTAGGGAAATGGACCACCTCAACAGCTTTGGATTCTCACCCCTCATCTGCATCAACCATCTGAGGGGCCTGTGGTCTGTCTGAACCCGGAAGTGAGCCCCAAACAGGTATGGTCTCAGCTTCTTCAGTGCCCAGACCACACCAAATGCCTCACGCTCAATAGCACTCCACCTCTGTTCCCGTGGAAGTAACCTCCTGCTAAGGAAGGCTACAGGTTGGTCTAGGCCCTCCTCATTCATCTGTGACAAAACAGCCCCCACACCATGCTCTGAAGCGTCTGTCTGAACGATAAACTCTTTGGAGAAGTTGGGGGCCAGGAGCACGGGCGTCGTGCACATGGCTGTCTTCAAGGTGTCAAAAGCTTTTTGACAGGTGTCAGTCCAAATCACTCTCTTGGGCTGCTTCCTGGAAGTCAGCTCTGTCAAGGGTGCAACCATGCTGCCATACCCCTTGACAAATCTCCTGTAATACCCGGTGAGTCCTAGGAAGGCTCTCACCGCTGTCTGGGTCTTGGGGGGCTCCCAAGCCAGCATGGTATCTATCTTGGGCTGTAGGGGCGCCACCTGGCCGCTCCCAACCTGGTGTCCCAAGTACACCACAGAACCCTGCCCGATCTGGCACTTACTCGCCTTGATCGTGAGGCCTGCCCTCCGCAGAACCATCAACACTTCCCAGAGGTGGCGCAGATGTTCTTCCCAACTGGCGCTGAACACTGCGATGTCAACCAGGTAGGCGGCACTGAACTCTTCCAGTCCGACCAACACCTGGTTGACCAACCTCTGAAAGGTGGCAGGGGCATTCTTCATCCCAAAGGGTATCACCCGGAATTGGTAGTGCCCATCTGGTGTGGAGAATGCTGACCTCTCCTTTGCCCCATCAGTCAAAGCGATCTGCCAGTACCCAGACGTTAAGTCAAACGTACTGAGGTACCGGGCAGCCCCTAACCGATCTATGAGCTCATCAGCTCTGGGGATGGGGTGTGCGTCAGTCCTGGTGATGGAATTGAGTCCTCGGTAGTCCACACAGAACCGGAGTTCGGGTGTGGCACCAGGCGCGGCAGCCTTTGGGACGAAGACCACTGGGCTGGCCCAAGGGCTGTGAGAGGACTCAATTACCCCCAATGCAAACATCTTGGAGACCTCCTCCTTGATGCAAGCTCTCACCCTGTCAGTCACCCTGTAAGCCTTGTGCTTGACAGGAAGACTGTCCCCAGTGTCCACATCATGGACGCACCAGTCAGTGACACTAGGAACCAGGGAGAACAGGTCAGGAAACTGCCCCAACAGTTGGCGACAGTCACCTTGCTGCTCAGGTGTCAGGGAGGTAGAGAGGTTCACACCCTCCACTGATCCATCTTGCTCTTGGGCTGACAGGAGGTCAGGAAGAGGCTCAGTCTCCTCCTCCATCCCAGCATCTGTAGCTAAGAGCATGCCCACTTGGGAGCTCTCCAAGTGGGGCTTCAGGCGGTTGACGTGCAGGACCCGCAAGGGGTTCCTGGGAGACCGCATGTCCACCAAGTAGGTAACAGGACTCTTGCGCTCCACCACCTCAAAGGGTCCGGTACACTTATCCTGGAGTGCACAGGGCTCCACTGGGGCCATGACCCAAACTTTCTGACCAGGTTGAAGCTCAACCAGAGTGGCATTCTGGTCATACCACCGCTTCATTTCCTCCTGGCTGGCTTCCAGATTTGCCTCAGCAAGTTGCCTGAAACGCCTAGTTTGGTTCCTGAAGGCCAGCATGTAGCTATATACATCCTGGGGAGGTTTCCTGGGAGATTGATCCCAGCCTTCCTTGACCAAACTCAGAGGTCCTCTCACTGGGTGACCATACAGAAGCTCAAAGGGGCTGAACCCTAGAGACTTCTGTGGCACCTCCCGGTATGCAAAAAGAAGGCATGGCAAGAGGACGTCCCACTTACGCCTCATGGGTTCTTCGCGACCCATAATCATGCCCTTCAGGGTCCGGTTGAATCTCTCAACCAACCCATTTCCTTGGGGGTGGTAAGGAGTGGTGAACTTGTACGTTACACCGCACTCCTGCCACAGGGACTTCATATACTTGGATATGAAGTTAGTACCTCTGTCAGACACCACCTCTTGAGGGAACCCCACACGTGAGAAAATTCCCATCAGTGCCCGTCCCACCACGGGGGCCGTCACTGTCCTCAGAGGGATGGCTTCAGGGTACCGGGTGGCATGGTCCACCAAGACCAGGATGAACCTGTTGCCCATGGCTGTCTTGGGGTCCAATGGCCCCACAATGTCAATACCCACCCGTTCAAAGGGGGTGCTGACCACAGGGAATGGCTGGAGAGGAGCCTTGTGCTTCCTCCCACTCTTTCCACTTGCCTGGCAAGTCTGACAAGTCCTGCAGTGAGTGGCGGCACTCCTGCGCATCTGGGGCCAAAAGAAATGGGTGACAAGCCTTTCAAAGGTCTTGTCCTGCCCCAGATGTCCTGCTAAAGGCACATCATGAGCCAAACCCAGTAGGAAGGCTCTGAAGCGCTGGGGTACCACCAGCACACGGGCTGACCCAGGCTCAGCAACCTTAGGCTCGCTATACAGGAGACCATTCTCCCAGTAGATCCAATGTGATCCAGACTGATCACCTGCTGCCTGGTCTGCGGCCTGTTGCCTCAGACCCACGCACTTGTTCTGCTCCTCGCAGAACTCCTCCCTGGAGGGTCCTCCATCTTGCTGCCAATGGGTCAGCTCAGGCAGGTCCCCCAGTTCAGCTACCTGTTCCCCTGTAGGCTCCAGGGCCTCCCCCTCAGGGTCTGCCTCCTCCTGGACCGTGGGAACTTCGGGGGCCGGTTTCCCGTGCCCCCTGCCTCTTCTCTCTCCGGCAGGCACCTGGGCCTCCCTCTCAGGCTCCAGGTCCTCTTGAACACCTCTGGCTGCCATGGACCGGGTGGTCACACACGCCCAATCAGGCAAGCCCAACATCTCCAAATGAGCACTCCGCTCCACCTTAGCCCAAGGGGAGCTCTCCAAATCGTTCCCTAACAAACAGTCAACCGGCATGGCTGGCCTCACAGCTACTTGAAGAGTACCAGAGACCCCCCACTCAAAGGGAACCTGAGCCACCTTGCAGTGGCTCTCTGTGTTGTCAGCGGCAACAACTGGATAGAATGCATCAGGGACCACCTGCTCTTTAGACACCAGGTGACACTTGACAGCTGTCACACTGGCTCCTGTGTCTCTCAGAGCCTCCACCCTTTGGCCATTGATGGTCACCCACTGCCTGTATTTCTTAGTGTTCTCAGGCAGTTGGGTCCTAGGGACCATCTCAGAGTCTCCTAAAGAGACAAGGGACAATATTACAGGATCCCACCCATCTTGGGCACCCACCTCCTCCCCCAGGGCTACACTAGCCAACTGCCGGGGGACTGCACCAGGGGTGCTGGCTTTCCAAACAAGGGGCACCTGGGTTCATTGGCCCTGTGGCCTAGGGCGCCACATCTGTAGCACACCAGGGGTCCCCTATGGACAGGTGGACCTGTCGGGGCCCCGTGCTTTTTCTCAGGGGAGGCTGGGAACCTTTCCCTTGGTTCCCTTGGGGTTTACTTTGGGGCCCTCTCTGGAACTCCCTCTGTTTACCCTTGTCCCCCCACTCCTCTGCTGGGGACCCTGCCCACCCTTGGAGGAGTCTCCCACGTGACCCTTGTGGACCCGGGTGCTCACCCAGCGGTCCGCCTCCTCAGCAAGCTGCCTAGGGTTAGTCAGCCTACTGTCAATCAGGTGCTGGCGTAGCTCAGGAAAACAATTACTGGACAAGTGCTCCCATGCAATCAAATCAAAGAGCGCCTGAAAATCATTTGCTTTGCTACCCTTTACCCAACCATCCAAGGCTCTGCAAAAAAAGGTCACATATTCAACCCAGGTACTGTTTTCAATATTCTTACAGTTCCTGAACCTCTGCCTATAGAGTTCAGGAGTCAACCCATACCTGGTTATCAATGCATTTTTCATGTGGCTGTAGGAATGATAGACTTCAGAGCAAGTCCAACAAGGTATCCCGTCCCTCACTAAGGAACCGACCCCACAACCCCGCTCCCCAATCCTTCTCAGGGACCCGGTGGGAAGTCATGGCTACCTCATAGGCCTTGAACCATTGCCCAATATCATCATTTTTACAAAACTCCTTAACCACATCTTTAGGAATATACACCCTGGCCTCACCAGGCACTGACGGTGTGCTGCCACCAGAGGGAGTAATCTCTAATTTCTTGGCTCTAAACTCCAACTCCCTCAAACATTTTTCATGCTCCTGATCCATTCTTTTCTCCTCTAAGGCCAACTTTCTAGATTGCAATTCAAATTCCAACTGCCCCTTGAACTTGAGCTTGGTCAGCTCCATTTCATGCATCCTACTCTTTTCTCTGTCCTCCAGCTCTTCTGGGGACAGACCTCGGGCAGAAACACTGCTACCTATGGGGGAAGATGTTCTCCTCTCCCCTGGACCCACTGGCCCATCCAGCTGCTCATCTGCATTATCAGCCCCCTCCTCATTCTCAGGGATTTTCCTTGCTTCAACCCAGGCCCTCAGCGCCTTTTGGAAATCCTCCTTCTTGGAGATTCCGGTCATAGAAACTTTGAACCTCCTGCAGAAGTGCTTGAGCTGGTTAACGGTGTAGCATTCCAGTTTCTCCTCTTCCCAATCATTATCAACAGATACTACGGATGCTGCTGTATCCATGGTGATTAAACTTGGCAGTTTTTAGCAAAAATAGAAAGTCCCAGAAAAGAATATCTACCAAAAGTATGTGGTTGCGTTATGGTCTGCACTCACTAGGTAGTGTTCACCAATCACTGTACATGAGTCACAAATGCAGGTCCAGAATCCTCACCGCTGACCACCAATGTTAGAACTGGGGGTCTCTAGTTGGCAGAGGTAGGTACATTTGTCCAAATAGGGACCCTTGCTTCTAGTCAGGGTAAGGGGGTACACTCCTGAAATAACCCCTGCTCACCCTCTTGGTAGCTTGGCACGAGCAGACAGGCTTAGTTCAGAGGCAGTGTGTAAAGCATTTGTGAACACATACAGTAATCCAGTGACAACACTACAAATGGACACCACACAGGTTGTATTATAAAAATAAGTATCTTTTATATAGATTTACCACAAGACCATAAATGACATAAATAATCCACAATACTGTACTTTAAGGATGGTAGAATTAGCTTGAGTCTCTTAAAATGAAAATGCGACACTTTGAGTTCAATGTACCTTAAGATGCGTAACGCAGGGCAACGAAAAGTGTTGCAGGGAAGGTGATGCGGTAGTCCCTTACACGCAAGGACGGTGATGCGTTGAAGATCTGGTGCAAAAGAAACAAAGTGACGTCTTCTTGAGGTTGCGACAACGAAGAGGTGATGCGTGCACGCCCGACGGCCGTGCGGCGATTTCGATGAGTCTTTGGAGCCACGACAGGCCCTGCGACACGCTTCCCTGGCGATGCGACGGCGTCTGATGCGAGGTCGACGATCTTCTCCTGGGATGCGGGGCGCGCCTCGTGTTGCGATGCGTCGGCGTCTGATGCGAGGTCGATGCATGCCCCGGGGATGCGACGGCGTCTGATGCGACAGCGAGACTTTTCTCCGGTGCTGCAAGGCGCTTCGAAGGATGCAGCGCGCTTCTTCGGGGATGCGCCTGCGTCTGCTGCGACGTCGACACCTTTTTCCGGCGATGCGATACTCAGCGGCTGCGGCAACACGCTTCTTCGTGTTGAGTCGCGCTTCCAGCTCCCAGAGACACGCAAGTGTGTCAGAAGGTCCAATTTCCCAGCAAGGGAACACAGGGGGAGCTGGTGGGTGAAGTCTGTTGTCCCTGAGACTTCAGCAGGAGGCAAGCTCTAAAATCAAGCCCTTGGAGATCCTTCACAAGTTGATGAAAGTACACACAAAGTTCCTCTCTCCTTTCTTTGGCAGTTAGGCAACCACTGCAGGCCAATCCCCCAAGCAGCACTTCAGCTTAGGGAAAGTCACTCCTCAGTTTCTTCTTGGTTCCGCTCCTCAGCAAAGGTTTCTTCTTGTTTCCCAAAAGTGATCTAATTTCCTAGGGATCTGGGTCCCCTTTTTATACACCTTTTCTCTTTGTTCTCTGGAGGCAGAGAGGCCTCTGCCTAGCCCAAAACCAGTTCTGGTCAGTCCTGGAGCACTTTGTTTTTCTGACTCCTTCTTTCCTTTCAGAATGTGGGGCAGAGTGCTCAGCCGCCCGGCAGGAGGTGGAGCCAGCATTGTGGAAGGCAGGCACAGCCCTATTCAGACCCAGGTGCAACTCCTCCCTCCACTCTGGATGCAGATCTTTCTATTCAGCCCTGTGCTGACTCACCCTGTCTCCTGTAGCCACCCCCACCCCCAGCCCCTGTCACTCAATCTCCAGACAAGGAATACACAACCTAGCAGAGGCAGGCTTGGATAGTTAGGCAAGAAAATACCCACTTTCTAAAAGTGGTATTTTCAAACACAGAATGTTAAAACCAACTTCACTAAAAGATGTATTTTATCATCCTGAGTTCAGGCATACTAAATTCGTTTTTCTACCATGTTCCCTGGGTCAGTTCTGACTATAAGGTGTAATAGTCAGTCTGCCCATTCTGGCCTATGGGGAGCAGGTAGCCTTGCAATAGTGAAAAACGAAAATGGCTGTAATTCACTATTAGGACATGCCACACACACCAGGGCATGTCCCACCTTGTACTTACAATGCACCCTGCCCTAGGGCCTACTTTAGGGGTGACCAACATGCAGTAAAGGGAAGGTTTAGGGACTGGTAAGTGGGTGTACTCACCAAGTCGACATGGCAGCCTAGGCTGCACGCAGGCTCTGCAATGGCAGGCCTGAGACACATTTTACAAGCTGCTTCTGTGGGTGGCACAACCAGTGCTGCAAGCCCACCAGCGGCATTGGATTTACAAGCCCTGGGCACACTCAGTGCACTGTACTAGGGACTGACAAGTAAACCAATCATCCAATCATGGAGTCACTAATACATACATCAACTTACAATAGGGAGCACTTGCACTGTGGCACTGAATAGCAGTGGCACAGTGCCCAAAGCATCTAAACCAGCAAAAACAGATCAATAACATTGGAGGCATCATCAAAAAATGGAAGGGAGACCCACGCCAAGGATGCCAGGTCTAACACGATTCAAAGGAGGAAAAGATCCAATATTTCCAGGGATCTATTATATTTGTGGAAACAGAGCTTATTACAGGTTGCCGGACCATTGGTATGGGTCATGCTACTTAGGCCTGGTCTTTCCAAAAATGTTTCATGTAGATAGAGAAGAAAAAGGAACACACGAAATGGGTGCAACATTCACACGTAGAAAAAGGGAAAGTTTTTCAGAAATAGTGGGTGACATTTTTGGAGCAATGATACCAGCAGTGGGAATATCTTTGAAAGCATTTAAAATTCAGAAATTGTCCACAGTAGTAGATCGTTTATCAACGAATACTGCTGGAGGGTTCTTGATGGTAAATACCGAGATGGTTGCCATGAGAGCTATGGTGATGCAAAATCGACTTGCCCTTGACATTCTTTTAGCAAAAGAGGGAGGAGTCTGTGGAATGCTGAAAATCCAACATTGTTGCACTTACATTCCAGATAAAAGTGAAAATATACAAAAGTATATAAAGAATATTACTAATTTGCACAAATAACTTGTTCCACTGGAGGTTGAAAGTGCTTGGGAGAAACTTGGTAAAAGTTTTTCCTCAATACCAAAATGGTTCACTGAAATAGGTAGTTCTATTGTAGGGAACGTTTTGATATCAGCAACAGTAGTAATTTTAGTGGTGTTATTTTTGAAATTTGTGATTATATGTATTAAAAGAAGAAAAAGACAAAACAAAATGAAAAGAGAAAATAAGATAAATAAAGAAAGAGAAAGAGAATTAGGTGAAATAGAACTGGAAGAACTAAAAGAAAGCATGTATGAGAGAACAAAAAGACAAGATGAAAGGGATACAGATGTGTAAAACTAACAAAAAGCAAATGGACAAGAAACAATGCTGTCTGTAAAATTGTGTAACATGGGTTTTTGTGGTGATATTAAAAATCACCAAAGGGGGAGTTGATGGAGCAAGGTAAAAAGAAATTTTTGAACCCCTAATATTAATGCTAATAATTAATACTATTAAATGTTTTGATGACTAATCAACACTTTACGTCTCTTATAGACATCTTTTATAAGTGGTAACCGCAATTTATGTGCAAAAGCTAACCTACTTACATTTGTCAACGTGAAATAATGTTAACATAATGGTTTGCGTACTAATTAAAGTAATGTTGCATGATTTGTGCTATGTAGTAAATTGTATTGTGGCTAAAGAATGCGGATGGTAAGTAAACATAGCTTTACATGTCGCTTTTGCTAGGTAACACCTAATTGGGGTACGTAGAATGACGGGTGGGAAATGAAAAGGCTTATTTTCTTTGTTTTAATTATGATTGGGTTTGTTTTCATGATAGTTCGTTCGGGCCTGTTAAGCCGCACTGTAAAAATGGCTGCCGAGGCAGATGGGCTTAATGCGCAAGTGCAAAATGGCTTCCAAGTGGAAGAGAGCTGCGGAAATATGTCAGGTGATTGCTTGTAGAGCCCAGAATGAAAAGGATCAAGGTCGGCGTGACCTGTCACCAAATGGGTGCCAAAAAGGACTCAGCGAGAATGTATGAGAACCAAAGATGCAGCTGTGAATTAACAATGAACTGTTTAAAATAAGGATACAAAAGAAGATACATGTGAGGAACTATCAATCGGATTGGTAATGTCCTAAAACCGTGTGAAAGGACAAAATTATAAACATTTTCGGAACTGGTTTGAACAAGGAGGGCAATGAGGAGATGCTTGCCACCCCTCCAATGGACCAATTAGCGTGAATCTCGCCCCAAAGATTGAAACATTTCTGTTAGGTAAGCTAGTAATAGGGTATAAGAGGACCTACTCTTAGGTAGGAGGAGCGCTATTCATACATAATTTTTGAGCACTGAACTTTGACGCTGGAGAATCGCTGCTATTTTCTATAGGCCATTTTCTTTTAAATATAATTAATCTTTTTGCTTTTAAATCTGACTGGGAAGGAACGAGATCGTTGCGGGAAACCTGAATAGGTGGTCCGTCGAGGAGGCCTGTTTAGCGGGACAGACAGTGAGTTTTTGGGAGTTCTATGCTGTGATCTGCAATTTATCTGCTGTGACGAACTTTATTTTCCATCTAAAAGGGTATGCATAAATTCTTTAAAGTTTATTCTTATAATGATAATAAATGTATTAATTGATTAATAAAATTGAGACTTTTCTATGCATTTTAAACAAGTAGATACACTTTATTATAACTAAAACTACGAGTCTGTGGTTCTTTAGCTCAATAATAAATGCAAATGTTTAATAGGTTAGAGTGATTGATATGGTCTTAATCCCCATCAACTGATTCCTACTAGTTGGTCCATCGACCAATGAGCGGAATACCTTGATGTTTTAGAAACCGACAGGATTAAAACTAATTATGTATGATGTTTGAGAAATTATCTTGTCAATTTTAAAAAGGTATCCCGTTCTCTTCCAGCAGTCATTTAACTTTTTCTCCTAGGTAGAAGTGGATGAGATCCAGGGAATATTTGAGTGAGTGAATGTATATGCAGTGTTATGGGCCCCACCGTCATATTGGTATAGTTGTTGAAAAGGAGTGTTTTCAACCTGGATGTTATGTCCACAGGAGAAGAAATTATATTAGTCGCACTGGATCAGAGGCATGGGTTTTCCTTCACTGAGATAGTGTGGTTGGGGTTCCTAGGAATGCGTTGGTACAGCTTGCTGAAGAAGCTGCGGCACAGACTGGCGGGAGGCGGATCCCCTCCCAACATTTTGGTCATACACCTGGGAGACAATGACTTGACTTTCTTGGGTAGGAAGGTCCTGCTGCAAGCGATGAAATCCACTATGTGTAAGTTGAGCAACCAATTAGGTGTATGTGAATTGTGGTGGTCTGAGATTACGCCACGTTTAGTTTGGCATGGGGCCAGGTCTGGTGAGGCCGTGGAAATCTCTTGCAGGAGAGTAAACAGCGCCATGCACAAATTCACAGAACAGAGGGGTTTTTGATTTATCAGACACGGTCTCTTGCATGCCAAGTCCAAGGGATGTTTTGATGAGGACGGGGTTCATTTGTCTAGAGTGGGAATGGACCTGTGTCTGTTGGACCTGGGAGATGCCTTAGAATCACCTGGGTGTAAGTAAGAATGCTAAAAAAGAATGCCTGCCTTGGTGGGGGGGCCCTGGGTGTGACGGGTGCCATACCCAGAGCCATGGCAGAGTTACAGGGCGATCCAGAGGCTGAATGGTACATAGGGGTACCCTCTTCAGGAGCACAAGAAGGGTGCAAATGCCAAACAACCCCAGGAAGTCCTTACAGCAGGACCCTGGAGGAACGACGGCGCACCGTTAGTCCTGCGGGCGGTTGGAAACATGAGCAAACGGGGGGTTTGCCTGGATACGCTCCGCCCCCTCAAGGGACGCGAGTAAATGGGTGGACTGGTGGTCCATGTGATGTAAGGGGTAATCCCCCAAAATGGTGAGCACCGATTGGTTAGGGCCACGGTGCAATTTGTCTCATTCGGTGGGCAGGGCAGCTTAGGGGTGTCACTGTTGCCTGCCCTTGGATCGCCCTTAAGTTAACCCACCATGTTGGCATATTTTATTATGCAAATAAACCTACAGCAATGTTTTCTCCAACAAACAATGTGTCTTGTGTGTTCTTTATTATGAGATTGCTGTGTTTGCAGGAGGGGTATGTTGCTGATATTGGCACTATGAGGCTGCCCGCGGCCCACGCAGGGGGCCCCCATAGGAGGGCGGCCACCTTAGTGCCACATGAAGGCACATAGCCAGCCAGGCTAGTGTTTGGACCCTCCTGGGTCCGGCGCGTCACGCATCATTTCTGGCGCGCCAGTGGGTGGGGAGCAGGTATATCTACCTCTCCCGCCCACCTGGCTATCCTTTTTTGCCGAGATCACACGCCTTTTCCCTCCCTACCGCTTGCCCGGTGTGTTGGCTGGTAAGGTGGCTAGGGTAGGTAGGTTGTTAACTTGTTATTTTGTGTTGCAGGTGAAGTTACAGGGCGATCCAGAGGCTGAATGGTACTTAGGGGTACCCTCTTCAGGAGCACAAGAGGGTGCAAATGCCAAACAACCCCAGGAAGTCCTTACGGCAGTACCCGGGAGGAACGATGGCGCCCCGTTAGTCCTGCGGGCGGTTGTAAACCTGAGCAACCGGGGGTTTGCCTGAATACGCTCCGCCCCCTCAAGGGGCGTGAGTAAATGGGTGGACTGGTGGTCCACGTGATGTAAGGGGCAATCCCCCAAAATGGTGAGCACCGATTGGTTAGGGCCACAGTGCAATTTGGCTCATCAGGTGGGCAGGGCAGCTTAGGGGAGTCACTGCTGCCTGCCCTTGAATCGCCCGTAAGTTGACCCACCATGTTGGCATATTTCTTGTACGAAATAAACCTGCAGCAATATTTTCTCCAACAATTACTGTGTCTTGTGTGTTTCTTTATTATGAGATTGCTATGTTTTGCGGGTTGGGTGAGTTGCCGATATTGGCACTATGAAAATGGAGGACCTACTC
This sequence comes from Calotriton arnoldi, assembly GCA_963921515.1. NCBI lineage: Eukaryota > Metazoa > Chordata > Amphibia > Caudata > Salamandridae > Calotriton > Calotriton arnoldi. The sequence continues at coordinate 580,431 of CAWUFW010003295.1, forward strand.
GGGCGGCGAGTGGGATTGAAAGTGCCCTCCACGGAGCGGAAGTGAAAAAAGGAGGACGGGCAGAGAAAGGGGGTTTGAGCCGAATGGAAGAAGGCTGAGAATGGGGGTGGCAAGCTGACACTCCTCAGGAGGAAGGGATTAGGGTCTGATTCTGGTCCCATCTGTTTAAATAGGAAGCCCTGAACAACATTTACCCTGTGCCGGTTAGGCTGGTGTTATTTTGTTGGCATGCTTAAGAGGGTCGGCTAAGTATGGAATGTAGAGACATACAGGTTCCTTCAAACAACCAGGGGCAGGGACTGGCGGGGTGAAGGAGTGACTAGGACTCCACTAGATGGCTACTTTTACAGGTGATGTTTTTGAAAAGCAGGGCGCGGGAAGCCCCCGGTACCTACCTTGTGCCTGGGTGTGCAGAGGGGCAGGCAGCAAACATGGTGCATGAAGAACCCTCACCATCCTCGTGGACCCTGATCCAGACCAGGTGCGCAACGCCCATTGGGCTCAAAGGGCTTCAGCCCCCCCCCCACGTCATGTGTGGCAGCCCGGGATAAGACAACTTCCCGGGCACACACACAGCCGCACCGAGTACTTCATAGGTCTTTAAAAGACCATTTGCTTGTTAATGAGGCTTTGTTGTTTTTGCACCCCTTCTTACAGTCCCTGCAGCTCCACTCTGCCTATTGCTTGAAGAATTAGCCCCTCCCGAAAAATGTTCTTAGCCCCCCTCCGAAATTTGGCTCTAGTTGCGCCTCTGATCCAGACTCCTCCTCCTTAATGGCTGGCTGTCTCTGAAATAGTTTGTGCTGAAGAGAGCATGGTGAGGAGACACACTGGAGGGACACAGGGGCTCCAAAGAGGGGGGTTGGAAGGGCAGCAGGAGGCTCAGTGATGCCCCTCCCTGGGCTGGAGAAGCAGGCAGCTTGCAGGGGTTGGCAAAAACGGATTTTTAAGGGGGACTGGGCTTGTTTTTAGCCTATTTTCACAGTGACGAACTCAAATTCTTGCACCATCAGGCGGTACTAAGCAGCGGGGACCTCCTTCCATAAAACCGCAATGTTGACCGAGTATTGGAGCGCTCTACATTACTTGAGCATCAGTTACTTTGAACAAGCTTCTTACTCATTTTTTCCTTCCTTTCCTTATGTCAGATTGTGAAAAATGGCGATTTACCGTGCCTTATTGTTGCAAAGTCATCCTGTGCCCTGGGCACCCCCCAACTTTTTGCTGACTGGTACTGGTGGTAACTGACTCTGACTGACCCTGGGCTCTGCCTAACCAGGCCCAGGGCCAGTGCTATGCTGAAAACACTTAGGGGCATATTCTCAAGGACTTATGTTATGTTATGTTATGTTAATGAAGTTTATAACGCGCTCAGATACTCCCAGGAGTGTCCCGGCGCGAGCCTTGAGGTGCAGCTAGAAAGAGAATCGCAGGTTAAAACAGAAGTGTTTTGAGCTGGTTTTTAAAAAGACTAAGATCATGGGTGTTACGCAACGAGAAGGGCAACAAATTCCAGGCGGTGGCTGCCCGAAATGCAAGAGATCTGCCCCCCACTCTTTGACGGCGGACACGAGGTATCCGGGCAAGGTGCTGAGATGCTGACCTCAGATCTCTGGTAGGGGTATAGAACTCAAAGCGCTTCCTTAGGTAAGCTGGCCCTAATCCGTGGAGAGCACGATGGGCAACCACAAGGGCTTTGAACTTGACGCGCTTAGTGACCGGCAGCCAGTGCAGAGTGCGCAGATGTTGTCTAACGCTGCTTCTGATAGGAATGTTAAATAAAAGCCTGGCTGCTGCATTCTGGACGACCTGCAGTTTATTAAGAGAATAATCCGGTAGACCAATGTACAAGGCATTGGCGTAATCAAGGCGGGACAAAATCAACGCCCTGGTCACTGTTTCCCTTGCATCCCTAGGGAGCAAGGGGAGAAATTTCCTGAGTGACTTCAATATCCCAAAACAGCTCCCGGCCAATTTTTTGATATGATACGAGAAAGACAAATTCTCGTCAAACCACACACCCAGATTCTTGACAGGTTGACCAGAAGAGGATGGTAGCGGAAAGCCGGCCGGCCAGAGAGCCTCTCTGAACCGTGAGGGAAGGTTGCTGTAGAGAAGAATCTCCGATTTTTCTTCATTGCATTTAAGCTGTGCCGCTGAGAGCCACTGAAAGACCGCTGTCAGACATATCGCTGAGTTATCAGCACTTTAGCGCAGCAAAAGTGGCGAAAGAATTATCGCCCCATTCCCAAGCTGGTGCAAACTGCCCACATCGCCAGTTTACCAGCGATAGCTGCCGCAAAAAACATCGCCACGGATTAGAGAGACAACTAACGCTAATGATATGCAGAGAAGGCGTTCCCGTGCAAAAACACACAAAAACACCACTTCGCGATATTCTCAACTTCCAGCCAGATCTGCGATGCGAACCAAAAACAGGCGATAAGGCGCGTTAGCAGCAGGGATTTAACACCTGCCTTTTACTGGTGTTAAGCAGGACGACAAACTGCAGTAGAAAGGGAGCCCAGCCAGAGCCACATCTGAAGACCAACAGATGCCATGGAGACAATGAGCGTGCAGCCTGGAGACCCAAGAGGGCCACAAAACCCACTGCAACCACCCCCAGCCCCCCCCCCCGGACCACCACCCCTGACTACCACAGAGGCAGCGCAGAACAAGACAGCGGACGTTCCCAAAACCCACCAGCCTCAGAGACTCAACGCCAGAGGAAGTCATTGCCCACTACAGGCACAAAAGGACAACCATCCTCCGCATCCTGACCCACATTGCCCACAGGCTGACGGTACCAACACGGCGGACAACCACCATACCTCCGCAGACTAAGCTGCTGGCTGTGCTGCACCTGTTGGCCCCTGGTACCTCCCAAACAACAACTGCCAGAGTCGGAGGAGTCTCACGGCCAGCCCTATCATACGTCCTCACCAATGTCATGGATGCATGTACACAATAGCAACGGCGGGCCCCGGTCACCGCACCACACGACAGTTCCAATTCGTAGTGTTCCTGCGCAACCAACCCCAATGCCAGCCGTTGCCAGACGCCACTGTGCCCCAGATCCAAAACTGTAGTAACTGAAATGGGGGCGCGCACGGTCATGAAGTCCAGTAGTCAACAGTAGTGTAAAAACAGTCCTTTATTACAAATACAACAATAAACATATGAAAAGCACAGCCAACGCCTAACGGGGAACTTCATCAGGGCAACGTGTGGATTCAAGTAACTACATAAGCCGCGGGAACTCCCCAATACCATTCCATACTCCGGAGGTCAGTATCCAGAAACCTGTTGGACAAATGGTGACAATGGTCAAGCGTCCGTATAGTCACAAACCTAATCTGGTACAGTGTATAGCACTTGGACAAACCGGAATGCTCACAGGAAAGACAAATCCTGCACAAAAAGACCGTAACAGAAGTACGTGTGGTCGTAACCTTCGTAGGATAGAAAAGGAAGGTTACGGTCACACCAACTTCTGTTACGGTCTCATGATGCAGGATTACCCATACCTGTAAGCATCACGGTTTGTATCAGCTTGATACCCCTGCACCTTCACTTCACCCACCCAGCCACGAGGGCGCCACCGTGACCGGCGGTGCCTATGCGATCCTGTGCACCTGCTGCACCCCAGCCCTGGTCCCCAGACCAGTCCGCCAACCAGCGATGAGTGCCCGCCCCTGCGCACCCAGGCCTCAATGCTTACCTGCCGCCACCGGCGTGTCTCCAAGAGGGCCCACCACGTGCCGGTGCAACCTCCTCAGCCGATCGCTGGATTCCGCGCCACAGGCCCCCAACGCACCCTGCAGCACCGCGCCGCGGAGTCATGTCTGTGCAGCCTGCTGCCCTCAGCGTACACTGCGGTCCAGCTGGGATCACAATTCAAATCGAATCTTGATTGGCAGGACGTCGTATCGAGGCCTACGCATCATCGCAGGCTGCACACCCGCTCAGCTCTTCAGGTGCCACTAACTCAGTGCACCTCAAGTCATCACCACGTGGCGGTAGGCCCGTGCCTGCCTAAGTGCCTCGGATGCCACCAACTCTGTGCACCTCAAGTCATGGGCCCTTTATGATTGAGTCTCGTCGTGCGGACGCCATCATGTCACCTCCGGCAGTGGGGAATGTGATGTGGTAGGGCCCTAGGCCCTCATGCATAAATAATGACCACACGGACACACTCAGCTAGATAGTGGAAATGGCCTCGGGCACGTGCGCCCGGCCCCTTTTATTGGCAGGGTCACATGTCCTGTGACGCATGTGCTGGATGGGTGTTGTGTGGGTGTGAACCAGCCCTCAGGGAGTGACTGTGGCATGCTGACAACTAGACCTGTGATCAGCAGATCACTACAGGGAAGACCTGGGACATGTAGCGTTGTCGTCCCCCCCCTGTAAGCGTAAGCGGAGTGGGCTGGCCTGGCGTATGCCAGTCTAGCGTAGGGGTGTGAATGATGACCCCGGCGCTCTGGGCGTGGTTTCGTTCTGGGCTGGACAAGAAGGTGACTAATGCATGTGTCTCTGATGTTGTGGCGGCGCCACCCGGTCCGCAATCGGTAATGTTGCATCCTGTGACTCAAGTCCCACAACATGTGCAACATGGACGTAAGGGGGAATCACTGACCCGACATTCATCCATACTTCCGTACTTGAATGTACATAGACATGACACATCTGTGTGAATTTAATTGTTTAATGCACATTCAGTGGAGTGTTGTAGCTGGAGCAGTACAGGGCCATGCAAACCCCACTTTACATTGTTGGCCCGTGGAGGGCCAGCCAGAGTCCTTCAGGGAATGACAAGTACATCGGAAGAGGAAGAGTTCAGTCCGCAGTCTGATAGCTGTGTCATTGGTGTCCAAACAGAATATGGCAGTCCATGTCGAGGTCCAAGGTGAGTGTCGCAGAGTGCATCGGGGGACAGTGGAAGGTGATGATGCAGAGGGCAGAACCAAGCAGAAACAGGCCATATGGCGGAGAAGAATGCCACCGCTTCCTTACTACCAGTAAGGCAGATTCATCCGCATCTTCGTCCTCTGCTGTCTCATGTGCCTCACATGTGGGTGGTGGTGTTTTCTCTGCAGCACTGTGTGGCACTGACACAACAGGGGCCGGAGGTGGATTGGCTGCCGCACTGTGAGGCACTGACACATCAGGGGGCGGAGATGTGGATGTCGAAGCAGCAGCAGCATTCATCTGCGCCAGGCCTTGTGGCAGCAATGCCATGACGAGGATCCGCAGGGCATGGTAGATCCCAGCTACATCACGCTGGTGTGCAGCCTTGGCAGCCATTCTTTCCGCCTGCACCCGCTCCATGTTCTCCATGGTCCTCCGCATGTGTCCCAACTCCTGGATGACACCGCTGGAGCCACTCTGACTGGACAGTTGTCCTTGTCTCTGAGTCAGGACTCCAGCGATGTCATCCATGGTTCATCGGAGAGCATGGAGCGGACTGTGGGTGTCCGTCAAGGACTGTAAGTGGTCCCTGATGGGACTTAGACACCCACGTATTTCATCTAGTTTGGCTGCCATGAGGTCGAACCCCACCCGCACCTGATCAGCCATCTTCTGCTGGCACCCTAGCACACGGCGTTGGAAGGTCATGTGTTGTTCGTGGGGGTCCTGGGAGACAGCCGTGGTGGTGGGTGCTTCCTGCTGTGTGGTCTGTGCAGGGGGTGGGGTTTCCTCGATGCAGCTGGGCTGCCCTGCTCCTGGAGGTGGGGTGCCGAAGCTGTCCATGAGCCGTTGGAGGGCGTCGGTGTCGATGGAGGGGAGGTCCTCTTCATCATCAGTGAAGAGGTGTACCGTCTGCTCTGCAGGAGGTGTTGATTCACCCTCTGCAATGTAAAGGGGAGATGCAGTATAACATCGTTTTCACATGTATGTTGACGCATTGTACAGGTTTACATACAAACTGCATGGCAATGTACATTGTGACTGTTTGGGAGGAGCTGCCTACTTGATGCGGGACAGTGGACATTTCGACAACATCACGGATGTGTGTTTGTACTTGTGCATGGGTTTGTTGTGAGATTAGTGATGTGTGGGGAGGGCCCCCTCTGGGCACATAGTCGATGGGGGTCTACTTGCAGTTTGTAGGTGTGCTGCAGTGTGCCAAGGGGATCAGGGACATGCTCCAGAGTAGTCGTGGGTGTGCACTGTGCTATGCTTAATTGTGCATGTGTGCCATTTTGCCCATCTCCCCCCCGTCCCCCCAGTCCCTGGTCGTTACTCACCCTCTTGCTGTTGTGTCGGCTCCTGTCGAGCAGTGTCCGGTCCCCCAACTCCTGCCACCGTCTCCACACTGATGACTGTGGAGACCATTTCCTCCATCTCATCCAGCTCCTCCTGTGGCGCTGGACTCCCACCTCCAGTCTGCATTGCTGCCTTCTGGTTGTTGGCGAGTTTCTGCTTGGTTTTGCGCTTCACATCATTCCAGCGCCTCTTGAACTCTTCCATTGTCCTCCTCAGCACTCCGATTGCATTCACCTTGTCCACGATGGACTGCCATATTCCATTTTCTGTCGCCAATGACACATTGGAGGTGACAAACAGTTGTTGATGGTATTTCATCACCTCCGTTATCAGGATCCTGTTTTCCTGCGGACTGAACCACGTCTTCCTCTTCTTCCCTTCCCTGACCCCGAGGTCCCGGCCTGGTCCTCCGGGGGGCTTGTGGGGTTCTGCTCGTCCTCTGTTCCTGCTCCGGCTGCCTCCATTGTGCTTCACAGTTGTTTGTGTTTTTTTTCTTCTGCTTTTGTAGTGATTTTTCCCGCCTGACGTGTGTGAATTGCAGGCCTGGCGCTGCTTGTCGCAGATTTTTCTATCGTGTTGGGCCCATCGCAACTTTTTTCATGTTCGGGTTTCCTTTTTTTCCGCCGTCGCGGTTTGTGTATCGCGGACATTTGACACGTTATCGGGAGACTATCACATGTTACCACCGTGTTGTGAATACGACGTTAACACGGAGTTATTTTCCCGCGATAGACGGCGATATGAAAACGTGCGTTAGCCTTTTTTGGCGATGATTATCGCCCGTTCTTGAGAATATCCCCCTTAGAATACAGTGAAAACACCTACATACACTAGGGTACACTATGGGTTGGGGTACCCCTGTGATTGGCATGACCTACCCTATAGGACCCTAGTACATAATAGGGGAGGGGGATTGAAACTACCTATCAGTCCCTAGTATATAGAAGGGCATGGCAGTTTGGAGGCCAGCAGCCTTTTCTGCACTTGCATGTGTGCACTGCTGAAGCCTGAGGTCAGTTTAAAAGCAGCCCTGGGTTCCATGACTGCTTTTAAAAAGTAAATTGTGCCCAAACTCGACTTTGGTGTTTGGGGCACTTAAAAATGAATAGCCTACAATGTTTTGGCATATTAGGAACCCCCAGGGTCTCCCCTAGGTGTCCCAGGGGTGGTGGGTCAGGTATCTATAAGGTGGACCCTTATAAAATGAGTTTTATATGCTCTGGGTTAAGTGAAATTTCACTCCCCACATTGTGATAAAGTGCTGCCCAAATTCGACTTTGATGCTAGGAGCACTGTGGAGGGAGGATCTGCAATATTTCTACAGATTCAGAACCCCTAAAATCTCCCCTAGGTGGTCCATGGGGTGGGGGTCCTGTAGATATAGGCGGAGTACTTATAAAATATGTTTTTGTAAGTCCTGGTGCTGGAAAAATGGCCCAAGTCATTTTTCCCATTGCAAATCCCATGCCACATAGGTTAACATGGCAAGAAGTTATTAACTAATAACTCCTGACAGGAGAATGATAGAACTTCAATTCAAAGACTTCCCAGAATGGTAGTGATAAATCCCACAATATGATATTGTTGAATTTCTCCTAAAATATACAGGCAAGAAGTTATAAGACTTTCTTGTTTGTAGGTCCAGATTCAGCCTTCCAGTGGTCTGTCCTGATTGGTCAGAGTTAAGTGGATTAGCCAGGCTGCCTTGAAGAGGTGATAAAGAGCCCCTGGGGTTAACCAGCTCTGCTGGGAGGGCAGTGTGCTGCTACACAGGAATGCCAGAGCAGGGGGAGGAGTCGTAAACCATGGTCTTCAAAGGGAAGGAAAAGGCATCAGTGTCATTTACAACTCTACTCTTTTGACCCCAAGCCAGAGCTAGGATTAAGGAAATAATGAGCAGATGCAAAGGGGGAGAGTCTATAGAAGATAGCCATCCTAGGGGTGTGTTTAACCAGCTCTTACCTCCCTGCTGGAAAATCAGCCATTATGAATCTGGAAGATTTGGTGCACTCTGGGACAAAATAATGCCACACTCTACAGGATGTGGTCATATCCTTGGGGAGTTACCCTGCTCCCATTGATCAGGAGTGACCTCCTGCTTGACCCAGAGAACTTGGAATAAGTATCTGAGAGGGGCAGAGTCTCTCAGATCTGCTGCTTGAAACTTAAGGAAGCAAGACGTTGTGCCATGCTGAGAAGTTTGATGTGCAATTTCTAATGCCTGACCTCTGAGGACTGCACCATCTGGAACTACAGCCCTGTGGACTACCTTGCTGTGAAAAAGAGTAAAGAGTGGACTCCCTGCAAGCTACAGGTTAACAGAGCTCACCTGGATCATCACCACCAAGAATCTGCAACCTGGAAAACTACCAGTGGATTTGTAAGGGTTTTGTCCAAGTGGATTGTGAGAACTGAAGTCCTCAACTTTCAAGGACCATCTTGGAGCTTCCAGACCCTTGGAGTGAGTTTGAAACACTTTGGGACCCTTTGGGGAACTTCAGGAAGAACTTCCAGGAGTTTGGAGAACTTTGGAAAAAAGCTCCATAGGGGGACCGACTCAACCTGGTCAGCCAAGCCGCCTGCCTTCAACCGCGAGCCGGCCAAGCCATCCAGGTTCGTCCTGCTGAAAGCTCCGTAGGTCCGATTTCCAGAGTGTGACCAGGAGTAGAAGAAATCCGAGGCCGGCGAACCCTCACCGAATCCGGCCTGGTGAAGAGCATCGAGGTACCCCACGAGAAAAAGCTCCAGAAAAGTTTCCAAGTCCGAAGGTAAAAACTGTGACCGGGACCTACCATGAGGGGTTGCCGCTCAGGGCTCCATCACGGTCGGCCTGAAACTTTGACTTTGAGCCGGTCTATCGCGACCAGAAGTCCCAATATGGTGCTATAGGTTTCTAAGTGCTATAAAGTGATAAATCTTTAAAAATTCCTATCTCCGGTTCCCTACATTGGATGTTTGTCGTTTTGGTGTCATTTTAAAGATAAAAATATTTCCTATTTTTATAAATTGGTGTTGGATTTTTATTATGCATTGTGTCTTTATTATTTACTGAATTGGTGTTTTTAAATGCTTTACATACCTGTCTTTGAAGTTAAGCCTGCCTGCTCGCAGCCAACCTACCAAGGGTTGAGCATGGGAATAATTTTCTAAGACCTATGCTGAGTCCTATCATGTGTTAGTGGCCTTATTGCCAGTGGCAGACCTACATTTGCCCCTACCAATAATCCACTTTCCAACATTTGGTGTTCAGCGGTGCGGATGAGGACTTGTGTATAAAAAGTACACCTTTCAGTAAAGTGAATTAAGATTGTAAAAATCCTCTGAATTGCCTTAGAACAAAACTTTTTAGTTTGATTTTTGGAATTTGGGCTAAACTGTTTTTAATCCATTGTTTTGATTTTTCCAAATTGTTCTAAGTCTGTTGTGCCTAGTTGTTGTGACCCAAAACTAGGGAACCATGGAGCTGGACCTGGCTAAACTGTCCCAGTTCAAGATGGCTGATCTTAGGGTACAGTGTAGGCTTAGGGGCTGCCTGCTTCCAAGAAGCTTAGGAAGGCAGGGTTGATTGAGTCCCTAAAGGCCTGGGCTGGGATAGCTGAGGAGAGTCAAGGGGGATAGAGGGTGTCCCCCCAACCTCATCCAAGAGGAGGGTGAGGATGATGCCTCTTCCATTTTCTCTAGTGTTAGCCATATGATTCCAGATGGTGGGAGGGGGGAAGGGTCCCTTACTCAGGAACCACCACTGTCCCTTGCCGAGAGACAGCTTGAGGCTCAATTAGCTTTGATAGCTTTGGAGCAGAGGAAACTGGAATTGGCTGAGAAGAGATGGGAGAGGGAGGAGGCGTCGAAAAGAGATGGTGGCAGTGAAAATGATGAAGATTTTGAAATGTCCAGGGGTGGTGCATTTGATCATAAACTTCCCAAGGGTATAGTGCCCATGTACACTGAGGGGAATGACATTGACAAATGGCTAGCAGCTATTGAGAAGGCCCTTAGAATGAGTAGGGTCCACTCTAAGTATTGGGGTGCACTCTTGTGGGAGTTGATTCCAGTAGCCGGGAGGGATAGGCTTCTGACCCTGAATGGAGAGGATGCAGAATCATACCCCCAGATGAAGGCATGCTTAGTCAAGAGATTTGGTCTGACTCCAGAGCAGTACAGGGTGAAGTTTAGAGGCACCCAGAAATTGAGTTCAAAGTCTTGGGTAGACTTTGTGGATGTTTCAGTGAAGGCACTGGAAGGCTGGATTGTTGGTAAAACTGTTGACACATATGAGGGATTGTATAATTTGTTTTTGAAAGAACATATTTTGACTCATTGTGTAGAAGAGAAGTTACGCCAGTATCTAGTGGACTCTAAGCTGACAGACCCCAGAGAGCTGGGGGAAGCAGCTGATGAGTGGGTGAGAACCCGGGTTTCCATCCAGCACCAGGCGAGTGACCAGAAGAAAGGAGGACAGGTCCCGCCCCAAGGGAAAGCCCAAGGGAAAGAAGGTCAAAAACAAAAGGAGTCCTCCAAAGACCCACAAAAACCTGAACAAGGAGGGGGGGGCCCCGAGCCAACCCAAATTCAAAGGGAGGGGGTATCATGGAAAGAATGGTAGGTTCTTTGATCCCTCAAAGGTGGGTAAGTGCTTTGACTGTAGCCAGCCAGGGCACAAACAGGGAGATCTTGTCTGCGCCAAGAAGCTCCCCCCTAAGGGGCCATCCACAGGGATTGCCAGTGTAAGTGTAGGGGTGGAGAGTGGTGTCCCAGAAAGGGGTAGTCAGGTGGCGGAAGCAACCTTAGTGTCCCTGGGTGGGGTGAATATTGCAACCCTTGCTGCCTTACCTCCAAACATGGACAAGTACAGGCAGAGGCCTAAAATGAATGGGTTTGAGGTTGAGGCTATCAGAGACACTGGGGCTAGTGTAACTATGGTCCTGGATGAGCTGGTGCCTCCAGAGAGGTTGTTACCTGGTGAGTTTCACCAGGTGACTTATGCAGACAGCACTACCAAACTCCATCCTATGGCTGTGGTGGATTTGGAATGGGGAGGTGTGACAGGCCCTATGAAGGTAGCTGCGTCAAAGGTGCTCCCAGTCCAGTGTTTACTGGGCAATGATCTTGAAGCCTCTGAGTGGTCAGAGGTGGAGAGAGGACTCCATATGAAAATATTGGAGCTCCCTGAGTGGGTATGTGCTGTGACTAGGTCACAGACTAGCCAGAAGGGAGGGGCTGGACACTTGGACCCTGGAACAAAGGGCCAAGCATCCAAGGACAAGGGTACTGAGCCTGTCCTTGGGTGAACCAGCCCAGGGAACTCCAGAGGTGCAGGAAGAATCTAACCCTGATGGGGAGGATCTGGCCTCTGAGGGAGGGACTCCATCCCTGCCAGAGCTGTCAGATTTGCAGAACTGACAGGAGCAGGTGGACCCTCCAGAGAGGAGTTCAGTAAGGGACAGAGAGACTGTCCCACCCTTGAGAGCTTGAGGCGGATTGCTTCTAAGCAAGAGGAGAGGGATGACAGTGGGTTTCACAAACTCTACTGGGAAGATGGACTGCTTTATACTGAGGCCAGAAACCTCAAGGAGGGGGCCACCAGGAGGTTGGTGGTGCCCCAGAAGTACAGAGAGTTCATCCTTACTTTCGGTCATGATATCCCCTTGGCAGGACATTTGGGACAGACAAAGACATGGAACCGGTTGGTGAACCATTTCTACTGGCCCCATATGTCTGAAAAGGTAAAGGAGTTTTGCAGCTCCTGTGTCACCTGTCAGGCCAGTGGCAAGGCAGGGGGCAAGATAAAGGCTCCCCTAATACCACTGCCAGTGGTTGGGGTTTCTTTTGAAAGGGTGTGGATGGACATTGTTGGTCCTCTGGACCCACCTACTGCATCAGGGAATAGGTATATCTTAGTGGTAGTGGACCATGCCACTAGGTCCCCTGAAGCAATCCCTCTTAGAACCATTGATGCTCCTGCAGTGGCTAGAGCACTGCTTGGTGTGTTCACCAGAGTGGGTTTTCCGAAAGAGGTGGTATCAGATAGGGGCACGAACTTCCTGTCCAGCTATCTGACTGCTATGTGGGATGAGTGTGGTGTCGACTACAAGTTCACCACCCCCTATCACCCACAAGAAAATGGTCTTGTTGAGAGATTCAACAAAACCCTGAAAGGCATGATACATGGGTTGTCAGAGAAACTCAGGAGGAGATGGGATGTTCTCTTCCCATGCTTACTGTTTGCCTACAGGGAGGTGCCACAGAAAGGGGTTGGTGTCAGTCCCTTTGAGTTGTTGTTTGGACACCCTGTGAGGGGGCCATTGAGCCTGCTGAGAGAGTCTTTAGAGAAGCCTCTTAAAGAAGCAAAGGACAATGTGCTTGACTATGTGCTAGGCCTGAGCTCTAGAATGGCAGAGTACATGTACAAGGCAAATAGGAAACTGGAGGCCAGCCAGGAGCTCATGAAGCACTGGTATGATCAGAAGGTTACTATGCCTGAGTATACTCTAGGACAACTGGTGTGGGTGTTGTAGCCTGTGGCTCCCAGGGCCCTCCATGACAAGTGAAGTGGGCCCTATCCAATCTTAGAAAAGAAGGGTGAGGTTACCTATTTGGTTGACCTTGGCACTCCCAGGAACCCTCATAGGGTCCTGCATGTGAATAGATTGAAACCCCACCATGAGGGGGCAGACATGACCATATTACTGGTCACTGATGAGGGTGTGGAGGAGGAAACTGAGCCTGTGCCCGACCTCCTCTCCACTAATGTGCAAGATGGGTCAGTGGAGGGGGTTGTACTCTCTCCCAAGTTGACAGACCAGCAGCACAGAGACTGTAAGCAAGTGCTGGAGCAGTTTGCTGGCCTGTTCTCTTTGACCCCAGGCATCACTGAGTGGTGTGTGCACCACATTGACACTGGTGACAGCTTACCTGTCAAAAATAAACTGTACAGGTTGTCTGACTGTGTCAGAGCCAGCATTAAAGCTGAGGTTGCTAAGATGCTGGAATTGGGGGTAATTGAATCGTCTGAGAGTCCATGGGCCAGTCCTGTGGTGCTGGTACCTAAACCTAATCCTCAGGGGGGACCGAAGGAGTTAAGGTTCTGTGTGGATTACAGAGGATTGAATGCAGTCACAAAGACTGACGCTCACCCTATACCTAGAGCTGATGAGCTCATTGACAGGTTAGGGGCTGCTAAGTACCTGAGTAGTTTTGATTTGACTTCAGGTTACTGGCAGATTGCCCTCACTGATGGAGCAAAGGAGAGGTCAGCATTTTTCACACCAGAGGGACATTATCAGTTCAAGGTAATGCCCTTTGGCTTAAAGAATGCACCTGCCACCTTCCAAAGGTTAGTGAACAGGGTCTTGTCTGGGTTGGAACAGTTCAGTGCAGCTTATCTGGATGATATAGCTGTATACAGTTCTACCTGGGGGGATCACTTAAGCCACCTAAGGGAAGTGCATCAGGCCATGCAGCAGGCAGGCCTGACTATTAAGGCAAGAGTTTGAGACCCTTGTGGGACCCTTTGGGGAACTTCAGGAAGAAGTTCCAGGAGTTTGGAGAACGTTGGAGCAACTTTGGTAAAAAGCTCCATAGGGGGACCGACTCAACCTGGTCAGCCAAGCCGCCTGCCTTCAACCGCGAGCCGGCCAAGCCATCCAGGTTCTTCCTGCTGAAAGCTCCGTAGGTCCGACTTCCAGAGTTTGACCGGGAGTAGAAGAAATCTGAGGCCGGCGAACCCTCACCAAATCCGGCCTGGTGAAGAGCATCGAGGGACCCCACGAGAAAAAGCTCCAGAAAAGTTTCTAAGTCCGAAGGTAAAAACTGTGACCTACCGCGAGGGGTAGCCGCTTAGGGCTCCATCGCGCTCGGCCTGAAACTTTGACTTTGAGCTGGTCTATCGCGGCCAGATGTCCCAATATGGTGCTATAAGTTTCTAAGTGCTATAAAGTGATAAATCTTTAAAAATTCATATCTCCATTTCCCTACATTGGATGTGTGTCGTTTTGGTGTCATTTTAAAGATAAAAATATTTCCTATTTTTATAAATTGGTGTTGGATTTTTATTATGCATTGTGTCTTAATTATTCACTGAATCGGTGTTTTTAAATGCTTTACATACCTGTCTTTGAAGTTAAGCCTGCCTGCTCGCAGCCAAGCTACCAAGGGTTGAGCATGGGAATAATTTTCTAAGACCTATGCTGAGTCCTGTCATGTGTTAGTGGCCTTATTGCCAGTGGCAGACCTACATTTGCCCCTACCAATAATCCACTTTCCAACACTTATCTACTGAGTAGTACAGCCAGTGATAGCATGTACCCTGTAATGGAGCCCTCCCGTGGCATTTCTAATCCATCCACTTACTTTACACAAGGTAATGATATTTGTGGGGCACGCGCAATGGAGTGATTTGCCAGATTCACAGGATGTTGAGCCCACGCCGGAACTCGAACCTTCACGGCTGCCGCCGTGCTTTATGTTTTTTCCCCACCTACCCCGCGTTGCGCTGTTTGTTTACTTTTAGAGTTCCTTTCCTTGAAGGCATGAGGCATAATCCTTCCACCTTTTTTGTCATACATTCTCTTGCTGTCCGTCACGCTCATTTATTCACTTTGCTAAAGTCACTTTATTAATGTATAATTAAATCCAATATTTGCATTTTTTTGTGCTGCTTGTGCGTACTCTGTATAAATTTGTCACTTTGCACTGAGGGGGCCTGGCTAGGTGTCCAGTCCTCTGTGTAATTGGAGGCGGGGTCATATTCACAGTGCTGGTTGTCCCCTGCTCTGGTCCTGCTGGCACGGTGTGCTGTGCCTGCTCGATAAGAGACTAGAATCAACGGTGATGTTTTTTTGTTAATTAAAGGCTTTTAATGTGGATGGCTGAGGCTGCAGGTAGCATCGGCACTGCCCTGACGGCTAATCTGACAGCAGCATCTGGGACTGACACTGAGGAGCTTCAAGTGCCCTTCAGCTGCTCCTGCAAAGTGCTTCATTCGTGTCTGCCTCCCGCCTCTCTCATACCCCAACCCACCCCATCGAAAAACTGTCTCTGCCCTCTGTACTGCACTTTCAGTCTCTTTCCACCATTTTCCAACCTTTCTCATTTTCCATTTGTCTTCTTTTCTCTCCTCTTTCTGTCCCTTTTTTCTTTGTCTGGATGTCTGATAATTTCCCCTGTTTTCTTGTCTGTCCTTTTTCCTCCTGCCTTCTCAATTTTCCTCTGTTCTCCTGTATGCACCTTTCCTTTCTCGTCCCGTCTGTCCTTTCCCCCCATTCCTTTTATCCCTCTTGTCCGTCTCATGTCTGTCCTTCTATTCTGACGCACTGCCCGTTCCTTCTACGCTGCTCTCCTCCCCATCCCTTTCACTTTATCCTTCTATTTACTACAGGGCTTATTTACAAGCTTCTTGCGCCACTTTTGCATCATTTTTAACATGGGAAAAGTGACGTATGGGTGGCGCAAGGGGCTTGTAAATAAGGCCCTACGTGTTTAATGCGCATTTGTTGGTATTCTCGCTCCTAAAATGGAATACAAGAGGAATGCATTTAGGTAATTACTAACCAAACACGTAAACAGGAGCTCTTTCCACCTGTTGCCTGGTCACTTACCCCATAACAACTGTATTTCTTTACACTATGTTTTGTTCTATTTTCTCATTTCTACTTCTGTTGTTTGGGCAACTATAAGTTTTTGGTGTGTCTGGGAGTTGAGTGTTTGGGCTTAGTTGGGAGGTTTAGCAGAGTGTGCCTTATATCAGTACTTCAGCAGGAAAGCAAGCTTGACACAGATGTTACCTCTACATGTTTTTATTCCTGTGACTTCCCCTGACAAATGGACTATTCTGACCTGAAGTAGCTGGGGTACGGGCTCTACTACCAAGCTACCTACTATACGCTCCCTACTCCTTAGGCACAATGTACACATCACATTCCAGCTTCTACAAATGTGCAAAAGATCTGTTATTCTATATGTGCGCATGCGCTCCAAGAGGTCTCTGTGTACGTCTGTGCGTATGCGTATTGCTTAGACCCTTTTCCCGTGAGTGAATATGTGCAGTAAACAGCACGGTGGCCACCCAACAGACTAGTGCTTCTTACAGGTACCGGCAGTGTCTAAGCACACGGTACATGCTGACAGCGGATTGGAAGCTTAGATAGTCATGCATCGACAGCAGAGGCCAGCCCCGGTGAGTACCATAATGTGGCAAAACTGGAGAGAGTGAGTACCGTCATTGGCCAATTTTAGATAGATAAAAAGTCAGCTGGTGCTGGTGCTAGATCTCAGAAGGATGTGGGTGGGCTCCGCAAATGTTTGCGTTTTGCATCCTTCCACCTCTGCATAACGCATCTCAGATACTCTTCTCATTAAATTTGGTAACACAATCCATACACATACACTCCACACCATGCCACATAATTCCAAAAGCAAGATTTCACTGAACGTCACACACTTCCATGCCACACAATTCACGTCACGTCGAAATAACGTGCGCATTATTGGCCTACCAGAGAACTCAGAAGGTCAAAATGCAACCCTCTATATAGAAGCTTGGGTCAAATCTCTTATGTCTCCGGGACGTCTGACCGACACCTTCTGCACAGAAAGAGCCCACAGGGTTCCTACGCGGAGAAGAATACAGGGGATGCTGCCCCGCCCTGTTGTGACTAGAGTACTCAACTACAGAGATCGCAATCAGATTTTACAGGTTGCAAGGGAAAAAGCACCAATCATGAAAGACAATGTACGAATCTCATTTTTCCCTGACTACATACTCCAAGTGAAGAAACAAAGGGCTCAATACCATGGAATCAAACAACACTTACAGGTTATAAATTTGAAATATGCCCTTTTATATCCGGCAAAACTCAAAAGTATACATGAGCAGAAAAGTAACTTCTTCGATACCCCAACGGAAGCATGGGAATGGATCAAACACACTTTTCCGAACCTGCCTTTCAACTCCACACATCGGCGGTCAGAGGACACACAAAACAGGAGACGACAATCGGAGCGGCAGCGATCAAAGCCCAAATGATACAAAGACGATACAGCTCCAACACCAGCACAAGCGCTGGAAGAACAGAGAAGGGCCGTCATCTCTGCTGCTACCTTTAGAGACACAAGAATAGTAACAGAAGACGAGTCGTCTACTGGAGACGCGGCACAGTCGGAACCGGACCATAGCCCGCCGTTGTTTTCTTCGCTGTCCTCCCACACTGGGAATACATTCCTCAATTAAAAGTCTACAGTCAGAACGGTTGATAGGGATAAAGTTGCACCACGACGGCGGTCTGCCTGGGATGCTGTTTGTAAGTAATATCCGTACAGACGGGAGAAATAATCAGGATCTCCCGCCAGAGGAGGTAAGACTGTTCTATGGGCGCTTTGTGAACTCCCTACACAACAAAGGAACTATACTGCTTTTCTAAATGGGGGCAGGTGTCTGCGCTTTGCTGTTCCCCTTGGGACTTGAACTTTGACTAAGTGTGCAGGTGGTGGGGCCTCGGGCCGGGGTTTGGCGAAAACTCCCACCTTCTTTTTCGTTTAAGAGAAGTTACCCTTAGGAGTGTTGGTGGCTCCCCAGAGTTACTTTTAGCCATGACCCCAAATGCAGTAGCAAATGTTAAATATTTTGTGTTCTTAAGTATTGTTGTTATTGTTTGGTCGAACCAAGTTCCGCAGTTGGACTGTGTATTGGGGTGTTAATTGGGATGCTGACGGGCCGAAAATCACAAACATGCTACACTGGCTGGCTTATTTTCACATATATAGATGGCTAGATCTAGAACGATACAGCAGTATATCTGTTCTACATGGAATATTAGGGGAATGGGTTCACACCATAAAAGACATAGGGTACATGCCCAGCTGATCCGCCGCAAAGCACAAATAGTGTTTTTACAGGAAACTCACCTAACCGCTATGGAAGCCACCAAACTTCAAAATAAATGGAGAGGGCAATTGTACAATACGACTTATTCCGCATTTGCACGAGGGGCAGCCATCTGGTTACGAGCCGGGGTCCCATTCGTAATACAAGAAAAACGTACAGATAAGGGGGGTAGATATGTACTGATCCGGGGCACATTAGATGGCAACCCTATAGTGCTGGGAAGTCTGTACGCCCCGAATTCAGATCAGGAACCCTTTTATACCCAAGTTAGTACGGCACTAGCTGATTGGATCAGACATCGGTTAGATTCTTGGAGGCGATCTTAATGCGGTGGCAGATACTGTACTAGACAGATTCCACCCTCCCCTGGCTGGGGCTCAATCATTACGCCAATCTAAAACATTGCAGAATTGGGCACAGGGTTGGGACCTTATAGATATATGGCGTAACCACAATAAGGGAATGAGAGAATATTCATTCTATTCTGTTACACACGACCTTCATACAAGAATCGATCATATGCTATGCAGTTCATTACTACTCACACAGACCACTCGTGCTGCCTATGTAGGCAAAACAATATCAGATCACAGTGCACTTGAGGTTACATTCGCATGGGGACGTGTTCCAGCCCCAGTCCCTACATGGGGACTCGATCCTCGTCACTTAGAAGATGGGGTATTTCATGCAACACTGACATCTACCATATCCCATTATTTCACTGAAAATGCAGACACGGCATCCTCTGTGGGGCTAGAATGGGAGGCATTTAAGGTGGTACTAAGAGGCACAGCTATCAGTACTTCTTCCGGAGCCCGACAACAGGTACATCGGGAACTGCAGGACATTGAAGACAAACTACACACTCTTGAAACTAAGGCGGCCCAAGACCCTATGACAAAACCTGACCTCCAGGAAGCCATTATTAAATACGCGGAGCTGTTAGATCAACTGCGTGTAATAGATCACCGTACTTACCTTTATAAAACGCATGCAGAATCAGATAGACCAGGTACCCTACTGGCACGAATCCTGAGAAATGCTACCCCTCCAACACCTATAATATAAATTTGGTCGCCCCAACATATCAAAGTCGTTACACAAACGGATATTAATAAAGCCTTTTATGACGATTACAGAGCACTTTACACGGCCTCACCGCGAATTGACTACTCAGAGATCGGCGCATTCCTAGACACAATAGAACTCCCGCAGGTATCAGACGAGGCTAAGACTATGCTAGCTGAGCCTATAACACTTGCGGAAATAAAAGCTGGAATAAAGGGCCTTCCTAACAATAAAACTCCAGGATTAGATGGCCTCCCAGCGGAGTTTTATGCGACCTATACACAACAACTAGCCCCACAATTACAGAAATTATATGAGGAAGCTATTGAAATAGGTACACTACCCCCCTCCACAACACAAGCACAATAACCTCACTCCCCAAACACGGAAGGGACCACTCTCAGTTATCCGCATTCCGGCCTCTCTCTTTGTTGAATACGGAGTTTAAAATTTTAAGCAAAATCCTAGTTAATCGCCTGCAGCCCCTCGTACCGAAGCTGGTGCATATAGACCAGTGTGGTTTCGTCCCTGGGCGTAGTACATCTTTGAATATACGCAGAGTGTGTAACGTCATTTTTGCCTGCACCACAGGGGAACCTGAGGTAAGCTGTATCACGCTAGATATTACTCAAGCATTCGACTCATTGGACTGGGAATATATGTTGGCCACACTTCAGAAATTTGGGATCCCGCAGGCTTACAGCCGCTGGATTCAATTACTCTATCGTCATCCCATGGCAAGGGTATGCACAGGGTCACACATCTCAGAATCATATCAAATACAACGAGGCAGAAGACAGGGCTGCCCCCTTTCTCCCATTTTGTTTGCTCTTGCCCTTGAACCACTGACCCACAAACTACGAGCATCCTCAGCAGATTGGGGTATAAACATAAATGGTACTCATCACGCCCTATCACTTTACGCTGATGATATAATCCTATACACTAGAAAGTCCGACACAACTTGAACACAGCAGCACAACTCTTCACACAATTTGAACACGTAGCAGGATTAGCAATTAATTATGAAAAATCTCATGCCTTCCCCTTCAGTACACAGATGGAAGAACAAGTTATAGTATTCGGAGACCGCGATATAACAATAGCCCATAATACTTTCAAATATCTAGGGATTCAGATATATAGAACCAAAGCTGATCTTATAGAGGGCAATTTACATAAGGCCATATGACTTTGGAGTGTGGCTAGGTCAGACCTTGAACCACTGACCCACAAACTACGAGCATCCTCAGCAGATTGGGGTATAAACATAAATGGTACTCATCACGCCCTATCACTTTACGCTGATGATATAATCCTATACACTAGAAAGTCCGACACAACTTGAACACAGCAGCACAACTCTTCACACAATTTGAACACGTAGCAGGATTAGCAATTAATTATGAAAAATCTCATGCCTTCCCCTTCAGTACACAGATGGAAGAACAAGTTATAGTATTCGGAGACCGCGATATAACAATAGCCCATAATACTTTCAAATATCTAGGGATTCAGATATATAGAACCAAAGCTGATCTTATAGAGGGCAATTTACATAAGGCCATATGACTTTGGAGTGTGGCTAGGTCAGACCTTGCGCAATACCATAATTATAATCTAAATACCAGTAGTATCTAAGAAGTGCTCAAGGGAACAGATAGGAAACGGCCACCCACGTATCCAAAAAATCCTCTGTGACCAAAGATACACAAAGAACGAATATGAAACAAGTTCCCGTTCCCGAGCAAAAGACAAAATTACGTTATCAGGAAATCAGTCCAAGAAAAAATCAGTCCAAATATTAGTATTCTTCTTTATTCTTTATTTTCTCATCCTGTTCATAACCGTAGATGTTTTACACATGGCTCATGACAGCAGATTGGCGTAGTTGGTATAGCCAAGATGTAGCCAACACGTGTTTCGTCTTGGGTATATCGCCCAACGACTTCCTCAGGGCAAACGTGAATTCAGAAACAGTTCCGCCAAAATCCAGGCAAAACCTGTAAATAGTCCCATTCAACATGGGTCTTAGTAATGCT
Organism: Calotriton arnoldi; assembly: GCA_963921515.1. Lineage (NCBI taxonomy): Eukaryota > Metazoa > Chordata > Amphibia > Caudata > Salamandridae > Calotriton > Calotriton arnoldi. Next base: position 601,689 of record CAWUFW010003295.1, read on the forward strand.
TATATTCCAGAAGAAACAGTCAAACGTATAGGCAAATATCTCGAGGTTACTTGTGTTCCAGTAAACGCGTTTGTCTATGTATATATCGTATTGAGGAGAGTGCTCCCATCGTAATCAGGTACCGGATAAGAGGCAAGGGAAGGTATATTTATACCTGGTAGGTGCCTTGGAATGTTAGCATTGACGTGAAGTCGGACAGAGGAAGACGTCAGGAATGAACCCTTAAGGAATAGCGGTTCATGCATAATAGATGAGTTCTTGGAGAAATCAATAATCCTGTGCTAGGGGAACTCCCAAGAGCTTAAGCGTCTGGTTTCTAAGAACTAGTTGTGATGTTAGGGTGGACGGATGTCAGTGACCATGCCTGTATTTGGAGTGCATGGCTAATGCCTAAATAAGGACTGGGATTCTATGCCTATATAAGGGCAATGCGAATTGTGCCTATATAAGGACGTTTCAGAAAAGCCTATATACGGACACCTAAAGCGGAATACAACACCCACTCCACTTTCGAATGAACGATAATACTAAATGCTAAACATTAAATGCTAAACATTAAATTGAGTACCACATGTTGCTAAAAACATTTCTAAAAGCATATAAAAAGAAGTTTTTAAAAGAAACTTGCTAAAACATGTAATGCAATAGGTACTGTACATTGTAAAGCAGTTTTTCATTCTAAGTATATATTGGAAATAAATGCAACATGAATGAATAAACAGAAATATATACATTTGACGAAATGGTTGACAAGTTTTCAAAAATCAAAGCCATTGCATATCATGGTACTAAATGAAATTATAGTAAAATAAGGTGACAATGTGTCCCTGGAAGTATTCAAAGAAGTCCGTTTTATATGAATAGTTCTACTGTAAGCAGAGTGAGTTGCCATGTATTTTTCAAAAAATAGAGAAAAAGAAAAAGTTCAATTTTAGGAAGAGTTCCAAGTTTTGTTCTGTTTTGAAAATATGGAGGCCAAATTTCATTGCGTCCCTGGTACACTGTGAGCCGAATCAAAGTCAGTGTATGGGTCTGGTGTAAACATGAAATCATCTATTTCTGTAGACAAAAGATCGTCTACCGATGTCGGTGACAGTTGGAATACCTCATTTAGAAGGTTAACTGCACAGAGATGTGAAGCATCGCCTTCAGCATAGGATGCCGTAGTGTAGAAATAAAAACCTTTTTAGGGGTTCACTGATACACCTGGTCCTTAAAACCAACAAAGAAGAGATTGGCACGGAAGCTGTAATATCAAAAAACATATTTTAATAACCTCAGATGAGGGAGATTGCATCATACGGTACCCGCAGGCCACTGTAGGAGGCATTCTAAGGAGTGCAGAGAACAGGGTCCTTATATATGCATTTGTTACATAGTCAGCATAAAATCAAGGGGAGGTCCTGGCACATACAAGCATGCTTATTGACTAATATGGGTATACAAAATTTGCTTGCTCCACAAAGTGGGAGGGGAGACTAAACTGCTTACATCAGTAAGAATAGCCTGACAGTTCTATACTAGGAGCAGGTGCATTCTACCAGCTAGGCCTTTCTGAGCATGTGCAAGACTCTGGAAGAGGGAGAAAGCACATGGCGAGCACATGGCTAACTAAAATGGCTGCCAAGAACAAAATGGCTTTCAGCTCATGCTAACAGCGATTCCTGCAATCTTTAACAGATGGTCCTTTTAGCATGAGCTAAAGACATTCCTATGATCTAGAAGGAACATAGAAAATATTTTGCACATTTTCTTCTCATAAATTCATCAATATCCTATGCTAGGTGGGCATTTACATTCTAAACATTTCATTAAGCGGGTATATATAAGGTATAAGCAGGAGTACAAAGGGAACAGAGCATTGGGTCATACAGGTAGCAGGAGAGAGTAATGACTATTACCTCAAACAGAAATCTCAATATTTTTCCAACCCTAAGCAGAAAGCAAATCCCAAAACCATCTAGTCTAATTCTAAGTTTCAGGGCTCTGATGTATTTCAGTGACGATCTATTTCAATTTCAGAATAGCCAACAGCACATACATAATAAAAACATTTTCAATAGACTTTTCCATTTTTTCCTTTATGAGGGCTAAAGTATCAATTAATATACTCAAGGAAAGAGTAAAGTAACATTTGTCAACTGCTCAGGAAAACGTTTTTCGTGTAGAATAAGCATGATAAGTAATGCAAATATTAAGGAAGTCAGACAGATTATTACAAAAACAATCCTGGCTCCGGGGGACCAGGAGGACCACACAGGGCCATAGGAATTAGGACGAGGAGCCGCAAAGGGCTGCTCCTCCTCAAAAATGGGACGACCAAAGGGGTACATTATTAACAAAAAAAGAGTCCTTGGGAAATTGAAGCCGCTGTACAACCATCCAGAGGGGAGTCTTCTCCCTGTGTCCATTTGAGCCTCACAGGCAGACTCTTGTTGTTCCCACGGTGGAGCTGCACAACTCGCAACTCAAGAATCACGGCCCAGTTTGAGAAGAAAAAGTCTTTCAACGATCCTGTCCAGTGTCTCAGGCAGTGCACCAGTTTTCTTCACTTTAATCTAACAGGCACCAAGGGCACAGCACCTGTACCCTAAACTCAAGTCCTTCCCTAACTCCTGCATTGCTCCGCTGGCGCACTGCTCTTTTATTGGGGCCACTGATTGTAGCCAATATGCTCAGGCATCCCTTGATCAACAAACAAAGGCGCAGACTTGCATTCACTTGGGGACCAGGACTCAGAGGCCTGATGCTGGGATATGTGAAGCAACCCTTGTTTCAAAGGGGGTCACCTCAAGTAAAAGCCTCCTTGCCGTCCTTGTCTGTCTGTGACTCTCTCAGCTGGGCATCAAAAACTGGATCCACACAAAGATTTCTCCATCCTGATTTGTGACCCCGTCTTTTCGCCCAAGACAGTGGCAGGGGTACACACTTCACGTCCCAGTGCTTCCGCCTTCACTGAGGTCCTAGTTGCCAGCAACGCCTGTGCTGGTTCCCTTTATCTTGACTCCAAGCTGGACTGGCGCTGACTCCCAGGCTGGATCTGATGTCCGGGCCCCTCTGGCAATGGTTGTAGGGCAGCAAATATCTATTGGTGGACAGAACAAAAGGGTCTTTAGACAAGGCACAGAAATAATCTATCAACAGAGAGGATAGTCTCAGAATACTTCCTTAGTCTTGGGGCGCCTTATATTAGCAAGGCACCCAAGAACCACTTCATCTATCTGAGAGTAAAAAACCCTGGACCTATTGGCAAGCATAAAAGGAACTTTTGGTGAACTGACAAGAGTAATACGTTACACGATTTGATTTGTTTCTCCCAATCCCAAGCAGCCAAGGAAGTCTGTGTTCATTTACTAAATTCTGAGGAAAAGAGAAAAACAATACAGACATACTCCAAATCCTTACATTTGTGTATTCCTATATTATTCATCTGAAGAACCTCAAGAAAAAGGAACTTTTCTACACTTCTACTTATGAACCTTGCATTACTTGTACAGGACTACAGACACTTCTAAAATAATTTCTCTTAATAAAAGCACCTACATTTTACACTTAGGACCATGCTCTCATGTTATAGGTGCAGCGGGAAAATCTAAAACTGCTAATTTAACAGGGATTCTTATTTCATAAAGAACTAAAAAAAAACCTCAACATAGGGGGTACATAAATTTCTCCAACAGAACATGATGTGACAAACAAACTCCTATAAAACAATATTTTCCTTCAAAATGTTTGCTAAGGATCACATGGGCGTCTTTCCTGAATTCTACTTTTCACGATCCGGACTATGCAACATCAGCTCTAACAAGGACTGTCAGCTTATTTACACAGACTAGCTACTAAAAGACTAGCAATGCCCTTGCAAAACTGTATATAACATGAAAATAACATAAACAATAATGGTGTTGTCACCTGAGATTTTTGAACAGAAACCCCCACTATACAGTTCCCTTTAAAGGTCAAATAAGGGAACATCAATCTGTTCTACTCATTCTTTCATACAGGATGGGCAGTAACATAGCATATTTTTAATCATTTTATTAATTCTAACAATTTTAAAACAGTATTATTGAATAGCCAATTAAATGTCTCATGGCCATTTCCTAGACAGCTTAGACAGACTCAAGAGAGTGAGAAAAAGAGAGAAAAAACATAAATTTGCCTACCCTTAATTTGCCCAGGAGCTAACCTCCTTCCCCCATTTTGACAGTAGGAAAACCTGAAAACAGATTTACCTTCTGTCAACACTATTTACCCCTATTTGTGGCAACTGGGCACAAACAAACTTGTAGGAGATATCGTAGAAAGTGGCTATTTTCTTATTCAGCCTAACACAAGCACATTGAGTTAACTTTAGAAAGCGTTAATAACCAATTACCAATTCCTTCAGCAATTGTACTAGATTAACATGAGGGCGCATGTATGCAAACTAAAATCCATTGCCTCCTTATCTCAGCCCTTGCACAGTAATCTTTAAGCTAAAACCATTATTTTTATATACATGGCAGAGCTATGCTCTACTCAGGGCCCACATACATCACTGCTTTTCCTTCTGTTCATATAACTGCGCAAAACTCGCTTTTGCCAAAAATAGTAAGCAAAGCTTCTCTTCCTCTCTCTGCGCTGTCATCTCTTCTTTCAAAATCTTTTCGGAGGTCGAAGTGTCAAAGCAAACCCTTACCCTTAGCCCTGCTAGGTTGCTAAATGCAGAACTTCGACCTGTGACCCTTACCAGCTGTCCCATTTTTGTGCAAGGCTTTCCATGCGGTCTTTCCAATTCAAAGCAACTCTGGAGAATCACAGCTGAAAGGCAGTCCTGTTCCGTACCTGTTTTCCAGTAATTTAGAGGTAGGATAATAACTTCTGCTGGTTTCTTTATACTTATTTTCATTTGTGTACAGTGTGTGGTGTGCAGTCTAGCAGTACAGAGGTCAGCTGTTTGTTCTATACTTGCATGTGTACATTACTGAAGCCTGAGATCAGTTTGAAACCTGCCCTGAGTGGCAGAACTGCTTTTAAAAAGTGAATTTTGCCCAATTTCGACTTTGGTGGTAGGGGCACTTAAAAATGAATAACCTACAATATTTTGGCATATTTGGGATCCTCAGGGTGTCCTCTAGATATCCCAGAGATGGGGGATCAGAAATGTATAAGGTACACCCTTAAAAAATAAGTTTTTATATGCCTGGATAAAGTGAAATTTCACATTGCACTCCCCACATCATGGTAAAGTGCTACTCAAATCCAACTTTGATGCTAGGAGCTATATATTACTCACAGTATGATTATCAGACATTACAAAGATCAAAAACAATTTTAGGGCAATTATTTTTAATAAACATTTTTTTTTTCATATAATCAAAATTCTCCTTTTTTTTTTTGTTTAATAATGATCACCAACCCTTTTGATGGTTCCACGTATGAAAAGCAAGCCTCATTCCTTTCCTATCACCTTTAAATGTATTCATTTATAACTCTAAGCACAGAAGCCTTACTTGAAACATAAAAAGTCTGCGTCACTTTTAAAGGACAGTAATTATTTAACATCAGAACCACGGATGTGCTTGTGTAAAAAGCATTAAGAAAGAAAATCCCTTTTAATCTTTTCTCTGTTATCCAAAATAATGAAACTGTCTTTTCTGACTTTTAAAATCAGCAGTTTTTAATGCACGCCTTCAAACCATGTTTGCACTAACTTAAAATCTAGTTGACTCGGCAGTTTCCTTGTGGCTTGGGACCAAGAATAGCCATGTGTTGTTGACACAGCTGTGTTCTGACCAGCAGGCGCCAACATCTCATGCCTTTCAGCCAGCACAAATCTATCGTTCTGTAATGTCGTGTTTATTTCAGCAACAACCAATTCACTCAGATGATGTGAATGCCTTTCAATATTAATACAATGTATCTAAGGAGACTACTGTAACATTTTGCATTTTAGTCCTAATTGTGTGAAAGCACACAAATTCGTTTTTTCTTTCCTTTCTATGAGGCCTATTTTATTCCTATTGAGTGTGAATTCTGATTTATCTTTACCAGTGTGGCAATTTGCACATATCTATAGTTTCTTACTTTGTCAATTTTAATGGTAGCGTGCAGCTATTTAGCATATGTTACATTATTCATTCCCTGAATTTTAAAATGTAGTAATTTAAATGACATTTGCATAACAGAATGACAACAAAAACCAAATTTAGCTCATTCCAGACATTTTCAGAAGGGGGTCATACACTCATAACACACAACACAGCGCGCTTAAGGCTAGCCATTCTTACACAAAAAACATAGTCTACTTTACTGAAACAAGTACTTTCAAGCATGTTAGTCCACAACCACACACAAAAAAAAAAAACAATTAACCCACAAATCAACACTTAGGACAGCTTACAGACTGTACACAAAATCAAACTATTTGTAAATACTAATTGTAAGTCATATTTACAAGAAGAGCTCTCAAAAGTAGTCCAAAAGACTGCACCAAAACAGCCCAAAAGACTGTTCCATGTTCAAGAAGCCAAAATACACCAAATTCGCCAGTTTTGGCTGGTAGAACACTCAAAAAGCGCTCTGCATATCACCACTTATGAATGTTACTAAGTGCGCAGATCCGGATCCTTTGTATATATATATTTGGTTCCATGGTGTACTAGTCATCACGGAAGAAATATCTTTTTATACCTAAACCTATTTAGGTATCCCCTCTGAGGGGAGTCAGCTGAGTACTTACTAAATCCATATTGGTACCTCCAAGACAGCAACACTTTCTACGAAGTGTGCTAGAAGCAGGCATGTCAAGAATATTATAGCATATATAATATTATACTCCAAGTGACACTTAACACAATGTGTGCCGTTCAAGTTTTAAAAGTTAGAGACAAATCTCCTCATTACCTGCCTTCATTTGCTGCAGCAAACAAAACAAACAAACCAAAATCTTGGCCAAGTCATTCCAAACAAAAGTGTTGCTACAGCAACCTTACCAAACCAAAGTCTCCAGCTTCCAACTGCCAAGTTCTGAGTGACCTAACAGTCGTTTTTTAGAATACTCACACCAAAGAAGTTCTCAGTCGGGAGCGGCAAACACTTGGGGGATCAGATCAGGAAGACCAGAAATATACTGGGCCGCAGAGACAAAAAATCTCCGTGTGCAGGGTACCTCCTCAGTAGATTCCTGTCCTGTACTCCTCAGTAGATTACTGTCTCCCTTCAAGACCACTCCCTTGGATAGCCGCTTCACCGATGAGCCCCACGGTTGGGCGCCATTTTGTAGAAATAAAAACCTTTTTAGGGGTTCACTGATACACCTGGTCCTTAAAACCAACAAAGAAGAGATTGGCACGGAAGCTGTAATATCAAAAAACATATTTTAATAACCTCAGATGAGGGAGATTGCGTCATACGGTACCCGCAGGCCACTGTAGGAGGCATTCTAAGGAGTGCAGAGAACAGGGTCCTTATAGTCATTTGTTACATAGTCAGCATAATATCAAGGGGAGGTCCTGGCACATACAAGCATGCTTATTGACTAATATGGGTATACAAAATTTGCTTGCTCCACAAAGTGGGAGGGGAGACTAAACTGCTTACATCAGTAAGAATAGCCTGACAGTTCTATACTAGGAGCAGGTGCATTCTACCAGCTAGGCCTTTCTGAGCATGTGCAAGACTCTGGAAGAGGGAGAAAGCACATGGCGAGCACATGGCTAACTAAAATGGCTGCCAAGAACAAAATGGCTTTCAGCTCATGCTAACAGCGATTCCTGCAATCTTTAACAGTAGCAATGTCCGCGTCCGCTGTTACCTGTGTGCCTGTTGATCCATCTCGTACCTCAGCAGCAGCAGGAAGCGTCTGTGAGATCTCAATGAATGCCGTCATCAGGATTGGTAGCCTTTGGGGACAACACAGAGCATGGGCCGTTATCGGGTCCAGCAGAGTATCGATATCCGTTGGCATGACTGATGGGAGTGTTAGACAGGTGTCTAGCATGCATTCTTCACCGCAAAGCAGGCAGCGTAGAACAGGTAAGATGCAATCTTGCCAGATTGGTCTAAATGACAGAAACCATGTTGTATTAAGTTCCCGTAGATGAGGTATGCCAAAAAGTTGCACTATGCGCTCACGGCACTTCCGTTCTAGGAGAGCTTTCTCCACATCGCTCGGAGTGATGCCGGTGAATAGGCTTGCCATAGTGTAGTAGTAGGAATAAAAACAGGATTCCTGCAACGAGTGCTAGAATTAATGGCACACCACCAAACACCGAATGTGCGAAGTTTGGGATGATTCCGAGGACTGCCTGGAAGGGTGCTAACAGTCCTGAACAGATGGTCTTAAATACATGTACAATTCCGCTCGTATCAGACATGTTTAAGATACGTCCCATCATTTCTACGAAATGTATAGGGCAGTTTGTACAAATTAAAGCCTGCATCTCAGCCGAAGTCCTTGCAATTTGTAAATCATAGGTTTCTTTGGCCGAGGTCAAAGGCACGGTTTGTTGCAAAAGCATGGCTTTCATTCTGCTTAAAGTATCAAAACGTATAAAAGAAACATTCAATGAAGGCAATAGAGGCGACTCCCTGACTGTCTCTGTTTGGGGGAACAATACTTGCATACAGCAAGTAACCCTGGAGTCGTTGTTACCAGATATGGGATTCCTGGCAACATGCCACAGCAACTCTGATCATTCAACATGAGGTAACTCCCATTAGAAAGTTGGCCAAACGTCGGATTAATCACAGCAGCTGGTGTACCTTGCAGGTGACAGGATAAATTTCTCTGTACCACACAAAGTACTCCTTAGAAGCGAAGATGATACCCGCGTCATAACAATCCTAAAAAGGTTTAGATGGGAAGTCCTGAGATGAAGAGACCCACTACGGAGTGGGGAAGGAAACAATTCCTTTTGTTTTAAATACCCTCACACACCCTAGTGGTGTCATGCTTCATCATCGGGTCACCCTAACGCCTAAAAGTCAGGGTGGGCTCGACCGTTTTTTCAGGGAGCTCTTAGGAATAATAAGACCAGGGGGGAAAAAAATTAAAAAACCTCCAACAAATCCCAGTATCCCTTTAATATTGGATTCGTTAGGGTTATTAAAAATATATGTGAACAGGGGTCAGAATAGGAGTATTTATGGTCCTATGACCCTTCAGCCGACATGTTTCAGTCCTACTAGGGCCATAAAGGTCCCGGACTTTCTTCAGGGCAACAATACAACCTCCCTGGACAGCGCAAGAGGAAAATCCCTACACTGCTGTTTCTCTAAGGGCAGATAGCTGCTCCTTAGTTAATTTGAAGATAATTTATCTTCTTGATCCTGTTAACGCTCCATCTGTAAGAACAAACAAAGACAAACAGGGCCAACAACATATATTACTCAAAGAGTACATTAAATTACTTCCCAATAGTGATGTGCTGGCCAGTGTACCAGTGTCATTAACTTGGTGTCAACAAACCCATCATCTCTTGTAACCACGCGGATCCGTGGTTATTACACACATATATAGTTTAATTTTTTACCACACTCTCATAGGTGGCACAGTATGGTGTAGTGGCGATATTTGTCGCATCCTATTGATTTTCACACTCTCGTGTTTGTGGTCTCAAAGTGTATACACCCGTGTCACTCTCACACTACAGCACTAGGCTATCAATCACCGTGTTTTAGTCTCTCATACACAACATTCAGATTTATACCCTTACCCAGACATGGGCGAGGGAACTCTTCTCCGGGCACCTCGCAGAGTAAGGGGTAGCCCTGTTGTCAAACACTGCATATTGGCAAGCAGTACCGCACCAAAAAAAGGAAAGATAAAATCACCATAGCCTGTGAGCAGAAGGAAATACTCAAAATGCATGTTTAAAAGCAGGCGCGCACATACCTGTAATCCCATTCAGTGCTAGAATTACTCACGTCATCAAGGGTCCTCCCCCGCTCTCTCACCTACTCGGTGCGGGTCCCACGGGCCTTTGTGTGGAGACGCCAGGTATACGGTGTATAAATACCTCTAATGGGCGCACCATTACTAATTCAACAGAACTAATTGGAGCGATCACGTGCGTGCGTCTACAGGTCAGGCGCCGTCGCGCAGCGTCACATCTGTGAATAGGATGCTGGGAAATGTAGTATTTTAACAAGTCTATTATGAATGCGCTGTACTGGATGGACTAGAACATACACCAGTGTGCGCGTCATCCAACAGATGCCGTCGCGGCCCGTATAAAGTATAAATAGAGTGCCAAGTTGTGTAAATTAAATAAATTTCAAACCTACTAAAATTTAATGAACGAAAGCCAATTCTATTAGCACATTACCAGTTAAAGTGCTAGTGTCTGGCGGCCAAAGCTGAAAACACACGGACTCGTTTGGAGAATACTGAACCTATTGGCAACCCAACACTGGTGAAATGAGTCTTTATTCGTAAATCCAAATCAGGGCATTCTAATATCAAAACAAACTGGAAAACTTTATTGAGACACCCAATATTGCTAGTCCTAGTATTAAGGGCTGTTGCTGTTAAAGTATCAGTAACTGCCGTGCTGTGTTACATCTAGGAGTCAATGCAAAGTGGGAAGAATGATCAACCAACATATAGAGGGACGCACAAGTGTTACCTCCTATATATTTGATTCCACAGAATGGAATCATTCAGGCCGATAACGTGTGTCCTCAAACGGTAAACCCAACGTTGCTCACGTTCCAGTAATCTACTGCTGAGGTTACTTGTGCCACTCACTTTCTCTATGACTGTCCATTTAATATCTGTGTCACTGTGTTTTTGTTCAAGATAGTGAGCAGTGAGTTTGGTAGCTGTAATAGCCCTCCTAATCGTGCTTCTGTGCTCACCTATTCGTGTTTTTATTTTTCTGCTAGTCATGCCTATATATAGAAGTTGGCATGGACACTTGATGACATATACAACGTTTTCACTATTGCAATTAGTATGTGAGCGTTGTTCCCAAGGTGATGTCATACCAAGATCGATTTGTTTGGTGTGTTCCGTAAGAGGGCAAGCCACACATGACCCACAGGGATAATGACCTGAAACTGGTGGCTTGTTAAAAAGTGTAAGCTGATTCAGCGTCTTTTGTCTATGCATATTAGTATGGACCAGTGTATCTCTTAAACTTTTATTCCTCTTGAAAGAGAACATAGGTTTCTCAAATGTAAGTTTGTTAGATGTTAATACCGGCCATTTTTTATTTATAATCTTTTTAATATTGTTAGACAAGGAGTTATAGGTAGTGACACATATCAACATATCCTTTTGCGGTTTTTCATGGGTTTCGAGCAAAGCCTCCCGTGGGGTGTTACGCGATCTTTTATTAGCCCATTCAATGATTTTTTCTGGGTATGCCTTCTGTTGTAGTTTAATAGTAAGGAGGGCTGCTTCCTTCTTATAGTCTTGTAAGTTGGTACAGTTTCTACGGACCCGGAGAAATTGGCCCACTGGTAAGTTCTCCCTAAGTGCACGAGAATGTGCACTATCAAAGTGCAACAGACTATTCCTGTCTGTAGGTTTGGTATATAATGAACTAATAAGGGTACCGCCACTAGCGATCAAGTTCACATCTAAAAAAGAAACTGTTCCACTATTCGTGGTCATGGTGAAGTTTAGATGTGGATTTAGTTGATTAATCCAGATGAGAAAGTTATTCAAATCAGAATTATCTCCCTTCCAGATGACCAAGATGTCATCGATATACCTGAACCACTTACAGATGTTATTGGAGTAAGGGTTATTGGGCCAAATGTGTTGATCTTCAAAATGGCCCATATAGAGACACGCTATGCTCGGCGCAAAGGTGCTGCCCATGGAAGTGCCATGTATTTGTAGATACATCTGATCCTCAAAGCAGAAGAAATTTTCCATCAGGGCTATGCGCATGAGAGAAATGACCCAGTTCACCGGTGCTTCCCATTGCCATTCTTCCTGTCTTAACAGTGCCTCTATCACTCGAATACTCTCTTCTTGTGGAATGCTGGTATACAGCGCTTCCACATCTAGACAAACCATGGTGTTTTCACTTGGGTCATAATCAATGTCTGTCAACAGATTAAGTAGATGTTTAGTGTCTTGCACATACGACTTGATACGTGTGACAAGAGGTCGTAGAAACCAGTCAGTATACTTGGACAATGGTTCAAGAAGGGACCCAACTCCCGACACGATCGGTCTTCCGGGAGGAGGATTTTTACCCTTATGAATTTTCGGTATAGTATAGAACAGGGGCACTCTGGGATCATCTGTAATCAGAAATTCATGTTCTTTTTTTGTGATCCAATTGCGGTCCTCTGCATCAATGGTCAAAGATCTTATTGTTTTCTTTAGACGTACTGTGGGGTCTCTATTGATTTTTTTGTAATACTTGACATCAGCCAGGAGACTCATACAAGCTGTTCTATATGCATTGGTGCTTTGAATGACCGTTGCTCCACCCTTATCAGCTGGTTTTATTACAATGTCTGATCTAGTACTCAGGGATTTTAATGCAAACCTCTCTTTATTGCTCAAATTATTGAAAGTGCCGCCCTTTGTTTGTAGTTGTTCCACTTCTTTAGTGACACTTTCCTCAAACGCCAAGACTTCTGGAGGCATCAGAGATGCTGGTGGATAGAACTTCGACTTGGGACGTAGTGCCGTATGGTTGTCGTCATTCTCCGGTTTGTCTCTATCCATGAAAAACGCTTTAATCCGAATTTTACGAAAAAATTCGCTTAATTCACAGCGTAATTGGAATTTATCCAAAAAGGCTGTGGGGACAAATCCCAATCCTTTGTTGAGCACTGCTAGTTCTATGGTGTTTAATGTGATCTCAGTTAAATTAACAACTAATCCCTTGTTCCACTCGTGCTCGGTTGTTGGCCTCTGGTCTGGCTGCGGGTATTCACGGGTGTCCTCTCGTCTTCCCACTGGACCCTTCTGTTGTTGCCTTTTCTCCCGCTTCTCCCTCTTCTTCCGCCCTGTCCTAAAAAACGATTAGGATAATAATTCGGTTGGAAGTAAGGTCCGCTTTGATATTGGGGTGGTCCCTGAAAAGGTTGAGGGCCGAAGGGGCCAGGCCAAGGATATATTTGTGGCGGTACAAAGCCTTGATTGAAGTTCGCTCTTCGGGATCGTCTTGATCTATTCCTCCAACTTTTGCTTGATCCGTCACTGGACCAATCATCTTGTTCATTGTCTGAGGCACTAGATTCACCCTGGTACGAGGACCCTGAGTCTGAGTTTTCTTGACCCTTGTAATCCTCCTTAATGTAGGGGTATATTTTCTCATGGGAACATTTCTTAAGGTCCTTCTGTAATTTGTTGATTTTGCTCAACATCAAATATTCTTTGTGTTCACCGATGTCTTTATTCACTTCTTCAAGTTTTTTCTTGAATAACGTGATTTTAATTTCAGTCATCAAAGCGTCTTCACTGATTTTTATTTTTATCTGTATTGCTTCTGAAATGCGTTTGGCTGTATTAATGATAAGGATCAGCCAATCTCGTGAACATCGCCACGCGATCAGCGACCACTCCTTCCTAAAAAGTGGATCATCTGGCCTATGGATTGTAAAGCCCTGTGTTTTATTCAGGAATCTTTCTTGACAGATGTTTGTGTCTGTGGGCCAGAGTAACCATTTTTTCCAATCAGGATCAGTTCTGTTGTTTTGTTGTATAGTTTCTACTGTGACCGCTCCCTGTGTAGGGCTATTTCTTGCAGGTGTTGGTACAGAAGGTGTGTTCATGTCTTGATCTTAGCTAAACCAAGGCAAGACGTTTGTTGCACAGTGTCATTCAAAAACATTATTTGATGTGGGATGATACATGCTCTAAACAAAGCTTCTATCCCCTGTACTTGCCAATCTTTAGAACCCCAGACAGTTTTTGTGTCTATTGTGTCTTTCCAAAAGTCAAATCCTTGTCTAGACAGTTGGGTAATAAAGGCTGCAGAATAAATCTGTTTTGTATTAGTTAACATAATTTTCTGACCTGTTTTGTTTACATTCCTATAGAAAAATGTTTCTGGATCAGATGTATTGTACCCTGAAAAGTATGGAAACTTTTTTGTAAATGTTTTTGAACTACCCTTTGGAGGTGTAGGACAATGTTCCCATTGGTTAAACATAAAAACATTTCTAGGTGTTACAGATTTATGCAAGAAATGATGACCATAGTGGTTATAACAATAAAGCTGTTCATAGTCTGATGAACCCTCTAAATATTCATTGTTAGAGAACGCAGCAGACCTTTCTAGATCAAACATCATATCATTTACAGTCTCAAAGTCCCAATCATCAGAATAGGTACTGGAGGTAATAAAATCACTTAATGAAATTTTAAATAAATGTGGAATGTGCAAAAGTTCCGTGGGGCCGAATATATCGAAATCGGTCTTGTCCCAAACTATACCATCCTGTATAGGAACGGCTGTGATGTTCACTGCTGACAAGTCTCTTGTTTCATGATGGGAAGATTTGTGTGGTTTCAAAAGTAAGTTCACATTTTTACTTTCAGTGTCCATACGGATGTATCTGCCATTTATAAGCACGCTGATAGTCATAACCAAAGCTAGCCAAAGCAGAAAGAAAAATATTCCAGAAATAATCCATAGTTCAATCCATGGTGAAACCAGATAAGTCTCTTTCAGGAAATGAAAAAGGTCTTTTACTTGTTGCTTTAAAGTTTTTGATGCTGGCGTCGTTTCCGGTTCACTCGGATCCTTAGAAAACGTATCAAAGTTAATGAAATAGCCAGAAGCAGTTCGGTCAATTGTTGGAATTGCATCAGGATTTGTTGTAATCGCTGGAACCAGTTGATCACTTGTTACGTTGGTGTAGACAGGTGTATTTGGATGAGCTGTTACTTGAGTTTCAAGAGGGATGAGTTCCATAGCGTTGTTGCTTAGTCCTTCATCTGTTACTGCTGAATTCTCGATGGTTATGAGTCTTTCAGTCTGAACCTCTTGGATAGTAGCGAGAGGAGTGCGTCTGCTACTAGGTCGGAGTCCACGAGGCCTACTATTTAGAATTGGCCACATACTGTGGTTTGATGAGGTCGATTGACACAAATCTCTTCTCCTTTTTCCAGCAAGGGGCGGCAGAAGTACTGTTCTTGTTCCATGGACGGCTAGGACAGGTACTGGTTGTCTGTAAGAAGGTCCAAATTCCTTCTTGTCCGCAATCTTCTCCCTGACTAGATCCCCAACTTTTGGGATCCAGACAGGCCTTGCTGGGACTGCCGGTGTTTCCCAGTGGTGGTTGGCTTCAGGAACACGTTGCTTTGTTTCGATCTTAGTTCATTTAGATCCTGTAAAACAGCCAAACGATCTTTGATATCAAAGGGTTTATTTTCCACCACTGTGCCTTTACATTCGAGATCAGGAACCCACATTCTTGTCCCAAATAGGACCTCATATGGAGTGAACCCCTAGAGAACTTCTTGGCAAATTATTTAATGAGCGTTGGACCCCATAAAGATGTTTGACCCACCCATCACCCGAACCTAATACTCTAGCTGTTATAGACTGCTTTATGTCCCGGTTTTTCCTTTAGACAAAAGAATTTCCCTCAGGATGAAACGGAGAGGAGTACCGCAATGCAACGCCCAAACTGGCCATGGCTTCTTTGTAAGCCCGAGAGCTAAACGCAGGGCCCTGGTCAGAATGTAGTGTGCCTATTGCGTATGTGCCGATAAAGACTCGCAAATCTTTTATAACAGTTCGAGCGTCAGCCGAGCGCTGAGGCCATATCCATAGGAACCTTGAGCACGAATCCACTGCGACCATTATATATTTATAGTTACCGTCCCTTTGCAAGGGACCGCAGTGGTCCAGGTAAACACAAGCTAATGGTTTGTCTGAAATCAACAGGGGTGTCTGCGCAGGACGTTTCACTGTGGAGACTTTCATCTGTTGGCATAGTTCACATTCCAAAACATAGTTCTTGGTCTGTTTCCTAATGCCAGGCCACCAATATCTTTGTTTAAGTAAAGATACTGTTGCAGAAACACCTGCATGGGCAGAGGCTATCCATTCATGTGCTGCTAGGATCAGTCCTAATCTACGTTCCTTGTTTGGAATTACCCTATCCCCCACTCCAGGGATTCGAGCAAAAGGAACGTTGTTCGCATCAATTACATAAGAGTACTTGAGTGGAAATTTCTTTGGTAACGCTGCACCACTGCCTTTGCTTGAAGCATTGACAGCCAACAATATCTCACTGTCTATTCTCGTTTTTGAACGAGTGATCGCAGCTACGGAAGCCATCTGAACAGCCCCCTTTGCGGCTTCGTCAGCCAATGAATTCCCTGCAACGTGAACGCCATCACGTTGATGACTCAGCGTGTGTATCACGTGAGCTTTTGGTAGTTAGTTTTTTAACTGAACTACTTGTTCCCAAAGCGTTTTATGCTTTATTGTGCCACCTTTTGCATCTTCGAACCCGTTTTCAAGCCAATTTTGTATATATTCATTATACGACTGAACACAGTAAAAGAATCGCACACTACAAGTGTGGGGAATTCGCGATCTGTATTTTCAAGTGCCAGATTGAATGCTTGTAGTTCAGCTCGCTGAGCTGTACAATCTCCTAGAGATTGAGTTTTAGTGACCATTGGTCTGAAGTTACCATCTTGCATGCGACCTTTAACGATTGCGCACGCTGCACTGTAAGCTTGCTTACTCCCTGTAGCGGGTTGTGCTGATCCGTCAGTGTAAATTATAAATTCGTACTGATCGAGAGGCAGAATTTCAGTGGGCAGAGGACATTCATGTTCATATTGCAGGAACGCTTGTGTTTTTAAATCAGGATCAAAAACATATTCAACATCTGTTGCAGCAAGAGAATTAACCCATTGTATCCATCTAGGATGTAAAGCGTTTGCATTCGGAATGCTCGCTTTTGTGACCGCCTCTAAGGCTAGTACTGGGGTTACGACAATAATGCGTTTCCCTTGGGCTAGAGCTCTTTCTTTTGCTACAGCGGTTTGAACTGCTGTCAGTATTTTTTCTGTTGGAGTGAAGCACATTTCTGCTTGTGTATACAAATGTGATTTGTATGCTATTGGTACTTTTTCACCCTCATTAAATGTTAAATAGGTGAATCCGCATTGACCCGAAATTATTCGGATCACTAAATTGTGTGTATTTACGCGTGTTTGTAAGTGATTTGTTGCTAACATGTTAGCTTGGAGTGAACGCAGGATTTCTGTGTATTCCTGTGTCCAACGTTTTGTTGAAAAATCAGGTTTGATTAATTCGTAGAGAGGTTTAACCCTTTCTGCGTAATTTAGAATGTAAGTTCTTCCAAAATTTAGGAAACCCAAGATGGATTGTAAATTTTTCAGCGTTTTTGGAGGTTGGAGCAGCGCGCACTTTTCTAAAAAGTTAGCTGCCAGGCTCTTGCCTTCACTTGAAAGCTCATATCCTAGGAAAAGGACATTGAGATGGGCAATTCTCAATTTTTTTAAGTTGAATTTATAGCCCTCTGAGGCGAAGCCCAATATAATGGTACTCACCCTGTTCAAGTGCCTATCTAGGTCATCGTCTGTCAGATAGATGTCATCGACATATGACAATGCCTCATTATCATAAATTTGTAGTAACTCTGTTACCCTCGCTGAGAATAACCCCGGGCTATTCTTGAACCCTTGTGGGAGTCTACAAAATTGACGCTGGGTCTCCATTATTGAGAAAGCTGTTAAGTACCTGCTTTCAGGTGCTTTGTTTTGACAAAAGAAACCATTTGAAATGTCCAATGTGGTTTTATATTTTTTACGCACAATGTTATTCATTAATGCTGTACTATGTGCATTTTGCACTGCAAATGTTTTAGAACAAGTGTTCAAGTGTCTGTAATCCAAAACTAGACGATATGTATTGTCTGGTTTGGATACAGGAAACAAAGGATTGTTCATTGAAGAGGTGCATGTTTCAATCACCCCTTGGTATTCAAGTTGATCTAAGATCTCCCTGACCTGTTTTTTAGCTTCTTGCTTTATTGGATACTGCCTTTGTGCAGTAGGTTCCTTTTTTAACTGTATTTTATGGTGATGTGAGTCCTCATCCCATCCTACATGATTTTTGTATAATGCTGGGGCCTGGGCAACTGCCCATTTCCTGGCATAAGTATATTTTAGGTGAATTGGAATATGTTTGGAGAAGGCTGGCATAATGATGTCCTCGCCATGTGGGCACTCCCTGACAAAGTGTGGTGGCCAGTCTTTTTCTGCTAGAAGTATATCATAACCCCTTGAAAGTTTCTCCCAAAAGAGTGTTTTCACTCTTCTTGAAATGTCTCCCTCCATTCGAAGTGTTATTTCATATAACTTTTGTGGAGTACTAACCCTGGTGTCTACAGTTTCTACTGTGATGTACTCATTCAAGTCCACTATCTCCAGAAGTTCCTTCAGGTTCTGGCGAGCTATTGTGACTTCTGCTGCACTGTCCAGCATTGTCTGAGCCCATTCTCCGTTCTTGAGCTGTGTTCTCAGTATTCTCGGCATGTCTGATCTTCAGACCTGCTACCTTCTTTTTTGAGAATTGAGGTTTTGATTTATTTTTCTGAACGTGTTTGTCGTCTTTGGATTTTACGCGTTCTTCTCTATGTTCTGACCGTCCTCTTCTTTCCGATGTCTGTGACGATATCTGAAAGGTACGAGAGGAACGTGTATCAGTATCTTGATACCTGTCAGGTTTTCTTAAGTTATCCCTATTCCTGAGGTTATACCTCCTTTCAGAGGGCTCCTTTTGAGGAGGCCTACCTCGGGATTGAGAACGTGTCTCGTTTGAATTTTGTTTATTAGTTTCCCACTTCTTTTTAGAAGATGTAGGAGTTTGTTTAATAGAGTCCTTCTCAGGACTTTCAGATAGTTTTGGCTTCAATGGTTTTCAACCCAAACTATCTCTGCCTAATTCTGCATAAGATTGTTCTATTATTCTGGGTAGTTCAGTTTGATGTTCTGTTGCATCAAATTCCCTTAAGCATTGGCGGATCGCCACTGATGCTGCCTCTCCTTTAATATTTGATAATATTATTGTTGAGACCTGGTCGAAGTTTTTCAGTAATTTCATACCTAAATTCAGAGCAGGCTCTGCCCCGTATTCGTTTTGAATTTGTTTCAGGACATCTGGTATTACTGCAATTGACGGAACACCATGTGTTTTAGTATAGATGGCAGCAAAGACTGCGCCCCAAGTGGTGCAATCTTCCAGTTGTGGTGTGATCCCCATTGGTAAACAGATTGTTAGGATTCTGTGTTTCTCATAAGGGCTAGTATTAGGAAATACTGCTTCGATTTGAGTAATTTTTTGAGCTATCCAGAATGGAATTTGCTCACGTTTTGTGGGCATTTTACCCATGACTGCGTATAAAGTCTGTGGAGTAATTTTTAGTGTATTCCCCTGTTGAGGGGTTTGATTTGGAATGGTCAATGGTGGTTGGACTGTGAAAGTCCGCATGACATATTGGACTAATTGTCTGTACATTTTTATTAACTCTTGTAGTTGAGTAAGTAATTCCTCGTCTGACATTACCTCGATGTCAGGATGAGGTGTGTAGCCGGCTAGAATCTGCCATGTTGCTCCTGGTCTACCTAGTGGACCGAGCCTGGTAATGTGTTTGTGATGTTTTAGGGCGCCTTTAAACCAGAGATGATGCTCCTGGTATGTGAGTGGAATTTCAATATCCTCAAAAGGAATATATTCCTCTGGTGGTTCATCTTCTTTGTAGAAGTGAAACACTCTTGTGACTGGATTTGATTCTGGAAATACTATCCATGAATAGAATACCTCTGTCTGAAAGGATTCGTGTGCCTCTATCACGAAAACTGCTCTACCTCCTCTTGGTGGTAGGCCGTGTTTTATAAGTTTTAGAGTGATGGCTCTCCTTAAATTTGGAGCGATGTCTATAACACCCTCCTCGGTTTCATTTAAACCTGTAAAGTTAAAAGCTGTTACGACTGGGTCAGCTGCAGCTACACCGTTCTCGGTGTCAGACATTGTTTTTTGAAAAATGTAGAACAAGTTTCAAGGAAACAAAAGATAAGGTGCACAATATTTTGGAACACTGTAACCTTCAACGTTTAACAAACCAAACAGCTAATATATAGGGTTTTTTGTCCTATTTAGCTTTGGCGGATATTTAACCCTACCCACTCCAGACGTCTTATGGAGTATGTGAGTAGGGGTCTCTGAGAGAAAAGCACGACTGAGTTACTCAGTATCTACCGTTAAATTACTGCCTTACCAAACCGTTGGGCGCCCTGTAGTGTAGTTCCTATTTCCCTAATAGGCTCTGCGCATTGGAATAATATACCCTATAGGTTTGACATAGGACTGAGGTCAGTATGTCCCTATCGAGTATATTAAACTTAATTACTTTGTGCCAGCTAGCTCAGAGGCCACTAGAAACTCCTTGTAAACAAGAAGGGAGTAGTTTCTGGCAACCGCATAAACATGACAACTTTGTTTCCCTTTAGAATCGGAACACTCTCAGAATCGTGGAAACAATAGATAACAGTTTCACTCAGCTAATCGTGCATGCTTAGTTTCTTCAGAGTTACACAAAAAGAATAGACGGGCGTTTCAATAAAAAGGATTTATTGAACAGTCTTGTTTCTCGTGTAAGAGATATGAGCTGTTATGATCACAAGACAATATGCAAGATATATAATGTACAGCGTAAGCAGTAGAAAGAAATAATACTGCGCTAGCATTATCTTTTAGCTATGACACATATATTCATATACATAAATAACATAAGCTAAAAATGCGAGTACTCATACGATGCGTCTCTAAGCTAGTTCTACCCCAGTGTACCTAACCTAACCTAGGTGTAGGACAAGGTAAGAAGTAGGTGAAGTATTCTATAGTATGGTATGCTATAGTATTGTATGCCAAGAGTCCCTCTAGGTTCTAGTCCGCTCCATACCTTGAGAATGAGAGAAGTGGGAATCTCTTTCCGGGTCTCGAACTCTAACACCCCGCGAAGGGAGTCAGAACACTGGGAGCTGGATTCTCTGCGAGCAGGGATGACAGCGTCTCTTGTCAGTGCGTCAGGCCGGGACACGGGCTCCTCTAAAGTCGAGGTCTCCTCCTAACTTGCTTGGGCAAGGGAAGGTATATTTATACCTGGTAGGTGCCTTGGAATGTTAGCATTGACGTGAAGTCGGACAGAGGAAGACGTCAGGAATGAACCCTTAAGGAATAGCGGATCATGCATAATAGATGAGTTCTTGGAGAAATCAATAATCCTGTGCTAGGGGAACTCCCAAGAGCTTAAGGGTCTGGTTTGTAAGAACTCGTTGTGACGTTAGGGTGGACGGATGTCGGTGACCAGGCCTGTATTTGGAGTGCATGGCTAATGCCTAAATAAGGACTGGGATTCTATGCCTATATAAGGGCAATGCGAATTGTGCCTATATAAGGACATGTTTCAGAAAAGCCTATATACGGACACCTAAAGCGGAATACAACACCACTGCGTCAGTGAAGAGATAAAGAGTTAGCCAGGGAAAGTCCTGGGAAACTGCAACATATGCTCCCAATCGTGATAAAAATGTAAAGATCACAATCCGAATTCTAGCGTCTAATAGTTAGCATTAATATTATGCTGTGAAATGTTCTGTGAAAAGCTATGTATAAATAGCTGAAAACGTCCAGGAAGCGTAATGACTAGTCAAAATAGTGAGCTCTTCTAATACACACAGTGGATGTATTCCTAAGTGTACACTCGCCCTCACACACCACAACACACATATATAATGATTGTACATACATAAGGGAACACTTAATAGAGCCCCATGGGTCTACGGATGCGAGGTGAGCCTTTAGTCATAAACTGTGTAAGCGTAAAAGAGGAGAGCATATTAACCACACTGTTATGCCCCTTATTTTGCCCTTTAATGAGAACTTACACGGCTAGGCCGCACTTACATCGTCAAGATCCCCACCTGGCCTGTTCACCTGAAAACCTTCATCCATGCCTGCATGTTATACAGAGACTGGATCTGTGAGTTTTTAAACTCCAGCATTGGAACCTGTCTAGAGACGCGCTGAGCATGCGTTGTGCAGTGGCTGATGGGTACCAGTCAGCTAGACCGCCTACCCTAGCAAAATGGCGGATGTGCATGGAACCATTTCCGGGTTCTGTGTTGACATTAAAACGTGATGTTGGTAAGTAGGAAAAACATCCTTATTATGTATTGAAATTATGGATATGTAAAAAATGGCAAACTGCGATTGCAAAATTAAAGTATATTATTAAAATAAATTTTATTGTGTAAAAAAATTAGGTCTACGTACTGAAAAAGGGGAGGGACAAATATTGAAAAAGTAACATTTGGGAGGAAAACTATAATATTATGGATACTTAAAAATTAATGGATGTTGAGAAAACACATTTGGATGATGATGAAAACCTTTGAATGATGAAAAAAACTTTGGATGATGAAAAAATAGATGTAGACAGATACTAATGCTGAAACAAAGTACTAAAGGAACCAAATGTAATTAAAAAATCAATAATAATTGAAAATCAGAGGAGATGTAATAAGACTCATCATCTCAGTCTCATGGTAGTGCCCAGGTTAGGTGGTGAATTGACCCTACGGGATTTTGTCATTCAGGCCAACTACATGGGTGTTTATTTTGAAAACTCAGCGTTGTTCTCTTTCAAGGAGTCTTCGTTCACAGTTGGTAGTTTCTGATGTAAGTTCAAGGACCAACCACTTGCAGTCGGTCTCTAGATGTCCCTTCTTAATGAAGTTTGCCAACATCTTTGTCATGTTTCGCCCACATCTCAAGTTGCTCCAGTGTTCTGCAATTCTTGTTTTCACTTTACATGTGGTGATGCCAATGTAGTAGAGATCACATGGGCATGCAATCATATACACCATGCTCGGGGTATTGCAATTGGTAAATTGTCTCAATTCCCACTGTAAATTACCACCCAAATCCACCATTTTTGTGGTTCTTATCAGGGGGCAGACTTTACATCTACCACATGGATGGTGTCCTACTACTTTTGGGAGGGTCCCGACGGATGGTCTGGTCAACACTGACTGCTTGTTCCAAGGGTCTCGTGTGGACAAATGCATCTTTGAGGCTTCTGCATCTTTTGTGTGAAAACACTGGTTTTGGTAGATCCAGGGTGTCACTGTTCATACTCTTACAATTTGTATTGAATATTTTACTGATTTTATCAGAGGCAACAATAAACGTTGTCACGCAGATCAGGCGATCTTGTGCCTTTCTCTGTGGGGTATTGTCCAAGAGGGCATCCCTATCATTATTCCGGGCCCATCTTAAAGCTTTCTGAATCATCTTTTTCTGGATATTTTCTGGTCCTAAACTTTGTGGCAAAATAGTCTGCCTGTGTCTTATAATCTTGTATGTGAATAACGTTGCACCTTAGTCTTAGAAACTGCCCAAAAGGGAGATTCTCCCTTAGATGATGAGGATGAAAGCTATCATACTGTAGAAGGCAGTTCCGTGCTGAGGATTTTTCATGTGTTGTTGTCTTCGGTTTTCCACCTTCCACTTTAATGTTCAGACCTAAAAATACCAGATCTGTGTGACTTATGAAGTGAGTGAATTTTAGAAATTCATTTTGGGTGTTTAACCAGTCCACAAAATTGATGGCTCTACTGTCATCTCCTGCCCAAATGAGCAAAACCTTGTCAATGTACCTCTTCCAGACTTTTATATTAGGCATATAAGGATTATTGGGACTTAAAATGTTATGTGTCTCCAGATGGTGGACATAAAGTCCTGCTATACTTGGAGCAAAAGAGCTTCCCATGTTGGTTCCATGTTTCTGTAGAAAAAAGAGCCCTCGAATTCAAAGAGAGTCTTTGTCAAATCCCATTTACAGTACTTCATCACAAAATTCCTAGGCATCTGATATTCCCAGTCTACTTCAAAAAGAATCTCCTCAACTATGTCTAGGGCTTTGATCTATGGTAAGCTGGTGTAGAGGCTCTCTGCGTCCAATTTATAAGCAAATTTGTGTCTGTATTGAAATCCATATCCCAGAGGAGACATAAGACATCTTTTGTGTCTTTCAAGTACGTACTTGAGCCCTGTACAATTGGTCTAAGGCAGGCATCAGAAAACTTCGTTAGAGGTTCTAGAATAGAGCCAATCCCAGAAACAATGAGGCACCCAGAAGGTGGGTAAGGGTTTTGTGGACCTTAGGAGTTGTATAAAAATATGGGATGACGTGTGTCTTATTCCTCAAGAAGTCTGCCTCTTTCTTAGTTATCCAGTCATTTGCCAGTGCTTGCTCAGTCATGCTGTCAGCAGTTCCTCAGTGAGGTCAGTTTTTAAATATTCGTAATTTCTCTTATCACTCAGTAGTCGGAGGCATACCCTGTTATAACCTTCAATTAATTGTATCACAATTGCTCCCATTTTATCTGCTGGCTTAATGACAATGGCATTATCTTTTCTTAAATCTTCAATTGCTCTCTTTCTTCTCTGGTCATGCTATGGAAAGTTTATATCAGGTTTGTGTCAAGGGCCCCTATCTATTTCATCATTGCCTTTTCAAATGCTTGTACCTCCACTGGGACTGTTGTAGAAGGAGGTATGAAAGTAGATTTCCATTTTAGACCTGTGTCATCCTGATCACTCTCATTGTTTGGTTTCCCTGCAAAAAAAACTTTGAGTTTATTCTTTCTTATGATCTCATTGACCTCACAATGTATTTTGAACTTATCCAGGGTCACTGTAAGTACAATCCCTAACCCCTTCTCCAATACTTGTGTCTGTGATGTTGTGAGTCTTTTCTGAGAAAGGTTTATGACAAGGCTGTTCATCCACTCGGGCCTGGCAGATTGTCCCTTCCCATGTTCCTCGTAACTGCTCCTTGGGGTTCCATTTGGTCCACCCATAGTACTTGATTTCTTCTTTTCCCTTTGTACTTTTGGAGCCCTTTGCCCACTCCTAAAAAAGGTCTTCTTTGATTATACTGGGGATATGTATGGTGACCTTGTGTGGGGTTCCATGCATTGTAAGGCATGTGGTGCATATAGGGTGGTGGGCTATATGAATAGGGTGGTGGGTAGATTGGTGGAACATTACATGGCCCCAAACCTCTTCCATAGCTATGCGTGTTGCCTCTGTAACCATCTCATCATTTGGAATCCTCACTATCCCCACTGTTGTAATCTGAACTTATCGATCTATCATCTGAAGAATCAGTGTTGGGTCCAAAGCAGTAGTTACCCTGTGCTCTTATAGTCTGCCCTAATTTGGGGTACACCCGTTTGTGTGAGAACCTACTTACATCTTTCTTTAGTTTCTTAAATATGGTCTGTTTCAGATTGGCCTCAAAGTCATGCTCTTATTGAGGTCCTCCAGTCTTTTTTTAATATAAGACAATGACTGGTAAGATTTCAATCTTATCTCTATTGTGTGTAATTCAGTTTTTAACTCCTCCAAAAGGCGGTTGGTTGTTTTAAAGTTTTTTTGCATATCCATAATTTCAATGTATACTAAGGATGTTTTTCCTCCTTTACGACATCACGTCAGCGCCTAGATACCCTCTCAGGTGATTAGTCGTGCTATGCAAGTCCAGATTGATGTGTTTTAATGTCAGCACAGAACCAGGAAATGGTTCCATACACATCTGCCATTTTCATTGGGTAGGCGGTCTAGCCGACTGGTACCCATCAGCCACTGCACAATGCTCGCTCAACTCATCTCTCAAGGGACTCCGATACTAGAGTTAAAAGCTTGCAGATTGAGCCACTGCTTAACATGCGGGCATGGATGACGTTTGTCAGGTGAACATGCCAGGCGGAGACCTTAATGATGTAATTATGGCCTAGCCGTGTGAGTCCCTCACTAAAGTAAGAAATAAGGGGCATAACACTGTGACTAATATGCTCTCCTCTTTTACGCTTACTGTGTGTGACTACAGGGTAGCCCCGCATCTGTGGACCCATGGGGCACTATTAAGTGTTCCCATATGTATGTACAATCATTCTATATGTATACTGTGGTGTGTGAGAATGGGTGTACACTTAGGAATACGACCACTATGTGCATTAGAAGTGCTAACTATTTTGACTAGCCATTACACTTCCTGGATGTTTTCTGCAATTTATACATAGCTTTTCACTGGGCATTTTACAGCATGATATTAATGCTATTAGACGCTAAAATTCGGAATGCGATCTTTTCATTTTTTATCATGATTGGGAACATACATTGCAGTGTCCCAGGACTCTTCAGGCCAACTCTTTGTCTCTTCACAGACACAGTGGAACAGATACCAAGTAGGTGCATACATTTTATTGTTGCATGCAGAGTGCGTGATTGCATAGCACTGTGCACTTAGGTAAGGAGTGGTCTCAGGGAGTGTGAGATATGGTCCTGACGATGCCACAGGGAAGGGTGGTAGAAACATGTAGACCATAAAGGAAGTTAAGGTAATTGAACCATTCATTAACTACCCAATTTCTTTACAGTTTTTCATCAAACAGGCTATGGTATATATTAAAACATTTAACAACCAGTAGTCAGGTATTTATAACCTACAACATTACCCCTCCATCTCCTATTTTACTTTATACATTGGTTGAATAAAATCTAGTGCTCCAGTGTAGGTCACAGGTTGCAGCACGCCCCGTTCTACAGCGGAACATGAAGGAACCCAATGATGAAGCATGCCACCCAGGGGCAACCCAAATGGGTGAGGGTTTACCTATATAACACATAATTTGCTTTTCTGGTAAGGAAAACCTGATCCGCCCTGTTGAGAGGGTAAGGCTCTTTCTTGAGTTAGAGTATATATTATTATATTATATATTATATTATTATAACTTGAGGGGTTCTCTGAACAAACGCTTGCATTCTGACCTCGTAATTGCCGATTTTGCACATATTCTCAGCTGCTCTGATTTTTAACCTTGTACTTACTCATTCTTGTGTTGCCGCTTTTAAGAAACCATTTTTAAATTACTGTGTGCTCTGATAATGTGGGGAATTTGAATTTGAATCTTTACAAGGGGGGTCTTCCTCACTTCCTGCTTTGCCGGTTTGCCATTGAGAGACGCCATTTTTAGGCAGTGCGCTCTCTAGTTTTCTCTGGCTGCCGGCCCATAAATATGCACGCTGCGCGGACGCAGGTGCCTTGAGGGGTTCTCTGAACAAACGCTTGCATTCTGACCTCGTAATTGCCGATTTTGCACATATTCTCAGCTGCTCTGATTTTTAACCTTGTACTTACTCATTCTTGTGTTGCCGCTTTTAAGAAACCATTTTTAAATTACTGTGTGCTCTGATAATGTGGGGAATTTGAATTTGAATCTTTACAAGGGGGGTCTTCCTCACTTCCTGCTTTGCCGGTTTGCCATTGAGAGACGCCATTTTTAGGCAGTGCGCCCCCTAGTTTTCTCTGGCTGCCGGCCCATAAATATGCACGCTGCGCGGACGCGCCTAAGGCAAGCCCGTCAGCGTCCCGGAAGCGGCCAGGGCCAGTTACTCCGCCCGTATGGCTACCGGCACCCTGGAGTTGGTGTGCTATTCCAGGGAGGCAATATGGGCTCTCTGCTTGCCAGCATGTCACTCTCATTCTCAGTTTGACTTGCGGCTGAGCCAGGACAATATCTGTGATGTGTGCGGCTTCAGTATACGCTTTGACTTAATTTCATCCTCACAATCCTCTGGCACTCTGTCTAGGCCCTCCAAACCGCGGCCTATCCTAGCGGCTCTAATTAATGTGCGCTCCTTAAAAAAACACCATTCCGATGTGTTTGAACTCCTCTCTGACAGACCAGTCGATTTACTGTTCATCACAGAAACGTGGCTGGATAACACATCTGACCCGTTTGTCACCCTGGCCACCCCTAAGGGCTTTAAAATCGCCAGGGTGGATCGCTTGGTGGGGAGGGGGGGTGGAGTGGCGATCATGTATAGGGACAAATGGGACCTTATTCGGGGCGACATTCACGCATGGGGTGATTGCGAGGCCCTGGACTTCAGTATCAGGTTTTCCCCCCATTTCTTGATGGGAGGTTCTCTGATCTATCGTCCCCCGGGCCCTGCTAGGTCCTTTTTGCAATCATGGGGCGATGCAGTGACCTCCAGGGCTCTTCGATTTCCACAATACCTGGTATTGGGGGATTTGAATATTCACCTTGACCAGGCTGATTCGAAAGACTCGCTTGCTTTTGGGGACACCCTCCAGCTCGCCCAACTGTCTCAATGGGTCACCCGCCCTACTCATCAAGGCGGTCACATTCTTGACCCTATCTGTTCCAATTTCGCGATTGCGGCTGATGATCCTCTGCCAGTCGCCTGGTCAGACCACTCTCTTACCTACTTTTCTTGGGAGCTAGCCTCGGCCTGCCCTGCGGGCCCCGGCTACCGGAAACCAGCCTTTAAAAAAATTGATCCTTCCAAACTTGCTACGGTTCTGGTGGATTCTAGACCCGTTCTTACTCCGGATCTAGACGGGAGTCTTGCAGGCTTTACCAATTGGCTATCCAATTCTATGACCATGCTGGCCATACCGACTTCGTCAGGTTCTCCAGGGAATCCCCCTCCAAACCCTGGTTCACCCCGGGCTTGAGCGTGCTTAAACAGTAGTGTAAAAAACTTGAACGGGCCTGGCGTCTCAGTGAGTACTGTCCCCTGGCTAAGGCCACTCTCAGGGGCAGGCAAAAATTCTACTATGCGGCTATAATACTGGCTAAAAAGCAGTATTTCACAACCCGCATTGAGCAGGCTCATAACAATTCCAAGGAGATTTTCTCTATAGTTCAGAGTTTCACGTCCCCTGCAGCACAAGCATGCTCTCTCCCAGCCTCTGAGGGCTGGTGCAACACTCTCTCCTATTTACGCACGATTCAGGCGGCCTTCACTGCCTGCCCCGTCCTTCTTCTGCCCCTGCTGTACTGCCTGTTGTTCCCAGGCATGCTCTACGAGCCTTCTCTTCTGTGGATTTGTCTAGTTCTCTTAAAATCCTGAAGGCTTTGAAATCGGGGTCACCTGCGGACCCCTGTGCAGCGAGACTGCTTGCTGCAGTCGCGGAGATTATTAACCCCGAAGTCAATTCAATCATAAATGCCTCCCTTTGTGAGGCTCGGGTACCGAAGGATTGGAAACAGGCAAAAATCCTTCCCTTTTAAAGAAGCCTACTCTTGACCCCATGACCCCAGGGAACTATCGCCCTATTTCCCTCCTGCCCAGTTTAGCTAAAGTCTGTGAGAAGGTGGTGACCAGGCAACTGATGGAGTTTGTGGAAGAGTTTGATGTTTTGCATCCAGCGCAGTCTGGGTTTCGCTCCACCTACAGCACCGAGACTGCGCTGGTGGAGATTTCTGAAGCCATCCGCGACTGTTTAGATGCTGGTGGGAGAGCAGCATTGGTAATGCTCGACCTGTCGGCAGCATTCAATACGGTCCCGCACTCCCTGCTGCTCGCCCGACTTACTGAGATTGGTGTCTCTGGCACTGCCTGGGACTGGTTGAGGTCCTTCCTTGAAGGGCGGACTCAACAGGTTTGGCTGCCACCTGCCGCCTCTACCCCGCAGCCGGTCTCCACTGGCGTCCCACAGGGGTCTTCCCTTAGCCCCCTTCTTTTTAATATCTACGTTACTCCTCTGGTCTATTTAGCCGAGGATTTGGGGGCTAAGGTGATAGCCTATGCTGACGACACCCAGCTTCTCTTCACGTGGGGAAAGGATGAGGACTCTATATCTTTTGTACAGCACTGCTTGTCTTCGGTTTTTGAGTGGCTTGCGGCGGCTCAACTCAAATGCAACGAAGACAAGTCAGAGTTTCTTCTCTATGGTAATTTCCCCCCTGGCTTTAGAAACTCGATCTGGCTTCCTGGGTTCCCGCTACCAACCTTCAATGGGAACTCCGCAAAAAACCTAGGAGTGTGGTTTGAGGATAACCTCTCCTTTTCTGCTCAGGTGAAAAAGCTCTCAGGCAGCTGTTTTGGCCTTCTCAAAACACTCAGGAGCTTTTTGCCTCTCCTTCCCAGGCCTGCCAAAGAGACGGTTATCCGTGCCCTGATCCTCTCTCGATTGGACTACGCTAATGCGCTGTACATCGGCATCCCTGGTTACTCTCTGAATAGACTCCAGGTCATTCAGAATGCGGCCGCTAAGCTGCTCCTGGGAATTGCTAAGAGGAGCAGCGTGCGTGAATATCTTCGCGTTCTCCACTGGCTTCCGGTGGCGGACCGGGTCAAATTTAAATCCCTGGTCATTGCCCACCGAGCCCTCTACGGTCGTGGGCCCGCCTACTTACAGAAGCGGTTTACCTTTTATGTCCCTTTGAGACAATTGCGTTCTTCAGCCCTCCTTCTTGCTAGGGTCCCCCGCTTCATCCGCCACAGGCTGGGTGGCTGCTCTTTGGCTGTCAAGGCTGCCCAGGCTTGGAATGCCCTTCCGTTTCTACTACGCAATACTCAAGACCCGCTAGCCTTCAAGAAACTTTTAAAAACTCATCTGTTTCCATAGTTATTGGTGGTGTAGTTTAGGGACTCCTCTTGGATCCGCGCCGGGACACTCTTCGGAGTAGCTGTTGCGCGTTATAAGAGCACTTAACATAACATTATAATTATTCAACAACATCCAAGCAGGAGGCCATTTCGACAGAGTAGTCTTCTCTTAAAGGAAAGAGATCTACCTTATACCTATGTTCAATACATTTTTTAGAAGTATCATGCATAAGTGGTGTATTCCAGAGTACTGTTGCCTGACGTGAATTCAAGGAATCTTCTAGATAGATTCTACCACAAGAGATACTATGATCATTTTCTATTTCAGATCAAATCAACCTAATAAGAGATTGCTGTCTTGTGTCTCTGAGTTTATGGCAATATTTTATAAAGCCCTGTCTTGATAAATTTTGCTTTATAATTCTAAATTTCAATCGTATTTGCACTGGGGATGCATTTTTGGAAGTCCGAAGAGTTGTTTATAAGTTCTGGAGATTATATTATCTAGAACCATTGCTTCTCTACCATGCAAATCTTCACTACCATATCTAAGCATTGGCAATAGTTTTGCAGCAGCAATTTTCAGAACCGAGACAAGAGAAGGGCCTCTATATGTTTTATATAAAGTGAGAAAATCCACAATTAGAGAGTTACCTTTACCTCTCAACATGATACTTTTGGGATAGACAGGACCCTCTAGAGTCTAATATTACCCCAATATATCTGCAGTCTACCACTATTTCTGTTTGTTGCGTTGAAGATACTATTTTTCCTCTTCCCTTATTTTCTTTTCGATTACAGTTACCTTTGTTTTTGTTAGGTTTATTGGCAAATAGTTCTTTGTAGAATATTCTGATAGTGCATTCATTAGTGTTTGTAAACCTACTTTTGTTTGATTGATCAGAATTACATAATCTTGCATGTAGGAGATTTGATAACAGGTGCCATCTAAGTTTCGGTTTATGAAAGTTAACCGCCTCAAAGTCAGAAGGCAGGTCAGCTAAAAAAAATATTGAATAATCGGAGAGCCAAAACTCAACCCTGCTTCAGATTGGAGAAAGTGTTGATCTTACAGGAGATGCATGAGATATCCCCAATCTTTATTCTCACCCATGTGTTACTGTAGAGAGGTTGTGTGGCAACTAACAGTGGTGATGGTATAGCCCATTGGATGAGCTTTTCCCAGTTTACTTCTGGATACAAAGTCAAATGCAGATTTAAAGTCAACAAAGCGAAAATATAAAGAAGATCAAACCTTCTTCATTTCGTCCATGATAAGCCAGGAAGTGAGTCGAAGTGCCAGTCCCAGAACATAAAAGGGAAACAATTTGCATTGACTTAAAAAATAATAGAAAAACACAGTACAATGGCTCCAAAGGACCCGTGCCAGCAGCAGAATAATTATTCCTATGGGGTTCCCTAAATAACTGATTACATCAGTGGGCACATGCATATCTGACATCTTCAAGTAGGGTGAGGGCACCTAGTGGAAAGGTTCAGTTCTAGCAAGGAAGGAAGATGTCATTCTTTCCCCTGCACCACCAAAAATGAAAGAGGAGATCTTTAGTTTTCCAGTGGAGCCCAACTCCCATCACTCTGGAAGTTTCTGGTTGGGAACTGTGACAGGGCTTTCATCTATAAACAGGAATTATCTCTGAGAGACAACAGGGACTTTAACGTCCCTCCCCCAGTCCAGAGCTTCACCATCCAACCTACACATGCCTACCCAAAGTATAAGGTGTTTGTCTGTTGTATTTCTTTTATTTTAATATGGGGATAGGGAGAGTGGCCCTGTGTGCCCATACCAGTGAGGAACTCCCTAGGGGAAGACAAAAAGAGGTTACCCCTAATTATTCTCCAAGATGAAGATTATAACAGGTTATAAGGAACTCATAAGTAAGGCACCCTTTAGGCATTGGGCATAGCGAACTACGAGCAAGTGTTTAGTCAGCTTCACTGGGATGACGGGGTTCCTCCCCACTCACTCATTCTTAAGGAAAATAGCCCTATCCTACTAGGCTTCATATTTAGCCTAAAGGCAAAGCACTCCTTGGAGGTGGGGAGCATGTTCCTTGCCCCCCAGAACAAGGACATTCTGTTCCCTTGGGGAGAGGGTTCTGGGAGGATGGTGGGTATTTTAATTCTGTCCCCAAAGTAGCTACATATCAGTGGTCCACAATGAATTTACACCCACCATAGGGTCTCCAGCAAAGCAAAAAAGAAAGTGGCAATTTTCTTACTTTACCATCCTGTGTTCCTCTGACTGTTTGTGTATTCAGCGGTTGGTGTTTGAGTGACAGGAGCTGGGAATGTGCATTCACTCTAGACAGTCACTGGGGGGGTTGAGGTGTGTCCTGCCTTGCCTGGGTTACTCATCGCTGGGCTGAATAGACCTGGTCTGCATTTAGAGTGGTGGGAGGAGTTTCGCTTGCACCTGAATAGGCTGTGTCTCCTTTTCACAATGCTGTCTCCGCCCCCTGTGGTCATGCTGAATCAAGGAGGACAGGACTGGTTTGGACTAGGTTCAGAGACCCTTACCACAAAGAGAACAATGACAATTTGGGGTATAAGTATTGGACCTAAAGCTCCAGGACTTGAGATTACTTCCAGGAAGATGATGACCCTGCCAGGAAGAAGAGCAGGAGGACTGTGTGAGGAGCGCTGCCTTTTTTGAATGAAGGGTGGGTTGGCCTGCAGTTGCTGCTTCTGTCTGCGGTGGAGGAGAAGGACTGACTCTTTTTGCACTGCTGTGGTATCCTGCTTGAGAAGAATCTCCAAGGACTTGTGTGTGCTTACCTCCTGTTGGAAGCCTCAGGGAGATAAAAGACTTCAAATCAAGTAACCTGCCTGGAAGGAAAAGCTGCAGAACTGTGTGTGGAGCACTGCCCCTGATGGGTATGGGGGTTGAACGACCGGCAGTTGCTGCTCCTGCCTAGAGCAGAAGAAGGGCTGGACTGCCATTTACCACTTTACTATAAAAAAAAAGAGCCTTACCAGTGCAGGCTGAGCGCTCTATTGTTACCACTCCAGAGCGCGTGGTGAGCACTTTATTGGCCTGCTTGGAGATAAAGGAAACGCATGGAGAGCGCTCCCCACTTCGTGTAGCCCTGCGTGAGTGCTTTAATTGCTGGATCTGCCGCAATCGTTTTCTTCGCTTAGGCCGAGAAATATCCCCTGCAGGCATGCCCATCATTGCCGGGGCAACCGCCGCGCAGGGCTGAAGAGGGAGCCCAGCGCTGGAAATCCCCTAAGGGCGTCCTGTCATTATTGCAGCAACCACCAGGGAAGCTGCTCAAGTGCAACTGAGAGGCCCCAGGCATTGCCCGGCAACCTTCCCGGAACCGAGGGAGAAAGGCAGGGCCAGGCAGGCGAAGGCCGTGAGGCTGCAGCGCGGCTGCCGTGCAAGGAAGCAGTTTACCCCGGCAAGGAAGCCCCAACCGAGACCCGGGAGAGAGGTGGGAGGGCTGTCGGCTGAGCAGGAGGCCGGAGGAGTGCCTCTGTCCTTCGCCGGCCATGTGGTGAGACTGGGAGCCCTGTGAGGGCGCGAGGCCGGCGAACGTCCCTGAGACCTGGTGAGGGCCTTTCCCCCACCTCTTTGCTGGAGCCGCAGGCCACTGCACCGCCCGAGAGCGGGCAGCAACACTTTCTTTCTTGGAGCATTGTTCTTTTGGGCATCACGGGGAAGACCTCGACAGAGGCCCCCGCTCTATGGGGCTGGAGTAATGCAACGTGATGAAATTATGGTGATCTAAGGTGCTTGTCCTATTTTTCCCCGTAATGAAATTATGGTGATCTAATGTATTTGGGCTATCCTACAAAGCGATTTTCATGATGTGTGTAACCTATGAGTATTTGGTTTATCGCACTAACTGTGATGTTAGGCATAATATGTTCTTATGACATAGAAAATATATATGTCTTTATGTTACTGCCCTCCCTGTGATATTATGACAATTGCCTGGTTGGCAAAGTGATTTGTGATCTATGCCTTAGTATGACAATTGCCTTTGGGATAAGCCTGACTGCTCTGCCAAGCTAACAAGGGGTGAGCTGGGGTTATCTTGTGTGTGTAACTCCCTTACCCTGACTAGAGGGGTGGGTTCTCCCTGGCTTAGGTGCATACCCTAGCCAACCAGAAACCTCATTTACATGCACGAGTGCTTGAGACGATGGGAGCGCTATGTCGGGGAGAAACCGACAGAGCTGCCTCGAGCAAGGATTTGTCTGCTACTACAGAAAGGTGCAGCAGGAACCATCTATGTGCCTTGGGCACAGATAGACGAAAAAGGGCTCAGGAAAAAACTGCCCCCATTGATGGACGGGGCAGGGAAATGGATCTCATGCTTTGAAAAGAACACAGTTGGTATAAACCTAGCTTTAGGAAACATCAAAAGCCTACTCAGCAGCCTCATCGGGGAGCAGACTGACACAGTGTTCTCCTGAGCCCGCAGTCACGCTTATCAACACCGAGCATGACGGGGCTGCATTTAACTCATTCAGACACCAGATCTGGACAGCCCTAAGGGAGATATTACTTGACTGCTCAGCATGATGGCAGAGAGCAGGAAGCCTGGGGAGACCATGACAGAATGAGAGAACGATGGGGGCAGGAGACAGGTCAGCCCTGGACCGACACGGGTCCCCAGGTCACATTCTTGTGCAACATCATTAAGAGAGGACTACCCACTGAGATCCAGACCGGATTAGATAGTGTAGGAGGGCTAAACAGCAAACCTTGGCTGGAAATACAGGCCCACATACTGCACTATTACCGAAGAGACAGGAGAAGGACAGGTAAAAGCAAGAGTAGGCTGACTGGGATACTGCCAAACTGGTCCAACATAAATTGAGGGGGCCGCGCTAGCTGTGAACGTTCAAATGGCATCCTTGTCAAAGGGAGCTCCGTTCATGTCTCATTAAATGCTGATTTATGCCGATCTGCCTTTGGCAACAAATACAGACATCCCACTCATAAAATCTGAGCAAAACGTTTGTTGACTAAGTTCAAATGACGTTGTAGCATTATTCGCCACTTCGTTTCTTGTAAGCTATGTCAGTTCAAATAGGTGGAGCACCATTATTATCGCAAGGAGTGTAAGAATGCAAAATGAAATAACATTTCACATTGGATTTTCATTTTAATGAGATTTTAGAGGCGTACATATGTTACAAAATTGTTTTCTTCACAAATAGCTTCAAATTGCATGGCGTTATGAGAATTCACAGTTTATAAGAGGCAGGCACACTGCCTAACAATCAGTAGTAGATAAAAGAGATAAAAGTATGAAAGTAATAAAGCATGTATGATTAGCAAAATTGAAAACAACCGCTAGGAGGTGTTATCAATCGATTTATACAAATTCACTGCTGGCTAAGTTACACAAACCCTCTGGTGATCCTGTAATGATTGCACCTGCATTGTGATCATAGATTGCTGGAATCAATATCCGTAGTGAACATGGGCCAGATAATATTAGAGCGGCTGATCAAGACAATATTTCTGCTGCTGTTGTCGCACAAGATTGTGCTTGATGGGCTCAGAGCATCTGTCCTCTTTTTAAATGTTTCGTTTAGGAGAAGTACCCTGCTTTTAGTTAACCTCTTACCTCACAGGACCCTCAGACAACCAAACTCTTAGAGTGGCTGGCTTAAGCAATTTTAGATTGGTTCTACAACTGAACTGCAACCCATTGTCCTGCCCTCTATTACTGTTCTTCGGCCTTACTTAATCATTTGGTCCTGATGATGACCCTTTAATCATGCCAGGACGAAACGCTGTCAACTCTGGCCTCATGAACTGAAACCTTCAATTTCACCAGTTTCATGATCTACATAATTATTATTTTTTTAAGTCTTTTTATTAGCGTTTTTATCATTAACAACATATTAATTACAAAGCACTTTCAAATCAACAAAATACAACTTATTCATATTACTAGAGCAGGACAGAGGTTGACCTTTCGCCTTCACAACAAGCACAGTATAATCTAGTGTTTTGTACCCAGGTGACGTAGCAACTGGTTGAGGGCATCCTGGTTCCCACAGCGATGTGTCTCATGAGGGGATAGTTAGACAGCATTATCATGATATAGGGTGTGGTGGGTCCTGTCTAGCATCTGCTGCTTGTGGGGAAAGCAATAAGTATGTCTTTAGGGGTCCCCATATATCTTGGGGTCTGGATCCTAATGGTAATAATTCTGAATATGTGGTTAATTGTTCCTGGCAGTAGAGCAGGTCTTGCAGCCATTCCTTGAGCTTAGGAGCCCTTCCACAACCCCATCTACATGCCACTCTGTGCTTGGCCAACAGTCCCCCGAGGGCCACAAATCGTCTAACAGATTCTTCTACGGCTTCCGTGTAACCTTCCAACGCAGTGAGTGGGGGTAAGGCATATCTGCGTTCCCACCATTTGGGATAGGGTCTCCCCGACCTCCTCCCAGTATTTAAAAATTAATCTGCATGACAATGCTAGGTGGAGGAAATCTGCCCCCTCTGCCCCACATCTTTTGCAGTTGTCAGTAGGCTTCAGATTCTACTGTTGTAATTGTGCTGGGGAATAATACATCCTATGCAGGAACTTAAAATGAATAATCCGCAGTCTGCTACTGGCTGTTATCTTTTCAGACTGCTGGCAGCAGTACGTACACTGTTTGTCCTCGAGTGGAAAGTCTAACTCTGTTTCCCATCCCTTTCTTGCCCCAACATTGGACTCAGCCTGCAATGTGAAGGTGCTCCGGTATAATCGTGCCACCACATGTGGAGGGTTGGTTGGTTGAAGCATGTTGTGTAATGGGATTAGTGTAGGTGGCTTCTTCGGGAAGTCTGGGGTAGCTGCCCCGACATCTTGCTTTAGCCTTATGTACAGAAATATCTCTATAGGCGAGGGGAAATGTGAGGGGTGCGTGGCTAACAGCCCAAGATGGTGGTCGCATAAGCGACGAGCTCCGGGCCGGGCCGACATAGTAAGTGGAGATATCCAGGCCCCTACGGCACTGTAGTGCCTGAAAGTGTCGGTGGGCAGAGAAGACTGGAGCATTTACCTTCCGGTACCGAGCCGAAGTGCGGAGGTGGTCCCGGGCCCGAACGAGGCGCGCCGCAAGTGTTGATGGCGTAGCGGGCCTGGTGCCGGAGGGGTGACATCCTGCGCAGTGGACTCTCCTGGAGGCGGGCTGCCGGGAGACTGCGTGAAAGTCGGGCGCGCTCCAGCGCGAGGTCCGGGCCCTTGACCTACTGGGCGCGGGCACGGCCTGACGGCGAATATCTCCTCGGCGGACGGCGCGGGGCTGATACAACGGGACCGGAGGCACCGCCGTCATTACCCTCGGAGTGGAGTGGACCCCCCCTCCCCCACCGCCTTGGGGGCGGGAGATCCCGGCGCCGGTGCGAGCAACGGAGTGTGCGGGGGGCTTCCTCCTAAACCCCCCCCCCTCGGCTGGCAGAATCGGAGGGGGGCTCACTGATTGGAGCGGCGCTCCTCAGCTGATACCCGGACTGCGGGGGCTAGAACACTTGGTGGGGACGACGAGCTCCAGAGGTGAGAGGCATCAGACCAGGGCTGCAGGTACAGCGCGGCGCTGGTTGCGGCGCAGGGATTTCCCCCTCCCCCGAGGAACAAGCTGTAACGCGGCCTGGCGCTCGCAGCGGGACGGCCTGCGGGTGCTGCGTGGGGCCGGGGACTGCGTGGACAACCTGCTGAGACGTGAGATACTGCATTGCGTGAGACACTGGGGGGGCCTGGCGTGGCTATTACTGGAGGTACTTTAGCCCCCCCCTGCGTAGCTGGCTGTAGTTCTGTCCCCCTGGGCACGGCGAACGCTCCTCAGCTGATACCCGGACTGCGGGGGCTAGAACACTTGGTGGGGACGACGAGCTCCAGAGGTGAGAGGCATCAGACCAAGGCTGCAGGTACAACGCGACGCTGGTAGCAGCGCAGGGGATTTCCCCCTCCCCCCCCGAGGAACAAGCTGTAACGCGGCCTGGCGCTCGCAGCGGGACGGCCTGCGGGTGCTGCGTGGGGCCGGGGACCGCGTGGACAACCTGCTGAGACGTGGGATACTGTATTGCGTGAGACGCAGATGGCGTGGCTATCTCTGGAGGTACTTTAGCCCCCCCCCTGCGTAGCTGGCTGTAGTTCTGTCCCCCTGGGCGCGGCGAACGCCTCCCTGCTGGATACCGGGTCCACCTGGGCCGACATAGGCAATGGGCAGAGGCAAGACCCGGACCGCCTCGAGATCGGGAAGGAGGGTGTCCCATTCACCGCCTTCGGAGTCCTCATCCGGCAGATCCCCGCGGATGGCGGCGGACCACGCACCCGCCCCAGCAGGGGACAAATTGGACATGATCCTAAATGAAATTCGTGACACCCGCGCTGCACTGGAGAGTCAGATGGGCGCAATATCAGTGGACTTGAACCTACTTAAAGACGACCACCGAAAGTTGTCCGACAAGGTTAAAAACACTGAGCACCTGCTGGGTACAATGGGGCCTCAAGTGGCTGACCACGGTAAGCAACTGAAGGAGATGCGGCACCAGATCGAGGCCTTGCATGCACGGGCGGATGATGCGGAAGGGCGAGCGAGGCGCAACAACCTCAGAATAGTGGGTATGCCCGAGGGGGCGGAGGGCCCCAACCCTGCAGCCTACATCGAGGAGTGGCTGCAGACTGTGGTGGCGCCCATGGGTCTCTCTCCGCACTTTACTGTGGAGCGGGCTCACCGGGTCCCTACGCGACGCCCCTTGCCTGGAGCGAACCCACGTCCAGTGCTGGCCCGTATTTTGAATTATAGAGACCGAGACCGGGTACTACAGGCGGCGAGGGAGCAGGCCCCACTGCAAGTGGAGAACGCGAGGGTTTCCATATTCCCGGACTATACTTTAGCGGTCCAGCGAAAACGCTTCTCATTCCTAGAGGTCAAAGCAAGAGTCCGTGCGGCGGGCTTGACATTTGCATTACTTTTCCCGGCCAAGCTCAAGATCAATCATAACCAGCGGGCAGTGTTCTTTGATACCCCGAGAGTGCGTGGGAATGGCTGGACCGCTACTTCCCTGATATCCTGCCGGAACGAAGACTGGACCCAACACAGCCAAAGTCACAACGGCCCCCCGCCGGCGCAAGAAGGGTATGGTTACGCAGAATGGAGGAACTTCTCCCCCACCCCGCCAGCAGGTGATGGAGGGAAGGGAGGAGGCCCTCCGGACAGCCGAGACACTTAGAGTCCCAAGGCCGGAGATCAGCCCTAGTCCTTCTGAGGCAGCCAACTCGGACTCAGACTCAGGGGGCAGCATGGCCTTGTTCCCATCGGCTTCCACTCAGCTCAGTCGAGACCCATTAGGTTGAATATAGAAAACCCCCACCTACCCCCTTCCTTGGGAGGCGGTAGACATCTAATTGCCGGAATCATGTCCACCCACTTCGCCAACTTCCTGATTGATATGGTTTGCTCCTTTCCCCAGTGGTCTTTATTGTATAACGGGTTAATAATGTCACTGTATACACAGGGGAACCTGGGGGAACTTCCGTTGATATAATGGCCCGGCCCGGCTTGGGTATGTATCTCTATCATTGTTCAGAAAACTTGTGTGCTCCACACGTAGCCTACCCCATAAGCGTAAGCAAGAGTTCTAAGGGTATAATGTTAATCCAGTTCTGCACAGTTTGGTCGGACGAGGTTCTGTCGTTGGGCCCAGTATTGGGGATTGTTTTTATTGGTTTCATG
The DNA here is from genome assembly GCA_963921515.1 of Calotriton arnoldi. Lineage (NCBI taxonomy): Eukaryota > Metazoa > Chordata > Amphibia > Caudata > Salamandridae > Calotriton > Calotriton arnoldi. The sequence continues at coordinate 641,848 of CAWUFW010003295.1, forward strand.
GTTGCTGCGTGTTCTGATCGGGGGATCCGGGGACTGGGGTGGTGGGGGGGGGGTGGACCCGAGGGAGCCGTTGGTCTTACAGCTGCAAATGTCGGTTGAGAAATTGTACACTGTCATATCCTGGAATGTTCGGGGGATGGGGTCGGCCCAGAAACGACACAGAATCGTAGCGCAGCTACATCGTCGCAAGGCCCAAATAGTATGTCTCCAAGAGACGCACCTTCTACAATCTGAAACATGTAAACTACAGAGGAGGTGGCGGGGCCAGTTTTACGCTACAGCGTACTCCGCCTTTTCTAGAGGGGCTGCAATATGGATACGGGCGGGAATCCCATTTGCCCATAGCGAGTCCCGAATAGACGACCAAGGCAGGTATGTCCTGATTCGTGGGACCCTAGATGGTAGGCAGGTAGTGTTGGGCTCCATCTATGCTCCGAACGTGGATCAGGAGGCCTATCTCTCCAGGTTAACACAGGCACTCTCGGACTGGGTACAATACCCATGGTTGTTGGGTGGGGACTTTAATGCAGTGTTTGATGTCCACTGGGACCGCTCCCACCCTCCGTTGTCAAACACCAACGCTGTGAATCAGGCTGCCGCACTGACGAGGTGGGCAAGGGGTGGAACCTTGTGGACGTCTGGAGGTCCCAACACACGAATATGCGGGAATATTCTTTCTACTCCCACCCACATAACCTACATACCAGATTAGACCATTTCCTGTGCACCATAGATCTGTCCCCTGCTATACACCAAAGTACGTTCCTAGGAAAAACTATCTCTGACCATAATCCTATAGAATTGTCGCTGCAATGGGGGCGGGTCCCTACGCCTATCCCAACGTGGCGGCTACATCCTATGGCTTTGGAAGATCAGGTGTTCCGTGCTAGATTGGCTGATGCTGTTACTACATATTTTGCTGATAACGAGGGCACAGCTTCCACCAGGTCGGTTGAATGGGAGGCTTTCAAAATCACAATACAGGGGGTGGCTATGGGCAGTTTAGTGGGAGTTAGGAGAGAAGTGACCAGAGACTTGATAGAATTAGGAGGACAGGCTGCAGGCGCTGGAGGTGGCCGCTCAGAGACACGTAACGGGAGTGGAGCAATTGCAGGAGGCAAGGATTAGGTACGCCGAACTATTGGAGCGTCTCCGGACAGTGGACCTCCATGCATACACGCTGCGAACACATGCTGAAGCAGATAGGGCAGGCAGGCTGCTGGCGCGACTGATTGCTCCCCCACTGGCTCCCACTCCCATCTTGGCGGTCTATGATGCTAACGGCGTGTTCCTAACCACCCAGAGCGAAATTAATAGGACTTTCCACGACCACTATACTACTCTGTATAGTGCGCAACCATCGGAGAGACCAGAAGAGACGATGCAATTCCTTGCAAGCGTAGACCTTCCCTCGGTAACGGATGCACCTGCTGCAATGCTGGCGGCACCGATTACCATAGCTGAGATCCGGATTGCAATAAAGGCGCTGGCACGTAATAAGACCCCAGGCTCGGACGGCTTACCTGTAGAATTTTACGCCACATATGTGGATGCCTTGGCCCCGAAGTTATTACAACTGTATGTCACCTCTCTTGAGGAGGGCACACTGCCCTCTACTACTAAGGAAGCAATAGTCACGTCCCTGTTGAAACCAGATAAGGCTCCCACTGAATTGACATCATATCGACCGTTATCAATACTTAATACGGAGTACAAAATCCTGAGTAAAATCTTGGCATCTAGATTACTTCCTCTGTTGCCTAAACTAATCCACACAGATCAGTGTGGTTTTATTCCAAAGCGGAGCACTTCTCTCAATATACGTCGACTACACGCATTGATGCATGCGGTAAAAGAGTCATTGCCGTTGGCTGGATGCCTGTCCTTGGATATACGGCAAGCGTTCGATACGTTAAGCTGGTCCTATATGCTTGCGGTTTTAGTGAAGTTTGGTATACCCCCTGAATATTGCAAGTGGATTCAGTTGCTCTATACTAACCCTACGGCCCGCGCCAAATCGGGAATGATTATATCGCCTGCATATCGTATTTATAGGGGGACACGCCAAGGTTGCCCCCTGTCGCCCCTGTTGTTTGTGTTAGCGTTGGAGCCAATGGCACAGCGACTGCGCGATGTGATGGCCCCATATGGCATACCGTTGCAACCAGTAATGCATTCCGTTTCGCTCTACGCAGACGACATGCTGTTATTTTTTAGGGAACTTGGCATGGACATGCGGGTCATTGCCGCTGTATTCTTGCAGTTTGGGAATATCTCGGGACTGCACCTTAACGCCGCAAAGTCAGTTGCATACTCCTTCACTGACACATATGTGGGGACCCACCTACAATTTGGTCAAGTGCAGTTTAGAGTAGAACCCACAACATTTAAATACCTTGGGATAAGAATATATAGGTCCTCCGCAGACACTATCGATGGAAATGTGGGGCGGACTATAAACTCGCTCCGGTCACAAGTATCCTTCTGGAATACCCTGCCGTTGTCCATGGCGGGCCGGCTAGCAGTGTCCAAAATGGTCATGCTACCTAGACTCTTATATCATTTTGTAAATATTCCTGTGGTCCTGCCGGCCGGGATTTTTAGGTCACTGAATACATTACTCACGTCCTTGTTATGGGGACAAGGGAGACATAGACTAGCACTATCCAAGATGCAGCTGCCGAGCACGGCGGGCGGCATGGGGGCACCTGATTTTAAAACGTACTGCATTGTGGGGCAATTGCAGTGGCTGGCGTACTGGCTGGCGGGGCATAACTTGTTTGAAATAGGTTACACCCCGGTGCACCTACGACGAGGGACGTTACAGGCACTGCTGTGTCCCGGGGCCGTCAGGATGCAAGACCCTCCCTTCCTGTTGTCCATTGCCCTCCACTACTGGAAGCAAGCTCAGAAATCTGCTAAAGCCCTAAATCCTTATGCTCCAAACATCCCCCTTTGTGGTTTGCCTATCCGACGCGGTATGCTATCGGCTGGCCAGATACGGGATTGGACACAGGCGGGCACATCCACAGTTGGAGATCTCTTTTAGACGGTACACTGCTGCCACATGACGAATTTGTCCGCACTAGAGGGGTGCCGGAGACTCTGTTCCTCACGCACGCATCGGTTGTACAATATGTCCGGAAGTATTGGTTAGTGGCACAGACGGAACCCCCTACATTTCAATTGTTGCGGTCACTGCATATCATGGGCCACGGACGCCACTTAGTGCGCTGGCTGTATCGTGGACTGCGAGAGCACCTGCATGTACCACTATTGCCTCTCCGTCAGAAGTGGGAATTGGCACTGGCGAGGGACTTGGAGGACAGGGAATGGGATGCTGCCCTAGAACATCCCCGAAGGGTGTCCCGTAATTTTCGGTTGAAAACAATACAATTACTAATATTACACAGGGCTTATCTTACACCACAGACTATTCACAAGATGTACCCCTTAACCGCTGCACAATGTCCCAGATGTCCCCACCAGCCGGCCGATTTTACACATATGCTATGGTCATGCCCTGCCCTGGGGAGGTTTTGGACCGAAGTTACCCATGGGTTATCTACACTCACGGGACGCACCCGTTGGGATGCCATGGAGGTGTGTCTATTAGGTCTCCTTCCACTCCCGAAGACGGCGAAACTGCTACGTCGCTTTACAGGGTTGGCTCTGATGCTCGCGAAACGACTAATAACACAGCGGTGGAAGTCTCGCCTGACACCACAGGAGGGTAAATGGAGAGAAGAGGTCATTAGATGGGCGGTAGCAGAGGGAGAGGCGTTATATCGTGAGGAATATAGGGGATTAAGGAAAAGACCAATTGCACTAGAATGGGCTCAAGTGTTAGAGCAGTTTAAGGCGGAAACAGAAGACGATGCAGTGGAGGCCCGGGACTCCTCTGTGGACTTACCCACGTCAGACTAGTTCGGGCTTGGGCGGTATCTCAGATGAGATGGGGGGTGGTACCCAAGCCCCCCCCCCTTTTTTACCCCCTCATTCTTCCCTCCCCGACCACTCGGCCACTTCCCTGGGTGCCGGCTGCTCCCTTCCTCCCTCGATCTTGCTTCTCCTCGCCCCCCCCCCTCTCACCCCACATAGGGACACACTAGAGCACTATTATCTTGTTTGACCCTCAAGACCCTGTCCCGGTGAAACAGATTGGAATAAAGCAGCCAAGTTTATGGTTATTAGTTAGTAGGGTGGGCAAGTTGTGGGTGGGAACCAGGGGTGGGTGTTGGGTAAGAAACTGAAGATATGAGATGGTACGAGATCTACTGTTCAGAATGCATTATTGTGGTTTAAGTTGGAGTCAGGAGCTTTTAACTCCAGTGCCAAGTAAATGTATGTATCAATACCTTGTTCCACAGATGCCTGATGACCTATGCATGAAACTTGAAGGGTTAGATATACCCGAAACTATGGCAGTATATTGTCTCATGATATATCTTGGAAAATGCTAATAAAATTGTGTTTAAAAAAAAAAATAGGCGAGGGGAAATGTTCACCAAAGAATTCTTCCCTATGCTGAAACCTCCCTTTGGCATACAGTTCCCCCAATGTGCGTATATTATAGCGATGCAGCATACGCCGGCAGACTCCATCATGAGTTACAGGGATAGTGTGTTGATAGGCTAGCGTTAGTGCGGGGAGTACACCATAGGGGCTTGCAGCCTCTTTGCTATGCTTTTCCATGCTGCATTCGTACACGCTACAGTAGAATCCCTAACTCCAGCCCTCTCCCGGTCGACCCCAAGGAAGCCTGTAAGTGGTATGGGTGCCAGGTACCTCTGATCCACCGCAATATGTGGCATGAAGGGCGGGGGATGATACCAATACAACGCATAGTGTGCCTGTGCGCATAAATAATATAGTTCTGGGTCCAGTGCTTCAAACCCCCCCTAGGTTGTTTCCCCCCCATGCAAGTCGGATCAGCTGGCTTCTCAAGCTTCTGAAGAATTGGTGCCCCAGGAGATAGGGGATATTTATGAATAGGTACAGCAATCGAGGCAGGATTGCCATTTTCATTAACGCTATGCACCCTGCCAAGGACAGAGGCATAGCAATCCATCGGGTAATGGAGTCAGTTATGGAGTCCAGTACCCTGCCGTAGTTTGCTCTCAGTAGTTCCTCCCTATTTCTAGTGATAACTATACCCAGGTATTTAAGATCTGATTCACACCATCTCAGTGGATATTCTGAATTTAGGGGGGGTGCTGGGAGTTAGAGAGAAGATCTGAGATTTTTCCCAATTGATTGTTCTTTCAGAAAGTTCTCCAAACCTAATACATTCCCGAAATATCTCATTAAGACTGTTCTGGGGGTCCTTGACATGTAGCATGATGTTATCCACATAGAGTGACACCAGAGCATGTCTGGATGGGTATCTCAACGCATATTCCTGGTGGTGCTGCCGGAGGATAGCTGCTAATGGTTCCACCGCGAGGGCAAATAGGAGGGAAGAAAGTGGGCAGTCCTGTCTAGTGCCTCGGTTATGTCAAAGATAGGGGGAGTGCGCCCCATTGATAAGTAGTTTTGCTATTGGTCTGTGATATAGTAGCTGCACCCATGCGCTCAAGCGTGGGGGGGGAAACCCATAGTCCGCAATATTGACATCAAGAAATCCCACTCTAGGGAGTCGAAAGTCTTAGTGGCGTCCAGGAAGACTGCCATGTCATTCAGCTCCGGATCTATGTCCTGGATAATCGAGAACAAGGTGCGTAAGTTGTATGAAGTAGCCCTACCCGGGATGAATCCCACCTGATCTGGCTGTACTAACCCTTCCATCAGCAAGCCGAGTCGATTCGCCAGCAATTTGGCTAGTATTTTTACATCGCAATTTATTAATGACAATGGCCTATATGATTTGCTATTGTCAGCAGGCTTTGCTGGCTTTGGAAGGGAGATAATGAGGGCTTCCCAATAGGTATGTGGAAGGGTTCCTAACTGTAATGCCTCTTCATATAGTTTTTTTTAGGAATGGAGCCAGAACTTCGATGTACGCTTTATAAAATTCAGCTGGGAGCCCGTCCAGACCTGAAGCCTTACCTGAGCCCAGCTGCATGATGGCAGCTCTTATTTAATCTTTCTCGAAATCAGCTGGGAGGAATTCCCGTTGTGTGTCACTCAGCCATCCAAGTTCCACTGCCTCCAGATAGGATTTTACGTCTAAAGGGACAGATCTCTGAGTGGTGTACAGCATGGAATAATATGTCCAGTAGGTTTGCAGTATCGCCTCAGTGTCTTTTTAGTTTTCCCTTCCGCATCTCCATGACATAATTGGAAAACCAATTATTTTACGCGTCAATTCAGCCAGCGCTTTCCCCGGCCTTTTCCCATCTCCATATCTCCTGGCTCTGTGATATTTTCCGCAGAAGAGGCTTTCCCTCTCAGCCGTATTTTGATATTCAGTAAGTGTTTCCCTAATTTTTGCACTCACCTTCTCTTCTAATTCTTGGAGATTCTTCTCCAGCTTCCCCAAAGTGCGCCTGATGTCTTTCAGTATACCCCCTGCTTTAGCAATAGATGTGCCCCTTATGGTCACCTTCAGAGCCTCCTAGACCGTCGCCAGGGTATGTACAGAGTCTATATTGTGTTTAAGGAAGTCCTCCAGTTCCTGTCCCAGTTCTACCATGAAGGGAACTCCAGAAACAATTGTATAGGGAGACTGCACACATACCAGGGAGTGATCGGAGTATGTGCACGCTAAATGTTGTGTGCGTGTAATCCAAGTACCGAGAGCCCTGGACACCAACCAAAAATCCATTTGTGACCAGCTGGAATGCACAGTGGAGTGGTAGGTTCCTTCCCTGTGTGTTTGGTGGGTAGTCCGCCATGTGTCAATTAGACAGTATTCTTCCATGATCTGCTGCAATTGGCATTGGGCCCTTGTGTGGTGTTGTGGCTGGGGATGAGAACGATCAAGGGATGGTTGTATAGTAAGGTTGAAATATCCGCCCCAAATAATATGAGAGGAGCCAATGTTTATGATTAGCCCCCACACAATGACAAAGAATGTTTTGTCATCTATGTTGGGCTCATAGCAGTTTACCAGTGTAACTGAATGGGATGCCAGCCTCCCCCAAACCACACTAAACCTTCCTCGCGGGTCATTCAGGGCTCCCTCTGCTATGTAAGCGGTGTGTTTTCGTATAAGGATGGCGGTTCCTCTCCAAATATCTGTGCGATGCCCATCGTGCAGCAAATTTAGGATTAGCTGCCGGGGGTGTGTGCGTTTCCTGCAGCATGGCTATGTGTATATTGTGCCTGTCTAAATAAGCTAGGAGATGTTGTCTCTTGCGTGGGTCGCCCAGCCCCCGGACATTCCACGTTAAAAAATTCAGTCCCATCTGCTTATTGCTATCTACCATGTAATCCTGAATTGCTTGGGAATGTTGGCTTAGTGTTTTCCCTGGGTCTCCTTTTGTTTCTGTCTAGTTGTGACCGTCGACCTGCTGTCTTGTGTGCTCTGTGTATGTTGTGCCATCTACTCACCCCCCTCCCTCCCACCCACAGCGGCTTCCCCGACTTGCAGTGAACTAACCATCCCTCCCCCCATGCCCCCTGAGGGTCCAACCTGCCCCCATAACAAACAAACATCCCAATGTTGCAGAATACCAACACTGCTCTGTATCAACAGATAGCAGGGGTTCTGAGGGATGTAGAGTTAGATCAAAAGAGAAAAGAGACAGGGAAAGGGAAAGGGAAAAAGTGTAAGTGTTTAAGAAGGGAGAAGAAAGGGGGGGGAAAGTGTTTTAAGAGGAACAATATAAGCAATAACTCCATGTCTAATTAGAGGGTATTCCTGCCGGGGGATATCGCCTAGGGGGCGAAGCAGGACCACCCCCCATGTAGCTCAGCAAGCGGGGGTGTCCAGGACTTCAGTGTGGTGCACCTGAAGTGTCCTTTCCTGTTGGTGGTGCTATCTCCGTGATTATGCACGCCCAGGCATTTTCTTCCTGCATGTAACTGTGGAAATTCAGCATATAGCAGGCATCCATTTAATTGTTCTTGGGCAATTCCCTTCATGTCTTGGTGAAATTGCGCCTTTTGTTTCAGAGACAGAGTTGTGTCTGGTCTGGGCATTACATAGTCATTTCTGTTTTACCATATGTTCTTATTACTCCACTCCGTTATCGGTGACACAGCTCTGCTTCCAGGTGGTGAGCCTCCTGCCCATCGAGGACTTCTGGGCAGTTTTTTAATGAATTCCATCAGTTGCTGTGGGGATGTGTAAAAATGTTGCTTTCCCTGGTGTGTGATCTGTAGCCACGCCGGGTACAGCATAGCGTATGTGATGTTGGCCTGCTGCAATTTTTTCTTGGCCGGTAGGAACTTCATTCTGGCTTCTTGGACCACCATCGTGAAGTCCAGAAACAGGGCGATATTGTGTCCTTCGAACATCAGTGACTGTTGTTCCCTTGCTCTGCGTAAAGCTGTGTCGCGGTCTCGGTAGTTTAGGAGCTTTGTTCCCAAAGCTAGTAAGCCAGCATACGTTCCACATATTCCTCCATCTTACCGGGTTGGCTGATTCGGGTACTCCCAGGATGCGTTTATTGTTCCTCCTGGACCGATCGTCCAAATCTTTGTTTTTGGCTGCTATTACCTTCAGAAGGCGATCCATTTTCTTCACTTGCTCACTTCTGCGGGAGGTGGAGTCTTCAAGCTCCGAGATTCTGTGTTCTGGCTCTCCTATCCTACCATCTTGTTTTTCCAATTTTTGGGTTATGAAGTCCATGCATGGGCACATGGTGTCCATTTTCTGCATTTCCTTCCACTTCTGGCTGCTGGCTAGGATCGGTCCCCACCGCAGCCTCGAATGCCCAATCATGACTGTATCCCCTTGTGGATTTTCGGGGTTCGAAGGGCAGTTTTGATTGCCCGACGTCTGGTTTACCCATCTTTTTGGGCCTTAGCGTGTCTCCGCTCTTTCTCTGCGTCTCCCCCGAAGTCTGGGTTCAGGAATATGCTCTTGGTGGCAGGGCGCACAGGACCTTCTTGTTGTTCTCCCTTTCTAGTTGAGCTGTCCCCTCTTTCCCAAGTGCGCTGTTCCCAGCTGCTGCAATCGATGATGGCCTCCCCCTTACATCGTGTTTAGACCCCTGGTATCTTATCTGAATCCTGGGGTATGCCAAATTTCACAAACCGAGTGGGGGGAGCGAGTCCCGCTGCTTCAGGGTTCGTGGTCTGTCTATTATGCGGGCCTGTGGTTCACCTTCCCCTCCCTCATTGTGCGAGAGCCTCTCGCTGCAGATGCCAGTGCTGCAGATCTTGTGTCGTATTTGACACTGGTCTACTGAGAAGGCGTAAAATGGTGGATTCGTCTGCTTCTCCAGAGGCCCAGAATCACTCGATAAGGGCCATGGGTGCGCGCCACCCGGCGCCACCACCAAATCCTCTGCCTTCAGAGATGCAGATCGGCCGGGGGTGCCACAGCTAACCACCCGAAGTTCGCAATTGCCAGGGGGGGCCCTCTGCTGCTGCTCAAGGTTCCTGACGGCTTCGCCGCTGTTCTTCCCGTCACCCCCGGCCCCCGTACCTCTCCCACAGTGCGGTGTCGGCTTCACTCTGATGGGTCTCCGGCGCTGGCTACTATTGCGGAGTCGTGACAGTGTCCTCGGCTCCTACTGTCACCTCAAGAGGGAGATCGCCACGTCTCCGCACTCGTTCCTCAGCCGGGGTCCGGCCTACTCACGCAGAGGGCTGGGGCAACGTTCTGCTCCTCCTCTGCGGGCCTCACTGCTCAGTCTCCTCGATCACGGTTATCCCACCTGTGATAGCGGGGTCTGACGGCTCTCCACACACCCCCCCCCCACTATCTTCTCTGGCTCGCATGTATTTTCAACACTCGATAAGCGCTTCAGGTGCAGGATTTTGATGTGCGGCCATCTTGCTAGCCTGCCCTCTACTGCCCCCATCTATATACTTATTGGTATGTACAAAAGTGTCTTGTTTGGCCATGAGGCTTCTTTTTGTTGTTCCTGTCACACTTGAACTTTTAAGTATATGTCTGAATCACATTTTCAGAGCACTGGGTACGCTTTTTCACTTATTTACTTGCCACTATATATATAAAGGTTCACATAGTAAATCTCGTCACGGTTTCTCAGTACCAACCAACAAGTCTCTTCAATATGGCGTACCAGTTCATATATGCCTCTTCTAAAATGTTTGTGCACCTTAACTGTTTCCTCAACATTTATTGTATCTAAACATAATATAGTTTAGTCATCCCTGGAACTACTGTTCCCTCTTTGCTCTGATAAGTTGTCATTATCAAAAAGTAAGAAGTGAGGGCCAGGCACGTGGATTAGACCAGGCCACTAGTTCCATAGGAAAAACTGAGACAAGATGACTAATGCACTGGGCGGTGGCCAGCTGTGCATGCAGCAGGAGGTAAGACACTGAGCTCCCAGCTCAGTCCGCCTAATGCCTCTACTCACCTAGTTATTCACAAGGCAACAACTGCTCACCGGTCCCCCGACCACCCCAGGAGTTGAGGTGGAGCAACACCGGGCAACTCACCATAGAGGTGGACTTTGGACAGGGACGAATTGCTCATCTGACTGGAGCCGCTGCATCCAAAATGGCGGCAGGACACCAGTGACGCCCAAGAGGAATTACCAGGCACAGGCCTCCGGCTCAGGAGAACACAACAGAGGTCCCAGAGGGGCGAGCAGTTGCCTGGATGCAGCCGGAGTGGCCCACTGGGGTAGCTCTGAAACCTAGCTCCGGAGTGACTCAGGATCACAAACTGGGTAGCAGAGGCGTGACTGCAGCAATCTGGTGAGAGCAACACAGGCAATTGAGGTGGGCCCCACCAGCTTACATCGGATGATGTCAGGGGTCTCTTCCACCAAAAAGGAACAACATGGGTGGCACCCGAAGGTCGTTGAGACCATGCATGAGCTGGGATATCACCCAGGATGACCGGGATGTGTAGAACTGGAGACCAACATCACAGCTAGGCCCTGTCTGGAGGTCACATGCTAAGAGAAGTTTGACTTTGGAACTGGTGTGGCTGAGATGGTCTTTGGTGGCTTGTGATCCAGCGCCAATCAGGGATCGATAATCAATATTAACGAAATCACTGGCCCATACTCATACACCCAACAAACTAATCCCTGTTGCGCTGTTCAAGTTTGAATGTTAAATCAGTTATTCATATATACAGGATCATATTCAACACTCTAAATACATAACTGAATCCTGTATGTCAACTCTCTTTCCTCTTGGTCGATGGACCTAAAGTTGAGAAGTTGATGGTAATAATTAGCACTAACTATCTATCTATATTACTAAATAAAACTACAACTCAGTGTAAGGTTAACAGTGTTTATCGCAAAATAATGTGAAGGTAAAATACTCATCATGTACAGGTTTACAAAGGCAAACATAGATTTAATCACAGAGGGAGAACATTAATCAGAGCAAACAGTGTCAAACTCATATCAACTGAACAATTATGCAAATGAGGGAGTGGATAGATGAAGAGACAAAAGATTCAGAAAACATATATACATTTGCAAATGATTATGCAAAGTACGGATCATTTAGCTATACTAACCCAAATATTTCAGTGGAAAAATCTACCCCCTGGCCATGGGAATAGATGGGGGTTCCCCGAGAAGGATCAGGGAACAAAGAGTAGAACAGGAACAGGAAATAGACAGGCCTCAATCTGGATGCAGCAAACCGACGGACAGCGACGATCTCCCTCTCTCTAGCTTCTCCAAAGACGTGCGCCCAACCACCCCCCAGGCACCCCAGTTATACCCTAAAACCTACATGTCCAACCCATCATTGTAGCAACATATCAGAAACTCAGTCTCTCATTGGTCAGTTTAGGGGGTACTCTATCATACTACCATAGTCACGTCCATGTTTTCAAGGCATTCTTTGTTTTACAGTTTTCTCATTACATCAACCATGTCTTATGAATTCACATTTCCTCCAAGAAATAACATGTTGCAAGTCTCTACACTTTCATTGTTTGCCTCGATAGTTTTTTGTGGAATGAGTTTGTACATTCGCACTTGATCCCACGGCCATCCTTCCGTTACTTGGCAGTCATACAATAATCCTTGAAGGTTATCAGCCGTTGCCTTCTCCATTCTCTCTCAGAGCTCGATTTTCAGCATATTTATTCATTTTCATTTCTTGTTAACCCTCGAATGACATGCAAAAATGTAGGCCCATGCATTTTCATGAAATAAAATTCTCACTGTTCACCACCCACCTTTGCACTATTCCCCGTGGTAATTCTAGCAAGAGCATTAATGTGCGAAAAGCGGCATTATAATTATTATTTTATTTTTATTTTTTAAGCAGAACGCAAATGCGGCCTAGTTTTCCTGCATTAGTCCACGCATTAGTGCACGGATGCGTAAAAGCGTTTTCCCCGTGTTTTCGCACATTATTTTCACAGCACACTGTTAGTAAATGTTACTGAGGACTTGATCCGTGCAGGTTTATTTTCTCCAAACCCAGCTCCATCAATTCCCCCCTTTGATGGCATTTTTGAGCCATCACAAAATAACCGTCATACTAATTACCACCTTTATTTTTATCTAAAGGTCTGTATTTCTCTCCCGTTTTGCCATTTTCTCATCTAGATCTTTCATCATTTCATAATAGTTTCCTCTCATATCTTCTAGTTCTATATCTTCTCTTTTTCTTTTTCTTGCTTTACGTTTATTGTCTGACTCTGTCATCTTCTTCCTTCCACATCTACACTTGCAACATTTATATGCCATTATAATTGACATCGTCACTACAGCTATTAAAAAAATTGGTATTATTATTTTCCCTAACAAGCTACTCCCAAATGTAGAAAACCATTTACCTACAGAGGAAAAACCCTTACCAAGTTTCTCCCAAACACCATCAACCTCCAGTTGGGTCAAATCTTCATGTAATTTCGTAATATTCTTAATATACCCCTCAAGACTTTTACTTTTATCAGGGATACAAGTACAGCAGTGTTGTATATTTAACATGCCACAGACTCCGCCCTCTTTTGCCAATAAAATATCAAGGGCAAGTCGATTTTGCAAAACCATTGATCTGATTGCAACCATTTCAGTATCAATCATCAGGAACCCACTAGCAGTATCTGTTGATAAACGATCAACCACTGTGGACAATTTTCGAATTTTATGTGAATTTAGAACGACTCCAACTCAGGGTATCAGTGCACCAAAAATATCACCAACTATTTCTGAAAAACTTGCTCTCTTTTTTGCGTGTTAGTCCATGTTTTATTTAATTGATTTTATTATTTCTATCTACATGATATACTTTGGGGAATATAATTCCAAAATAACAGCTACCATACCAATGTGCTGGCAACCTATAGTAAGCATTCTTACCGCACACATAATAAACTCCTGGAAAAACAGGATCAGTTCCACCTTTCAATCCCCACCCACCAGTTATTAGAAAAGTATGTTCACATTCACTAGTACCAATGAAATAATTATTATAGTCAGTTTTTAGTCTAAGCAAGCAAAGTTTCCCTTTATGATACCAATCCAGAGACATTGCAGCGTAAGTCTCACCCTTTTTATAATTTCCCTCTCTGAAAGCCCATGGTGGTATATGTGACTTCTGTTCAGCAGCTTTTCTTTGAAAATCCTGTCTCCTTTTCTTCAGCCCTCAAACTACAGGTAAGATTATGTCTATGAGCATATACTATATCTAATGTCTGAGTAATATGAAAAAATTCTCCCATGTATCCTGCATTTCTATTGCTGTACACCTTATTCATATCCTTTCTAATTGGAATTTCTGAAAACACTAAATCTAGGTTTGAATAATAATATTGTAACTTCCCCGTCACACAAAACAAGCTTGTTAATACACTACACGACACACCATATGTTAAAGGAAGGTGATGGTAGGTCACCCCCTCTGAGACAGACGAAGGTAATTGCATGCACACGTAATAATCTCTCACATCCATTGTCTCAACATACTCATGTAACAATTTTGTAAAAACATTTAACGAGAAATCATTAATCGATTTATCATGATGATAAATACTTTCATCTATCTCTTCTATATTAATATTAGTTGTTTCCTTAGTAACTGAAGTCACTCTCTCACTTATCATATTAATAGTATTATTTTTGTTATTAGTCACCGTTAGAACAGGTACAATGACAGTCAAAATTAGCCACATTATCATTAGTAGTAAGACACTACATAAGCAAGCTTTAATACATCTACTTTTTAAACTAGGTTTTTGATGTCCAGTCACTGTATCTTCTGTCATTTTTGTATACTATAAAAATAATGAAAAACGTAAATTTCTAACAACTCTCTAAAGATTTTGACAAACTCGTCCAAAAACCATCGGAGAAATAGTGTATCTCACACTTCAAAGCTTTTTTCTTTACCCTTTTTTTTTTTTTTTTTTTGAGTCTTTTTTAAACTGTCTGGATCTTTCGATTTGTTATTGACTGAAGTTGTTGCACCTTAACTTTCACAGTTCTTTTAAGGCGGTTTCAATTTGCTTTCATCAACTTGCTCAATACCAGTACCATCTCTTTCTTCCAATATTACATATGTCCATTCTGGAGCTGAGTATTTCTTGCTCGGAAGTCTTATTCTCTTTGTTCTTCGTACTAGATCTTCCTCTGATTCTTCTTGTTCAGTTTGACTTGAAACTTCATTTATTTGCTCTGGCTTTCTTTTCTCAAGAGTGTATTTCAGTCTCTTCACTCCATTTGGCCAATTGTCACCCTTTTTCGCTCTCTTTGATTGAACTGCTTCTTCACCTTCTTTTTCTAGTTCACAAGTTCTTTTATTTAGCCCTTTTCTTTGACGTACATGCTCCTTATTTTCAGTACCTTCCTTTTCTTTTTGCTCAACAGCAGTCTTATGAGACCCAGTAGCTGGTGCCCACTCTACTTGACTTGTGCTTGGTTGTTCATCACCCTCAGACTTGTCAGAATCTGTCACTCTAGATTCTTTGGTTTCACAACCTTCATCTTCTGGTTTCTTATTTCCATCGACCAGTTGCTGCTCACCTTCTTTTTCAAGTGGACTTGGGACTCTTCTTGTATGACTTGCGTATATCCAGTTAGGCAAGCCACCACACTTCACTGCTGTCGTTGTCACCAAAATAATCTGGAATGGTCCATGCCACTTGGGTTCTAACCACGACTTCCTCACGTGTTTCTTGACAAGAACCCACTCTCCTGCACTCAGATCATGTGCTTAATCCGGCTGTGTTGTGGTTGCAATTTCTCCAACCTGATGAGACACAGAACGCACCAGATCAGCCAATCCTTTGCAATAATCAAGCACTAGAACATCAGAACTATTCATCAGTTTGTTTGCTGGTACAATTGCTTGTCTCATTGCTCTTCCCATTAGGACTTCATGAGGACTCAATCCAGTCTTTTTATCTGGAATGCTTCTAAGACTCATCAATACCAGGGGTAAAGCGTCAGGTCATTTCAGTGTTGTAGATGCACATACTTTTCCCAGTCTAGATTTTATAGTGCCATTGATTTGCTCGACCACTCCAGATGCTTCTGGTCGATAGGCACAATGCAGCTTTTGCTCAATTTATAATGCTGCACAGATCATCCGAATTATCTCATTATTAAAGTGAGATCCCCTATCTGTTTCTAAAGTGACTGGAAAACCAACTCTTGGTATTAATTCTCTCAACAGCAATTTTGCAACGGTAAGGCTATCATTCCTTCTTGTTGGATAGGCTTCCACCCAACGAGAAAATAAACAAACGACAACTAACACATATTTTAGTCCGTTACATGGGGGAAGCTCAATAAAATCAAGTTGGAGCCTCGTAAATGGTCCTGCTGCCTTTCCAATTCGTCCCCAACTAACAACTGTCTTTCTGCCTGGATTTTGCTGCTGACATGTAACACACCTCTGGCATAGACTCTCTGCAATGACCCTGAATTTAGGGTTGTACCATGACTGCTTTAATGGCCTGATTATTGCATCCCTTCCAACATGTGCAATTCCATGGTACACCCTTGCCATTTGAGAAAGTAAACAATCTGGCATAACTGGCCTTTCATCTGTGTACACCCCGACCTAATCCTCTGCTCTTTTCCTGCAGCCTGATTTTATCCAAAGTTCTTTCTCCTCGTCCCCTGACTCTTCCTGCAACTGCCTGATTTCATCCCAAGTTTCCAAAGAAGAAAACATCAAGTGACAATTAGCATCTTTCTTTTCCACCCCTCTGTTGATTGCAATTGAATTTTGTGCACAGAAACGCGCTACTTGATCGGCGTATCTGTTACCGTTCGTCACATAATCATTTCCTGACTTATGTGCAGAACATTTGACCACCGCAATCTTCTTGGGCAATTTCAAAGCATCCAATAAATCTTTCACATTTTTACTATTTCTGATCGGAGAACCTGAAGAAGTCAGAAATCCCCTTTGCATCCATAGCTGTCCGAAATCGTGAACCCCCCCAAACCATATTGACTGTCAGTAAATATGGTTACTCTCAAATTTTTGCCAATTTTACATGCTCTAGTCAGAGCTATGAGTTCAGCAATTTGTGCAGAGTTTACCCCTTTCAGACAGGATGCTTCTAGAACTGCAGCCACTGTGCATACTGCATAAGCAGAACTCAATACACCTTTTTCATTTCTCAGACATGATCCATCCACAAACATCACTCTATCTGACTCCTCTAGCAGTGTATCCTTAATGTCTGGTCTTGGTTTCGTGCATAATTCTGTCACATCTAGACAATCATGACCTACTTCATCTTTCACTTCTTCACAAAATGGACTAGGTAACAATGTTGCCGGATTTATTGTCGTGCATCTCATCACAGTCACATTCTCAGCACCCAAAATTACCCTTTCATATCTAGTCAGCCGACTATAGGTCATGTGCTGTGTTCGAGTTCTTGTTAATAGAATCTCAACTGAGTGTGGCACATATACTTTTACTGGATGTCCCATCACGATTGCTTCACTCTGTTCCAGACTCACACAAGTAGCAGCTACTGCTTTTAAACAACCTGGTAACGTTGCTGCCACTGAATCCAAAGTAGCAGAAAAATATGCTACTGGACATCGTGCTATTCCATGTCTTTGAGTCAAAACTGAAAGTGCACACCCATCTCTCTCACAGCAGTACAATGCAAAATCCTCTGTATAATCTGGCATTCCTAGTACAGGTGCTCGACAAAAACTGTCTCGTAACTCAATAAATGCTTTCATGCTTTCATCGTCCAACTCAATTGGATCAGTCACATATTTGTGTGTCAGCCTCTGCAAAGGTTTTGCAATCAGTGAAAAACCACTGATTCACTGTCTGCAATATCCAACCATTCCCAAAAACATTCGAACTTCCTTCTGAGTCTTAGGAGGGCTCATTTGCTGAATCACACTGATTTTTTTTGTTTACATTTCTTTATTAATTTTTCATTTTTCATGCATTACAGCAATTACAACCCAAAGAAACTGCAGATTGTTCTCTCTTATGCACGGTTTTAAATCGTAAGCTAACCACTTACGTTACTCTCAATGCTTCAGGGCTCGACGCTAATCAGGGTACAATGCAGTGTTACAACCTAAGTATTGCTTCTGCGCGTCTATCTCTAGGCTGTGCATCATTTGCTGTTAATAACATGCTAACTCGTAGGGGGAAAAAACATGGGAAGGGGCAATGGAAGGGGGATGGGGGAGCGTCTCACTATGTTAGTTTATGTAGTGTGAGTGGTGCTATTACTGCTATATGTAATGTTTAGATCCTGCCACCTCGTGTGTCATCGTCATTTCGGTATGTGATGCCCTATTATCAGTATCTGTTGCCTCAGGAACATGTCAGGGGTTGCCACACGCGCACTACTCGTATTCTGTGTCTAGATTCCCACCCACAATGTTCACTATTGGGACCCAACCTCCCTCTCCTGCGTCTCTCCCGCTATCTGAGGCGAGCCCTGCGCCTCCGATTGCTCCTGCCACGTGCCCCGGAGGTCCATAAGTATTGTATCCCATGCTGCAGCCAGGGGTGTCTTGCGAATGCCTATGGCGTCTTCCCTTCGAAGTGCCACACTTACCGCCTGTGCCCAGCAGACCATTGAGTGATACCATGCCTGCACCGACGGAGGTTCGGGGGATTTCCAGCGCTTGGTAATCAGACGCTTTGCCACTATAAGTCCCAGGTCTATAAAGCGGGTAGTCACTTTGTGCTTTTTCTGTCTCCGGTATAGTCCCAATAAACACGCCTCCCAGTTCCAGTCCAGTGTGCGGTCAGTACAGCGCGCCAGTTGTAGTGTGATGAACTCCCAA
This sequence comes from Calotriton arnoldi, assembly GCA_963921515.1. Lineage (NCBI taxonomy): Eukaryota > Metazoa > Chordata > Amphibia > Caudata > Salamandridae > Calotriton > Calotriton arnoldi. Next base: position 660,144 of record CAWUFW010003295.1, read on the forward strand.
TAGGTAGTAAGTTTGCTGCATGCCCATAACATGTGTATCAGATCACTACCCACTGATGCGCAGCGAGGACACTGCGCATCTGTTCGATTGAAGATTCTATTGATATAAGCCGGTGTCATGTACGCCCATTGTATTATGTAATATTGTATCAACCTGAACCTGGTGTTTCGTGGAATAGTTATTGGACTTCCTAGTATTGTTGCCCATTCCCGATCTGTGCTCTGTCTCTGTAGATCTCCAACCCAGTGTTCCCTGAGCTTTACCAGCGGGACTGCTGCATGTATCCGCAGCGACCCGGCTAACCACCGAACGAGATGCCGGCCCGGCCCCATGATATGTAAATATTGAAGTGTTAGGTGCATTTTCGGTTCTTCCGCCATGTCACCCCAGAGCAATCGCAATGACCTGATGAGTGCTGCGTGGAGCAAAAATTGGCCTTGCGGCAAGCCATAGTTGTCCACTAGCGTATCGAATGTTAGTAGCTACCCATCTTGATACAGGTCTCCCACCGTCTGCAACCCCACCTCCTCCCACATTCGCAGCTCCCCCGCTGTAATCACTCGCCGTTGCCCTGGTGTGCCTAGCAGTGGGAGAGAGGGTGCATATGCGGTGACCCCTCTAGTGAGCCGCAGGACGCGCTGAAAACATGCATATGCCACTTTCACTAGCTGCTGAGTGGGGCCCCGCCCTTTCCTTCCCGGATGAAAAAGAGATACTATCTGCCCCTGGGTGTAACCCGTCTGTAGTGTGGCAGTGTCAGCAAGCTGCCTCTCACCAATCCAGCGAGCCACCCACTGTAGTTGTGATGCCAGGTAATAGTGTTCCATGTTCGGAACTGCCACCCCGCCACCATCCACAGGCAAGTACATCTTTGCCAGCGCTACTCGGTTTCGGCTGCCATGCCAAATGAATTGCCTCATGTCCGTCTCAAACGAGCGGAACACCGAGGGCTTGATATAGACTGGCAGGTTTGCAAAGTGGTACAGCAGTCGTGGGAGCGCCACCATTTTCAACAGTGCCACCCTACCCATCATGGCAAGAGGCAGTGTTCGCCAAAACACCATCTGCGTCCGGAGTGCCGTCACAGTTCTGGTGTAGTTACCCTCAAATAGGTCCAGGGGCTCCCTGTATATCCTAATCCCAAGGTATAGAAATGCAGTTTGCTGCCATCATACCGGTGTGCCATTGACTACCAGTGCAGGATCCGATGTGGTATCATTGAAGGGATAAAGGCAGGATTTGCCCCAGTTAACATGTAACCCAGACAGAGCAGCGAAATCCGAAAGGGCCTTTGCTATTGCCTCGCATGGCTGTCGGAGATCCCTCAGATATATCAAAAGGTCATCAGCATAGAGAGACACCGCGTGCACCCCGTCTCCCAGTGGTATACCCCAGTCCGCCATTGTGCTGCGCAGTGCGATCGCCAGCGGTTCGATGGCCAATGCGAACAGTAGTGGGGAAAGGGAGCAGCCCTGCCGCGTGCCTCGCTCAATGGAGATGGACTTGGAAACATACGGGCCTGTCTTGACTCTAGCCATAGGCCGCGTGTACAGTAGCTTAACGTGGCTGATATAGTCATCTCCTAGTTCGTATTTGGCTAGGGTGGCAAATAAGAAGTCCCACTCCAGCGTGTCAAAAGCTTTCTCCAAGTCTAACACCAAGCACCCCGCGTGCGGCCAGTGCTCTCTGGAGTAGTGGGCGACTCTGAAAAATCGTCGCAAGTTAAGAGACGTGCTACGCGCCGGCACAAACCCGTTTTGGTCCTCATGTACTAATCGCGGAACACCTGTGCTAGTCTGTTTGCCAGGACTTTGGCAAGTATTTTATAGTCCGAGTTAAGTAGTGCCAGTGGGCGGTAAGAGCCCAAGAGTTCTGTATCTCTATCTGGCTTGGGTAGCGAGACGAGCAAAGAGTCGCGTAACGAGTGGGGTAATGTGGCTGTCTCTTGCGCGTTGTTATATAGCGCCAACAACTTCGGGGCTAACGTGCCTTGGTATGCCTTATAGAATTCAGCAGGCAGTCCATCGGGCCCTGGCGTCCTACCCGTGGCCAATGACCGGATCGCCAACTGTATTTCTAGCAGCGTTAGTGGTTCATTCAGCTCAGCTCTATGGGAGTCGTCTACCTGTGGCATGGGCAGTTGGGACAAATACTCCTCCAGCGCCTCCGGGTTTGTCTCCACCACTGACCTATATACGCTGACATAGTGTGCTGTAAACTCGTTGTGTATTTCGCATTGCCGTGTCAACAGTTGACCCGCTGCGGACCGCAGGCTCAGCGTCTGATTCTGCGCTCGATCTTGTTGTATGAGTCGTGCCAACAGCCTACCCGCCCTGTCAGCGGAGGCATGCGTATGGGCCGAGTGCGCTGCATAGTTTAGGCACCGCAATCTTTCCATCACCTCAGCATGTCTATGCCTTTGGTCATCAAGCGCTTGCTGTGTGGTGATGCCCTCTGCTACATCTGTTTCGAGGCTGATAAGGGTATCCTCTATGTGTGTGGCCTCCCGGTCTAACTGTCGGCGGATGCCCCAGGTTACGCTTAGGCAGTGTCCCCTAATTACCGCCTTGTAAGCATCCCAGAGTACCCCTTGGTCAGTTACCGTGCCTTTGTGTATGTCAAAGTAGTCGCCTATGGCCAACCCTACCGAGTCACGAAAGGGGGGGCCCTCCAACGCCACTGCCTGTAGTCGCCACATTTTGGTTACTGGCATCGGATCAGTCCCACCCAGCTGCATCATGTGGGGGTTGTGGTCAGAATGTGTCCGCCCCAGGTAGTCTGCATGTACACAATCCGCTACTAGCGTCATGCTTCCTATAAATCGGTCCAGTCGCACATGCAGGTCATGGGGATGGGAGTAGTAGGAGTAGAGGCGGGTGCGGGGGTGTAATGCCCTCCATATGTCCGTAAGTCCCCACCCTCGGATCCACTCAGTTAAGCCTTTAGCGTTTGTTGCTGCAGTTGTCTGCTGCAATGGTGGGAAGGACCTGTCCAGACTTGCGTCTAATACCGCGTTATAGTCTTCCCCCAACAGCCAGGGAACATCACACCATTGGGACAGTTTCGCTGATAATGTATGCCAAAATGGGGCTTGGTCAGTGTTTGGGGCATATATTGAACCTAACACTATTGGCCTGCCATTAAGCCTGCCCTTTGTCAGCGCATATCGGCCGTGTATATCTATTTCCATTGTCTCTGAAACATAATGCGTGCCTGGCCGGACCCAAACCAACGCCCCGTGCATATGAGGAATATCCTGTGGCAAATATCTGTCCCCTCCACTTGCGCTGCAGTCGGCTTATCTCAGGTTGTGATATGTGCATTTCCTGTAAGAACGCGATGTGTGCCGCATGTCTTGTTAAGTATGCATAAGTATTATAGCGACGCGCCGGTGTGTGCATACACCTGATGTTCCAGGTGATTACAGTCGTCGGCAGCATCTTTTATCTGTACGGTAAAGACACATTTCCCTGCGGCCTGTTACTCCGCTTGGGGGGCATCAGCACTCACACGTGGGCTAGGCGCATTCCCCACTGTTTGGTTAGTGAGACGCTATATAGGGGAAAAGACGCTTCGTGGAATAACTGGGACAGAGCAGAGGAACAACAGGTATCTGCCCAAACCTTAAACTGTGCCTCTCGGCAACTATCGGCCTTGCACGCCGTGCTGCTTGGTGTATGGAGGAGGGGTAGCCCTGATTGTATGCGCGATAAGCTAACTGAAGCTTTGGCCCTATGTCTATAGTATGTTATGGTCCCTGCTCTACTTCTTCCATTTAGTGTTACTGCATCTCTAATCTCAAGGCGGGAGGGTAAACAGTAGAGTTACCTCTATGTAATGCATAAGTCAGAGTCCCAAATCTCCACCCCGCAATACTATTCTACCTTCTTTGCGAGACCTGTCTCCCCTATCCGCCGCACATTATATATGCTAGCTCCCCAAATGTGCTTTTACATAACGTCATCCGCTGTTTGGGGTGTCACATCAGGCATTGGCTGCGAGTCTTCTAGTTGCCATCCCGTCGACATGCTGCCCGCACTCAAGGAATGTTCTGACGAGTTGTCTGTGTCCTTCCGCTCCGGGCTTCGTCTTATTGTTGCTGCTGTTTGCAGTGCAGCACGGTGTTCCTGAATGCGCTGCTCCAAGTCAGGGGCCGCCGCTAGTTGCTGTGGGTGCTTCTTGGTGCGTTTGGGAGGTCTCTGCCAGCTCCGACGGCCGTTGCGTTGCGAGTTTACAGCTACATTTCGTTTTCCCTGGACAGCCTGTGACCTTCTGCTTCTAACCAGTCCCACGCCTCTTCCGCAGTAGCGAAAAAGTGAGTGCCTTCTTCCTTTACCACTCGCAGCCGGGAAGAGAAGTGAATATTTGATGTCTAACTCCCGCAGTTTCTGCTTGACTGACAGGAATGCGCTCCTCTGTTGCTGCACTCCTAGGGAGTAATCCGGGAAAAACATCACCTTAGAGTTATCCACTCTGACTTCTTCCAGCTTACGCAACTCCTGCAGGGTACAGCAGCTCGAACCCAATCACGCCTGCCCTCTCCTCGCGTCGTGGCCCAGTGGCCCCAGACCGCCGATTCTGCGATGTGCCTACAGTTCGCGTTGTGGATCGTTGTCTTTGTGCCAGTTCCAGTCCCGTGTCAGGCCCCTCTCTGACCACGTTGGCTGCCCAGGTTCCCACAGGCCGCCGGCTCCTTGTCTGTTTCTGCTCTATCTCTGTAACTATTCCTGTGGGTCTCTGCCGCCTCGTGTCCGCCCCCGATGAGGGCAATGCACGCTGCCCACCTACAGCTCCAGCCAAATGTGTAGTACTGCTGGACTTCTTTCCTCGCCGGTCGCGAACCTGAATTGATACTGTCAGTCGCTAGTGGACCCTCAATCTTCCGCTGTATTAGCCGCCTTATTCTTCCCTCCAACTGTGGCCAACTTGCACTTGCCCTTTCTCGCTTCCTGCTACCGCCACTGGGCGTATGCACAATTCAGCCCCCGGTCTCCAGTAATGCACAGTCCTTACGCCGGAGGTCCTGCACCTCACCCTGCCGCTCCCTGTGACCACTCCCGGTCGCCAGAGGCCTCCAGTTCAGGCCCTCTCGTGATCGATCATGCAGAAGGGCAGTATGGAGCTCTCGCCGACCCTCCGCGCCCACTCTACGGTCAGTGTTCTGGTTCTTGGCTGTTTAGGCGGCGCGGCCCTCACTTCCTCACTGTTAAAAGCCGCCGGGTGGCGCCGCTCACAGCCAGTCTCTGCCAGCTATACCATGACTTAATGCGGGTGTGCTCCTCTGCTGCTGGCCCGTTGCGACGAGGCGGCCCTACGCTCCCTCTCCTTCGTCGCCGCAAAATGGCGGTTTCAGCCCCTCTCACACCCTTTCAAGTTCGTATGTGGTGCGCCGTTCCACTAGCCGGCACCACTCTCCCTCGTTGCCACTGTTCGTGCCTCAGTCAAGTGTTAGCGGGACGTCCCCCTCCCCGGGTCTCTAGCTGTTGCGTGAGCCGGATTGCCCTTCTCCGGCTGGGCCTCAGCGTTGTCTGCACAGTCTTGCTGGCACGCGGCCTCCCATGCTGGGTCTAGGCTCGAACCAGCCCCTGTCCCCAGACTGGTAGCGCGCTCACCTGTTACGCTGTATGCCGCCACACCTCAGGGTCTGCCACATGCGTTGAATCCCAGTGTCAGGTCTCCGCGGGGCCGCTACCTCATCACCAGGCCCGCACAGCGCTTCTCTCCTGGGCCTCCGGTGCTCCGTTTTCGCCTCTCCGTCCGTCGCCTTCCCAGCGATGAGGCCTCTCGGCAGCACGCCTGTGGCTTCTCGCCAGTGTCCTCCTCGTTCCGCTTCCGCTGTGGTTACCTCTTTATGGCAGGTCCCTGGTCACCGGTGTCTGCGTTACTTCGCCAGCCACCTCCCAGTACGCAGTATGGCCGCCAATCGCTGCCCGATCGGACGGCGCATGGGCCCGCGCACCGGCACACAGCCCGTTTCGGTGCCCCAGTCTATCACCGCTATGTGCAGTGCGGTGTCCGCTGCCTGTTCCGCCTTCGCTGCATTCCCAGTGGCGCCCGGGACCATCAGGTATCGGCGGATAACCAGGCCTCGGCGCGGAGCTGCCTTAGATCGCACCCGCCATCTTGGCTGGTCAGCCACGCCCCCCCCCCCTTGCTGAATCACACTGATTTGGTCTGGTGTTACTTTTCTGATTCCTTTCTCTATTTTATGTCCCACATATTGGACCTCCTGTTTACAAAATTGTAATTTTGCTGGTGACACTTTGTGTCCACCTACTGCCAAATGGATCAGTAAGGCAATTGTATCAGTCATCCATGCCTCTCGTGTTTTTGGTGCCACCAGTAGGTCATCAATGTACTGAACCAAAATCGATTTTCATCATCAAAGTTTCCAAACACTTTTTCAAAATCTGATTAAAAATCGATGGACTCTCTGTGTACCCTTGAGGAACTCTGCACCATGCCAAAACACGGTCTCCGAACCGGAAAGCAAACAAATACTGGCTATCCGGATGTAAAGGAATCGAGAAAAATGCTTGACACAGATCAATTACTGTGTACCATTCTGCGTCACAGGGGATTTGATAAAGGATCACTGCTGGATTTGGCACTATTGGACAACAGGGTACCACTATTTTATTTATTTTACGTAAATCTTGCACTATTCTATACTTTCCACTTGACTTTTTAATTCCCATAATAGGCGAATTACATGGACTGCTTAGTATTTCTCTCAAAATGCCCTGCTCAATCATTTGGTCAATCACAGGAATAACTCCTGCTATTATCTTGGGACTCATTTTGCACTGAGGTGTGTTTGGGAAAGTTGCACTTGATTTCACCATGACCTGAATAGGATCCACACCTTTCATCAGACCAATTTCTTTTCCTGTAAAATCCCATACATCAGATCTTACTGTATTTTTCAACTCTGCAGGCAAATCTTCTTCAGTGAGAAGTGAAAATAACTCATCCACTTCTGTCCCTTGCTTTGCTAACATCATTTTAAACGCAACATCCTCATCTGGTGTTTGGAAAGCAATACCATCCGGTGTACAATAGATGGTGCAATTCATCTTGCAAAGCAAATCTCTTCCTAAAAGATTCACCTGGCACGTATCACATACCACGAACCGATGCATGTCTCTGAATCTTCCGATATGAATCTCTATTGGCCTTGTTATTGGGGTTTTGATATGCTTATTTGAGACTCCTACAACTTGGATAGTTTCTCCCAAGAGGGGTAGGTTTGGAATTTCTGCTGCTCTAACAGTAGAACGGGTAGCACCAGTGTCCACGAGGAATGTAATATCATTACCTTCCACTTTTCCATCAACAAATGGACCTGACTGATCTACCTCTAGAGATGCGCCAAGTACGCACTCTTCCTCCCCCCTCAGGCACCGTCATTGAGATGAGTCTGAATCACTCTCATTGCACTGCAACAAGTATTGCGAAACCATTTGTACATTTTTATTCTTACCAACTTGTTCACCTGCGTGAAATCCAGTGTTCGCACTGTACCTCTGCACTTTAGCATTCACATTATTTGGCACAGGAGCTTGTGGTACCTGTAACTGTGGAGTAACTACCTGCTGCTGTTGTTGCTGTTGTTGATTCACAACCAACTCATTCTGCATCTGTGAATTAAAATTTAGATTTATCCCATTATTCTTCAGAACAGATCTACACTTGTTCTTCCAATGTCCAAACTTTCCGCACGCATGACAAGGAAATTTCCTTTTCAATTCATCTTTATTCATTTTACCTCTACCTCTACCACCACTCGATACTTGACCATTCTGATTCTGACCTCTCATTTGATAGTCTGTTTGGGAACCACTTTTTCCGTCTTGCTGTTCTGCTACTTTCACTTGTGCCCACATAATTTTCTCTTTTAGCTTCTTGTGTCTTGACTCAATATCATCACTGCAATATTTTGCATACCTCAGTATCTCATCGACCGTTTTACTCTGCCAACAAATCAAATGTTGCTGAATCAAGTTGCTAATTTCTGGTTTAAGTCCGAACACAAAACGATACACAAAATGTCCCATATCTTTATCTCCAATATTCTCAAACCCACTGTACTGTTTGAACACCTGTAACAACCTTTCATAGTAAGCATGTACTGACTCTTTTGGTTCTTGGTTTGTTCTGTCAATTTTAACCCAATCTATTTCTTTTGGAGAAATCTCCCCTTTCAGGTAAGTGACTACCTGATTGTATTTCTTCATCACCTCATCTGAAGGTGCATCTGTTTTCGGATCTCTAGGATATTCTTCTTTAGGCCAATCAACAGCAATCTTACACTCAGTCCATAAATCAGCTGGGACCACAATTTCAAACAATCCATCTAAATCTTTGAACAAAACCTTTGAAACTTTTACAAACCTCTCTACTTGTTTGTACCACTCGACTGCTTTTCCCCTCAATCTAGGAAAGTCATTAGTAAAGGATAATATATCCGGTCTTGTCCAAGGAACGTGAACATATCCACCACCTGGAACTTCTCTCATTGGACACACCATTTCAACTTGTCCTGACTCTCTTAATGGAAATAAAGACGCATTTTTGTTGGCATTCATTTCTTCTTTCTTTTTCACCCATCTACCTTTCCATCGTTCTACATCTCCCCACTTCTTCAAGATATTCATCAATTCTTTTATTTGCAACCTTTTGCCAGACGCATTCAAACTCTCCAAATCCTTTTCAGTAAAATCCAGTCTATACGTTTTCTGTAACACCTTGGACTTCTCTATGTCTACTCCATATTCATTAGCAGCCTCTGTCAATTTCTCATGAAGATTCCTTGTTTGCCATGTAATAGTTTTACACAAGAATAATAACTCTTCGTCTCGGTAAGTACTCAATCGGTCTGGACTTATTGTACCAATAACCATTTCTTCCAAATCCACTCTCAATTTACTCACATCTATACTCTGTGGTTGAGGGTTTTGCTTTTCCATTCCCCTTATCCAATCATCTAACTCATCTGGTGATGGTCCCATCGAACTTCCTGACACTGGAGTGACATTCTGCACTATTCTTCTCGGATCCATTTGCGCACTTCTCTTAGGGGTTTCATTTATCACCTCACAAACTGGTAGATCAATTAATGAAGTACTTGTTTCAGCTTGTCCAGCCTGATCAACTATCGTTAACACCTTATTCCTGTCACTATTCATTGGGACTGTCAACGCATGTACTCTTGATATATTCTGTTTTTCTCCATACAATGGAACTACAGGACTAATCGTTACTGGCACTGTTAATGCTTCCGCATTCAGATTCAATTGATTAATTTTCTGAGTTAACTCCTCTCTCACCTTATTCAACATGTCCATTTCACTCTCTTGAATTATTCTAGTAACTACCGGGATTTGTGAAACCTGCGGAACTAGTGGGGTTCCCATTAATGGTGCATTTGGGACTGTTTCACTTGAATTTTCCTGATAAGGTGGAGGTCTTTTAGTCAAAAGGTCATCTAACAACTCATCATCAGAATCACTCGGGTCAAAGTTCAATCCCGATGTCTCTACATTTTTCTTTTTCTCTTTACATTTGCCTCCAGTCGAATCCTCAGCCACTAAAACTGGGTACAAACCATCTACTTTTACAGCTCTCCTCCATCTTTTCATTTGATCATCCCATCTTGCCTCAGCAAACCTCAATATCATATTCCTATATCTATTTCCATTCCTGAATTTCTCTCGTTTATATGCCTCATGTTCCCATTCTTCAAGCGCTTCATACTGAGTAGGTCTAGGATTTGGTTCTAGTGAGTTCATTCGTTCTCTCAAATTCTCCAAAACCCTTACATTAAATGTACCATGTTTCGGGAAACTAAAACACCATCATCTTCCATGTATCTCTCCCAATTCTCTAACCAAGTACATGTATGATAACCACGTTCCAACATCATGAAAGAAGCAGCTGTTCTTGCTCCAGTAACTATTGGTTTGTCCTTTTCAAAGAAACCCTTTATTCTATTAATCATCTTCATTTTTTCCCGACTCTTTACGCTAAATATAATTCAGTAAACAAACAAATAATTTCTTCGTACTTCAGCTTATTCTATTGGCTAGCACTCGTCCAATACTAGCCCGACTCACACCAACAGGCCAATCTGAGCACACTACGTAGTCAACTCTTCAACCAATACCAGCGTAACTTACAGCAATCAACCAATTACAGCTCTCTGAGCGCTCGCCGTCTGACCAATGCCAGCGCGGCTTTTCGTGACGTCAGTATTACTCCAACTACTGACCCTCCCTTTACAAAATGTTTTTCTATTCTTTTCTCAACTAAACTTGTTAGAAAACAAACATTAAAACAATGCGACCTTGTCTGTTCCACTAAATAAAGAGGGATACTAGCCAAAGTTTTGGAACAGGACTTTCACATGGAAAGAGGTCTTAGTACTCCTTTGGGGATGTAAGGCCAGAGTTTCGGAAGTGGACCCTTTACTATTTCAAGCAAAATCTACTCTCAAACGCAGTGGCGGCTGCTCCATTAGGGCGTAGGAGCGCCACCCCACTGCTTTCTCGCAGTGTGAGAAGCAGAAAATAAAATGGTATTTTAAATGCCATTTTATTTTCTGCTTCTTGCGCTGGGAGAAAGCAGAAGGCAGGGGTATGCCTGGTTGGGGGCGGGCGGGTGGGCAGGTCGGGAGGAGTGGCTTGCACCACTCTGAGTGCCCTGACTGCTTAGTCGGCCCTGGGGCTGATCAAAGCAGTCATGCGCACTATACATTTTCTCTATGTAGGCTGCATGCAGCCTACATAGAGAAAATTGTCAGGCACGGTCGGCCGCAGCGCCTACAACGTCCGGATTAAAGAACTGCGGCCAGAGACTACAATTCCCATGAGGACTTTGGTCGCAGTTCATGGGTATTTCAGCACATTGCGCACGTCGGCCGGCGTGCGCAATTCTCATTCCTTGTTCCCGTTGTGTTGGATCGGTTGGTTGGGTCACATTCTGGAAGGGGTGCCCGCACAACCGAGTTCGGATTCCAGAGTATCCTGTGGATTTTCGGGGTGTACGGCAGGGGTCTGCATGCACTCTCAGCTAGACGGAGCGTCTAGGCCGTTCACAGGAGTATCGTCGTCTTCAAGAAGAAAGACACAGGTATTTCGGCGTCAGAGCTAGTGCGGGGGTTACACAGGGCTGCATCCCATCTAGCCGAGAAGAGCTGCTTCTCACTTAAGCACATTTGACTCCTGTTCTACTGAGTCATAGGGCAAGAGGTATTGCTGCAAACGGAAAGGAACCGGTATTGGTTCCAAACTGGTGTTATTGTTCTTTACTTTGCTACAGCGAAGTGGCTCAACTTCGTTGTGGGGATTCATTTGCCTCATTGTGGATTAGAGTTCAAACGGAACGTGAAGACGTGCAAGGAGCACGAACTTGAATCTTGGTCTAAGTGTTGCTTCAGTGTACTATTGACATTGCATAAGAGATATCCCGTGGGAGCTCACCTTGGCACTTACGGAGTTACTATTCTTTTGCTTTCATTTCCCGAACTCTCAAGTCCTTTCTTTAAAAGCTCATAAAGTGGTATGTATGAGGTGTGAGGTGTTTCTGTTGGTAGATTATTTTGGCACATTTTCTGAAGCCTTCCGGAAGGTTAATATTCTTTTTGTTCTTGTCTTGTTAGGTATATGCAGGGAGTTCTACATAGATGGTTTAACCCAGGGATATTTCCTTTTTGAGAACAAGTGCTATATGTTCAAGGTATTTATGAATTCTTAGTGAGATATATATTGAGAGTAGACTTGTAGTTGTTCTTTAATTATATTGTGTCTTTGTTTCTCCACAGGTTCTATTCCCTGCAGTACCTTTCCTATCCCCTTTCCCTCACTTGACCACTTCACTATTCCATGTATTTTATACCAAAGGAGTTGGGGAGGTCAGGAGGTGGAATCTTTGAGCATCGTTCCAGTCCTGAGGAGCTGTGTGGTACGGGCCGTGACAGAATTACGCACCCACGAGGTTTAGCTCCTCCCGACTGGAACGCGGTGTCAGGGATGGCCACCTTAGATGACGTTATGCAGGCTTTGTTATTGGTACAGCAGGAATTAGCAACATCAAAGGCTGAAACAGCCGCTCTTAGGGAAAGAGTCAACAGACAAACACGCAACCCTTTTGATGTAACCCCTTCCATGTCTCAAATACAGGTACACATTCCACCACCCATTCCGTTGGCTACCCCAGAGAGATTTTCAGGCGATCCTCACAAGATTCAGGTGTTTTTGACGCAGATAATGCTGCATTTCTCTTGCAAACCATCCTCGTTCCCTAACAACCATTCAAGAGTGGCTTTTGCCATCTCTTATCTGATAGGGGATGCAGCGAATTGGGCAGTACCTCTAGTGAAAAACGATGACCGATACTGTCTGATTGGAATGCTTTTCGTAGAGAGCTAGAAAGAGTATTCGACAGAAGAGCTACCACTTTCAGTGCTGACAAAGAACTGTTGGAATTAAGACAGGGAAAGAGAGACCTGGCAACTTATTTAACTACTTTCAACCGTTTGGTAGCTGAGATGGCATGGCCTGAAGAAAAGAGAATGTCATTGTATTATCAGGGGTTGCGAGATGAGATGAAAGACGTACTCGCTCAGATTGATCCACAACCCACCAACTGCACTGACTTAATGAATCTTACCCTTAGGTTAGATCATAGATTATCAGAAAGAGGGGGAGATAAAAGGAAGGGCGAGCGATTCAATTCAAGATATGATCGAGGGTTCTGGAAACCTTTGGTGGACCAGGAATCAGCTGATGGAAGTGGGGGCTCTTAGATCCCCTCTCTCTAGGGAAGAAAGAGAGGCCCGCAGGGTTAATGGGCAATGTATGTACTGTGGTAAGAAAGGGCACTTCGTACGTGACTGTCCTACAAAGCCTAAAACCTCTAACACCTTTAGCTCCGGTAAAAAGGTAGCGATCACAGTGCTACAGGGTAGTCTGGACTCCCTAGGGGATATACCTGTGGTTTTGGCGGTGCCAGACTCAGAGGGAAAAGAATGGAAAGTACCTTCTTTATCAGTATCTGAGGGTAAAGATACAGAGTCCCATATTGTACTTCAGATGGAGTTACAGGTCCTAGACTCCTCTCACCAGGTGATGGTAATGATTGACTCTGGGGCCACAGGTAACTTTATAGATCAGGGTTTAGTGCACAAACTAGCACTGACCCGAGTGCTTAGAGAGGTTCCGGAGAGAGTATTGGCCGTAGATGGCAAACCCTTAAAGTCTGGGCCGGTTACAGAACAGACGGAATTAATAGAACTATCGGTACCGGCTGGTACACATAGGCATGTTGAGTCCCTCTCGTTGAATATCATCATAGCTCCTCAATACGAGATCATTTTGGGTATTCCTTGGTTGTGGCATCACAACCCCACGATCGATTGGAAAAATAAAACTGTACACTTTCTATCGGAAGAGTGCAAGAAGTGCTGTTTAAGAAGCTGCCCCTCACAGGCATGTGCCTTGACCCATCCGTTCTGTATAGCCACAGCAGCAGAAAAAGAAGTGGTGCTGCCTTCTGTATATACGCAATATCAGGACGTGTTCAGTGAGTCACAGGCTGAAGAACTCCCACCTCACAGAATGTACGACTGTCAGATCGACCTCATAGCAGGGGCCACTATACCGTCTTGTAGGGTGTATGCGTTGTCTGTATCCGAAACCAAGCACCTTCGAGAATACCTAGACCACTACCTTGACATTGGGTTTATATGCCCATCTCGTTCTCCTGCAGCCTCTCCACTCTTCTTTATCTCAAAAGCGAATGGAGACCTGAGAACATGCATAGATTACCGCATGTTAAATAAAAACACTGTTTGGAACAGGTATCCGCTCCCCCTAGTTTCAGTTCTTTTGGATCAAGTTAAAGAAGCCACCGTGTACACCAAACTGGACTTAAGAGGTGCTTATCATTTGGTTAGGATTAGAGAGGGGGATGAATGGAAGACTGCTTTTAAAACCCGTTATGGGCTGTATGAGTATACTGTCATGCCGTTTGGGTTATGTAACGCCCCAGCGGCCTTTCAGTATTTTCTGAACAATGTGCTGAAGGAGTATGTGGACTCTTTTGTGGTTGTCTACATAGACTACATCTTGGTCTATTCAGAAAACGACAAGGTACACGAGCATCATGTCCTGTTGGTGTTACAAAAATTAAGAGACCATCACTTATTCTGTAAACTGAGTAAGTGTGACTTCCACGTGTGTGAGGTAGAATTTCTGGGAGTGATGTTATGCCCGTCTGGGCTCTGCATGACCGAAAGAAAGGTGAAAACTGTACTGGAATGGCCAGTCCTCAAAGACGTACATGATGTGCAAAGTTTCTTGGGCTTCGCTAATTACTACCGTAGGTTCATTCTGCATTTCTCACATGTGGTAGCCCCGATCACAAGACTCTTGAGAAAAAGGGAGCCTTTCCTGTGGACCAGCGATGCAATGGAAGCGTTTGTTCTTCTAAAAAAGGCATTCACTACAGCCCCTGTTCTGAGGCACCCACAAACAGAACTCCCCTTTATAGTTGAAGTAGGTGCTTCTGATGTCGCTGTAGGGGTGGTTCTCTCGCAAAGAGACCAACAGACGGGACAACTACATCCGGTGGCATATATGTCCAAAAAACGAAATGCTACGGAATTGAACTACACTATCGCAGAAAAGGAACTGCTAGCTATAAAAAAGGCCTTTCAAGAATGGAGGCAATACTTATGGGGGTCGCAAAACCAAGTAACAGTATATACAGATCACAGAAACCGCCAATATATGAAAACGGCTAGGCAGCTGTCACAGCGCCAGATGAGGTGGATGCTTTTCTTTGCGGAGTATGACTTCATCATTACCTTCCGGCCAGGAAGCGAAAACCGAAAGGCAGACACATTGTCCAGGCAAGGCACTGACAGCAGTAAAAGGTAGGTACATAACGATGCTATTATTCCGTCTACAAAGGTATTGTGTGCTGTAACGGCTGACGACTTCTTGGAAGAAGTTAAAAGATCACACCCATCAGAAACATGGGATCAGTGGGTTGGAACACAGGAGCTCAGAAGCCTCAAACAAGGGTTGCCCTTCCATGACAGCAAACTGTATCTTCCTTCCGTCACAATTCAACGTAAGGCTTTCGAGTGGTGCCACAGTTCTGTCTTGGCTGGCCATCAGGAGGTAACAAAAACCAATCAATTATTACAACGATCTTTTTGGTGGAATACACTAACCAGGGATGTAAAAACATGGGTGTCTGATTGTGAGGTTTGTGCCAGATCCAAGGGAGAGCCAAAGAAAGTAGAAGGAAAGCTAATACCTATGCCTCCCCACAAGCAACCATGGCAAAACATCAGCATGGATTTTGTCACGGGCCTACCTAACAAACAAGGCGACACGGCCATCTTGGTAGTGGTGGTTAGCCTTACCAAAATGGGGCACTTTATTCCATGTACTAACTTACCCACAGCAGGCCAGACCGCACAGTTGCTGCTTGAAAATGTGGTGCGTCTACATGGTTTGCCGGAAGTCATAGTGTCAGACCGTGGACCCCCAGTTTATCGCTCGTTTCTGGAGAATGTGGTGTAAGGCTTTACAGGTTACTCCTGCACTGTCTATTAGCTTCCATCCACAAACAGATGGCCAGACAGAACGGCTGAATCAGACTCTAAAGACGTACCTGCGTTGCTATGCCAAGGAAGCTGAGGAATCCTGGGTTTCTTTACTATGGTTGGCAGAAGTGGCCTATAATAACGCTTGGCATTCTTCCATAGGAGTATCACCTTTTTACGCTAATCATGGGTGCAATGCTAGGATACTTCCAATAACCCTGCCTAGTGATCTCGAGGAGCAACCAACTGTGAAAAAGCGCATTCAGGAGATCCACAACATTCATAAGAAGGTTCAAGTACACCTGATCCGTGCTAAGCTGCAATACAAGAAGTGGGCCGATAAGCACTGTAGAGATGGACCCCATTACCAACCAGGAGATAAGGTGTGGCTGTCCACGAAAAACATTCGTTTTCGAGTGCGCAGCATCTTCCACCACAGGTTCATCGGTCCTTATACTGTGTTAAAACAAATCAATTCTGTTGCATACAAGCTCCTGTTACCCGTCAACCTTCGTATTCATCCAGTATTTCACTGCAGCCTATTGAAGCCAGCGACGGGGGTGCGGAGGAGAGCAGCTCCCCCTGTGTTGCGGGATGGGCATTTGGAGTATGAGGTGCGGCGCATTTTGGATTCCAAGTACAGGGGTGGCCAGTTGTGGTATTTGGTCTCATGGAAGGGTTACACTGCTGAAGACGATTCATGGGAGCCTGTGATACACATTCATGCCCCAGGGGCGATCCGGGCTTTCATGCGTCTCATCCTGCCAAGCCTGGAGCTAAGAGGCGCTTGGGAGGGGGACATACTGTCAGGCACGGTTGGCCGCAGCGCCTACCACGTCCGGATTAAAGAACCGCGGCCAGAGACTACAATTCCCATGCGGCCTTCGGTCGAGGCTCATGGGTATTTCAGGACGTTGCGCACGTCGGCCGGCGTGCGTAATTCTCATTCCATGTTCCCGTTGTGTTGGATCGGTTGGTTGGGTCGCATTCTGGTAGGGGTGCCGCACAACCAAGTTCGGATTCCAGAGTATTCTGTGGATTTTCGGGGTGTACGGCAGGGCTCTGCATGCACTCTCGGCTAGACGGGGCGTCTAGGCCATTCACAGGAGTATCGTCGTCTTCAAGAAGAAAGACACAGGTATTTCGGTGTCAGAGCTAGTGCGGGGGTTACACAGGGCTGCATCTCGTCTAGCAGAGGAGCGCTGCTTCTCACTTAAGCACATTTGACTCCTGTTCTACTGAGTCATAGGGCAAGAGGTATTGCTGCAAACGGAAAGGAACCGGAATTGGTTCCAAACTGGTGTTATTGTTCTTTACTTTGCTACAGCGAAGTGGCTCAACTTCGTTGTAGGGATTCATTTGCCTCATTGTGGATTAGAGTTCAAAGTGAACGTGAAGACGTGCAAGGAGCAGGAACTTGAATCTTGGTCTAAGTGTTGCTACAGTGTACTATTGACATTGCATAAGAGATATCCAGTGGGAGCTTACCTTGGCACTTACGGGGTTACTATTCTTTTGCTTTAATTTCCCGAACTCTCAAGTCCTTTCTTTATAAGCTCATAAAGTGGTATGTACGAGGTGTTTCTGTTGGTAGATTATTTTGGCACATTTTCTGAAGCCTTCCGGAAGGTTAATATTCTTTTTGTTCTTGTCTTGTTAGGTATATGCAGGGAGTTCTACATAGATGGTTTAACCCAGGGATATTTCCTTTTTGAGAACAAGTGCTATATGTTCAAGGAATTTATGAATTCTTAGTGAGATATATATTGAGAGTAGACTTGTAGTTGTTCTTTAATTATATCGTGTCTTTGTTTCTCCACAGGTTCTATTCCCTGCAGTACATTTCCTATCCCCTATCCCTCGCTTGACCACTTCACTATTCCGTGTATTTTATACCAACGGAGTTGGGGAGGTCAGGAGGTGGAATCTTTGAGCATCGTTCCAGTCCTGAGGAGCTGTGTGGTACGGGCCGTGACAAAAATGGCCTCTCTACAGGTGCCCGGCTGGGCGCTGTCCGGGACTCCCCACCAATCACAACGCTGCCATTGCAGCATTGTGATTGGCTTACAGGAGAGGAGGGAGCATGCCTGTTCCTGTTCAGGAGCAGCAGAGGCGGCGCAGGACCCGGTCAGGTAAGTTTTCATTATATTTTTATTTTAACGTCCCCCCCCGCGCGAACCCCACCCCTTCCCCCGGGAGTATTGCGAGCCGCGACTGCATACCATTGGTGAGCATTGATTGCATCAGCTTCAGATGTTGGCTACTCAACGTCATTTCCCTCTTCGGATCATGACTGTGCTTCCTCGCGGGCCATTGCTCAAGCATTTCAGGTCTAAAACTAAACAACAGGTACCCCCCTGAGAGCTGATGTTAGACAAGATTTAAAGATTTGGGGCAGTATTCTGGAAGGCTCAATAGTTCTGACATGGCCGGCTCACCGGTGTGCAACAAGGAGACGGGTCTCCTCACGATGCAGCTGGCAGGGTACTAGGTACAGTTTAGATAGACATTAAAAAGGCCAAAACTGCAATTACACATCAGGTGAAAAGGCACCCGAAAGGGTCTTGGTCGACAGCAGGACGAGAAACAAATTTCAAGAGATTTTATCGTCAGCCCAGGCCTTGACCTTCGGCTTAACCTTGTTTAATCATGGAATCTGGGCCTGCGCTGCAAGGCCTGCCGGGTTCTGTGGGTTTGTAAACTCAACCTGCTGACTGGCTGCGAGCACTCAGGTAGATACCTGCAGGTACGCATAAAAAACTGTAAACATGCTTACATGCTGTATATATGCTAATTATTCAAAACACTCTTCGTTGGCGGCAGGAGCGTGGGCCTTTGATGGTGCCCTTCTGTCCGTTGCGCGCGATGCTTCTCCCGGTACCGCCGATGAAAAGGACACGGCTCAGACTGAGCACTATTTGTTGATTTAACTGACAAATATTTACAGAGAGGAAGCTTCAGACGATTCGCATGTCTCCGTTTTTTGTAATAGCACAAAAGAACAGTGAGGGTCCGGTCCAGTCTGTGGCTGTGGGAGTGTACAGGACTTTAGAAGAGCTCTCTTTCTTCGGTTCAGAAATTTCCTTCCATAAAAGTTTTTTGCTGGCTATGAAGTAGGCTCAAGAGTTTTATTGGTGCCATGATTATTATTTCAGGAGATTGCAAAACTGCTTTATTGTAGGGAGAATGCGCGGCCATTGATGGCCTATCTCTCTAAAGAAGGGCACTAAAATGTTATTTTGTCTCTGATCAAAATAACCACATTTACGGTGCAAACCTATAATAAATTTGAAGGGAGAATAATGTTTATGCAGCAAAGGGTTTCCCATTCTTAAGCTGAGGCAAAGGGGACTGAATTTTCAATTTAATTAAAACGTTTTGAGTGCAACTTCCATCCCCTGGGGTGAACTTTAAGGAACTGTACAATAAAACACAAACTACCAACATGTGGCACCACACGACAAAAAAAAGAAAGAAGGCAGCTACACGACTCTACAGACAAGAGCCAATAAAAATGGCCGTAAAAGAAAAAAACAATAATTGCCACTTGAGGAAGGCAGAGAGAGAATCAGAGTTTAACACAAGATAAACAATGTAAAACAAGTAGTCACAGGGAACGCAGTAAAACAGGACCATTAAGTATGCTCCTATTATGATAGGCCTCCAAATTGTGCGTCCTCTCGGGCACAAAGCGCACACCCGGCAAGTACCGATTTTGCAGGGTTCAGTCATTAATGGAAGTTTGTGCCTGATTCAGTATCAGTCTACAAATCACTCAGTCAAAACATTTTGTTCAGCTGATAGCAATAAAAAGATAAAACATCAGCAAGAACACAGATATATGCAAACATATAAGCAATATAAAATCACAAAAGATAAAAATATTAAAATTCATAATACGATCTTATAACACTGAGAATCTGACTATATTGTAATGATCGAGTCAAAGCTCAGATTAGACGAGACTATACAAACTAATCACAACAAAGACAGAGGCTCTGACATGAGACACAATCAAAAATTCAGATTTCTCAGGCATTATTAGGTTTCTCCTTTCTTCTGATTCTAAGAGCTTGTTGAACATAACTTAAAACAGCTAAACAACTGTGCTTTGAATCTAAAAGCTGTAATCGTTGCAAGTTTACGATACATAATCTAACGCCAGATGTGCGCAGCAATGGATGTAAAAATTGCAATACATAAAATGTACAAGCGATTGCTTAGAGATGTTATTGCAATGGCAAAATGGTAGGGTAATGGAACCAAGTGCCCCGCTGGGGATAAACTACCAAAAAGTGTAAGGTGCTTAGTCTAAAACTGGTTAAGTAAAATCTATGTTCAGGGTTCAAAATCCAAAGTAAATATGGTTCTATTCCTTCGGTGGGTTTTATTTCTAAATAGCAGGAGATAAACATTTGTAAAGTCTGGCCCGATTTCTATGTTGGAAAAATAGATTTCAGTGCAACGCAAAAATATGTAGCGTGATACTGTACTTCTGAAGGATATCAAGCTCTGCCTCCAGTACTGGCTGAGATTTAAGACAATTAAGTGAGTTTCTGAATAATAGTTGCCTTTGTAGCACAATCTTCACTAGCTGCTTATTGATACTGTTTGCGTGCTCATTGTCAGGGCAAACATTAGCGCTCAGAAGGCACTGAAGCACATCAGACAAGATAGTGCTGCGAACTGCACTGATTTAAGAGCAGGGTTGGATGTCAGTGAATGGTGGGGTGGGGCACTGAAGGTCCCGGGTAGTACTGACGTGTTGAACGGTACACTGATGGAGGAGCAGGGTGCTGTAGTGGTGAGCAGCGAGGGCGGGCCCCGAGGGAGTAGACAAGTCCGCAAGATGGCCGCAGGCTATTACAGTGAAATCCGAATTTACCATCTCCAGGGCTGGAAGGGACGGTAACTCCAAGCAAGTCTGTTCAAGGGTTTGGTGGTTAGCTCATAAAAATTGCCAATTTCTTAAATGATAAATAATTCAATCGTATTGCTTTATTAACCTTCCTGCATCCTCAAATTTGCTTGAAAACGCACCATTTATCCACTCTTTTTTCAAAATTTTCTTGTGGGGAGAACCCCCACGAACCCCCCGTAGGTTGTTCTGGCTCGCTCGCTATGCTCGCTCGAAGCAGTGCAGTACGGCAATAATTTTACGCCTCACCACTTTCAAATGTCACCAGCCACCACTGCTCAAACGAATAATCCCTAAATATAATACCAACAGCCTGTCACCGTTCAGTATTATGATAACAGACAAAGTACTTCTGCAGTGTGACACCTTATCCACACTATTCTTCTGCCTCTTCAGGCTAAAACATTATCCCGGGATCTCAGGTAACTCCGTACCCGAACTTCTAGACAACATAGAACAAAACACTAACCTTTCATGTTAAGTGACAAAAATCAACAATCGATAATTATTACCAAACTAATCAATAATTAACCGTCCTCTGCTACCAGAAAAGGATCCAGCACCAATCAGGGATCGATAATCAATATTAACGCAATCACTGGCCCATACTCATACACCCAACAAACTAATCCCTGTTGCGCTGTTCAAGTTTGAATGTTAAATCAGTTATTCATATATACAAGATCATATTCAACACTCTAAATACATAACTGAACCTGTATGTCAACTTTCTTTCCTCTTGGTCGATGGACCTAAAGTTGAGAAGTTGATGGTAATAATTAGCACTAACTATCTATCTATGTTACTAAATAAAACTACATCTCAGTGTAAGGTTAACAGTGTTTATCGCAAAATAATGTGAAGGTAAAATACTCATCATGTACAGGTTTACAAAGGCAAACATAGATTTAATCACAGAGAGAGAACATTAATCAGAGCAAACAGTGTCAAACTCATATCAACTGAACAATTATGCAAATGAGGGAGTGGATAGATGAAGAGACAAAAGATTCAGAAAACAAATATACATTTACAAATGATTATGCAAAGTACGGATCATTTAGCTATACTAACCCAAATATTTCAGTGGAAAAATCTACCCCCTGGCCATGGGAATAGATGGGGGTTCCCCGAGAAGGTTCAGGGAACAAAGAGTAGGACAGGTACAGGAAATACACAGGCCTCAATCTGGATACAGCAAACCGACGGACAACGACGATCTCCCTCTCTCTAGCTTCTCCAAAGATGCGCGCCCAACCACCCCCCAAGCACCCCAGTTATACCCTAAAACCTACATGCCCAACCCATCATTGAAGCAACATTTCAGAATCTCAGTCTCTCATTGGTCAGTTTAGGAGGTGTTCTATCATACCACCATAGTCACGTCCATGTTTTCACAGCAATCTTTGTTTTACAGTTTTCTCATTACATCAACCATGTCTTATGAATTCACATTTCCTCCAAGAAATAACATGTTGCAAGTCTCTACACTTTCATTGTTCGCCTCGATAGTTTTCTGCGGAATGAGTTTGTACATTCGCACTTGATCCCACGGCCATCCTTCCGTTACTTGGCAGTTACAATAATCCTTGAAGGTTATCAGCCGTTGCCTTCTCCATTCTCTCTCAGAGCTCGATTTTCAGCATATTTATTCATTTTCATTTCTTGTTAACCCTCGAATGACATGCAAAGATGTAGGCCCATGCGTGCATCACTACGATGAACAAAACACAAACATTATTATTTTCATGAAATAAAATTCTCACTGTTCACCACCCACCTTTGCACTATTCCCGTGGTAATTCTAGCAAGAGCATTAATGTGCGAAAAGCGGCATTATTATTATTATTTTCTTTTTCTTTTTTAAGCAGTACGCAAATGCGGCCTAGTTTTCCTGCATTAGTCCACGCATTAGTGCACACATGCGTAAAAGCGTTTTCCCCGTGTTTTCGTGTTTTTGCACGTTATTTTCACAGCACACTGTTAGTAAATGTTACTGAGGACTTCATCCGAGCAGGTTTATTTTCTCCAAACCCTGCTCCATCACTTGCAAGCACAGGGGGCCTGATACAAATAGAGTTACTGGGCCCAATATAATCAGTGGGGCCCCTGGACAATGACCATAGCAGCGATCACAGTCAAAAACCAGGGCTCTGATAATTCTCAGGGGAAGGTCGTCCATCACTATCCCCTTGCGTCGTGCCCTCGCACTACTACTGGAGGGCCTGATGACAACCTCCATGGGTAGATCTCAACAGCCCCTGGGGATCCAACAGCCCAGAGGGGACGTGCCCGGAGCACAGCACCGGATAGAGCCAAAGAGGCTACATTAGGGTCTGAGGAGCTTCATGAGCTCCTCCGACTACATCAAAACAAAGTTGTAGTCTGCTATCATGGCCTCAAAGGAAGCCCTTGAAATCAAGATTGACTCAGTGGCTATGGAGTTGGAGATTCTTAGAGACGACCCTCAAAAGCTCGCAGACAGGTGCAAGACACTGAAACAACCCTTGCCACGCTAGGACCCGAATGCAAGACGGCACAACTACAACTTCAAATGCTTTCTGATAGGGTCACAGTCTTGGGACACTGAATGGAAGATGCAGAGGGGAGAAATCATCGGAACAATAGACGTGTGGTAGGTCTACTGGAGGGGATGGAGGGCAACGCCATATTGGGCATTGGACATTTCTCCAGGAGGCTAGAAGGGTGAGAGGCCGGTTTTGTTACTGGGGGCCGTTTTTGTGGCAGTGCAACAGTTTTGAAAGCACCCGCTACAGAGTTCTTTGTATATCCAGTAGTTTTCAGGCAACAATAAGTGTCAAGATAACTCTAGTGATTCATTTACTGGCTGGAGAGAGATCAGAGTTTTGTCTCATCTAAGGTAGCACAGAGGGTTAATATGCTTGCTGCAAATGACGAGTAACATGCAGGTCACAGAACAGTATTTTACATGCATAGCTTAATGGGTTATTGCTTTTGTCACAGAGACTCTTTTGTTACTGTGCCGTTCATAAGTTACAATCATAATCTAGCACAGTGAGCTATAAAGTGTCATCAAAGAGCTGTATGCAAACTACATGGTACAAGTTAGAAAGTTATGTTTTATTCTGGGATTTTCATTATCGTAATGTTGCTAAAAGGGTTTGTGTGGGTAGAAAGAAATTGTTATTAGTGAACCTCTTAATAAAACCAATTTTAAAAAAAACACTGTGTTACGTTCTGAGTCCTGAGTTTGTGCTTCTCCAGACCAAGCACTCTTAAAAATTCCTACCAGTATGCATGACATGAAACCTACACCTTCTAGTCCCTTTTGTCTTATGCAACATTTTCTACACACTGATTTACACATATGATTCATTGTCTCTGTGTTTGTGTGTGATGTAAAGTGCTCCGACACCCTACACTGGTAGGAGAGGCATTATAAAAAAATTGAAATACACATGAGGGAGGGGCTATTGAGAGATGAGGGACACTGTTAGAAAGTGATAGGGACTCATTGAAAGGCCCCAACAAAGACTGTCCTACCTAGTGCCCTGTAAGGTCATCATTTACAAGCTAATACAATTGTATACATAATGGAATATGTGTTGTAGAATGCACCATTTTTGCCTAAATTTTCATGGGAGGAGAACCCCCAAACCGTCCTTGTAGTGTAGTAGTTGCGGCATCCGCTCGCTCGCTATGCACTGTACAGGGGCTGGTCTGACAAAATTTGCCAGGGCTGGTTTGGGTTCCCAGTCCAGCTCTGATGGAGAGAGACAACATGGGGAAGTTTCTGGAACACTGGTTGTAGATGGACGTGGCGCCCGCAGGCCTGACTAACTTTTTCGCGTTAAAGAGGGCGCACAGAGTGCCGGTGAGGCCACACCCTCTGGGGAGCCCACCATGGACGGTTGTTGCCAAACTCCTGCACTATGAAGATCGAGATGCACTCTTCAGAAAATTCAGGGAGTCAGGCCAGAACAAAGTGGAGAATTCATCAGTGACTATTCCTGGACTGTGAGAAATTGAGCTGTTGGTTGAAGGGGTGTTAGCCCTTCTCAAGCAACAGCCACAATCCTTGTCAGAGTGAACTGCTTTAGTCACTAAATTAACCTGTGCTTAACCCTCAGGAAGCATGGCACAAAAGAAGTCAGGGTTAACTTAGAGGCAATGTGTAAAGTTTTGACGCAGCACTTACACAGTAATAAAGTGATAACACAACTCAAGAAAAATCCCATTCCAATTTAAAAAACTAGAGTAAAATGTTATTAAATTGTTTGACACAAAACCAACAAAAATCCAAACAGTAGAACCGGAGATATGCAATTTCAAAGTTTTAAGGTAAATATAGCTCCTAAAAGAACAAAGCACCAATCAAAAGGTCATCTGGTCATGCTAGACCACAGACAAATAGCAAGTTCAGGCCGACTGCAATTAAGCATGGGCCCGATACAAGGACCAAGCTAGTCCCGCTGAAAAAGTTTCCTTCTCAAAAATCCAGTTTGCGGTGGACGTGACCGCGAGGAGAAGGGTGAGGGTAGCGGATAATCATGTAGCACGAAGAGCAGGCAAGACATCGAAGACGGTCATCGTTGTAGCGCGAAGATCCTGTCAGGCATCGCAACGTGTTAGGATCCAACGCAGGTTGTCGATGCTGTAGGTCAAAGTGCAGCTCTTGCATTGATAGTTGTCACTGGCTGTCACTATAGCGCAAATAGTCATGTTCACCAGAGCATCGCGTTGGCAGTCGGCGTGGTTGGCAAGATCTTGGTAGAAACTGGCCGATTCATGGTCGTCAAGAGCCCAAAACTTCAGGATTTCTCCTTCTTCAGAGGAGTGCACTCTGAAGCATACCAAGGACCCAGGACTTGAGGAGGCCCCTCTTGGTGATCAGGGACTCACTCTTGTAGAGGCCAGCAGGTATCAGTCAAGTCCAGCCAGTTCCAGGTACAGGCAGGTCCAGTTGCAGCAGGTCAGTTGGGCAGTTGGAAGGAGGCCTCTGGAGGTGGTATGTATCAGTAGCGCTGTACAGGAGGTCAGTCAGCTGACCCTTGGAGTCACTTCATGTAGCATGGGGTGAAGGGAGCAGGTCCAGTCTTCCTTCCCAGACAGCAGGCAGGCCTCAGGCAACAAGGCAGTCCTTCTTCAGGAGTATCCAGAGATCCAGGAGTGTACTGAAGAGCTGGTCTGAGGGTCCAATATTTATACCTGGTACCAGCTTTGAAGTGGGAGAAACTTCTAGACTTCCCACTATATCTGATTCTGGAATTTCTTTCCTGTCTTCACTGGTCCCAGAATGTCTGGGGTGACAAAATATTAGTGTGAAGTCTTTTGCAAGTGTATTGAGGCAGCTCTTTTGAAAGGTAAGTATGGTAGGTGATAGCTCTGCCCCCACCCAGTTTGTCAGGATGGCTCGTCCTGCCAATATCCCTGTCCCCTTTGTGACACTGTCTCGGAGGAATAGACACAGGCCATCTGCTAACTACACCTAGTCATGTGACCCAGGACACAAGCGTCAGGCACCAAATGGTTAGGACAAGAAATTGCCAACTTTCTAAAAGTGACATTTTCAGGATTGTGACTTAAAATTTGACTTTCCCATTAAAGAGGATTACAATTCTCTAGAGCCCAAACATGACATATCTACCTGTCACTTATTAAATGTAATAAGGTAACCCAATGTTATCCTGTGGGTGTGGTAGGCTTGCATTAGTGAAAAACTAATTTAAATGTTTTTTCACTACCAGGACATGTAAAACTATAAAGTACATGTCCAACATTTCCAATAATAGGCACCGTGACCTATGGACTGTTTAGGGCCTACCCTAAGGGTGACTTCTATATATTAAAAAGTAAGGTTTAGGCCTGGCAAAAGGTTTATTTTGCCAGGTCAAAATGGCAGTTTAAAACTGCACACAGGCTGAAGTGGCAGGTCTGAGACATGTTTTAAAAGGCCACTTTAGTGAGTGGCACAATGAGTGCTGCATGCCAAATGAGTGTAAGCCAATTTTACCATCTTTTAAGGCGATAGTACAAGCACTTTAGTACTGGTTAGCAGTGGTAAAGTGCACAGAATTCTAAAAGCCAACAAAAACGGGTTCAGAAAACAGGAGGAGAGGAGACAAAAAGTTTGGGGGTGACCATGCAGGGAGGGCCAAGTCCAACAAGGCTATACTATGATGGTGCTACCTAGGCCTATATTGGGGTACATTGGGGCTCATAACACCATCTTCTCAATCCTCCACCACTCCCTCTTAACCTAAGAAGATACACAAGAAAAGCCAGGCACTGAGGAGCGTCCAGAGGCCAACCAGACTCCAAACTGAATAAGACAGAGCTGCGGCGGTGCAGGCGGCAAGCAAGGTCAGCAGAGGGCACCTTCAGGGGGCGAAAGCTGCATGGACCTCGTCGTTCAGACCTCAGACTCTGGCATGGCCTCCACAGTGGGAGCAGGGCCGTCTCAACAGCATTATAGGCCCTCAGGCAAAGCAGTGCACTGGGCCCCGCCTACACAACCACTATCAGGAATAAAAATGTTTAACAGAAAATTTGTGTTAAATCCTGGTCTGCGTGGGGCCCATATGCTCGTGGGGCCCCCGGGCGACTCCCCAACAGCATTGAGTGGGAGACCACCCATCCCTTCAGACCTGCTGTTGATCTGTGAAAATCACGTATGACAGACAACGTCTGAGGGTGATGCAATGGGGATCGGCCGAGGGCCAAATGTTGAGCAACCTATTACACAGTGTTGGGTATCTAAGCTTTGTTCCGGAGAATATAGTCACTGACTACGGTTCTGACGCAGACTATGTGCCCTTGTGCCCCTATGTGACTATGTGCCCTCTTGATTCACTTCTACCTTGACTTATACGTCTAGTTTTTAAATGGAATGAGGGACCACCATACAAGTAGCTCACTAGGGGTTTTCTTGTGCACACCGCTCGATTTGCCTAGGCGTGATTGTCTAGGAATGCTGTTGGTAGTTGGGAAGTGTGAGCAAGAGACCTTTGTCCCTCTGCTCTGGGGACTGGGAGTTAGGCTCATGAGTTTTGGCACATGGTCATTTTCGACATACCATCAGAAAGGGTGGCTAAATTGGAGGGGATTGAACAGGTTGGTTGGCAGAAAGGAGGAGCAGGGGCTTACACTCTCAGGAGACAAATAGGGAGGTGATGGGAGAAGAGAAAGAATAAATAGGAGGTCAAGCTCTGCAGATAAACGAACACAGAGTTACTCTTTTATAACCTGGAATATATAGGGGCTGGGCTCAGTAGCAAAATGGCACAAAGTATACTCCTATGTTAAATGAAGGGAGGCGCATATAGGGGCATATGTCCAAGGAAGGGACAGAGCGCGGCCTTAGCCTTCTTGGCTTAACGCCCCTCTCGGCCACTTCTGAAACGCAGGACTGCGCTGTATTTACAACAATATGGTGCAGCCCTGCATTTCCCCCTGTGCTGGCGCTAAATTTAGCGGCCTAGCGCCAACCATAGTGCAAGGGTGCATTGTGGGGAATGATTGTCCCTTCCTGCACATAAACAATCTTAAATGGAGATTTATAACTTCTATGTGTACTGCTTTGTGCAGCACACATAGAAGTTGCAACTCGTCATTTTTAAAATGATTGTTTATGTGCAGAAAGGACACCTTCCTGCACATAAACAATCATGCATGTCGTTTTGCTGTTTTTATGTGTGCTGCACAATGCAGCACACCTAAAAACAGCAAAAAACGAGGAGAAATAATGCATTTCTTCTTGTTGCGCCCTGTTAAGACCAGGTTTTACCTGGTCTTAATTTTGTCGCTGCCCCATATTTACGCCACCCTTGTAAATATGGGACAGCGTCAAAATCAATGCGTGTTGCGGCGGGACGCTCACCGCAACACCCATTGCCCACTCCTTTCACGCTAAGTATAGCATGAAAGGGTGCCTTATTTACAAGGCAGCGTTAAGCCACAATAAGTGGCTTAACACTGCCTTGTAAATAAGGCGAAGCCCGTATCGCCACCACAGTGTCAATAAAAGTGACATTATGTTGGCGATAGGGGCTTGTAAATAGGCCCCATAGTGTGCCTTCAAGAGACACACTTGAATTCTACAGAGGTTACCTGCTTGCAGCAGAGGTGGCAGATCAATTGTTTGCAAAAGAAAAATCTGTTTGCAAGAGGGGCTCTGATCAGGATCAGGCCCAGGGGGTCCCCTTCTCTGCTGCACAGGTTCGGATAAAGAGGGAAAGTGGGTGCTGGTGTCTGGTAAGTTAGACAGACAGGAGGTACTTACTTCAAGGCAGTGCCTACATACCCAAACATGATCACTTCCCATTTCTAGATTCTCCGCTCCTGCAGATGGGTTGGATGGCAGGCAACCCCATGTTACTAAGTGGAGACTTCAACTGTGTCAGTGACATTTGTTTGGAGTGTTCCATACCACCAGTCCCCGGGGTACAGTCCATATAGGTCGCACAGAGTTTTTCATCCTCGATTAGGTACTGGGAACTCGCCGATATCTGGCCATTGCACCATGGTATGACTAAAAATTCCTCATTCTACTCCAGCTCGCACGATATCCATGTAAGACTAGACAGAGTACTTTTCTCAAGGCAATTATGCCCCTTACTGATGAGATCAGAGTACCTGGGTATGACATTGTCCGACTACAATCCCTTGGTGGTAGCCTTGCGGTTAGACAGAATTGCCCCCCCCCCAACCCCCCCACCATGGCCCATCTTGAAGCTGCAACCCAACACGCTGTCAGACTCCTGTTCCAGGAATCATTGAGGTCTGACATCACCGAAAACTTTGAGCATAACCAGGGACCTGCCTTCAACTCCCATGTGGAACAGGGGCCATTTAAAGTCGTGGTCTGGAATCATTGCCTTGGAAAAACATTTGGGATCCAAAGACAGCTGATGGCCTTAGTTTTGTCGGGGAGCAAAATTCATGCCCTAGAACTGGAAGTGGTGGATAACCCAGCGATGACCAGGAAGCTTACTGAATTCAGGGGACAATACTCACACTATGGCGAGACTGCAATGCCACCACTTTAGGGAATACCTCAACAGGGTGCATGAAAGGGAGGGTAAACTAGGACCGATACTGGCATTCTAGTGTGTCCTGAGTCTAGCGGAAGCCCCATTACTCAAATATTGTAGCCGGGTGGGTGGATAGTTTACACACAAGAGCTAATTAACACCTCCTTCCTTCCTTACTATCAGGAACTATATGACCCAACCACAGAAGCATGTGATGTAGAAATCATAGAGTTCCTGTCTCATGCCCTGTGCAGTACCTTGGTAGATGAAGATAGGTAGCAGTTGGGTGGCCCTATTTCCCTGAAGACGCCTGTCCTACAAGGCCTGCGAGCTGAGTTTTATCAAATGTACTCGAGCCTCCTGAATAATAAAGGTGTACACAGAGGCCTGGGCATTTCTGGCCACTGCTCAAAAGCACTGATGGTCCCACTCCCCAAACCTGGAAAACCTCCTGACCTGGTTCAGTCCTATCGCCCCCTCTCAATGTTAAATCCCAATTTCAAAATTCTTATTAAGATGCTGGCAACAAGATTATACTGATACCTACCAGCCTTGATCTATATGAACCAGAATAGGTTTATCCCTTCGCAGAACATTTCACTTAACCTAAGGAGGTTATATTGGACCCATCTCTCATCCCAGTGCCCAATCTTTCCTGGCACAAGACAGTGCTTCCCCCTTTTTCTACTCCTTTTTGCCATAGCTATAGAACCACTGGCAGGTGTGGCTATAACAGAAGCGGCAAAAGGGTATATCTTTCTGGGCGGACACCCATATAATAACACTGAACCAAGACAACGTGCCATTTTACGTTCGAGATGGGGCATCAGACCTGGCGCAGATGTAGGCTCTCCAATGAGAATCTGTGGTAGTCTAGTCTGAAGACTAATAATGCCAAAACTTGCATCTTCCCAGTGCACCCTGTTGTGTAGTTCCTATAAAACCTATACAGGATCTGCATGCTTGGACAGCATACACTGTAGGATTGGTGTCGGACTGATTCTGAACACCCCCACCGGGTATGTTGGCCTTTTGTACCAGCTAGCTCACAGTGCCACTAAATTCTCCTCTTACCAAGGAGAGAATAGTTCTTGGCAACCATCGAACATGACAACCCTGATCCCTCAGGACCGTGGAAACAATATACTACTTTTCGCTCAGTCCCTCGTGTTTACTTAGTCTGTCTTAGAGAGGTACACAGAATAAACAGGCTGGGCGTTTTCAATAAGTATTTATTGAACAGTTGTTATTCTGGTGTAAAATAGATGAGCTGCAACAACCGCTAGACAGTAGCAGATATATAGGATTAGAAGCACTAAGAAAGTAAACGGATGGTAAAGCTCTACCATCTTGCAGTAATCATGAATACATACACATACATAAAATACATGATAATAAAAAGATGCGTACTCCTACGATGTCTCCCTAACTAGATGTACCTAAGTGTACCTAGCATAGAGAGGGTCTTGAAGAAATCCTAGGATTAAATAAAGGTGTGGGTTTGACCTGGTTAAAGCACATTCACGACTGGTTTTTTAAATTGGGATTAAGGCATTATTGGGATGAGCCGTTTGGCTTGACAATGGCCTCAAAAAGCTTTTAAAGGAAACCTATTGGTCTTTTATACACGATTCTATGTCCGATTCTCTAAGGGTGGGATCATTGACAACACGGTTCCTCCAAATGAAAATAGTTTGGAACTTTGAGCCCTTCCTAGATGAAATACAGCTACAACTAGCTAAATCTTTATACCTTAAATATTGCTACGGTATCCTACAAATAAAGTCAAATACTGTGAAATGGGCGCCAGGCGAGGTGGAGGAGGGCAGATGTGTTTTATGTGATCTAGGTGCAATAGAGAATGAAGCACATCTGCTGTTCTTCTGTTCAGCCTATGTGCGATGTAGGAATAAATGGATAAAACCTATTTGCCGCTTGCTCGGTACTAGATCCTGCCTTGAAGCAGAAAGATTGTTACGATCTGATACCACGCAGACAGTGGTTTTTAGTGTTAGTCGTTATTTGTTTGGTGTAAGCTTGATAAGGAAAAGGGAAGGTCTGAAACTCTAGGCTGAGAAAACGAATGGGAAATTATAATGAGCTTGGCACGTGCACTTTATGAGTATAATATGAAATATACATTGATTTATATATCATGTACAAAATTCTCTTATTTTATTGGAATAAGTTTTTAAAGACTATTTTAGAGGTATTTATTTGATTTTATTGGTGTATTTTTAAATGACCTAATATGTTTATTCCTCAAATCTGCTTTTTAAATTTTTTTTAAATTATGATGTAATACTGAGAAATTTGAAATATCTTTAGAACATCACTAAATTGGTCAGCCAAATCCATGTAGAATCCAGATGAATTAGTAGTATTGTATTTTATGTTCAATACGATGTATTGTGGAAATGTTTGTATTGTTTTTGTTGAAAACCTTTTATGGTTATTTTTACCGAAATAAAGATTAAATGAATGAATGAAGTGTACCTAGCATGTGTGTAGGTGTTAAGCCAAGAATCCCTCTAGGATAAAGTCAACCCCATTACCTGAAGTGAGAGACTGTGGGACCCCGTCTTGGTCTCGAGTTGGACACCCCGCGAGGGATGTTAGACCACTGCGAGCTGGAGTGCCTGCATGCAGGAACTTCAGCATCTCTGGTCAGTGTGTCTGCTGGGAAGTCCTGATCTCCTCTGTCTTATCTTAGCAAGATGTGATGTATATATACCCATAGGTCTCCCCAGGGGTCCTACCTCGCTGTATTACTGTGTCGGACTAAGGATGACGTCGGGCATGAACTTTATACATAGATATTATACAGGAGATGGTAGTCCTGCTGTGCTTCCGAGAATCCTCATGCATAATGTATGAGATTTAGAACTAGGGAAAACCCACGTTCTGAATGCAGTGTCGTATCTACGTAAAAGGTCAGTTCCTGTAAACCGTTATAAGTGTAATGTAGGGAAGAATATAGGTGAAGGGTTATGAAGTTACCTGGGCCTATATTGTGGTACCTATATGGAATATAACAACCCAGGCATGGAAATGCTGGACATGACTAATGACATGCACCCCACCACCTTTAAATACTTGGGGCAAATATATACCAGAAACTGGAAGTCCTCTGGGATGGTAACCTACGCAACCCACTTCCAGCTCTGAGTGGCTAGGTATAATCTTGGCGATCATTGCATTTACCCATCATGTATAGGATAGCCCTTACTAAAATTATCATACTCCCCAGGCTCCTCTCCTTCTTCGTAGATGTACCAGTGTGGGTCATGACTAAGTGTTGCAGAGGATTCGACACCCTGCTACATGAACTGGTGTGGTATTCAGGTAGACAGAGTATGGCCCTGGATGCACTTAGATACCCACACATGGAGCGGTTCTTCGGAGTCCTAGATTATGATCTTTATTATCAGGCAGCACATATCCAGTGGATAGCTTGGTGGCTGGATGGACAGCAAACAGAGGAGCTGGGTACAGTTGGAGGTGAGCTGAATAGGGGACGCTGGTTGTCCTTTTATTACGTAAGCTGCTGAAACACCAAAAACTGCCCATACTACTCTCTGTTGTAATATGGTGCTGGAGGAAATGTGTCAAATTGATCCCAAAAGATCCTCTCTGTGCTCCAGCACTGCCATTGGTTGGCCTACCATACAAGGACCGAGATTCCGTTTTTTACAGCACACCAGCTGGTGCACTGGATTGAGGTTGGCCTGCTGACAGTGGGCGATTGTTTCACCGAGGATACCCTAATGTCTCTGGGCTAACTAGTAGCAGATTATGGCATAGCACAGACCGGGGCAATTTCTAAATTACGGAGCCCTGACCCGAGCATTTGCACGCTTATGGCAGACGAACTCACAAGAGTCCTGCACGACTGGGGAACAGCGCCCACGTGATTATCCGGCTTTATAGGGCACTCAATGGGATGATCCTGACAGACCTGACTAGGCCAAAAGATGGCGGGAGGCAGATCTAGGTCATGAAATCATGGACCAGGAATGGGAAAGGATGCTGTCCTACACTCAAAAAGTGTAATGGAACACAAGACTAAAATTCACGCAATATAATGTTTTGTACCAAGCATACTTATCCCCAGAGAAAATAACAGAATTTTATGAGGGCGACCCAAGGTCCTGCCCGAGATGTGGTTCATTAACAGCGACTTTCTTCTACAATGTCGGGACTTGTCCGGTGGTCCACACTTACTGGGAACAAATAGTTCACCGCCTGGGAGACATATTGGGACGACAACTGAAACTGCCACCAGAGGTTTGCCTTCTGGGCAGCTTCTTCCGACCCACACCTAAGAAAGTGGGAAACAGATTGTTAGATCTTGCCCCGGCCTTGGCCAGGAAATTGATCGCTAAACGTTGGAAAGGGAGAGTGGGCCCCACATATAGTAGGTGGTGGGGTCAAGTGGAACAATGGTCGAGGGCGGAAGAGGAGGCACTCCTATGCGGGGAAGCCTGTGGGATACGCTGACGACTCTCTACCGGATATGTGGGGGGAGGTGACCCGGAGCTTTATAGAATATTCAGAAAACTATGAGACGCAGGCTACAGAGCAGACACAATGAGAGGTATAGAGGGTCTCTGTGACCGCAGGGCCCGGCCCCCGAACCCCTCTGCAATCCGGGCAACCTAAGAAAATGAGGCACACCAATAAATGGCCCATAGAGGTGGTAACCGTAATGATGATGTTGCAGTTGACCGACCACGTGCTTGTTGTAAATGTTATAGAGTTTGCAATAACTGGAACCTTGCTCATAATCTGCCCTGCACTGTATTGACAACACGAAACGCAAACAGTTATATTGCATATCACATGGATTTTGTACACTGCATCTGTTCCATCAAAGGTTAGGTCATGAGCGTCGCATTTAGTGTGCAAGTTATGGTTTGTATACCACATCAAGTTTATTGTACATGATTTACAGTTGGTTGCATGCAAGTTGCTAATGTGAGGTTGAATACTATTCAGACTTCTGGAAAATACGCATAACTGTACTAACAAGAATGATGAGAATCCTGAAAAAAAAAGTTAAATCATAGAACTCAATTCGAAGGCGATGGAAGGGGTATGAAGCATAGATGTAGAAATATTCAAGAAGGCCCATGCTTCGAGCTGAGAACTGGGGCTCTTTGGCGGCGGAGTGGGCCTAGTAAGGGAAATAGGATGAACAGCAGGAGGGATGACATTTATTTAGAGTGGCTAAAGGCAGGCAATGTTAGAGATAATGCAGGATGACCAAGGTGCAAGTGTACATGTCTACTATTACCTTGCCAGGGAACATAGCATGAAATGTTCTCTTGCCTGGACATGTTGTCTGCTGGAAATGTAGAGTGTAAAATGTTGTGCTGAAAATGTCATCATTTAAATGTAAGTTGGTGCATTACCTATAAGAACTATACCAGAAAAAAAGAAAAACCTATATAAATTTAAGCCCTGCAAAATAAAGAGTGTACAATGATGGTGGGTGCGTACAAGTCCATCCGTAAGGGTCATGGTAAATCATAGAAGTCTCTAAGGAGCAGCGGCTGGTGCTGAGGCAAAGGAGTACCAGCGTAGCCAGTTGCAGTTATTCACAGACTCCTCAGAAACAGCAACAAAAGCAGAGGCACCTGGGCCCCTTGCAAGGCAGGTTACATTCATTTGAATGTCTCTTGGCGACAGCAACAAGAGTGGGGGAACATGGGACCATACAAAGCAGGTTAAAATGTCTGGCAGAAGTCTCAATGTAGCAATAAGGGTGTGAATGGACATGGACTTTTACATACAAGGTTACAGTTGCCTATTGGTTGGGTGCACAGCTCAAATCTTGGCACTGACTGACTTTTCACTACATGGCTCATGTTGCTGGGCTTGGGCTCTGGTATAGAGCAAGGCAGAATCTCTACATGCCCAGTAATCTGTTGTAGAATCATCTCCTTTCATGCAGATAGTCTGGAAAATACTTTTAATGAGAACCTTACACAGAGTATACGCTGCTGTCAAATGTCCCAGATCCAGCACTAACTGCTGCAGGGTTCATAACATAACAATTCTATAAAAGAACATTCAGGCCAACAATGAGCAGACTGATAAATATTACATCATAACATGGGATAGGATTAGTGTATAATTCACATGCCACCTATCTCCCTTTCCACAACAACCAGATAAGAATAGCATAAACAAATTCAGAACCAACACACTTTAGACCAAAAATCTGCAAGACTTCCTGTTGATCCGAGTGCTTCTTCAAATTGGTACAACTGATGAAATCCTATCATTGGATCTACGTGGTGTCCACTTAGCATGAAGCTTCTTCTAATACAACGTGCCTAATGAATTCAAATCAGAAACATTCTCCAAATGAGTGACATGCCTTCTATTATTCTCCCCACTACTCACATTGCAACCATTGTTATACACATCAAATACCACTTTGACCACATCAACACATTCAAACATTGACCATTTGGTATGCTGCCCATGACCTCTACTACTTGCACAGGGTCTCTACTTTTGGATAACCATTTTTTAAGTAATAAAGGATCTTTGATGAAAATCCAATCACCCACACCATACTGGAACTACATGACCTTGTATCCCTCTTCATTCTCTTATCACAATGTCATATCACTAGATAGCTTTGCGCCATTGCTTAAAGCCACCACACTGCATTCCTGGTCAAGAGCTTTGACCATCCTAAAAGCATACAAAGTAAACAAAACCATTCTTTCGCTCATGAGCTTCAAAGGAATTTCATCTGTAATGAAATGTGAAGTGGTACTGTAAGCCCAAATCAGATCCCTAATGGCAACAGTACAATTCACTCTTGATTTAATACAGCTTTGAATACTCTCCACGAACATTAGGTTGAATCTCTTCACTTTGCCATTGGCTTCTGGGTGATAGAGTAGAGTGTGTATATGTTTCACTCCACATTTATCAAAGAAGTCTTTCACGGCAGATGATGTAAACTGAACTCCATTGTCTGTCAATGCTTCAGTGGGAACACCCTGCCTGGCAAACACTTCAGAGATAAATGAATGACATTACTAGTTATGGGTTCTGCAATACACTTGACTTCAACCCATCTCGACAAATGGTCTATCAACACTACCGTGTATCTATCTCATATGACATGGAAGTGCATGAAAGGGACCCAGGAAATTTACGGCTACCCTCTTCCACACTATGTTGGGACACTAAACCGTAATTGGAGGGAGAATTGATGGGATAAGAAGTTTATCATTGAAAATACATTGGGCACAGCCACACATCAAACTTTTCACCTCTCCATCAATGTCAGGAGGTTGGAAGTTTTGGGGACCGACAATGTAAGAGTAGGTTTAATGCTACTGGTTAAATGAGAGGGGTGGAGTCACGACGTTCAAATTTAAAGAGAGGAAAGCAGGAGTAACGTTTTTGAAACGCCGCTTTCGGCAGAGAAGACCGTGCTGGGAAACAGATTACATCGTGTGAAATGACTCAGGTAGTAGGGGAGGTTTGAGGCATGTCTTGCTTAAGGAATGTGGATTAAGAGGGCAGTGGCACAAGGCAAATTGAGGGTTTACATGCTAGGGTGGTTACCTGTTGATGAGATAGTGGAATGAGGCTAGGTTATGTATTATCACAAAGGCTGGAGCAGACGATTTTGTTGTTGGAGCGGAATTACGTTAGAGGGAGAATGATGAACTGGGTTAACAAAAAAATATGACATGACATATGTATAAACAGTTCCTTTTTAAGATGGTATTTTAATACTTTGTTCTTTTTACTCACAGTGAACCCCTGAAGAAGGGCCAATTTCGGCCCGAAATGCATTGGGTATAAGAAGTTCTGTGATTGAGGGTGTACGTTGTATTTATTGCATGCTCAGAAAAAGGCCTGGATGGGCATATCTGTAGCACAAGAAATTGTTTAAATGCGACTGCATCTTACGTGTGATCATTAAAGAGAAATAAAATCTACTCATGAAATGCATTTGGAACATTCTGGAATGATTATTTTGGCTAATTTGAACTGTCTGGCAAACTTACATGGTGAACGATTCAACAGGCTGTGCACCGGACTGGAGTGGAAACTTCGCTTCTCGTTTTGATGTTGTACATTTACGTGGGATGCCAGGGTGGATCCTGCTGTCCTGGTTGCACGCTAAATCAGTTAAAAGTAGAGACGATGTTTGAACATGGTAAAGAGAAGTTAGAAAATAATGGTGTGCACGGTAACATTCCTTTTGCGTATACAAGAAAAGACTCATGTGAGCCATATCCAAAATTCTTTATCTCAAACATTGAGACAGAATTAACTTGTCGCCTCTTACAAGCAAACCATTCTTTAATGACTGCTCGTCCACCACTTTGCAGAATGGTTATAAATCAGCACTTACAAACATTTCCGTAGTTCAGCCTGATGTAACAAAATCTACGACCTTAGGCAATTCCGTAACCTCTTTCATCTTTGTGTGCCCCTCCTCCATGACTGAACTATTGACTATGTTCTCCACCTTAGCAATTATGCATTTCTTAATTTCACTACCCTTGTTATCATAATACCCTTCCTCACATACAGATAACCCGGATAAAAAAAATCAGCTTTTACATTTTTTCCGTCTGCAATGTACTCCACCTTGAAATCAAACTCTAGCTATTTGGTGGCTAATCTAGCCAGCCTCACTGTAGTTTTTAAATTTTTCTTTCTCTGATAATATATGTACCCATGGACGATGATCTGTTCTTAAACACAATACCCTTCCTCACAGATAAGGTTTACATTTTTCAATTCCCCATACACAGGCTAGCATTTCCTTTTCAATTACAATGTAGCAAGTTTACACACCTCTCATCATCCTTGATGCAAAACCAATCATGGCCTCTATCACCCTATCTAATTGGAATAAAACTTCCCCCATTCCATTTGCACATGCATCCACGATGACAAAGGTTTGACAGCCATCAAAATACGCTGTAAAGTAGGGGCAGACACAATACTCTGCTTCATTAATTCTAGATTCTCTTGACATGATGAGGACCATATAAAATTGTGTTTCTCAAACAATTCCTGGAACATTCAAGAAGGTCTGCAAAATTTTGAATGAGTTTCAAATAAAGTTTTCATATTCCACGGTATGAGGGAATGAGCCTAATTCATCTTTGCCATGAGTATGAGAGATTTTTACAATACCATCCACTATACCTGGTTTAGGTTTAACCCCTTCACTAGAAAGTATATGACCTAAGTATTTTACAACATTTACACAAAAGATTAATTTGTTGCCCCTTAATGTGACACCCTGTTCTTGAAATATACTAAGGGCCCAATTCACAATGAGCCTCTGCACTTGTGGAGGAGGCTCTGTAGTCATGGAGGGATCTCCACACTTGTGGCGGGATCTTCGCAATGAGAAACTGCAATGAGGAGATCCCGCTAAGACTGCAGAGCCTCTGTCACGAGTGTGGATGCTTTTTGGGAATTGGGCCTTGTATTCTTTACCCAGGGTCATAGCATCCTCAACTTTTGTCTCAGCAACTGTGAAATATCGTCCTGAAAGGTAACTAAATTAGTTACCTGTTTTAACATCTTTGTCACAAACTTCTGAAACACAAAAGTTCTGAGGCCAGTACAAACAGAATACGACAAATTGGGAAGTACTATTAGGTGTTACAAATGCAGTATGAGGAAGATAATTTGTATCCAGTTCCACCTGATGGCACACTGTCCAAAGATCTAACTTAGTCAACTGTTTGAACTGGCCTACTGCCATAATAAGATCTATGGGAAAATTCTCCACCCATATGGCTTTGTTAATAGTCATACAACTAAAATTGATGTATAGACTTCTTTTTGGCTAAAACCACCAGGGAAAGCACAAGGGCGTCATTAACTGACTCAATAATACTGTCATCTTGCATATTTTTAAGAATCTGGGCCAATTTGCCCCTTACACTATGTGGAACATTCTTAAAGTGTGTTTCACAGGAACACTCATCTTTTACTTTCACAGTATCGACAAAAACTTTAATTTTTTCCTGTTTTCTCACTGAAGACCTGACTGAACTTTGCCATCCAATTAATGACATTCTCCCTGTTCACTACTGAAACTGGGGGTTTTCCCCAGGCTAGATGGTCATGTTAAAGACAGCCTAGTATCACCATCCCTCTGAAACAAAAAGGGCAACCCAGTAACCCAGGGACCTGGGTTGGATAATTATTAGCAAAAAGGTGGTCCCTATGGGGGGAAGTGTAGCCCTTGACTTCCAAGGCGAAGTGTCAAGAATGGGGTACAAACACCTCTAACACATATAACTCAAAGTTATATATTTATTTCATTTGTTACTTCTCTGGTTTGAGGAATTTTTTTTTCAATTCATTACAATGTGAAGTAACACATTTTTCCTATAAAAAACATAAGGTGCTCCAAAAAAGGGGTGATGGTGCAGTGAAAGTGACTATAAGTGCAGAAAGTGCATACGAGCTATGTTTAGAAATATATACATGTTGCTGATAGGGACAATAGTGTGTTAGAGATCAAAACCCGCTGAGTGAGTGTCGATATCCACCATAAATTTCTTGAAAAACAGTCCACATATGTTATTTCTGTCGACGTTTCGACCCATGGGCTTATATTATTTAAAACGGGGTTATCGTCGGGACGTAAAAGTATATAGGTGACACCTACAAGTAAGCAAACAAATTTCATTAAGTGATCATTTTGAGTGCGCATTCATCATAAAATAGTAGTGACTGAAAAAGTATGTATCTGATACATACCAGTTGATTAGGGCCATTAGTCCGCCAGTCAAAAGAATTTCTAAACACCAGTCTTCGAATTGTTTTTAAAGTAAGTATTCATATATGCTGAAATAAGATAGCATAGGTAATCATTAAGATGATATGGTCTGCCTATCCAATAAAAACGTCCATGAATAGGGAAGCATTTCTTACTAAACATTAAACACCAGTTTTCAAATTGCTTACAAAACAAGTATTCATCTATGCTAAAATAGCATAGGTAACCATTAAGAAAATGACAGACAGCCTAGCATGCTTTGCTAATGAAAACATCCATGAATAGAATGCATTTTGTATTAAACACTAGACACAAGTCTTCGAATTGCTTTCAAAGTAGGTATTCATCTATGTTGAGCCTAATATTCCTTGCTAATGAAATCATCCTCAAAAAGAATAGCATTTTATACTGGATAAGCAAGGATAGTGCATCCATATGAGAGATAAATGGGATGCAGCTTGAAAGCTCACCCATTATGGATAGAATGCGGCTGCCCGCGGCCCACGCAGGGGGCCACCCTAAAAGGGCGGCCCTTTAGTGCCATCGGGGCACCAACCCACCCCCTCTGATGACGGGACTCAGGGAGGAGTCCCCCTTTGCCTGTGGCGCACTAGGCACGTCACTTCCTGCGCGACGAACTGGGGAGGGTATATAGGCCTCCCCTGGCCATCTTGGCGTCCTCTGTTGCGCCAGGCACGCCGTCTCGAAGGGTTGTGCGATCGTCGCCGTTGTGTCGCGATTCGCGGGTGGGGTGGCTGCGTTTTTTGCGAGGTGAGTCCTTGCTGGGGTTAAGCATCCCCCGACCCCTACCACGGGCCAGCGTAAATTGGAGCCCGCCGCAGAGGCTTCTCCTGGGGACAAGTTCGCCCAAATTCGGAGGCCCAGTTCGGGTGGGGTGCTCGGTGGAGGTACCATGCTGGGGCTGATTGGCCTGGCTATATTTGTGGTTAGTTCGATTGTCTGGCGGGCTGAGGTGAGTGTGGTGCTTGGGGCCCCCTCTTGACCTCACGGTGCTGAGTCAGGGCTGCGGCCTCCCGGCTGGCTGTTTCAAGCCCGCTTCATTTCTCTGTCGAAGCGGGGGCGACCATCGAGTCTCCGTTTCCGGTTGGGGCGGGGGGGGCCGAGTTGTGTCAGAGTTGGCGCACCCCCCTGTGCCCCGTTGATAAATCATGGTGGCTGGCGCTGCTAGAATCAGGAGCCGTAGCTCAGAAGCAAGGTCTTCAGGGTTTGGTGTTCGGCGACCGTAAAGGCAAGGGTTCAAGGCCCACAGTGGGGACACGGTCATATTTTGAGTGGCGCCGTGCCCAGCTGGCTCGGTTCACGTAGGGCCATTGCGTTTGCATTTAAGTCATTTTGTGGGGACAATGAATCACGCTAGCTGGTGGGTCAGATGCAGGTTGTTCATGCCGTTAATTTACTGGGCTGAATTTTTAAAGTTCTGCGGCACTGGCGGTATTTTGGAGACGGCGCTGGTTCGGAGGGCACGCCAACCACGGCATTCGCTCTCGCCCAGCGGGTGCATGTGTGGGGGGGCGCAGCAGAGCGGGCAGCGGGGGGGTCCTCTGCCCGGCGGTGCGTCGCCTGCTGCGCGTGTGTGCCTGGGTGTGCCAGTGCGGGTTGTGTTGGCACACGTGGGGCGAGCGTGTTTTCCGGGTTCCCGGGAGCGGCGCGCTGGCGGTCTGGGATGAGGCCTCATTTTGTGGGTCACCATTGCCCAGCGGTTAAGGTCTCGGACTCCTACGGACCTATGTGTGCAGGAGGGTCTGTGTTCCAATCCGGGTGCTTTGTTTCAATCGGTGCGGGGGGCTGGCGAGTCTCCCTCGCATCTCTTCTGGGGAATGAGGCACAGTGGGTCTTTTGTGAGGGTCCCAGTTCCTCCCTGTGTTGCCTGCCATGAAGCTCCTGAGCGAGCTCCAGTTGTGGCACCATTGTTATGACATGCTATCCTTAGGCCACTGTTTTCTGTGCACTCCACTGGACACGCTGTGTCCATGTCTTGCCGTTGGTCGTGTTGCGCCCGAAT
The DNA here is from genome assembly GCA_963921515.1 of Calotriton arnoldi. Classification (NCBI taxonomy): domain Eukaryota; kingdom Metazoa; phylum Chordata; class Amphibia; order Caudata; family Salamandridae; genus Calotriton; species Calotriton arnoldi. The sequence continues at coordinate 702,510 of CAWUFW010003295.1, forward strand.
CCGGCGGTGGCCCCGATGCTTCGGGACTTCCGGTGAGCGTGGGTGGTGGCGGCAATTTTCCGGGGGTGCCTCGGTATGTAAGAACATGCCGGAATCTAAGGAGAAATACAGGCGGCAGCCAGGGCAGCCTTTCGCGAGGTCCTCCGCAGCGCCTGGTTAATTTGGTGATTATGTGGGGTTGGAGCACTAAAGAATTGATTAACGGGTGCTCACTTGCCAAAATGCGGCGTAAACGAGTTATATTGTGTTTTTGGGGGCATTAAATGATCAAAGGTGTTTCTCCCTTGCCGAAGGTTTTGGGGAACCGAGGTACTTGCGTGCTCATACAGGGTGCGCAGAACACATTGCGGGTCAGCAGCTCTGCCCGTGGTCCGCTAGCGAGGTAGCCCCCCTCTTTTTCGTTTATCCGTGTGAGTACGAATGTGGTTTCCTTTGCATTGTGTTGAATGTGGCTGGTATGCCACTCCCCTGGGTCAATGTCTGCTTCTGCAGTGGTGCCGCGTTTGGGGCAAGCATCAGCGGCTAGGCGGAGAGCTGGTGCGGTCTGCCCTGGGTGGCGGGGCTCCATACCCAGCTCCGCGATGTGCTCGATGGGGTCTGCCTGGGTGCGCGGGCGTCATGGGTCATGCAGTGATCAGTGGCTATTGTTGATGGATTGTAGTTTCTGTTGCATGCCGCGCGATTGAGGCACTGCGCGTGGGTGGGGGGGTACAGAGCAGCAGACCCTTGCGGCGTCCCGATGGCTAGCAGGAGCGTCTGGGTCAAGGTACCACTGAGCATGCTGCGGCCGGCAGAAGCAATGGTTGCTGTTTCACTCGGTTGCGAAGTGTGAAGGCCTGCTGCGGTGTCCCTGCGCACGTTTTAAATGTTTTGCCAATTGTATAAATGTGTATGACGGTTCTTGTTGTGCTACAGTCGGCGTTGGCAGCGTTTCGCGAGGTTGTCCTCAGCGCTTGGGAACTTTGTGTTTAGCTGGATGCATCGTGAGCACAAAAGATTGGTGAACGTGTGCTCACTTGCCAACTGCTGATTAAACGAGTCATATTGTGTGGTAGGTATGAAATGATCATATGTGTTTCCCCCATGCCGATGTTTATTTGAACTGGGTACTTGAGTTGCTCAGGTACAGGGTAGCATACCATATCATGCATCTTTTACGGCAGGGGCAAAAGTTTGGAGACTCTCCTGCACGCCAACACCACAAGCAACACATTTTCAGGGGGGCTGTATGTAAAAATCCGCACATTAGTTCTGTCTGCGTGTCAAAGGTACAGGCCCAGGTATGATTGCCAGCTGCTTTTGGTAACATCGAGCATCCAACATTAGTTATTGGAAGGCAAAATCTTGGGTGGTGTACATCCTTAATTCAGCAAAGAAAGCACCTCCTGTAGCACATTAAGCAGTCATGCGACTCACAGGAGAGACAACTCTTACATTGGGAAGCGAAACAGCGGGCACCGGGTGGTCCAACCACTGTTTAGACAAACCGAAGTCTGTGTAGCGCCATCAGCAGCCCAACCCAGACCAGTGATTCTCACACTCAGAAGAACCATCAGGTTAAAGACGTCAAATGTCACACAGTTGGCCCACACTACGACCATTCTGCTCGGACTCAAACTCTTGGTCCAGCTGATGCAATAAAGCCTTTGACTTGTTTAATCTCATTGTGGACACATATTGTCACGTTACTGGCCAGGTAGTGTTTGTGTCCTAGCACGAGGGCCTGAGAGGTCGATGAAACAAGTACAATTGAGTTGGGTAACAATAACCATGTTATTCAGCGCCATGATACCATGGGGTGAACGTATTCACAATTAGTCAGAAATGGAAATTTTAAATGAATTTTGTGAAATGCTGTGGGCTCACGCAGCAGTGCAGTAAGTGAGAGTTTTGCACAATTTCCATAGGCCGTAAGGGTGGCGCAGCCAACAAGTTTAACCCAGCCGAAACAGCAGGGCATTCTGTGTCTGAGGCACAATAGACATTCATTCGCAAACCAACGCCATTCAATTGCCGCCGTAGTTTATCACCAAAATTGCCTGCGCTGATGTCTGGTCTGCCGCTAATTATAGGCATGTTGCTTCAGTTAAGCTATAATCACCCGCCCTTTAGCCTTGGCAGCTTGGCGAGTGTGGGAAGTTGTCACCTTACAAGCGCTGTGCTTAAAAGTTGGGGAAACACTGGTTTAGAGCACAAGGGGCAACGACGTAGTAAGGAACACTAGGCATTCCCAGTATTAAAGAAAGGGCAGGTAGCTGGACATACGGTTTCCCCCCCTGTTCCCACTGACTTGTCTGCTCCCTGGTACACATTAGCAGAAGTTTGGGAGAGCCGGACCTCACCTAGGGGTGCCTGGCTTAAGTTTGAGGGACAAGTCCAAAATGTGTCACATTTACTGAACGTGTAAAAATGTTCTATTATCTGTGCATAGTCACAGGCCAAGGAATGGCGGCACAGCCCCCTGGTGCTGGGGACAGTTTTGTTGGTTGTCAAGCTTCTCAGATGTTTGTCGCAAGCTTGCGCAGGCGGTTGTGTCCACAGAGTTTGGGGGCAGGTTAGCATCCCCACCTTGCATTCAGCATTCCAACAGCACAGTAGTTGACAGAACATGGGAAACGCTTTCCCAAATCTGGCACCAGAACACACGGTTAGTCAGGGCCAACTTGTCTGTTGGGTGACTTGTGCAAGCGAAGACTCATTACAGCTCTTGCACAGTCCCATCATTTCAGAATTGAAGCTTTGCCTGAGGTATCCCGGGGCATACGGAAGGCCAGACAAGCAGCCAGGGGATCACGGAGCAGGTGCACTCTGCTCTTAGCGTAGTATATGCAGGCTGCATCACCTACACCAAGGAAGCAAGCATTTCTTTAAGTGTTGGGTTGGACCCATACTGGACAGCAAGTAATAATTTAGCCAGGCCAACTTGCCAGTGAAGATAATGTTATTCTGGAGTGATGGAGCACTGCGGGTGGCCATTCCTTGCTTGAGGTATAGGAAAGCTTTAGGTCCCTGATAGTACTCACATACTGGTCCTGTAGCTAGCGGGCCACCGCACCCCAGGTTGGGGGGCCAACTCTGTTAAATCCTAGGGGGACTAGGAGGGTATGGGACTGGGCTTAGAAAACCCTGACGGTGCATGGGAGACGCTGGCAGTAGGTCCACAGCACTCCACCAGTTCTCCACCACCGGTGGTATTAAAAGTAGCCCCAATTTTCACCATGTGAACAACACATTAGAAGGCTTGGGATACAATTTCACCTGTCCGCTGAGCTACAGCGGGCTGTTCCGTTGGGGGGCTCCAGAACAAGGTGTATCACGTTGGCCTACAATGCAAAAGCTCGTAGGGGCATAGTTTAGGCACAGGGGTCCTCCATTTGCCGGATCTTCTGGGGCCCCACAAAGCGCCATATGGCTTCCAGCTTTAAATCTTGAGGTTCCATTGGAACATTTCAGCCTACACCACAAACTACAGCAGAGACTGGTAAGGGGGAGGTCCCCCAACACATCCTGGCCATCCACCTTGTTGTTCACAACAACCGCACATGTGAGAGTTTCAATTACCTGTGCATAGTTCATTTAGATACACAGTATCATTTTAATTTAAATAATCACTGTAGTTGCAAGTTGCAAGCGTGAGCCTCCCCCAAGGTCAACTGCCCACATTGTCAGCAATGCAGCTGCCTGGGAAGTCTGGGTGCAGTCACCACAGACCAAACTGAACAGGCAACAGTCCGGCAGGAAAGGTGGGATGTTAAATTGATTGCCCACTTAGCAATATGACTATTGCACAGGGGGATGGAGGGTGATTCAAGGGACACGGGTGGTGTGGCGACAACACTAGACAGTCAGCTTATGCTGGGTAGGAGGTTCCGCATCACCAACCAGAAGGGTGCCAAGTGGCAAAAACCAGTAAATAGGTTTAATATATGTGTGTCTCTGGCCTTACAGCTGTGTGGAGCCAGTCTCATTTAGAGGTACACCCAGGTGAAAATTGTGTGCTTCTTAAGGTTCTCATGACCAATGCGGGTGGTATCTCCCAGGGGATCCACTGAAGGTGTACTGCAGCTAAACATGAAAATGGGAATCTGGGATTCCGACACTTTTGCTGGTTTAAGCATCCAGGGTCAGAGATGGATAGCAGGTACTGTGCATCTGTGATCCGACGGCAGTTAAGCAAGCGGGGTGCGCTGCGTAAGTTGTCACTACACGAAAGGGTGAGGTGTCGCCAATAGTGGGCACAATACACATATTGTTTCAAACCAGAGTTGACACCATTAAGGTGTTCACCAGGGTTTAGCAATCAAAGGGGGTCTATGCAATTGTCTGGTCAACGGGGCAAAGAAAGTGCATCCCAGAACCGAGGGTAGGTGACATGTTGCTGCAGTTAAGCTCAAATGCCCCGCCCGGTTACCTATATTAGCCACGCTGGGTGGGGACGCTGTCAGCCAACATAGTGTGCTGCTGTCCCAATAAATGGGGAAACAAGGTGTCAAGCACAAAAGGCTACTATGTAAAAAGAACATTTGGCACGTCCAGTATTGAACAAAAATTAAAATTTAACGGAGCAGGTAATTTTCCACTGCTGGGAATGCACAGGGTGGGCAGTGTGAACCCCACCCCCCCCCTATTTGGGAATAATCAAGTATGGGGGTAAAGTAGGACTTAGTCAATCCTGAATGTTAGGCACCATATTGCAGACAGTGCGCACTGTATTAAATCAGACAGATTCGCTAAGCTGGTATGCATAGGGGGTTTCACCACAGAATGAGCTGAGCAGGCAAAATTCCCATAAGGAATAAGGGATGCATGGCAAGTGCAGGAGGACTCCCTTGCTCATTGGCACATACTTTTAGTTATGAACATTCCTGTGCGTCATGATTTAGCATTCAAAGGGACCGTGCAAATGTTAAGTATAAACCACGGGCAGGTTATGGGTTGCTTCAGTTAAGCATAAAACATCTCGCCCTGGTAGCCAAAGTAGACAGGCGGGTTGTTGGAGCGGTTACCTAACAAGTGGGCTGCTGTCTCATAGATCGGGGACACAGGTGTTCAGGTACATACAGTGCTAGAAGGACGGCAACTACAGGTTGCAGAAGGTTGGAGCCTACATTAGCCTGAAGGGTAATATAGCCGTGGTTAAGGTTAGACCTCCCTTTCCCACCGTACAGGTGTAATTTCTGTAAGGAAACTTAGGAGGCAACGACCTCACTGCCATGGGTAGGGGGACATTGTTGCAAGCAATGAAGGCTGACTTAGGTGAGATCAGCAAATATTGAGCTCTGGTGGTCTGAGATAATCCCCCGCAGAGTGTGCCACGGGGCTAAGTCAGAGGAGGCCGTTGAACATTCCTGAAAGAGAGTGAGCAGTTCAAAGCGTAAGTTCGCAGATCAGAGGGGCCTGAGTTCATCAGACATGAGCTGATTCAGGCCAATGTTAAAGGCTACTTTGATAAAGATGGGGTCCATTTGTCACCAGTGGGTATGGATTTGCCATCCAGGCGTAAGCCTAAGGTTAAGTTGACAAACATGGGATGTATTTGTCACAGGTGGCCATGGACACGTTCCACTGGACATGCAGGAAGCCCTAGAAAGCAGGTTGCAGGTGAGAAATGAGCTATTTTGGGGGGGCTCTGGCGACGACGGGGGCCACCTCCAGAGCTGTGGCGGAGTTACAGGGTGATCTGGAAGCAGATGGGTACAGAAGGGTACCTCTGCGCGGCACAATAGGGGTGCCAGAGCCAAATACCAGGAGCCTAATGGCAGGTTCCTGGAAAACTGCGTCGGCGCCCCGTTAGTCCTTCGGGCGGTTGTGGGCCTGAACAAACGGGGGCTTGACTTGCTACGCTCCGCCCTGAAAGGGGCGTGAGTAAAAAGGGACCAATGTGTCACGTGATCCGGAAAGAGGATCACCCCATAAGGTGTAGCACTGATTGGGTTCTCTACAGTGCTTGGCTCATCAGGCGGGCATGGCAGCATAGGTTGGTTACAGCTGCCTGCCCTTGGATCACCCGTAAAATAACCCACCATATTGCATACTTTTGTATGGAATAAACCTGCAGCAATATTTTCCCAAACAAAAGTGTGTTGTGTTTTTATTTATTCAGCATGCATGCTCTGTTGTTGTGTGGGTGGGGTGTGTTGCCAATAATGGCACTATGCGGCTGCCTGCGGCCCACGCATGGGTCCACCCTTAAAGGGCGGCACTTTAGTGCCATTGGGGCACCAACCCACCCCCTCTGATGACGGGACTCAGGGAGGAGTCCCCCTTTGCCTGTGGCGCACTAGGCACGTCACTTCCTGCGCGACGAACTGGGGAGGGTATATAGGCCTCCCCTGGCCATCTTGGCATCCTCTGTTGCGCCAGGCACGCCGTCTCCCACCCTACCGCTTATCCGGCGTGAGGTGGCAAGCAAGTTTCATGGAATGTTGTAATGTTTTCTTTTGTGTTGCAGGCGGAGTTACAGGGTGATCTGGAAGCAGATGGGTACAGAAGGGTACCTCTACGCGGCACAATAGGGGTGCCAGAGCCAAATACCAGGAGCCTCATGGCAGGTTCCTGGAAAACCGTGTCGGCGCCCCGTTAGTCCTTCGGGCGGTTGTGGGCCTGAACAACCGGGGGCTTGCCTTGCTACGCTCCGCCCTGAAAGGGGCGTGAGTAAAAAATGGACCAATGTGTCACGTGATCCGGAAAGAGGATCACCCCATAAGGTGTAGCACTGATTGGGTTCTCCACAGTGCTTGGCTCATCAGGCGGGCATGGCAGCATAGGTTGGTTACAGCTGCCTGCCCTTGGATCACCCGTAAGATAACCCACCATATTGCATACTTTTGTATGGAATAAACCTGCAGCAATATTTTCCCAAACAAAAGTGTGTTGTGTTTTTATTTATTCAGCATGCATGCTCTGTTTTTGTGTGGGTGGGGTGTTTTGCCAATAATGGCACTATTACGCAGACTGGAAATGCATAGGTGCTGTGAAATCTCCTGTAACTCACTCAATCAGTGTAAACCGGATCTCATGGACTATGTTCTAGTCAATGGATTCTCTGCAGGAAAGTCTGCTAATGTTTTGCACTGTAAAAAGAACCATAAAGTGTTTTGAGAGGCAAAAGAATATTCTTTTGTCATCAGAATCAATTAAAAACAAAGACAAGGATTAGTAAATTACTTAGCTTAGAATATGACCTTTAAATTTGTCTGTCACATGTAAGAAATATAGCTGAAAATCACTGTCACCGAGGGAGTTGTAACTTTGAAAAGAAGCTTTAAATCATCAAAAGTATGTCTGTTTTTCAAGTGCGCTTCAGCTCCAACTAGAAACAAGAATGTAAGGTGCCATACAATATCTTGTACAAACAAGCATTGGCATAGCCAATAGGTCTCGCCTTTGGGACCTTATAAGTATTTAGTTATGCAGCACAATTGCATGGCTAAACACTTATAAGGTCCGAAAGGCGAGACCTATTGGCTATGCCAATGCTTGTTGTAAAAGGCCACGCGGAGGAGCCTGGTCTAATACCGCGCGCTGTGCTCCAATGAGGCCCTGTCGCGCCAGCTCGCGCCAGGCTCACAAGGGCTCCCAGTCCCCGACTATGAATCCGCTCGCACTCTTTGCAAGGACACTGACTATAACTCCCAGCCAGGACCACTGCGGGCACATTTTACAGTTCACGTCTAATGCAGAAAGATACAACTCGAACAAGAGTAGCTTGCTTTTGTTGTACAGACATTAGCAAGTCACAAACATCTAAAATATAATAAAAGTGCAACAGGCCACTAACACAATTGTTTCAATTAATACTTTTCAGCGTTGTCCTTCACAAACCAAAGTAATCTTTTTAATTTTAAATGTCTGATAACTTTTGTTCACCGATAAACTTTCTTTGGAACCAAATTCCAAAAGGTCCTCGCCCAAAGTATATTACGCAGAATAAGGACAAAATCATTTCATTTTAAATCAACTTTAATGACACACTGTCTATAACGTTTTTATTGCTGCTATCAATCCATCAACGAACTGCACGCCCTCTGCCGAAGCAACTTTGTTCTAAGTTTTAGGATTTTAAAGTATAATTATTCATTTTCGAATAAATTCTTGCTTCCACTCACAAACTTAAACGTTACATCTGAAAGCTGCAATAGTCAGCTTTTAATATCACATGCCAACTTAAATGAGCGTTGTAAAACTTGTACAGGAATAATTTACATTTTGATACCTCCGGGCCTGTTTAACGAGTCACAAAACCAAAGGTAGAGCACATACTCGCTATATCAAAATATCTCAATAAAACGCTGTGCGTGCACATTAAGTATCTTTTCGACAACTATGAAAATTAATTACAAAGTAGGCTCAGTTTCCTCTTGTGAAGCGTCACAACGTTTTAATTGTCGTGGCGTTGCTAATTGCAGTGGCAGCTTCTAAAGAATTCAAAGCAACTGTTCAAGATGGCGCTCCCTGTGCGCACGTTCCTCTTGAACACGCGCTCTAGCTGCAGGCACTCTCTTGACACCAGAGGCAATTCAGCATCTCAAGAAAACACACCGTAAACATTCCAAATATTAGCCTGGCCTTTATTTGAAGGTAGTCAATCCCGCCTAGGGAGAGCTAAGCAGTTTGCAGTGCTCATCCGAATAAAAGCTGCGAAGAAGCAGAGAGCCACTGTCTTCACAAAGTTTACTCGACGATTAGGTAATTAGCCTTGTTTCAGAAATTTAGACCCACGTCTAAACAAGTCATTGCTACCTCACCTTTCTTTACTCAGTCCACAAAAAAATTGAATTTCCATGGTTTCTACTACCCTGGTCTGAAAAGTAAAAAGTTTATTGCTGATTAGGGTTTTATAATTTATCACCAAAAGAAAGGTTTACTACTTTTCAGAAAAGGAACAAAGGAAGTGTCTATGAAGCACAAATGTATGTCAAAGACCACATTTGTGATGTTTACCAGGCTGTAAGTGGTCGCCTTAGTGAAGATCTCAGGAGGCAAGTGGCTGCTGCTGGATCCAGGTGGAGTACATTAGGCCTTGAACACTTGATATCCATAATGGCTTTATATTTAGTTATATATAATTTGTTCCAAGAAATTCATAAATATCTCATGTCTAAATTAAGAAACATCAGGGAAAAAACTTCACGAATTGGCCTTTAGATGCCAAGTGGGAAAAACAAGGGGCATTCTACTGGTTTCATAGCAATACTGTCTGAAACCAAAAGACAGTATTAGACACCAATAACCAGTTCTAAGGTGCAAGTAGATTTAAATGTTATCCATAGACGCGCCTGGGATCTCACAATGCCCACATGCCAGCAACTGAATCCAGTATGACATATTTCTAACTGGTGAACTGGGATTTCAGCTGGTCTTGGAAAAGGGTTATGAAGACATTCCTTCGTTTAACCAAGCTAGTACACATATACACAGCCGAACCCTTAACAAATATGGCTGCAATCTTATTCTGTTTCACTTTATCAGATACAGCAGAAGCCCATGAAAAAGAACAAATAGTCATGCCATTGCTCAGGGCATAGACCGTGCTACGACTGTACCCGTCTTCTGCTGTCTCCGTGCAGACTATGGAGCTGCTTAAGAAGTCAGTATTTGCACCAAGGGATTGTCAGACCCCGCACTCTCTCCAGTTACCTCAGTTCCATTTTCTCGAAAACTATCACAGGTGAACAGTTTTTTTTCAATTTAAGACCAAGGAGATGCTATAAATACACATCGTGGACGGCGCAGAGCGAGGATGCTTGTCATGCCAAGGTAGTGCTGAGAATTAAGAAATTTTCGGAGCAGTCCCCTGCTGTTCATAGTGGATGAAGACAAAGGAGCTTTTAACGGCTCGAGGATTGAAGGACTGTGGCGAGACAGAAAGCGCACAAGTTGTTGCTAGGAAGATTTAGCTAGTACGCCACCAGTGCTCGGTCAGTGCTCGGTCAGTTTTGCCACGCATACCCATTGCAGTGCATGTCCTAGCAGATTGCTACATGTACCTAGCCAGTTTGCCATTCGTTCTGAGTCTGACTGCCGGAAGTAACCAGCCCGTTTGTCTTATGTGCCCAATCTGCCATGGGCAATCTGATATATGCATTTAGTCAATTTTCTATATGGGGCCAGAGAGATTTCTGTGTACTGAGCCAGTGTGCCATGCGTACCAAGCCAGTTTACCATGCACACCTCATCAGTATATCTTCTGAAGCTGGGTATCTGGATACATAGAGCTAGCCAGGGGTCAGTATGTACATATCCAGTTTAAAACGTGTTCTCAGTTATTTTGCCATGAAAGCCTGATCAATTTGCCATATATAACTGGCTAGTTGGCAATGTGTAGCAGGGCAGTTGGCAGATCTTACCCGCCAAACTTGCCAGATGTACTTAGCTAGTTTTATGTGTCCCTGGCCAGTTTGCTATCTACAAACAACAAGTAACGTGCATAAGCCCTGTCAGAATGCTAGTTATATTTGGCCAATTTTCAATGCGTACTTGGCTGTTTGCTACAAATACCCTGCCAATGTGCACGGAATACCTGGTCACTATTGTGGATATACTAGGTAGGCCAAGGCAACATTTTAATTACACTATATCATTGGCATAACTTCAGCAATTTTGCATTATGCTTGTTATACGAAAATTCACATAATTACACCACGTTCACACCAAGTTATCTCACTGGAACAACACGAACAACCAGAGCGCAAGTGGCTGTTGCTTGCAGTGCTTTTTTTTGGCATACTTATTTACCGCAAAATACATCCTTGCATGAAAGATTGACACACGGGAACATTTCACGCTAAATTATAGCACCAAGAATGAATCTCCATTTTGTGTAATTTTGTGAAATTTTCCTGAGATTTCACGTAGTTATGCAAAAGCAAATTACACATATTTCGCACACCCCTAATACTAGGTCAGTTATCTATGTTAGCCATGTCATTTTTGAGTCAACATTCACAAATTACAGACAGATGTAAAAGAGACTTCTCACCACAATTCTGTGCATAAAAATGTTTCTGTTTCAAAACTTTTGTGGTATATTACTGCAAGTCCTCCTAACAAGACATACGGAAAGCGCTATTTCATTGTTGCTTTCATCAAGTTTATGAGCTACAAAAAGTGTTTTAATTGCAAATCTGCATCAAATGTAGTAGTGATGGAATTATCCAAGCCCAATGTTACCATTTGTTCTCTACTAAAAACTGAGGCAAAGGGCTGTGTGGGTTTCAGACTACAGCAAGCAAACAAGGTGAAGGAATTCAAAATGTTTCTGTTTTCCTTTAAATTAACAGACAGCAGCCAGAACTAAGGGGGCATTGATGCTGCTTCTGTACAAGCAGCGAGAACCCATGAACACATGACCTGTGACATAAAACAATGCTCTCATCTCAAGCCAAACAGCTACATCAGGCAGCCAGGCCGGTGAAAGTAGGAGATATAACACATACTAGGTAAAGAGGCTTTCTTTACATCTGGTTTCAACCAGGAAAATACAGTACCCAGGTGACCGGAGCCGAGTCATGGTGTTCCCATTGCGGGGAGAGGGACACTTTCATAAAGCAGGAGCTAAGCAGGGAAGGCAGTAAAAGCTGCTGTTTTTTGCAGTAAACCTCACATTTCAAAGGTAAACTGTGAGAGGATATTTGCCAGTGTTTTGCACACATATAGTTTGCATCAGTACACATATCCGTGCATGTGCGCACTCTCTATCTATATATATATTAATGTATATTACAATTCCGAGGCCAAGTAATTTGTAAATGTCACCCGCCCCCCCCAAGATGACAATATGGAAGACCAATATTACATGTTACCTGTCATATAATTTCTCTTATACATTACGCTGTTATTTTGGGACAGAAAGCTTGAAAGAAGGAGTAGTTTTCAAACATGGAAATGTTTATTGACAACAGAAAGTGGAATACTGGACTACACTGGTTGGGTGGGTGTACAAAAATAATTATGTAGTTAGGAGTGTATAAAAATAGTATTTTCTTTGTTAAAAACATGTTTTATCTGTAGCAGGGAGAGATTGCTGAAGCAGTTATAGCTAACAATGGACACTGAACTATAATTTTCAGGTTTTGTTCACTTTTTATGAACAATATGTTCATTGCTCAATGGATGACAGTAAGGTTGTGCAGAGAGCCTTGAGGCTGCAATTAAGACGATGAATCAACCCCATGCTTCACAGGGATCAGTGATATATGTGGTTTTGTACTAATAAAAGTACTTAAACGTGGAACAGGTTTACAATATTTGTGTGTAGAAAGTTGAGAAATGAACGAGATGTGTATTTGGGTACTATATATATATATATATATATATATGTATATATATATATATATATATATATATACATATCCACACCCATTATACTAAACATGCACAATTGAAGAACAGCCCAGTCTCGGGCGCATCAAGGTGCTGTGGAGAGGGGCGCGGAGCTGAAGTGGGAGAGCTGGCAGTGAAAAAGATCAGAACAAACACGGGTTTCCCCATGATATTCGCGAGGGCCGGCTCTTCCATGTTTACGAGTTCCTTCCTGTGAGGAACATTATATGGTGGAAAGGCTCGTGCGCCCTTTGTTGGGCAGGATGCTTCTAAGAGGCAGAGATTCTGATCCAGACATAAGCCTGGGCAGTGAGTTAAGTGGACAGGTAGCGAGGACCTGCACTTCTTTCATGTTATGGGAGAGTACCTGCACTTCTCTGCAGGGGTGCGGTACTTCTAATGAGGGATATTACTCGATATGATAGTGTATCGATGTGCTGCACTTATGTAACCGACTTCAATGTGAAAACATCCTAACTTCATGCCCTTTGGAAATCAGATGCGTTGCTGCTCAGTTTTACAGATAATTCTTAAGAAACTGTCATGTGTAATTAAAAGTCGGGCCTTGACAAGGTCTCGCAGACCGTTAACGGGTCATCGGCGTCAGCGCCCGACTGGGTCACGTTTCACAAACATAAAGTATCAATAAATCACGTGCCCGCCTGCCAGTCGAGAGCACGCAGTAAAGCAGCCGTCTGGTAGTTATCTCGGGAAAGGGATGAGGGTTCGCTGTCAGAATACCCCTTTCCCACAAAATGTGCGGGGCCCGTCTGTTAATCGCTGCCTGTCGCTGAAGAGACCCCCTCGAAGCTGGCCAGATAACATGCGTTACCACCGTGCTACTCCAGGCGAGGAAAGAGCCACGCCGACTCCCGTACACCGTTCAGCATATGCTGCGTATTACCAAGCGCCAAGAAGTCCCACGTACCGCTACCGCCCCAGCCTCGGACTAGCCCTTGTGTTCGACAGGCTCAGTAAAGCAAGAACTGCAAACATGATCAGGTGCGCAGCAACCAGTGTGCGCAGAAAAGGGAGACTTTACTTAGTGGTTTGTCGGTGGGAATTCGTGTTTTTCAGATTGACGCCCGCTCATTAAGGCATGGGCATTAATAAAGAGCTTACCACCCCGACGAGGCGCTGAAGCAGCCGGCAAGACTAGCGCGCTGACAGGGAAGGGAAGCGTCCCTCCGACCAATTAAATGGCGCCGAGCCACTTAAAAGTGTTAATGCCCAAACTATGACTTTGGGTACAAGGTGCCGCGATTTCCGCTTCTGAGCTCTACAGCAAGGTAAGGCGCCACCGTTAACCTGCACAGGGGGGTCCCGGCTTGGTGTGAGGCTGGGAGAGATGGGGTGTTGTTGAAAGTGGTTACTGTCCCGACAGAGCACGTAGATCGCGTTTCACTTGCTGCCCCTTGGGGTTTCACCGTACACAGAAAAAACAAGCACTGAAACACAAGTGCGGCCCCGGCCGCGAAAGTGAAACAGTACTCCGGGTTTAAAGAAGTGGGAGGGGTGGGGGGAGTGCGATTCCCTTGCGGGAGCGAGCGGCGCCAGGAGCGATAATTGCTACCATATGGCGCCAGCTGCTCGCTCCCGCAAGTGAATCGCCAAACGTGCACGCGTTGCCATTGAAGGCAATGGAACTCGTGCACGTTTTTGGCTGAAAAGCCGAATCGATTGCAAAAGGTCTTTTTGCCTATGCAGCGCATGCGCGCTGCGTAGGCGAGACCTAAAAAGGTAGGCTGGTGAGGAATGCTCTCAACTTACAAAAGTTTAGGCTCCCCACGGAACCAAAGAAGAGTTTTGTACAGTAGTGGTAGATTGTATAGACAGTTATGATAAGGATTGAGGTGTTACATTTTCCCGTTACACTGCTTTGGAAGGGGAGTTAAAGAGTTTATAGACAGCTATGTGTAGAAAATGTTGATTGCATAAAATGTGCCATGTGCAATGCATTGATATATAACATCAATGGAAAAAGACTCACACGGTAATATTCATGCGAAGCTTGATAGACACTCTTGGTTATGATTAGCGAAATGGCTCGTGACAGAGAATACACCATCTAATATAGAACATTACATGGATGAAATTCACTGCTAGGAAAGGTAAACCACATGCAGGTGTGTGATGTAGAGGGACGCACAGAGCCATATAGCAGGGGACACATATTACTCAAATGCAGGGAGGAAGACTCCAAAAGCACTAGGGAGGCCAGTTAGCTGTATTGCAGCTGCTACTCGGCATATTCTCCTTGTGTCATGCATGCACGGTAAGGATGATAAGGGAGAGCATCTCGGTCTAGGCTGCTGACATTGCAATTGACAAACAGGGCAGACATGTTGTAGTAGGTAAATTAGATGGCTCCCCGATATTGCTGGGTGGTATCTATAATAAAACCAACATGAGTTTTGTGCAACTCTTTTTACCCTATTGACAAAATAACCACAAATACCCAGGTTATTAGGAGGCAGTTCTAATGGGGTTTATACTGGGGCTGCAAACAGCTCCAGGCATATGCTCACTAGTCGCAAAACTAGCCAAAGGATTGGAAAGCTGTACATATCATTGGACTCTATCCTATATCTGGCGAAGTGCCATTGTCACATTCTCTTATTATTCACAGGAACATGAACTTCACTTTCGATTGGATTATTTCTATTATTTATTTCTTTTGAACGCAAGGTTTGATTGGAGAGGTTACTGACTACTAAATATTTGAGTAAAACGTTCTCCAATAACAATCCCCAAGGGGGCAGATGCCACAACCCCATACCCACGTGGAAATAGCAAAGTGTGAACTTTGAGGATTAAGGACCTGATTATGATGGCGTGGAGACCACCACCGACAGGCTGTCGGTCTCCCCACCATCGGAACAGGGATCTCCGTCCGCCATGTTATAATGGCTTCTGGATTGGTGGCGGTCGGAAACTCCGATCGCCACAGTCCTGACAGGCGGTCTGTATCCGACCGCCTGTCAGACCTCTGTAGTCCCAGAATGGCGGCGGTGCCTGTCAGGCACTGCTGTAGGGATTACAATATCCCTTTCTTCCGGTCGTTCTGCAGCAGTCAACCTGCTGCAAAACGGCAGGCGGAAACGGATTTTGGGGCCCGTAGCGGGCCCCTATAATGCCCTTGGCCAGGGACATAGGCACTGGGGGGCACCTATGGTGCCCCCGTATATATCCCTACACCATGTTGTAGGCACCGCATGGTGTCTGCCACGTAGTGCAGGGATATGTGTGGGGTGTCTGTTTTGTCTTGCGGCGGGTACTGCAGAGCCCAGCACCCAATGCAATACAAAACATGGGAAATGCGACCGCCATGGTGGCGGTCGCATCGTAATGTGCCCTGTGGGACCACTGCCTTGTAGGCAGGCGGTCCCAAATACGATACGATGGCGGACGGACTGAAGTCCGTCCGTCATCGTAATGACCCCCTTAGTCCTTAGGGTGACGATAGCTGAAGCCATATTATTATTATTATTTGTTAAGCGCAACGAATCCTCCTCAGGGGGCTCTCTCGGCGCCACAGTAACAGGCAACGGAAGCAGAACCATGTCCAGAGATTGAATAGCAAGGTTTTGAGGAGCTTTCTGAACTGAGTGAGATTAGAGCAGGAGCGGATGTGAAGTGGCAATTTGTTCCAGTGATAGGGGGCCAGGTAGGAAAAAGAGCGACCACCCACTCTGGTTTTATTTATCCTTTTGGGGCATAGTAACAATTGGTCGCTAGATAAGAGTTGTCGGGTGGGGATATAAGGTTTTAGTTTATTTTTTAGATAAACTGGTCCCTTCTCCTGCAGTGTTTTAAAGACCATACATAGGAGCTGAAACACTGCCCGTTTTTTTATGGGCAACCTGTGGAGCAGGCACAGGAGGGGTTCAGATGGTGACCGAGGGGGCCGATTTAGAGCAAGGCGAGCTGCTGTGTTTTGCACCACCTGGAGCCTTGAGAGAAGTCCTTCCCTTATCCCAACCTGTAGGGAATTGCCACTGTCCAATCTGCTCACTAATAGTGCCTGAATTAGAGATTTTCTGGCTGAAAGAGTTATCCACGGGAACACCTTCTTGAGCATTTGCATCAGGCCAAAACCAGTATCCGAGAAGCATTTCACATGTTCATCCATTGATAAATTATCATCCAGTATGACTCCTAGATTTTTCACCCATTTTTTCGGAGTTGGAGACATTCCCAGCTCTGGAGATCACCAGTCCGCAGACCATATCTCGTCTGCCTTTCCAAATAGGAGAATCTCTGTTCTATTTGTATTGAGCTGCAGAAAGTTTGCAGTCATCCACGCTGCCGTTTTTAACATGCAGTTTTTTAATTTATCCTTAGTGATAGAAGGGTCAGGATCAATCGTTATTATCAATTGAGTGTCATCCGCATACGAGATGGTCTCAAAGCCACATGATGTAATAATCTTGGCCAGGGAGGACACATAGATGTGAAAAAGATTGGGACTAAAAGTAGACCCCTGAGGTACCCCTGTGTCAAGGATCATGAACTGTGATGTAAATGAGTCCAGCTGCACTACATGTGTTCTTTCAGAGAGAATATTTTCAAACCATTTTAGCGCCTTTCCGCCAACACCAAACTCTCTCAGCCTTTGAACTAGGATTCGATGGGAGATGGTGTCAAACGCTGCTGACAAGTCTAAAAGGATCAGCATGGTTGGGGTCCCCTTATCTAAAGCTAGCTTTATAGTATCAGTTACTTCTGTTAATGCTGTTTCCGTGCTGTGTGACGCACGGAAACCTGACTGAGAGGCGTCTAGTAAGTTATTCAGTTCTAGATACTCCGTTAGTTGATTATTGACTAGTGCTTCAATAATTTTGGAGAAAAAAGGAAGTAATGATATAGGTCGATAATTCCGTAGGTCCTGTGGGTCGGCCGAGGGTTTTTTCAGTATTGGTCTGATTCGGGCTGTCTTCCACTTCCGAGGGAGAGTGGCTTTGGTTAATGATAGGTTACAGATGTCTGTTATGGGGGCCGCTAGGGCCAGGGCCAAAGATGAGATAATATGTGGGGGGACCAGGTCTAGAGGGGAGCCTGATCTGATTTTATTTAGTAGGATCTGTACTTGCTCAGGAGTAGTTGCCTTAAAAGCTTCCAGTGAAAAAGGGGTTAAGTCTGGGGCGTCTGCATTGACGGCAACCGAACTCAATACCTCCTTATTACTGAATGAGCTATAGATTTTGTTAATCTTTTGTTGGAAGTGATCTGCAAGACCATCACAGAGCTTTTGAGTTGAGGGAGTAGATGGACTGTTTACCCTAGGATTCGTGAATTCTTTAAGAATCTTAAACAGCTCTTTGGAGGAGTTTTTTGCTTTGCTGATTCTGTCCCCTAGATGGGATTTTCTAGCAGTGTTGCAATTTTTTAAATATGCTCTGAAGGCGGTTTTATAGACTAGTTTGTCTTCTTCCAGTTTAGATTTCCTTCATTTCCTTTCCCATTTCCTACAGGTGGCTTTTTCTTTCTTGAGGGTTTTGGTATACCAAGGTGCTGGGCCGTTCTTTTTCTGGGTCTTGCCTACTTTTTGTGGGGTAATAGTGTCAAAAGCCTTTGCAAGTGAGTCCTCCAGCGCTACTAGAGCTGACTCGCTGTCCGCACAGTCCAGTATGGCTGGTGGGTTGAAGGAGGGGGTGAACAAGGCAAGAGTCACCTTCCTCCAGGGTCTTGAAGATTTCAGGGCAACCTGACATTTATCACTAACATTAGGAGTTTTCAAGGAACATTTTAAGGCAAAATGGTCTGTCCAAGTCAAGGCTATGGGGGATTCCACTGTTATGTTCGGTATATTGGAGAAAATGGTATCCAATGTATGCCCGGCTATATGCGTGGGGCTAAATACTTTTGGAAAGAGACCAATAGATTCCATGGCCGCCGTCAGACGGCTAGAGTCTGGGTCTGAAGAGATGTCCAAGTGGTGATTAAAATCCCCTACTAGTAAAAAGTTGTCTGCTTGAAGAGTGAAGGTAAGTAGAGGAATGTATAAACACAAGCTCCAGTACTATATCCTCTCAGTTGAATGAGGGAGGCTCTCAAATAGTTGTAGGTGGATAGCTAACAAAACCCCAGTGGGCAGTCGGAAGGTACTTGTAGCAAGAGACTTAAAGCTCATAGAAGAGAACCTGCAGCAGTTAGTTAGTGATGTACTTGTAGACCTAAATAAATGGGAAAATCATCCAGAGCCAAAAAGGACCATGTAGGTCTTACGGACGGATTATGATGTCTTGATTATGAAGAATACACACCACATGTGTAAGCTGATGCAAACAATACTGGTAAATTATGAGGTAAACGTCTTAAAGCTGAAGAGCGCGTCACCCAGTCACTTGCATTCGGGATAGATTGGGGTGCATTCAACTAAGTCAGGTGGACATTAACCACACTTTCCATGAACAATACATTCATCCATACAAAAATCCTGGCCTAGGTACAAAAGAAGAAATAATGGATTTTTTTAAATGAGATCTTTCTGCCAAGACTGGAGCTGGATCAAAAGGAGACCTTAGATCTACCCACAACAGAATCAGAGGTCAGAGAAGCCATACGAGGCCTTGCGAGGGATAATCTGCTGGGAACTGACAGCCTACCAGCTGACCTATACTACCACACCAAGGTAGGGCAGACGTGTGATCCACACAAGATGGTTGGGGTGTCCCATGGCCTACCTAACCTGGTTCCCTACTTCTATTCAAAGGACACCAGTTGTTTATGGCCGGAAAGGCCTCATCCACATTATCATGGACCTAGGGTGATGGCTCAGTGTAGTAGACATTTACAACAGACTGACCTCTCTGCTCACACCTTTCTCCAGGATGAAGACTAATATTACTAGTGGATTGTGACTAGGTGGCCTGTCCGCTCAGACCTCTCTACTGCTTGTATGTTGTAGTGGTTTGTGTAAATCTGACATTTGCACGAAAACGTATTTTCAGGTTCATGAATGGTGTTGTTGTGGTTTCCAATAGACTAGCCTGTACGGTTAGATGTTTTACTTTGGCCATTAGTGTTTAGAGTAGTGCTTCAGAAGAGACAGGACTATTTGGTGAGAATTGTCTCTTAGGTGATGAGGAAATGTAGCAGTTGATAAGGTTACAGTGAGCTCTGTGCTTTACGTCTCTCACTTGTGTCTTCTTATTTTTAAAAATTGTGAATGGTATTTTATGAAATATATTGAAGTTTACTTTGCTGGATGATGTCATCAGTGTTGTCATTTGAGATGTCATCAGTGATGTCACTGACCATGTCATGAGTGATGTAATATTTGAGATCATAAGCAGTGCATTGTGGGGGCATACGTTATAGCTAGCTCAGATACCTATAGCTGCTGAATCTCTATGGTTTTGTGTGTGTAAATTCTGAGACTAGCAATAATGTCCCTGCAACCTTTGGTTGGTTCGGTACATTTCTAAGGTTTTTTGAATTCCATTCCCTTACTATTAAGTCCTTGTAACCTTTGTTTTTTTCCAGAGAATTTCTAAAAAATTTTAATGCTATTTCTTAACTATAACGTCTTTGTAACCTTTGTTTTTTTGGGGAATTTCACAGTTTAAAAAAAAATTGTACTATAATTTCACCTATAAGTTCAATTCAGTAAAATACATTTTTGCAAATGTATAAATACATTTTATTTACACATTTATTCTTATTATACATTTTAAAAATAACAATGATCAAATCAATGTTAGGTAACTTAAGTAAACTTTCCATAAAGGCGATACAGAAAGTCTCTCTTTTTTGTATTCATTTTATGGATCTGCAGAACAACTGCAATTGCTCCATTGATCTGCTGAAATTCCAGGTATGGACCCAAACCTCAATTTCTCATTGGATACAGTAACTCTTCGCACATCCACATTTCAAACCACTACCTGAATCAGTTATTTGGGTTTCACATCTCTCTTGAGACTGGCTGAAAACCACAGGTCCATCTTTTTTCTGGCTTTCCTTCAAATGACGAGTTTCAAAGTTAAGATGTCCTCTGCTGAAGACAAAAGAGAAGGGGAAGAGCAAGATAAAGAAGAGGAAGACTTACCACCGCCAAATTCCTCCGACGTTTGAAAATATGTCTCAATCCCTTCAGGAGAAAAGAAAGTTCTTCCAAAATTTGTCTAATGCAAAATATGCAGCAAAAAACTGTCAAGAGGTATGGTGAAGAAGTATGCACATGGCACATACTCTATTTTGAAACACCTAAAAAGCACACATACAAGGATGTATCACAGGATGATAAGAGAGCGAGAAGGTGGAGCGTCATCATCAACAGCAGCTTACCACCTGACCAGATGGTTACCATCCCCGCTGTTTCACCAAAACTGCAAGACATTGTCACTCATTGTGGCAAATGCCATATGTCAGGTGGAGAAGTGTGGCTCAATGGTTAGAGCGGCAGACCCTGATGCAGAGATCTGGCCCGGGACCAGGGTTCAATTCCCGCCTCGGCGGGTCTTGGGCTCAATTTCCTCTGACCTGATAATTCTCGCCTCGGTGCCTATTCTAATCATGGGTCCCACTCTGCAACTCTGGGCAATAGCTTGCTTAATCTCCACAACGGCCCCAACAGCGCTGGGATGCCTGGCTTCACCCTGGGGGTGCCCAGGAGTGGACATTTCACAGGGAAAAGCCAGGAAGGGTTCCATAGCGGTATGCGTACAGCGCCAGGACACCTCTTTGGGGGTATAAGTGTGCTTTACAAGTACGAATTTCATTTTCATTTCATGTCAGTTGCACTAAAAATGTCATCTGCTGCCCAGTTTATGGACGCTGTCAACAATTATAATTGCCAATTTCTTTTTCAACTCACTGGTCCATCTTCCATCCCACTTTAAACACAAGTAGATATCTGAAAAGCAAATATAGAATACATCTAACTTTACATTATGAACTATTAGATTACATACTATAAGCAAGTGAGCACCTAACTAAGTGGTTATGTCAGTGTGTGAGAGGCTTTGTAAGTGTTTGAGTATGGGTGTTTAAATGGGTATATGAGTGGCTGTATGTGTGGGTGGCTGGGTGTGTGAGTAGTTGAGTGGATATGTGAGTGACTGTATCAGTGCTTCTGTGGGTATGTCACTGGATGTATAAGTAGCTGTGTGGATGTGTGACTGGGTGTGTTAGTGACTGTATGGGTGTCTAAATGGGTATGTAAGGACCTGTATGGATTGGTAACTGGCTGTATCAGTGGGTGTTTGGGTAGGTGACTGTGTGTGCAAGTGTCTCTATTAGTGGTGGATATATCAGTGCCATGTAGGTGTATAAGTGCCCCTGTCGCTGTCTGACTGGGTGTGTGAGTGGCTGTATGGTTTTGTAAATAGACACATGAGGGGGCTCTATAGCTGTGTGTATGGGTGTATAACTGGGTGTATGGATGTGTAAGTGCTAGTGTAACTGACTGTCTGAGTGCTAGGTACACGAATGGCTGTATAGGTGTGTGAGCGGGTATAACAGTGCCTGTATGGGCATGTGAATGACTATGCAAGTGGATGTATAGGTGAGTAACTGGGTGTGTGAATAGGTTTATGGGCGTGTTACTGAGTGTGTCAGTCACTGTCTGGCTATATGAGTGCTGAGTACATAAGTGCTTTTGTGGGAGTGTAACTGGGTATGTAAGTGCCTGTGTGAGTGGGTGCAAATGGTATACTATTAAATTACATATTATAAGCAAGCACCCACATCTAATTTCAAACACATTCATTCATACTGGCTAAATAAAATAACTATGTTTTCGGTATAGCAACTCCTCTCCCTCCTTTGCTGCGCACTATACTTTTAGTTCATTTTCTCATCTAACATCCTTTCTATTTTGCCTTTTCTCTAGTGTCTAGAACCTACACGTTTTCTTTCAGCTTATATACATTTATAGGTTTTTTTTTAAATATACTTTTTTATAGTACAACCTAATTAGCATACCTGTAAAATCTCTTTGCTGTTGTCCAACTTTTATTTTAATATCTGTTAACATCTGTTTTCCACTGCAAATCTCAAGTCAAAAATATGGCAATCCTCCTCCACTCCCATTAGAAAAGTACCAATAATTACTAACCTTCAAAACTGTACTCTCATTCATTCTCCTGTACTTAGCAAATCACAGACTTCCTTTTATTTTTGTTATACCACTTCCAAATGGTCACTATTTTTTTTAACCCTTTCCATGTTTCCTGTGAAAAAGTCCAATTTGGTAGGTTTTTCACAAATTTGCAGATCCACAGTGGGGCTCAGCACAGGCCCCCGTATGGTCTGCGGTGGATCTGCAGATCCACATGGAAGCCCCTAAAAACATTCAACAATCTGCTGGTAATGCTTTTCATTTATATTTTATTTTGTAAAATATTTTCAATTACAAGACATACACTCCTTACCTTGCAATTTTTATACACTTGTCTGCTTTTCAGTTTCACACTGCAATAACTTTTGTTCCCTTCCCCCACACTTATTTTAGCTCTGTTTCCATAGTAACCATGTTTCCAATAGTCTCTGCCTACTAGTTGGTCAAAAGTTCATAAGACTTTCTCTGAACAGCATACTAGCTTAACATTAACTGTAGCAGGCGATGTTGATGGTTTGCAATTCCACACATATCCCAAACAACATAACTTTTTTTTTATTTTTCCAAAGCCAATCAAAGAGTTAGTTTCCTTTTTCTTAAAGTCACTAACTAATTTTATTGCCTTGCAGATCGCCACCATCCAATCAATATTCTCTTTTATATTTTTCTTGCTGTCCTCCATTGTAATTGCCTTTTATCTTCTTCAAAACTGCCTGATTGTGCTGCAGCCTTTTCCTGTGTGCTACTTCTGCTTGGCTCTAAAATGGTCAGTGTCTGTTTTGTGTTTTGGGCCAGAGAGAGTACTAGAAAGAGTGGCATTGACAGAGAACCTAGGTTTACCTAATGTCAGCATAGCTTGGGTTGGCCAGAGAGGGTTAAAGTGGCATCAATTGCTGCCTTTGGTTGAAAGCATTGCAGATTGCCAACATCCAGACCTCATGATTGTGCACCGTGGTGGCAATGACCTAGACACAATTACTGAGGTAGGACTGGAAATCTTAATGTAGGATACCTTTGGTAAATTAGTCACTTTTCCCCACATACTGCCTTGGTGTTCTCCAACATTTGCCAAAGACAGAAGTGGCAGTGGTCAAACCAATTTTGTCTGCAGATAGAGAAAACTAGGAAGCATGTCAATAAAGCTGTTTCTGCATTTCTCCGAGACAACAACATGGGCTTTATATACCATAACAACTTACGTTTCGACATGGACAGAATATATCCAAAAGACAGAGACCATTTCACAGGCAACAAGGTGTTCCTCAATAACTTAAAATACTGAATCCTGCTCAATGTGTAGTTATCTACACAGCATAAACACAGAGGCTCTTTTCAGAGTCAACCCTTTTCCCAAACACTGGTTCTTTGTATTTTCCAATCCTTTTTTCTAATTTCTCACTCAGATCCGCTGTGGATAAGTGGTCTATGTTGCAGGTGCATCCGCGGCTGATCCTTCCCAACCAAAAGCACACATTTAATACAAAACAACAACACATTTGATACAAATATATCCTATTACAATTTATACAACTGTATCATGGCCTGTGTGTGGGTGTGTGAGTAGCTGTGTAAGTAATTGTGTGAATGTGTCATGGGCTATATGGGCATGTGGGTGGGTGTGTTAGTGGCTGCGCGGGTGTGGGAGTGACTGTGTGTGTGTTTGAGTGGGTGTGTTAGTGGTTTTGCTGTATAGGTGTGTGAATGAGTGTGTAAGTGGCTATATAGGTTATACATGGGTATGTGAGTGGGTTTGTGAGTACTTGTGTGGGTCTGTGGGTGGGTGAGTGGTTCTCTGGGTCTGTGAGTGGATGCATCAGTGACTGCAAGGGTGTGTGTGAGTGGGTGTATGGGTGTTTGAATGGTTGTGTGGGGGTGTGAGTGAGTATGTGAGTGGGTATGTGAGTCAGTGTGTGTGTGTGTATCTCTGATTGGATGTATCAATGACTATATAGGTGTGTGAGTGACTGCATTGGTGTGTGACTAGGTGTAAGGATGTGTAAGTATGTGTGTGAATGGTTCTGTGGGAGTGTAAGAGAGTGAGCGGGTCTCTGAGTATATGTATCAGTGACTGTATGGGTGTGTGAGAGGGTGTCTGAGTGACTTATGAGTGCATGAGTGGGTTTATGGATGTGTGAGTGGGTGTGTTAGTGATTGTGTGATGGTGTGCGGGAGTAAGAGTGTCTGAGTGGGTCTGTGAGTCAGTGTGTGAGAGGTTTTCTCGGTCTCTGGGTGGATGTATCAGTGAATATATGGGTATATGAGTGACTGTACGGGTGTCTGAGTGGGGGTGTATGGATATGTGAGTGGTCGCAGGGGGGGTGTGAAAGAGTATCTGAGTGGGTCTGTGATTGGGTATATGATTGGTTCTCTGGGTCTCTGAGTATATGTATCAGTGACTGTATGGGTGTGTGAGAGGGTGTTTGAGTGACTGTATGGGTGTGTGGGTGGGTGTATGGATATGTGAGTGGATGTGTGAGTGGTTGTGTGGGTCTGTGAGTGGGTGTGTGAGTGGTTGTGTGGGTCTGTGAGTGGGTGTGTGAGTGATTCTCTTCGTCTCTGAGTGGATGCATCAGTGACTGTATGGATGTGTGAGAGGGTGTGTGAATAACTGTGTGTGTGAGTGGGTGTATGTATGTGTTAGTGGGTGTTTGAATGGTTGTGTGGGGGGTGTGAGAGAGTATGTGAATCAGTGTGTGAGTAGGTCTCTGCATTTCTGATTGGATGTATCAGTGACTGTATGGGTGCTAGGTTTTCCTATTAGGAAAGCGAAATGTTAATGACAGGTGAACGGACTGGTGGACAAAGAGAGCTCCCTGTATGCCCCTATATGTAAGTGTATTATGTATAATATAACATCAAAAGTCTCAGCTAATGCTAACACCAGTGTGAGAAATTGAGTTATTGGTTGGGGTGTGGGGGTGTAAACCCATCTCAGACAACAACCACAATCCTTGTCAGGGTGAACCACAAATGTCAAAAATAGCTTGGCACAAAAGCAGCAGGCTTAACTTGAAGGCGATGTTTATAGTATTTAAGCAGCACTCAAACAGTAATAAAGTGAAAACATGGCACAAACAAATCCCAATCCAACTTAGAAAAATAAAGTAAAGTTTAATAAATAAAATGATACCAGAACGACAAAAGCCCAAGGTGCCAATTGCGATTATCTGGTCACGTTGGATCGGATCAAAGTCACAAGTTCAGGCTGACCGTGATGGAGCTCAGGCCAAGTACAGGACTGAGTTTGGTGTCCCGAAAACAGTACCTTGTGTCCTTAGAGTCAAGATGCGAGGTCCACTTCGGCCTGTGCCGAGCTCTATTGATGTCACCAGAGCCATCAAGCAGGAGCTGCAATGCGAGGTCCTGCATTGAGATGCATCATGCTGGGTCAGATTGATGAAGCCAACGGTCTGGAGCTGTGATGCAAGGTCCGGCATCGAGATGCATTGGGCTGCATCGGGCCGATGAAGCCACCGGTCTTGTGCTGTGAAGCTGAGCGGAGGAAGCTGTGTCCCGTGCTGCTCGATTGCGGTGGACACCGGAGGGGCTGCGCTGATCGTTGGCAGTGGAATGAGCCCGGTTTGGCTGCCGCCGCGGCCCACTCCGGGCCTGGACGGACCGGAGGCTGCCCTTGCGGGGCCTGCTGCTCTGCGTGGGCCATAGAGGAGTGCTGGATCTTGGCTGGGAGCAGCCCTGGACCTGAGGCGCTTCCGTATTGATCCTCGGCTGCCATACATGTGTGAAGAGGAAGAGGAGCTCACCATTCACTCCTGAGGTGGACTGGGAGGGGCCTGGACACCGCGAAGTTGCCTGAGGTGGGCTGAGGTCAGTACCGCTGCCGCAGGTGGGATCGGCTGGGGCCCCAGTGGCTGTTAAGGTGAGGGACGGGCCAGCCCTAAATGAGGCCCTGAGTGGAGGACTCCGGGATCTGCGCCACTTGATCGCTGGGGGCACTGGCGGAGCAGTGCTGGACGGAAGCTGGGAGCTGAGGCTTACCTCAGTCGCCGCTATGATTTCATTGCGTTGTGGGCATGCTGGAGGTCGGGCTGGCGAGTCGAAGAGGAGCACTCAGGTGGAGATCGTGAGGCATGGCACAACGCTGTTACAGGAGCTCTGGAGAGGGTGCCTAAACGGTTGCAGGTGGAACCTGGCACGGACATGAGCGGACTATAGGAAGTACTGGAAGCGACGAGTGAGGCCTAACTCCCGCTGGAACGTTGATGCAGAGGTACGAACTATACGTGAGACATATGCATAAACTTATGGGCCCTGGCGTGTTGTGGATGGAATGAAAGCATGGCATGAGTGGTGAACATATAGGCGTCTGAGAAGAGGACACACCGGTGAGCAGGGGTGGCAAGTCATAATCAGAAGCGGTGGGAAGGGCCAGTCGCTGACAATCCGTCACCTGTTTTGTGAGTGCGGGAGAGGAAAAACAAAAAAAAGAAAAGAACACCGAGTCATAGCTGTGGGATACCAGCTTACGGTCATAAGACCACAACGGGAAGGACGTGGCTCGCGGTGGCAGCTTGATTTGATAGTGGTCGAGGGGAGCACATCTCACGGACTCGTCGCTGGGTGATTTGTGGGACCCTACCCGTTGCCTGGCCCTATCCCATTGGAGGTTTGGGATAGCTGGAATATACTGAAGATCCTCGCTGGACAGATGGGCCGTACCAGGGGAACTGGCTCGAGGGCCTCCTCGCAACACACTGGTTCGGCGGAAATGGACCTGGCGCACTCCCTAATGCAACAAGACCCTCCAAAGGATCGGCTGGATGCCATTTTGGCTGCTATAGAGCGCTCTAGAGAGTCAGTGGAATCTAAAATGGGTGGAGGACAAGGAGATCCGTTCCAGAAGGAACAAAGTCCATTTGATTGGGCTGCCAGAAGGAGCGGAAGTCCAGGATGCAGTGGCCTTTCTTGAACGCTGGCTTAAGGAGATACTGCCCCCCTCTGCGTTCTCCTCCTTCTTCACTATAGAGAGAGCGCATCGTTTCTCAGGTCACAGACCGGCGCCGGGCAGCGGGGCGTGTCCCCTTATATTTAAGCTACTACACTTCAAGGACCGTGATATGATCCTGCGGGAGACCAGAAAAATGCCGGAGATTAACTTTGAGAATGTGAAGGTCCTCTTTTTCCCAGACTTCACACTAAAGGTACAATGCCAAAGAGGATCCTTTTTCCATGTCAAGCAGAAGCTTAGACAGCTAGACATTACATACTCGCTGTTCTATCCTGCAAGGCTCTGTGTGGTTTCGGAGGGGAAGTCGAGATTCTTTGATTCACCCCAGGATGCATGGGACTGGCTAGAGGTAACGGGGCGGTTCACGGGACCTAGGCCTGTGGGGGTCCTAGGTGGCTAGAAGAAAGAAACAGATGGCATGACAGATCGTCGTCGGGGGTCCAGGCAGCGACGCCGAGTTCTGTCAGTGGTGCCCGATCTTGGTTTGATCAGACAAGAGCAGCAAGCGGCGGTCCGAGCGGCAGAGAGAATGGCAGAGACCACTGAGACTCACAGTAAGGAAGAGAATTCGGACCATACTTTGAAAAATGAGGGCACGTCAGCGGCTGGTCTATCAGATGTCGTGTCATTACGGATGCCGGATGTGATGCCGCAGACTTCGGATGGTATTATATAACAGCTGAGGCCTCGACACTGACTTTGAAGGCTGGATGTAGAACTGTTTCCTTGTGACAGTGGTGCTCTCCAGCATTATACTGCCCAATGTAAGGTGGGGATGGTATGATTGTATGGAATGTATGACCTGACGCTAGGATCGGAGCCAATTGGGGATCTTAGGGTGGCAGGTTAAGTGTGGCCTTACTTCCCCTCATACCTTTCTTTCTGAAGGTAACCAGTTAACTTGTTCTGACGGACTGTTTTCTCGTCAGGGTTTGGGCAGTACCTCTATCCTTGACTGCCTGTAGCACGATTCTGACGACGCTCCAAGTAGTTACAGCTCCGGAGGACCCCATAGACATTTCCAATGTTTCCTAAACATGGGATATGCATACACTGTAGTGTGTCCGGTCAATGAAGTGCTAAGAGATATATGTCATGATTATTGAATACTGGCCCATTGTGCTGCAGTTCGTGACACAAGCAGGCATGGCTGGATTTTCTTTTGCCCCCCCCTTTTTTTTTATTGGATCGTTGTTCAATATTTCATTCTTATCTATAAAGTTGTTTGATCAACAATCCTGAGGAAACGGAAGAAATGTAAATGGAACGTAATTGTTTACAATATAAGACCTGTAATTTTGTCAGTTCATTTGAATATTGAATGGTATTGATCGATATGACTAGGCTTTATTGTATTGGATTTCATTCATTACATGACATGCACATGAACAACTTGATTGATTTTTGCTACTACTATGCTAAGATGGCTGCAAGTGACCTGATTGTTGTAAATGTACACTGGTTCTGAACAATTTATATGTCAAGGTTTTATGTATCTTAAAATATGAAAATTCAATAAAACAGATCAAACAAAAAATCACATGGCATGGGGCAAATTGATAGCTATAAAGGAATGATCAGTCTCAATGTGTACTTGTGCACATTGCCTTGATAAATAGTTGCTACAGATTGCAGTATTCCATAGCCGTTCTGTTTAAAGAGGCATGTGTCCAGTTAGGAAGTTATGTTTCAAGTGATGAGTGGTCCAGTTAGGAATGTTTGTCGGTCACAGATAGGCATGCCATTATTTCTGTGTCTGCAGCGGTGTCAGAGATGATCCAGACTAGAGGTCTGGATGAGTCTGTCTTAGACTTTGCCTCCCTCTGCCCCATGATACTTGTGGCTTGTATAGTAACCTCCTACACAACTGAAATTGGTCACCCTACAAGCCATAAAGTTTGCAATCTATCATAGGTTTATGTCCAATTTTGGTGGAGCGGGGAATCTGATAAGTTTATGTTCTTTCTGGAACCCCTTTGAGCAGGTTTCGGAAACCCCTAACCCTGTGCCAGCATCATCTGTTCACCATCCTCTATTGCGGTCACCTGGATTTTTCTCAATATTTATCGGTGCTAAAGATTATGCATTGCCGCCAGAATCAGCAACTCATTTAAGGATGAAACTGGTACATTGATTCTGCTTATTTCCCAATAAACTGCATCATCTGTGCGCGGTGGAGGTGAGTGACATGGGCTGAAAAAATCCTTGTTTTCTCTCCATGTTTTCGTCTTGAGGAAGGATTATTGGGGAGGGGGTGGGGGGACTGGAGTGGCAGCACTTTTCTTTCAGGTTCTTTGTAGGTTCTCACCGTTAATGCAGTGTTTTTTAGGCACCTCATTGGTAGCTTTACTTCCCAAGTTGTCTGTGTGGCATAGACTCTAGTTGGGGAGACTGCACACAACCGACAGATCTGGGCAACTGCCTGCTCTCTGCTATTTGTGTGCCTATATTCCACAGTCATAGGGGCTGATAACAATGAATGTCGGAAAGCCTTCAACCTCTGGTCGGAGGCTTTCTGACACTAATCGTCTGTTTCAATTCGGACCAGCTGATTATGTTACACGCGGTGGGAATTGAAACCATTCCGGCTGGCTTCCGACAGGCTCCAGGAGCACGTCTGCAAGTCGGAGACTGGCCCGTAATCCAAATGGAAGGCGTTTCCACCTTCCGGATTACTATGCACGGTTTCCGGCAGGGTTTCCATGCTGGCCTTTCCAACATGGAAACTGTGTCAGAAAGTGTGTTTGGGGGCCCCTAGCTGGGCCCCCTTCTGTTTTTGGCCTCCGAAATAGTGCCATGGGGGCGTCTTGTTGATCCCTGCACCTTGTGGCAGGCACCCTGTGGTGCCTGCCACGGAGTGCAGGGATGAACACAGACTCCCATTCCTCTGTGGGAGCTTGTGTTACGGATGGTTTACGGCTGTAACACAAGCTCCCATAGAGGAATGGTAGTATGCGACCGCACCATGTGCGGTCGCATAGTGAGTAGGCGGTCGGGACCGCCAACCAGACGTCGGTCGGTCCTGTTTCCATGACGGTGTCGAGCGGACTTCTGCCCAACATCAAAATAAACCCCATTGTATCATGAATCCTGTCGGTGCTGTGCTCAACTCTAACACCGCACATCCAGACCCGCAGCACTAACCGCCAGAGGATGAGCATCATTGCAGCACCACGTTGGAACTCAGCGACAGGGGGGCGGTGCTTAAATGTCTTAATTTGTTTTGATCCGATTAAAATCTTTATTTTCATCGCCCCTCAAAATTACAGAAAAATGTGCTTGATTTTCCTTTCCTGGATGATGATATATTTTGAAATATTTATACAGTTCATTTACAGGTATTTACATTTTGTTGTGTGTTAGAAAAAACTGACAGCCTTTCCTCTCACCCTCTCTGTAGCACAGCAAGATTGTCAGGTAGTTCACTTTACAAAATCCTCTAATTTTCCAGACAGAGAAAGAAAAGTAAACAACAATCTCCATGTAAGTCCGTTTTTATATAGCGCAGCTACTCACCCTTACGGGTCTCAAGGCGCTGGGGGCCGTCGTGGAAATTAAGTGAGCTATTGCCCAGAGTCACATGGTGCTGAGCTGAGCTACCGCCGGAGCTGGGGATCGAACCGTGAACCCTGAACCCTGTGCTCCGAAGTCAGCTGCCCTGTAAAAAGAATAAGCAGGAGTATGTCAGAAGACATAGCCTGATATGTGACCTCTTTCGTCAAACACATAGCAAACGCAATAAAAATGTAATGTAATGTAAGGTGGTTTGTAGAGCGCTGCTTGACACCCGTGAGGGTATCCAGGCACCAAGTAGGTGAGTGTAGGCTTGTGGTGAGACTGAGCCTGAATACAGACAGTCTCAATGGTCCCGCATGAAGATTAATTGAATAGCCAGTTCTTCAGCTTCTTGCGGAATTCAAGAAGTGAGGAGGAAGCACTGATGTGTTGGGTGAGGTCTTTCCAGGATTTGGCGGCTTGGTAGGAGAATTATCAACCTCCAGTTCTGCTTCTGTGGATGCAGGGTATGAGTGAGAGTGATGCTTAGCGAAGTTGTCTGGTGGTTTGATGGAAGTGAAGGTGGTGATTGAGGTATGCGGGTGCCGTGTTGTATAGTGACTTGAATGCATGTGTGAGAAGTTTGAACTGGCAGCGCTTCTGGATGAGGAGCCAGTGGAGCTCTCTGAGGAGTGGTGTGGGTTTGGCGCTGGAGGTCAAGGACGAGTCTGGCTGTGACATTTTGGATGGTTTGAAGTGTGTGAAAGAAGTGGGTTTGGATGCCAGCATTGAGTGCATTGCCATAGTCCAATCTGTTTATGATTAGGGCCTACATGATGGTATGTCTGGTGCCCATTAGGAGCCCTTGAAGATTTTGTGTAACATGCAGAGGATGTGGCAGCATGAGGAGGTGGCGGTGTTGACCTGGGACATCATTGTGAGGTTGGTGTCCAGCATGAGACCTAGGTTCCTAGCATGGTTGGTTGGGGTGGGTGCGGTTCTAAGATCAGCGGAGATGTTAATAGTACAATGGCTGGCCAGCCCCAAGACACACAACTTCAAAAATGGCCCGTGGGCTCAAACAATTTATCAATGAATAAATTAGCTGGTATCCACAATTTTTCTTCAATTCAGATTTTTAATGCTCTTTATGATCCATTTGAAGCCAAATGTAAGTATCCACAATAACAATATTCTTTGCTTAGACGCACAACCTTTGGAAAGTACCCATTTTCTTCAATGGCATCTAATATCACACAACACCCAATGCATTTCGGGTAAGTCAAACCCTTCATCAGAGGTAACTACAAACAGAACAATGTTCTGAATATTAATACAGATCATGAGTACCCTGTGCACCTCACCACATGTGCTTGTGTCTCGACTCAACTGTGTACAAATAATAAAATGTGTATGCATGTGCCTCCTTACATCACAATGTAAACAGGATCATGATGTGCACAGAATGATCAACAAATAATAAACTACCGTCACTGCGTGCACATGCACAACACAACAGTGCCCAATAAACAAATTATTAAATGTGCCCATCCCACATTTGAAAGTAATAATATTAGAGGAGACACGCAATATAGCCAGTATCAACCCTTAGTTAAGTAAACGCGTTATCAGTTTTTTGGCACAATTAATTCTGAACAAGTGAATGATATGACACCAAAATGCAGCTCCTTCCGTTAAACAAGATTACCTGTAATGTGAGCATTGGGAGCCACGATGGAACATCATGAGCATCCTGGCGTGCAGTCGTACTGACTAATCAAACTTTATGTGTAACAGAGAGTTTTTCAAAGCCGCAATAAGCTGGAAGTGTGTCAACGATCGAATAACGTGTACCCAAAAGTAGTGATCCTAATCGAGAAACAAAACAAATGATAAATAAAAATAATAAAAGAAAAAAGCCTCTAGTTGTGCTAAAACCAGTCCCGTGCTTGTCAAATATAGAAGTAAAATAAGCCATACTGCCATCTGTGATTAATCACATGCTGTGTTTATAAAAACTCGTTTCCACACTGTATGTTGCAAATCATGAACTACATCACCAAATAACCAATAGTATTCCCAAAAAAACCCACCTCGTTTTCAAACTTTGATCTAACGTTGTTGATTGAACGGTGTCCTTACATAAATTCATAACATGTAGTGAAGATATAATCGCTATGGAAGAATATTTAAAACTCTACCCCAATATTGAAACAACTGAATAACATCACTACAAAAATAAGCTCATATAAATTAAAAGTTTGGAAATGAACTGGAAAATAAACTTGAAAAGAACATTGTGAAAACTGTCAAGAAAATTAAAAAACATGACACTTCACATTTATCACTCATGCCATTTGACAGTAAATTATCCAATTTTTTAATCCAAAAAGTTTCTCCTTGTAAGAGTTTCTTGTGGTTGTCTAAATCAGATTGAAGTTGGACTGCTTCAAGAATTTGCAATCGCATTTGTGAAATATTGTGGCCTTGTTCAATCCAATGTGCCGCTATACTAGAATTCTTATTTTGGTGTCTGATGTTGCTTTTATGTTTTGTGATTCTAATTTTCGTTTCCCTTTCTGTTTCCCCAATGTATAACATGCCACATGGGAACTTTATGCTGTACACGACATTTCTAGCATTGCAGTCTGCTGAATGATTGACCAAAACTGTGTGTCCTCTTTTTGGGTGTGTCACAGTATTTCCTGTAATAACGTTGTTGCAATGAATGCAATTCTGGCAGTTTTTGGGGCTGATATATCTCTGTGTCATGATAGACCTCTTGGCTGTTAGCATTTCTTTAATGTTCTTAGAGCGACTGTACGCAAATAGAGGCTTTCTAGTAAAAAGCCCGTGAAAATCAAGTTCAACCTGCAATAATACCTATCACGTATTGATGATTTTCTTTATGGTTTGAGATTTGGTAGAAAATTTGGAGACAAAAACCATCATTGTCGATTTTCCACTTGTGTTTTTCTTAGCAATTGCTCCCTCTTGATGGGTTACATGTGTTGAATGGAATTAACTAATATTGACTGGGGATATATTCTGTTTAGGAATCTAGACTTATAGGATTCTAAAGTACTGATGAAATCCTCTGGGTTGGATATGATCTGTTTTAAACGCATACATTGAGAATAAAGCAAGTGTTGCTTAAAGGTTTGTGGATTAAAGCTCTGAAAGTGCAAACTGTTATTTCGATCTGTTGTTTTTTTTAACACAAGTTTGAATGCCCAAAGGTGTCAGAACCACTTGTACATCCAAAAATGAGATCTCTGTATTAATGATGTGATAGGTAAATTGAATTCGTGGATTTCTGGAGTTAAGGATATGTATGTTACTCGCCAAATATTCTTTAGGGCCGTCCCACATCAAAAAATATCTTCAAGGAATCGTAAATAAATTACTAGATATTCTTGCCAAGTGTGATCTTCGAAAATATGTTGATTCTCAAATTTTGCTATTGAAATATTTGCTTAACTAGGTCTTCCAGAAAAGCATATTGATGTTCCATTCTTTTGGAGGAAGAAATTCTCTTTCCATTGAAAATAGTTGTGGTATAAAGCGAAATGTAGCAGTTCCAATAGCAAAATCTTGTTAGCACCAACATCATCTTTTTGAAGTAGGGCCCATTTACCTGCTTCAATGCCTTCGATGTGAGGAATAGATGTATATAGGGCATTTACATCAATAGTGCAAATCCACCAATTTTGAATGTTATCAAGTGGCATTTGAGCTAATCTATTTTAAAATACTGTTGTGTCTTGAATATAAGATTTCCATTCTTGCACTTTAGGTTGTAAAAAGGTGTCCAGGTATTTGCCCACAGGTTCATGTAAGGAGCCACAGGTTGAAATAAAAGGTCTAAATGGAGGGTCAGTACGATGCTTGTCAATCTTTGGCAACATATAAATTTTGGGTCGACGTGGAAATTCTGTGGTTAAAAGTTGTTTCGCTTTTTCATTGATCCACTCCGTTTCAAAAGCTTTATCCAAAATCTCACTTAAGGTGTCTTGAAACAACCTGGTGAGATCAGCATCTAGTAATATGTAAGTACACTCATCTGAAACATGAACATTGACTTCGTCATCGTAATATAATCAACCCATGACTACAGACCACCTCCCTTGTCAGCCAATTGAAAAACAATGTCTTTATTGTTTGCTAGTGACTGCAGTATACCGCTTTCTTTATCGGTTAGATTGTTTGCTCTATGTTGGTTGTAGTTCAAAAGTTTCAAATCATTCTTTACCAGAGTTTCTAATGAATCCAATGTTTTGTGTGAGAACGGTGGCATAAAAGTTCTTTTGGGGTTATATTCCTTATATGTAGACTTCTCTTTTGATACTTCCTCAGTTTCCAAAGTACTGAAGAAATATTGCAAACGTAAATTGCGCATGAATTTGAACAACGAGATCACCCTCTCCAAAGCTTTAGTTCTGAGACTTCTCCTTGTTTTTCTTTGCCAGGTGTGGGTCTGTTGTTGATGAGTTTGAGTCTGTTGTTGGCTGCTGGACTTGTGGATAAAAAAGTAGTTTTAGTTTGAGTCTTTGAAGATCCACTACCTGATTGTTTATCCAACTGAGCAGTAGATACGTCAATCAGTGGATAAACCGCCACCCCAAGTATAGACTTCATCTAATTTATAATTAATAGTATCGCTTTTGAATTTCTTTCGTTTCCTTTTCATGAATTTCCTTGGCATAGGAGTTCAATTTAGTCATGATTTCATCCAGACTGTTTCTCCATTGATCTTCATACAGTCCTTAGCTAATTTCTGATTTATTAACATGAATTTCTTCTTCCAGATTCTTAAAAACGTTGGATAATTCTTCAATGATTAACAGAAGAAGATACAAAGAACATTTGTTGAAATAGCATACCAACGTTCTATGAAATGTTTGTTGGTTTTTCATAACATTGGTGTGAGAACGATACGTAAACCACAAAGTATTCTGTTGACTTTATGGTATTGAATCAGAGTCATTGTATATGAATGTTGATTAATTTCTCTTCGTGAAAAATATTCAACTTGTTTGATGTCCTGTGCAACAGTTCCCACTTCTGTGCTATATTCTTTGGTTTCTCGAATTAGTGAATGCATTTTCATTGCTTCTTCTGCATTGTATACCAAAGTATTACCTTTAGTTTCAGTTAAAAGTGCTATGTCATCGAAAGACACTTTAACAATGGGTGCAGTTCGGATTTGTTTGGACAGTCATGAGAATTAAAGAAACTGATTAGTCGATTGTTGCACTCCACTAGTTACTAAACACTTCAGTTCCAGGAATTTTACTTTTTGTGTGCGTGTCTTGGTGTGTGTACTGTCCAAAGAAAGGCACACAAACAGTACTGAGAAATTGCTGGTAACACACTTGCTGGCCAATCTCAAGAAGCACAACTACAAAAATGGCCCGTGGGCTCAAACAATTTCTCACTAAATAAAATTGCTTGAATCCACATTTTCACTCCAATTCAGATTTTTATGCCTCATTGTGATCCATGTCAAGCCAAATATAAATATGCAAAATTAATAACCATATTCTTAGACACGCAACCTTTGAGAATTACCCATTTTCTTCAATGGCATCCAGTCTCACTCAACACCCAATGCATTTCGGATAAGTCAAACCCTCTGTCAGGGGTAAATACAAACAAAACAAACTTCTGAACATTAATACAGATGATAGGTACCCTGTGCACCTCACCACATGTGCCAGTGTCTCGAATCAACTGTATACAAACAAAAAAACACGATCACAACATCCCAACACAAACAGGATCATGAGGTGCATAGAATCATCATCAGAATCATCAACAGATGATAAACCAATCATAAACAACCATCACTGCGTGCACATGCACAACACAACAGTGCCGAATAAACAAATAAATGAATGTGCCCATCCCACACCTGAAAGTAATCATATCGATCGAGACACTCAATATAGTCAGTGTCAGCCCTTGATTAACTGAACGCGTTATCAGACAGTTTTGTGGCAAAATTAATTCTGAACAAGCGGACGCTACGACACCAAAATGCACTTGCTTCCATTAAACAATATTTCCTGTAATATGAGCAGCGGGAGCCCCGATGAAACAACATGAGCATGCTGGTGTGCGCGCGTACTTACTATTCAAAATGCATGAGTAACAGAGAGGTTTTAAAGCCACAACAACCCAGAAGAGTCTGCGTTTTTATAAACACAGCATGCGATCAACCACAATTGGCAGTATGGCTTATTTTACTTCTATCTTTGACAAGCACGGGACTGGTTATTTTTATTTATCATTTGTTTTGTTCCTCGATTAGCATCACTACTTTCAGGTTCACGTTCACATTGTTCGATCACGGACACACTTCCGGGTTACTGTGGCTTTGAACTCTGTTACATATGCATTTTGAATAGTCAGTACGTGCGCACGATATCAAGCTCATGGTGTTTCATCGAGGCTCCCGCTGCTCACATTACATGTAATCTTGTGGAACTGAAGTTTGTAATAAATAGTGGAATGCAACGATCAGTTAATTAGTTTAATTTATTTCCAAAATTGGTAGGCCACCATGTGGAGTCCCAAGGTGAGCATTTACTGAATTCCTGAATGGTTATTTTGGCAGCACCCCCTGTTCCTCTACGTTCAGCGCCTATAACTAGAGGCCCTGAGATTTAGCTACACTTGAGCCCTGACATAATGCATTGTTAAAGAAGTCTGACTAGCTCGACATCCTCCAACCCCAAGGCCAGTTTATCAAATGACATTGTTACAGAGGATTTTTCTCCCTAAATAAGTCATAGTCCAGCAACAGCCTCTCTCCTACTCCTTTATACAAGGTTCCTTCCTCCCTTTCCCTCACTTCTTTTGATAAGAATTGCAACATTTATAATACTAGTGGTGCAGCGCAAAGTTGTCCGCTCTTTACACGTCACAGAAGTTTAATAAAGTGTCCACAGAGACATAAAACAAACATGCACTTTGCACATTTATTACGTGACACGATAATGAAAAACAATTTCTCTCGCCATTTATATTGAAGAGTGCCTTTATTTTAGAACTTGCAAATTTACTCATGTAGAGTGTCTACCCATGCTAATTGAAAGATTTAGTTTAAGGAATTATCCTCAATTAATAGACATGTACTTAATATGACTGATCTAGAAATAATTGTTTGATAAAATAAAAAGAACCGTCCTCTTCACGATATTGTGCTTCGATGCTAATATATGACTCATGATTTCTAAGATTTCTAAACGTGTGCTATATTTTCTGTATAACCCTTAGTGACCTAGATTATAATTCTCAACCATCCTCACATGCGTAGAAAATTATTGCAAGATAAAAGATATGATTTGTGCAATGTATGCATTAATGTTACATGTATGTACTTTCGACGTAGTTCTCAGTCACTTACTATTGAGTAATTTGAGTATTTACTCTATACTAATGAAATATTGAACTAAAGTCCTAAAGAATTTTATTTCTTTATGTTTAATTGTGCGCACGCATATTAAATGTGCGCTCTTGATTTAATACCTTAAGTTGTCATGATCTTGAAGGCTTGTATTTCATCATGCTGCATTTTATAAAATCACTGTATTCTTTTTCTGCTAACGTGCCATTCTTTGCAGGTATTCACATGCATTGTTAGTCTAGAATAGATACATTTCTGTACTAAGGATAGATACGTAGCCTGAGAAACAGACCTTGCCAAATGTACACGAGAACTCAGAGCGCTAATGAATGAACTATTCTTCCCAGATGTGTGTGTGTGAGAAGGAAATATTGTTCCTATGTCTAATGTATAATGCAAATGTTGCAGTCTGCAACATGAGAATACCCTGGACAATGGACTGTTTTATGATGATGTGACCAAGTTAGTGTGACTTATGGACTTTATGGATATAACATACCGTTTCCCCTGGCTTATTTCAGAACTACTTTTGATATCTCTTCAGAACTGCCCTAGAACTATTCTGAGCTTTTCTGAACTTTCAGTGGACTTCTTTGCTGAGCCCCATTCTGCATATCCTATGCAGAACTTCCTTTGG
Organism: Calotriton arnoldi; assembly: GCA_963921515.1. NCBI lineage: Eukaryota > Metazoa > Chordata > Amphibia > Caudata > Salamandridae > Calotriton > Calotriton arnoldi. The sequence goes on from CAWUFW010003295.1 coordinate 741,409, forward strand.
ACCCCTTGCAGACCCCTTCCATGATTCCTCACTACCCCTGAAATGAACTTTGAGAATTTAGACCTCAATGACTCATATGGACTTTGCTTAAGTGTGGCGTAGGCCAACACTTATTCCTGACCCACTGAAGACTACTGAACGAGCTTCTGAATTGCTAACGCTTGTTTTACTGAATTTACCTTGCCCTGTCCCTATCTCTTACATGGAACTCTGTGATATCTGAGACTCTTTAGATAACCTGAACCGTTCTTCCCCTGTGGACTGTGCTTGTGAAATTTAGCTTACTGGTGTACAGACAAGAGAACTTAAGATTGTTTTCTGAGCATCAGGTACTAGTGCTATTGGTCTGTATACCTGCCACAGCACTACTTGGCTGTTTAATTCTGATCCGCCTAAATTTCTTTAGGAGACTTGGTTTCTCTGTTATAACATTGTATCTCTATAGCATGGTCTTGAGAGTGATCTATTTGAATTTGATTACTAATTTGTAATAAACCTTTTTAAACTTGGCTACCGATTCCTGGTCCTCATTGTGTACCCAAATGGGTGGCACTGTCTAATGACTTTAATTAAAATAAGCGAATACTAACTCTCTTTCCCCTCAGTGCGAACAAGAAAGATCCATCTGAGGACCAAGAGTAAGTAAAGCGTGGGCCGAGAAAATGCTGAATCACTAGCAACCTCAAAGGATCAGATTGTTAGGTCATATTAGTTTCTAACAGAAAATAACAGACTGAACCTTGGAAAGCGGGTTTGTAGTGTAGCACCAATGGATCAAACAAAAAATAGGTAAAAATACTTACTATCAGCAATTGGATGAAAGTATGCCAACCTTGATTCTAGAAACAAATAGTAAAGGGGCAAATCAGTGATGGTGCGAGTGGAAAACGTTAAATGAGGCTTACCAAAATGTGCCAAAGGCTATGTGGAAATATGTAAAGCCTTCTGAAAAACTCTTAGACGAAACTCATCCAGCAAAATAAGTCAGGGTAAAAAAGGAGGATGTACTTGAACTTCAAAAGCGCGCTCAACCATAAATGATCATTAATGCATTACATACATGCGTAAGATTGCAGCATCCAGAGCAGACCCACCTTTTCTGAAAAAAGGTAGGGAACTCACCAGGGATTCCATCCAAAGAAGGAATATAATTGAATAATAGATTTGTACAAAGTTGTTTCCATAAAACTATATATTGCACTTTTACCATTGAACTACTGAAATATATTAATTAAAGTGTGTGCAGCTTGAAGAAGTAATTATTCAGCAAGCATAAGGACACTCTCATAGGCAATTGAGGATTCAAGCCAATAAAGACACATCACTGCTAACTATTAGTGTTCTAGGGATTACAACACTTGTGTTGTGTCCACAACTCCAAAACCTTCAACTGAAATGTCCACACTGAATATCTCCCTTTCTAATTGTGGGTCAGTGTTGGCATATGTCTATGGCATATAATCTACTAGCGGATAACAAATTGGCATTGTTTTGGCTTAAGATGGCTGACACCAATGTAAGCTCGGTACAGCAGGCTTACCGAAAGTGTTGATGCCACCCAATAAATATCAAGTATCATATGAAGGGAAACAATTGATTTGTTGGGTCACTTTGAAGGTCCTTTTTGTTTTAATGGAAAGGCCATTTTGGCAAAGTGTATGTGGCCAAGAAAGGGTTAAATATTTTAGGATGGTACCAACAAAGCCTGTTTGGGATGACATTGAGACCAGGAAGGAAAGTGCAAGTGTCTCTTATAGGAGTGGACATTCAACCACATCCTCATTCTAATCTATCTATTAGCAATTCAAGGACTGAAAAGTTTAAAGGAGTTTTTAATAGCAGTTTGGGTAAGATCAAAGGATTTAAACACAAGATTCGGGTCCAAGTTGACGCTTTTCCTTTCAAGCACAAGTTGAGAAGGTAAGTTTTGAACAGAATGTGCATTGATGGGGTTATTGACCCTGTAAAATGATCTTTTTGGCTTTCTCCCCTGGTTATTACTAAGAAGAGAAATGGGGAATTGAGAGTTTGTATTGAATTGAGAAATTTGAATAGAGTGATTTGGGTGGATTCCCACCTGTTGCCTCGCATTGATGACATTATAACAAGTTTTGCGGGTGCATGAATTTTTAGTGAAAGTGATTTGGCCTCTGCATATCACCAAGTCTAATTAAATCCATCGTCCAAACACCTCACAGCTTTTGTGCCTCCACTTGAAACTTTTCATTTTAAGAGAATACCATTTGGCTTGGCTTCTGCTGCCTCTGTGCGTCAATGGATTATAGAGTGTGTTTTACATGGTATCAAAGAAGTGGTCACCTTCCAGAACGATATTCTCATAACAGTTAAGGATATTCAAGAAAAAAACAAATTGATGCAGTTGGTGTGGGAAACACTTAACCAAGCTGGCATTGTGGCAAATTTGAAGAAATCTGAATTTGCCAAATTGAGCATGGAGTATTTAGGTCATGTCATTTCTGAACGTAGGATGAAGCCACATCCTGGTGTGGTTGAAGCGATTAGAAAGGCTCCCACCCCATATAACAAAGAACAGGTTACTTCTTTTTTGGATTTTTGAGAATTTTATATGACATTTATCAAAGAATTTTCTAGCAACTTTTGCTTGGGAGGACAAGTGCCAAACAGAATTTGTCACTTTGAAAGAAGAGATTGTGTCAGTCAAGATTTTGACACTGTTTGCTCCTACTAGTCAGTGTTTAATCACTGTTGCTCCCAGCAATAGGGGTTTATTGGCAACTTTTTCCCAATACATTATTGACGGTGAGAGAACAGTAGGTTTTGCATATCGTGCTTTACGTGACAATGAGCAGATGTTTTCTGTAAATGAAAAGGAGCTCCCAGCATGTTGTTGGGTGGTGGAATGATTCAACTGTTTTGTTTGGGAAGGAAGTTCCCATTGTTCATAAGCCTTTGGTGAGCGTTTTGAGTGGATGTGTTGTCAAGGATCATACTCCTAGGATTACCAGACTGAGTTGAAAACTGTTGCAGTACAATTTTGACATCCAACACATTCCAGGTGGGAAGAATATTAGGGCTGACTACTTGTCAAGGTCACCTCTGTCTATGATTTTATTGAGTGCACAGGAGGAAGATGATGATGAGGAGGAGTGTTTGGTGGCTGCAATTGATGTTTGCAGCGAGGGTGGTTTTTCTGAAGAGATTTGAAGTTGGATGAAAATTTGGTTTTAGTCCAGAAGTATGTTACAGAACGGTGGCCGAAAGAAATGTTTTGCATCCAAGGCTCAACCTTATTTTAAGGTTGCTGATGAATTATCCCGGAAAGAAAACAATATGGTGATGAGAGGTAACAAATTTGTGCCCCCCACTCCTTTGACAGCCAGAATCATCTGTTCTGGGCACAAGGGTCAGTTTGGGGCAGACCAAGAGGAAAATATGTTCTGTGTAATGGTGGCTAGTATGGATGAAGATATTGTTCAGGACATTAGGGAGTGTGCAATATGTTCAACCAGTGACAAATGTCTTAAAACTGAAACACCTCCCCTTCACCCGGTTGAGTTTCCCGAGGGACCTTGGTCGAAGTTGGCTGTTGATTTCATTGGTACTTTAAGTACTCTTCACCACAGGTTCAAGTATGCTTTTTTAGAGTTTCACTATTATAGCAAATGGTGAGAGGTTGAATTTATTGATGAAACAAACACTAATGCTGTCACCATATTTTTAGAAGATTTTTCTTAGAGAGGGATTCTCTAAAGAGTTGGTGTCCGACTATGGGGTCCAATTTGCATCCAAGACGATGAAACAATGGTTTGGTAGAAACAATGATTCATACATTGGTTGAATGTGTGCACTGGACAATTAAAAACAAGGAGGATGTCAGCAAAGCTGTGTAAAGTATGTTGTCCCATCACACAAGTCGCAATGGGGTCACTGGCAAGACTCTGTTTGAGATTATGAGAGGTTGTTTGCTGCCATTTGAAATGTGTTCTTTATGGTTAAAGAAATGGCAACTTCGTTCACAGCATGAACAAATCATGTACATGACCATTTGCCCCAACGGTAAGGTGTTTCAAATGGAGATGAAGCAGTGGTTTGATGGAAAATATGTTGTCTCTGTGTGTGGAAATACGATTCAAGTTGGGGATTGGGTGCGTATTAAGGGGCCAACTCATGTGCCAAAATATTTGTCAAAGTTCAGAAAGCTGGTGAAGGTTGAAGCACTGAGCAGTCATGCAATCAGAGTCAGGGGTCATGAATGGTGAAATTTGAATAGGGTAGTGAACAGTGAGTGTAATTTGGAAGGTGACCACACACCAGATGTAGTTAGTGATGGTCTGCAAGTCACGTCTGACAGGAGGGTTGTCTCACAAGATACTTTTGGTCTCACGGGTGAACAAGGTTATGTTAGGGGGAGAAGACCAGCAAGGCTTTGTAGTTAGATTCACGACAACCAGATTTCTAATGAATGTTGTCATCTTTCTTTCTTATCCATGCTAAGTTTATTTATGGCATTTATCCACAGGATTGATGTATATTTTGTTTTGTTGTGTTTTTTGTAATATTTTGTATTTTTTGGTTAATTTGCATTTTATGTTTGTGGGGTTTTAGGAAGGGAGGAGACTGTTGTGGTAATGTGTATATCTCTGTGTGGTCTACATTAGTTAATGGAATGTGATGATTTGACCAGAGCGACAGTTGGTTCCTGGTGCTGCTCTGGGCTGGAAATGAATAAGGCATCTTCTTTAGCCACTTCGTAGTATTGTGGAGCTTTTCAGCTTCCACGGTTATCTTTCTCATTGAGCCTAATAGCATACTTCTGAGATATCATTACTTAACCCCAGAGGTGGAAGTGGGCAGGATCTGAAGGGCACAACGTGTCCATACCTTTTTAATTTGACCAAAAGTAGTCTCTTACTTTCTGTTAAAAGATTACCAGTTAATTCTGACAGTTGAAATGCCTCAGCTGAAATAAGTGGGAGGGAATCACCTGTACTGGGAAGCCCAGGGAGGGACAGACAGCTCAACAAGAAACAAGCCTTCTTGCCAGGGCACCTGCTACCTGAAAAAAAAGTAAATATCTGCAACTGGTTAATCTGCAAAGGTTGCTTGGAAGTGGGTATTTGCTTTAATTGATCGAGCAACTTGAAGCTTCTGATGACAAAGACTTAGGGCCTGCTTTAGATCTTGGCGGATCTGGTCCAGTCGTCACTTTTTTGATGGTTTCACTTTCCGCCTACTCTTGGTCTGACCACTCGATTTAGATGTTGGCGGGTCCATGACAAAAGACCGTCTGAGTGCCGCCGAATCCACCAGGATTTCCCTCCCACGTTGACAGCGCCATAGGCAAAAGTGGCTGTTGGTGGGAGTCCAGCCAGGATTACTGCCGGCCTAATCACAATGTGCCTTTTTGTCCGGACAACTGTGGCGGGGATACCTCCATACTTGAGTTGGTGGAATCAAAGGAAATAAGGCAAAAACGTACCTTTATTTACTGTTTCCCACTTTCATTTACATCTTGAATCCCATTGTCCAGGTCATCCTTTGATGCTACAACTTGACCACGATGCTAATCAACTCTGTTGTCACTAGGATCAAAGGTACATTTTTTAGCAAGTCTTACTATGAATCGTGAGTTAAAATTTTCTTTAGCTTCATGTATTTTGACATTGCTCTTACATGCAATTTTATTTTTATGTGAAATGCATTAGTGTTCATTTTACAACTTATCATTGTAAAATGAACACACCAGTATTACAACAGTTTCTTTTTTTTTTATTGTTGGGGTGGTTGTGAGTGTTGTGTTTGTGGTGCATGTGGGTGTACATTCAATAGTGTGTGTATGTTGTATGTGTGCTGTGCTATATGCACTAAAAGGGGCATGACACATTAACTATATATATTTTTAAACCAAACACAACCTATATGAGTAGTGACACATTATAAAAGTGGTACTTATCAGTCTCCACTCCAACAGGGACTCACTCCGTCAGGAAACCGCCACTAGGACAATGTCAGCACAACAGGGAAATCCAAATCGGCTTGGCGCAAACCTGCCAGCTTGATGGCGCGGAGTACTGTTAGCCAGCAATGGAGTCTGCCACGTCGACGGATGTGCGCCACTTATGTGACGGTAAACAGTCTGTCGATGCGGACGGTGGTTCAGCCTGCACACATCCAAATACGGCCGACAGGACTCCATCAGCTCGATGGAGTACTTGTAACCGCTGCCACAGAGGGACGGCAAGAGTCCCACCAAGATCTAAATCAGGTCATTATTCTTTTTGATAGGTATTGTAAGATGACCAGTTGAGCTGTGGAGTGCATGCTTTTAATGGGCAGTTATAAAAATGTTTGCACTGGGTACAGTTAGAGGTTGGCGAGCCAACAAATTAACAGGGAGAACCGAGCTAGAGCTGAGCCATAGGTATGGCTTGGTTCCTAGACCCGTTTACAAGCCGAGCCCTGAAAATGTTTGCTATGTAAATCATACAACAATCATAAAATATTATAAAATCTCTTTAAAAGTCAAAAAGAGTCTATCTCTTTTAACAAGTGGAAACTTTTCAATTAATGCGTCACATTATAGCACTGAACTAAGAAGTACTTATTAAAAGAGGTATTTTTTAAACAAGAATTTAGAATCATCCCTGCCCTGTCCCCACACTGGTGACAGTGCTATCAATCAACCAAAAGGCAAAACAGTTGTCATGTTATCCCTGTATGTGGCCTAGAATTATTTGTCTAAATGGGCATCAATTTGTCTCTTTTTTCTATGTTAATGCTTTGCAGTTTTTATATAGCGCAAACTGGATCTGAAGGTATTGCAGCGCTTAACATGAGCACCAGTTATATTACAGAAGGTCACATTCATGTTTTTTCAGGCAGTGGGAGATTAAGTGATTTGCCGAAAATCACAGGATGTTAGGCCAATGCCAAGACTAACAAGAGCTGAGCTAAAACCAGGCTTCAGGCTCGAGCCCGGCTTGAGCTTTCAGTGGCTTGCCCACTCCTGGGTACAATCTGCGTATGACTAAACTCTATATTTTGGAAGCAAGCTTTTGTATCTTAAAGCTACAGCTTTTTGCACAGTTCGTAGCGGCCTATCTTACACTGTGTTTAAAGCACTTTTAAAAATGATGACTTATGTATTCATAGTGCTTTATGTCACAGGCTGAATAATTGTAGCATTAAAAAGACACCAGTCAGTAGTAGTAGTAGTAATAAACTTTATTTCGGCCATGAGGCCATAAACATACATGGTAAAAAACATAAACCACAATCTTTACAACCGATAAAAACAGTCCATGTGATCACAAAGTGCAATAACGAAGGATAAAAACACAGAAGTGCAAATAAAATGCATGAGATAAGGAACAACAGCAATCAAGTAAAGTGCATAGTGATGAGGCATCACAAATTTGTTGAGATCTGTTAGCCTCGGGCTTCCTATAAACAGTTGTAAGGCACTGCTAATAAATAAGGGTTCCCGAGGAAGGCTCTTTACTTGTGTTTGGCTTCTGTAATGTCAAATAACATGATCATGGGGTGAAGAAGAGCGTTACTAACTTAGTGGACAGAAATAGAGTACATGAAGTACAACGAATTTAGGTTTGGGAGAATCTAGAGCGTATGATCCAGGCCGCAAGAGGATCTGCTGATCGAGAACACCATACTACTAAAAGAAGCAGGGATAAAGACCCTGTGGGCAGTCGAAAATCTATTAAGGCCCAAATTAAGACACAAAGGACAAATCCATTTGTGCCTAGGGCCAGCATAACGAGGACAGAAAAACAGAAAATGATCGATGTCCTCGGTTTTATAACCAAACGTATTAGACTCAGCAGAAGCGGGAGGGCCTGAAAACCATTTGTTGGTGAACACTTTTAAAAGTAAAATGCCAAAACGGAATTTAGTGTAAAGGCTTTTCGCAAGAGGAGGGGAGTTCTCGTCTAGAAAAGCCTCAAATTTGGAAATGGTTTGTGGGTCACAAACAGATTGCAGATGGTTCCCAGGTTAATGGAGTGGGGCAACTGGGCTGCTAGAAAGTCCCTGTACGTTTTAGTTAAGAGTTCTTTAGAATTGGGACTGTTGGTCTCCTCAGAGGTATAAATTGTTTAGAGGCCTAATTTTGCAAAACATTCGTTTAGACGCGACAACCACTTAATTTTATTACCTGTATCAAGATTCAAGACTTCCAGAAGATCCCTTCTGTACAGATTCAGTTCACGATGGTACCAAAACCTGACCCACTATAAGAGGGGTTTAAGGGTAGCAAGGTGTTCAATTCCCTTAGGGGCAGTGTCAATGATTATGGGTATAGGCGGAGCATTCTGGAGTAGTTTGAGCAATGATTTAATAAACTTAAGCTCCTTAGCCCTTAACGGGCTAAGGTTGGTTGTTCCCCATATCTCTGCACCGTAGAACGCTGCTGACTGGGTTTTGGCCCTGTAGACCTTCCAGTCTGGGGAAATTGCCTGCTGTTGTGAGGATCTGTGCCTTTTTAGAATTCCAGCTAAGGTGTGAGGGATAATCAGACTGCTTTTGAGAATCTGGTGGGACCAGGAGAGAGAACTGGTGATCCTTACCCCAAGATAGTAGAAGGTTTTGACCGACTGTAAGGCAGTGTTGCCTAAGGTAAATCTATTCTTAAGATTTTTGTGGGGTCTAAAAGCCATTCGTTTTGTCTTCTGAGTGTTAATTTCAAGACCCTAGGTTAAACAAAATTGCTCAAATTTGTGTAGAAGGTTTTGTAGGCCGAACGGGGTCGTGCAGAGGAGAAAAGTAACATCTGTGAAGAGGAGCATGGGGATCTTAATTCCGCTCAGCTTTGGGGCGTCAACTCTCTCGATATAGAGATGATCAATAACCCTGTGGATGAAAAGGGAGAATAATGTGGGCGCTAGCACGCACCTCTGGCAAACTCCCCTACATACGGGTATAGGCTTTGTCAATCAATCAATCAGATGTCTTGTAAAGCGGGACTACTCACTCATATGGGTCTCAAGGCGCTGGAGGTAGCTGCTGGTCCAACAGGGCTCTGTGGTTCAGTTGAAGAGCCAGCTCTGTCAGTTCGCCACCTAGACCCCATCTGACCCACGCATAATTTGATTGATGGAGCCTGATGGGGGTATCTAGAATATTAGCGGGGACTCCCAGGTCGCCGAGGACTCCCAAATAGTGTCTCTAGGGACCAGGTCGAAAGCGGCTCAAAGATCAACAACGGCCACGTAAAGGTGATCTTTCAAAAGAGAAATATATTTCCAGATGATGAGAAAAATCATAGCAGTTGATCTATGGTACTAATCTTAGGCAAAAGCTGGACTGAAATGGAGAGAGAATTTTAGCTTCATATAACCAATCCTGGAGTTTGAGTAGGAGCTGAGAGCAAAATATTATTTGTAAGTTATCTAGAAGACTTATGGGTCTGTAGTTTTTCAGATCACTCCTATCCTTTTTTAAATACAGGAATAATATGGGCCCCTGCCTAGGTAGGAGATAGACCAGCACCCTTTAAGATTTCATTAGAAAGGCAATTAATGTAAGGGGCCCAGAGGTCTATCTCTGATTTGTAGAGATCTCCAGGGATGGCATCAGGCCCAGGAGCCTTTCCTGAGTGTAAGGTATGAATAGCAAGTCTTGTGTCCGCTAATGAAAAGAGCAGCTTGTTATCACCAAAAGAGATAGAAGGAGGACAGGCGGAGATGAATGCTCATGTAGGATGTCAGCATAAAGCTCAGAGAAATGCTTTTCCCAAACAGATGATATTATAAAATCGTTGGTCGGAGTACTAGCCCCAATATGACTTTGTGAAAGCATCTGCCAAAACACCGCCTCGTTCTTGCCCAGAGCAGCATCTAACAGATCCTGCCAAATGGTTTCATCCCATTTGCTCTGTTCATCTCTAAAAATCTGCTTATAGGATTGTCGGGCATCACAAACGGCGACAGAATTATAGGCTGTGATCTCCTTCAAAAGGCACGTCTTGGCTCTACTATAATCTTTATCGTACCAAGGAGTGGTTTTTGGGAGTTTATGGTGAGGTTGTTGAAGTGGCCTTGAGAATATATCTTTATGGGACTGGATAAACAAAAATCCATTACCAGCTTATTAGGGGGAGCAGTGTTCAGCTGCAGTCAACTTAACCAATAAAAAGTGTATAAATTTGAGACAACAGAGCAAGATTATTTGCTATGAATGGCAACTTGATGCCCCTCCTATTATTGGTGACAGAGAGGCGAAATTGTGCCTGCGCCTGGGGAGCAGGCAGATCATGGAGGAAATCCCCTGAAAGGGTTCACTCTAGGGTGTTATGGTAGCTGTCTTCTCGAGGAAGAATCTTAAAGTCAAGTAGATTCCTCCAAAGCCTAATGTCTATGATGCAATAATCGATTTGTGTTTTCTTATCACCTCTTTTAAACTTAAAGGCTCTAGATCTGTCGGACTCTGATCTCCCATTGCATGTCCTAAGACCAAAGTAAGAGGTTAGAGAGGCAAGCTGTAGTGCAGCTGTTCTCCATGCATTTATGGGATCCGACTCCAAAGATGGAATACCCAAAGAGTCCTCTTCGTTTTGCATTATTGATGTAATAAACACTATGGGTTTGTAGGTGGTATTGAAGTCACCTGTTAGAATCGTAAACTCAGTGTTACAGTGAGAGGAAGGAAAGCTTACCACAATAGCAAGGGTCGGGGACTTTAATTTTCAGGACCCTGCAATTGTAAATGTTCAGGATGTTAATGGAGTTCACCTTTACAGGGACTGATGTTTAATCCTAGGATGTCAGGGGACAAAATATCCAGTTTTTTAATGTGGCAGCAGAGGGATATTTTGAGCAGATTATCAAATCGCCTGATGCTCTACCATTGGGGGATGGGATTGCATTGGTGCAATAGCTAATATACCTAACTCTATAAAGCGGAGAAACGGCTGAGGATTCCTGGATTAGAATTATATGGAAAGAATCCATAAAGCTGTTCCAATCAGGATCCACAGCTTTACCAGTAACCCCTGCAACATTCGAAGAGAGTAGGCAAATCTCAATGTTGGTTATCTGTGAGTCGGCAATTGAATGTGTGTGTGTAGTACATGCATTGGACAAAAGGCTCGAAGGAGGTATTGCAGAGACAGTGCAAGAGGTAAGAAAAGCCTCGGGCAGGGGGAGTCAATCTATCTCGATGGGAAGGCCATTGGGAGTTGGCAAAGAGACTGGTAGGGATACGGTCGGAAAGTTATTCAAGTTGGACAATTCATTAGCAGCCAGTTGGTTACGAGATTGAAATCCAGTCGATGAACTGAAAGAGGGTAAACTAGAAGCAGAGGGCCTGTGGGCCACCAGTAGTAAATTAGAATTGCAAGATGGTAAAAGGCGAGATAGATGATCAGGCTGGCGATGTTAGAGATGATAGGTTTAAATAAAATTAGAGAGCCTGAGGAGGCTATGGACCTGGAGTCCATGCTTATCAGGCCCTGGACTAAGGCTTCACTAGCAAGCACCAAGCAAATGCTATTGAGGGGTGTTGATCCAGCTCCATCAGTGTTACTAGGCGATATCATATGGGCCTGAATATTATCTGAACGAATGATGGCGAGGCACCCCTTTGAGTTCTAATCCAATGGAAAACTTTATTTCCAAAGGAGTCTCCATCTTTAAATTACCTTGGCCCGAGCTTAAGGACATTTATTAATCATGAAAACCTTTGTGCCCGCATGATCTTGTGAGGCAAGGAAGGGTGTGAGCTTTAGAAAGGGATGGTTGGGTACCTGGGAACGTTGGGGGGGGGGTTAAGTTCCTAGCTGGGATCATACCCGCATTAGGCGGGAGTAAGATCTGAAAGCCTTGCATTGGCCGGTCACCCTGAGATTTAGGACCATTGAGGAATGGCAGCCCCTCCCTCCCATAATAAGGAGTAAGGGGTCGGGCAGGGCAAACTCGTGAAGAGACATCTGAAGTGATGCAGAAATTGGTGGCGGACGAATGGGGTGGCTGGCTCCTTGCAGTTCTGGTAGCACAGAGGCTCCCCATATTCGACTTGGCTCTTGGGGATACTTGCTGTCCTAAAGATAAAAGTCTAGCAAGAAGAGAATTTCTGTGGACTATCTCATCTTTCAAAGTGCACAGGATATCAAAATGCTTCTGCTTTAATGGGCTCAGGCGGTTTGAGCTGATCAGGCTCTTGGTCATTCTCTAAGTTTTGTAACACAGAAAATCTGCTGTTGCACACTGTTGGGTGACCAGGGGGTTCGATGTCCATGTTATTTGCAAAAACTGTGGAGGGGAGCGATGGTCCAGACTCAGGTGTCAGTTTAAGGGAAAAACACTTTGCCAGGTTTGTTAAAGTGTGTAATCTTTGGGACGCCCTTCTGAGGTTTGCCCTCCCTAATTAGTGATTCTAGCTCTTCAATCAAGGTGTTAATTTCTTTAAGAGTGCAGTTTTCGGCAGCATGACAAGGAGGTTTTTTGGACTAGCGGGTCCCTGGGGCCATCCTCAAGTCAAGTCACGTTTTTATTTGATTTAGTTCTCTAAAGAGAACAACACATTTTAAAAATACATTTGTTATAAAACATTAATAGGATAATCATTTCAAAACAGTTTTAAAAAGCTCTTTAAAAATTTAAACAAATTATGACATACAAATTCATCAAGCGGCGATTTAAGAAGCGAAATGAGGCCTTGGACTGAAGTAATATTATATCTGGTTCGATTAGGTTTTAAATGCCGGCGTCTGGCCTCGACTAGTGTCGGATTTTGGCATTCAAACAGAACATGCGATAAGTCTTGCACTCCTCAGTCACAGAAATCACAGATACTGGTGGCGTTTTCAGTGAGGTTCCATCTGGAAGTAAATGCTTTTAAAGGGAGAATCCCGAGCCGTAATAAAATGATACAACGCCGGACTCCATGCCCTAAGGTAAAACGAATGTATTGTTGCTGGTATTTGTATTCTATTGATTCTGCATACTGTTCGTATTGTTTTAATTGAGAGCAATGCTTGATGTCAAGGTCGTAGCCTATTCTCGGTGTCAAGTGTTTTTAAAAAAAGCCTCAAGTGCGCAGGAGTCCAGGATTTCAAAAGTTTTGCACAATACCTTAATTGCAAGCACAAGAGAGAACTGAAGAAAAAAAACAAGCATTGGCATAGCCAATAGGTCTCGCCTTTGGGACCTTATAAGTGTTTAGCCATGCAACACTTGATGTTGTTGCACCAAGGATATTGTGCTGGATAACTAAACACTTATAAGGTCCCAAAGGCGAGACCTATTGGCTATGCCAATGCTTGTTTTCATTTCCAGTGCAAAGCACCTACAGAACTTGCCCAGTGAAAACACTGCGGTTAAGTTGCATGCTGCAGAGATCTATATGTAGCCAACAGGTTTCATTGCATAATAGTGGTAAGTTAACACTGATGATTAATGAACCTACTGGAGAGATATGCATGCCATCTCTGGTCTCAGGTTTGAAGCATTATCAAATAGTACTGAGTATTAATATGCCTGCTTCAGATCAAAGGCCGCAACACACAAGTAAATGATTTTGGTTTTATGATTGCTCAGTGGGTTAATGATCTTGTTACGGAAATCGCTCTGTTACCTACAGGTCCCAAATAAAACTTGATGAATTTGCATATTTTTTCTCATGAAATTGAATTAAATTCCATGAAAATTTGGTGAAATCACACTTTTGTAGCAAAATTTGATTTGGCTGTATTTCTTGTCACCTTTTTTACCCTACTACGCACTTCTTGTTAAAAAGTCTTGCGCGATATCAGCAGTAGAATGGTTTGAGTACAAAATATCTCCTGGTGAGACATTTTAATAATAATAATAATAATCATTCCTATTTGTAAAGCGCGAACATATCACCCATAAGGGTTTCAAGGCGCTGGGGGTCATTGAATGAATGAATGAAATTAAATTTCTATAGCGCGTTACTACCCTGAGGCCTCGTAGCGCTTAGGACAGGACAGGCAAAATCACGGCAAGTTAGTGTGTAGTACTAAAAGATAAGTTTTAAGGAGTTTACGGAAGGTCTGTAAGTTAGGTTCCATGCGAAGAGTAGAGGGAAGAGAATTCCAGAGATTAGTAGCATTCAGGGAAAAGGAACGTCCGCCCCATCTGGATCTGCATACTTTCCTTGTGGTAGCAAGAAAAGCTGGAATGAAGACTCCTTGAAGGTTGATAAGGAGTGACCAGGGGATGGATAATGGCAGGGCCAGTTTTCCAGATGGCTCTGTGGGCCAGGCACATGGCCTTAAATCGTGTTCGGGACTTGATAGGGAGCCATTGAAGTTCTCATTGCGGGTTTTGCTGATTGTCTCCGAGGAATCTGGAGGAGTAGGCGAGCCGCACAATTCTGGATCACTTGTAATTTTTGAGTAGTGGCCTGAGGGGCGCCCAGATACAAGGCGTTCCCGTAATCCATGCGGGACAAGATGAGGGCTTGCACCATAATCCTTCGCGCCTGGAAGGGGAGTAAAGGAAGAATTTTCCTTAACATCCTCATCAGGCCAAAACAAGTAGCTGAGGAGATTAAGTGAGCTATTGCCCAGAGTCACATGGTGCTGAGTTGAGCTGCCGCCGGTGATCGACTTGCGAGCCCCGCGTTCCGGAGTCAGCGGCTCTGGCCCCTGCGCCACACTTTTCCCTGCTCTCTTTTCTGCTCAAACTAGTCTTCCATTGGTATCTCATAAAACTTTTTAACAAGAAGTGCATGGTGGGTAAAAAAAACATCAATGCGAAAAGGCATAATGTATAATTTCGAGAAAATTCATTAGTTTCCCACAACAAAAGCTTAGGCAGTTCGCTGGCATAATTAAAATATCTTCCGGCCTGGCCACAAGATAAAACTGTGGTAAAATAGATTTAAGGACTAGTGTGTCCACCTCAAACAGCTTCATGTAACGTGAAAGGCACATGTTTCATTCAATCCTTGCAGCTTTTAACTCAACCTTTCGTTATTCTAAAGTTAAGAAATTGGGTTCTGTTGGATAGCACAATACACTTATTTCTATGTGCCAAAAAATTCAGTTTGCATAGTGTGCTTTATTTATGACTGTACTTAGAAACAGAGATAGATGTACCTGACATTGTCATAGAGCATGCAGAGACCTACATACACACTGGTCTGAACTAAGTTTATAGAAAAGAACACCCTTTCATATCTCAGTTTATTGCTTAGCAACTTGTGAAGTGACATTTGAGAACAGCTTGGATCCCCTGATGAGAAAGGCATTAGGCTCTAGCTATGCTCGGAATGAGCTCCAACTGCTCCAGGCCAATGACACACCTTGCATATGGTGACTGACGCTCTGCTAATGAAGGCATCTGGATGTACATCCCACCAGCAGGCTATGGCGACACACACAGTGAATGTGTACTGGCACCACCGTAGTGTGCCGAGTGTTCGCACAATCTACCGGGACACTAACAGGATGATTATTGAGCCCGGCAAGATCTGGATCATGAGTAGCTGTTTGATTGGGAATCTAACTGAATCCCCCTTTATATCAGCACTGCGACCACCACATTACTGAACTAACCTTATTGCGCCTCATGTAGGTACATTTCAGTGAGTGTGGAACCTCAATTTCATGTATGTATTGATGCATTTTAGGTTAGGTTTCTGCATATTCAAATGCCCTTCCAACTAGCCCCCACCCTGACCCACTCCCCACATACCCTATGGCGACTGCAAATTTCTTACCTGGTCCAGGTCATTGCGCAGAGCGATTTTGCTGGTGACCAGCTCATGAGCCAGGTCGTCGGTTCTCCTGCTCGAGACGCATGCTGGCCTCCTGCAGTCGCCGGTTTTCCCTCTGTAGAAGAGACATGTAGACCATGAGAATGTGTTACTCACCGAAAGCGTTGAAGAGGGATTGACATACAGTGGGCAAAGCAAACAAAGAAAGCAAAACATCCCAATCAGAGCAGCATACATATAGCATAATTGCAGCTTACAAGGCAAGAGAATGATCAAGGGGTGGCTTGGACTTCAGCTGCTCAAAATGGCTGCAGTTTTATTCACTCAAGAAAGGAGTCACCTGCAACATGTAGTCAAAATGGGTGCCTTACTCCTAATCGGTAAAAGCAAGAAGCGAATGTCTAAACCCACGCAGCATACGAGTAATCAACATATATGCAAGTTACATGATACCTTTGAGTGATGAGGGATAGTCCGGTCGCAGGTACACAAAATGGCTGCTTTACTATGCTTTCAATGAAAGCTTCCTCAGTGAGCTCAGCAGAAAGGCAGCTTCGTTTTATTTGTGGAAGGTGCAACATATAAAGAGGTCAAAGAAGAAACACTTGCATTGCTGGCCCAGCCGCCTAGCTCCCTATTCTTCCCAACGTCAGTATTCCCTAAAATTTACAGGTCAAAGGGCAGTCAAAGCAGTTAACTAAAGCAAGCAGATTTTCACAATAACAAACTTGTCAAAAAAAAAAAAAAACATTGTTCACATCAGTCAAAAGCAAACTTCATAATCCGAAATCCTCACTTTATAGGGACATATGCCTTCGTCCTCCGCAGTTCATGTTAAACGGACTATGGAAGGGTTTTATGGAAGGGTTTTCACGGCTCTGCCCTTCAAAGATCTCTTCCACCCACAAACAGACATCTTCACAATACATGCCAAATCTAACAGAAGGGTCAGAGAGCTTTTTCAAATGACTCCAGTCCGCTTCAAACGCTTACTTCACGGTTGACGTTTGTGTGACGCCGGTGCCAGAATGCAGCTTTGTTACGTCACGGAGAGTGCTTTAATGCAGTTATTTCTCCCGCAGTCCGCTTCACACCAACGACGGATCATGTTACACTAAAGTCTGCCCGGCTTATAACATCACAAGCAGGGGGCGGAAAGTACACAAGGCAGTTACCTGCGACAGTAAAAAAAATGTATTTGGACGCTTTGAAAGCTCTATCTAAGCCCGCTCACCTTAGAAGCAGCGAGTTAAAACAAGTTAAAAAAAAAAAAAAACTGTCGGCAAAAGTGAAAGCGTTTCCCTTGTGGGAGCGAGCGGCACCAGGAACGATAATTGCTACCATATGGCGCCGCTCGCTCCCGCAAGTGAATCGCCAAACGTGCACGCGTTGCCATTGAAGGCAATGGAACGCGTGCACGTTTTTGGCTGAAAAGCCGAAGCGATTCCAAAAGGTCTTTTTGCCTATGCAGCGCATTCGCGCTGCGTAGGCGAGACCTAAAAAACTAAGAAGCATATATATTTAGAAATTCTAAGTACAAAAGTTACTTTAGGAGGTTAAAAAAGGAAAATCAAGGGAGGTGGCCCAGCCCAGCCTCCTCTGGGCTCTGACGGGCACAGATAGGCCTGCTCTTGGTTTAGTCTTCGGCCAGGCATATAACTCGGCGCGTTTCCATGCTGCGGGCTGTCTGTGCAACTTTGTGTCCCCCTCCTCTAGTCTCAGGGCTGCTAGGGGCACGAAGTCCCACCCCAGCTAAAGTGCAAAAAGTCAGTGCGGGCAGGGAGCAGGCTCTCAGAGAGTCCCGTGCTGCAGGTTGTCCGTGCGGCTTTGTGGCATATTCAGGCAGTATTTTCCACTGCACCAACCAGAATTCAATTATGTGGCTCTCTGGTTACACACTCAAACACACTAGCCCTAGTGATTAGCCAGGGAGGGGAACCAGAGGCACAGGGCCTAGGGGCTAGCCAGCCTCCACCTGATAATGTAAACACAAAATGAGGCTGCCCCTAGTGACGATTTCTACAGGTTTATAGAGATGCAACTACATTAGGGGCATCTCACAAAAAGTGAAGGACTGGCCTCACACACCACCAGGTGTCATGCTTCATCATCGGCTGTCCTCGCCCTCTAAAAACTTGGTTTGATAGAGGGCGGGCATACACCTGGAGACAGGGATGCACTTCTAAACTAAGTGGGGGCCCGTGACTAGTGAAGGTGATCTAAAAACCATTACAGTTGCCTCAAAGTCAGGCTTTAATTTAGTTAGGCAACTGTATAGTATTAAGATTAAAGTGACCGGTGATACAGGAACTAATCATCCCTTCACCGTAAGGAGTGTGGTCAACATGTTTCTGCTTGCGGTCCCCGGAGGGTACATAGCATTCTTCAGGACCATAAGACTAAAGGGCTCCGTCTTTATGTAAATATTAGAAATAAAGACCAACCACTATGGGGGGTGCGGAGTCACTATCCCTGTTGGAGATCGTGCATCTGTTTGGTTACCTGTAGAAAAATATATAAACACAAACAAGGTTGCGAATATCTGTTTGTTGTATTGCATAGTAGCGTTCATCACCACACAATATCAGCGCGCGTGGTGTTCACTAAGTGCAGAAACACGTGTCATTCATACGTGTTTAAGCATTTCATGACTAAGAGAGAAATTCCCTCTACACTTGCCCTAGGTGACTACCCCAGTTGCTCCATGGGAGGACGAGTGGGGAAAGGCCTACTTGGCAATCCTGTAAATAAAAATAAAAAGCGGGAAAGAAAATTGTTCTTAGAACCTGTTGATGGTGCATCAGGTCCGTGTAATCGGTTATAATATTAAAAAACCAAGCCTTTCTGGAACAGAAGGGTATTTTTGTAAATATACTGTAATAACAAAGAGGGCTGTTAGAGTTATTTGTAGAGCCATGGCACTGACTGGAAAAAAGCATTTTTTGGGGGATGCAATGGAATCAAATATCTGTATTTGCGTGATTAAAAACCGCACTCACATCCATGCATACACCTTTCATACTCTTACTGTATCGTAGTGCGCTTTCCACCGTGTTTCCTACAACTGTCCGCTTCGCCTCCCCGCTGGTGAATGGTAGGTTGGGGGAGCGGTCTTAAATAGTGCTCCTAACGAGGATAATAGGTATCAATCATGAGCGCATTGCGAGCACCTGGAAGGCTGCCGGTGTCTCCGTGCTCGATGCCTGGTTGCCTGGAAAGGGGCGTGACCCATGTGCCTAGGATGAGGGCTGCCTTAATTCGGTCGTTGTATGTGTCAAGATTGCTGCGGCTGTATGGTAATGCTCACCGTAGCTAGAGGAACAAGTGTCAAACTCTGCCTCATCGCCGGCCTAGCGCATGCGCTGTGACTACCTAATTCTGTCCTTGTAAAAATGTGCATTGTTTACGCCTACAGATGCGTGTGGCAGAAAAACCAATTCAACGCATGTATATCTGTTTCCCCGAGGTAATCCCTAGCGTATGTTCAATGACTATCGATCAAAAAGCAGGAGGGTTCCTTGCTCCGTTATTGATAGTGAAAGTCTAGAGTTATTAAAAATATATATATTAAGAAGCGAGCGCAAAGTTGGATCATAAATCCGTGGTAAGCATGCTATCGCCTCATAATAGTGTTTCCAAAATTAAAAGGTAGAGGGAAAAGGGAAAATGGAAAGGGAGAAAGGCCCGAAACTAGGCAAACTCTGATGATGTTATGCGCTTGCGTATGGCTATAAGGGTGTGCGTATAACTCGGATCGTGGTGTTACTGTATGTCTGATGTACACTGATTGTTTCAAAAGGAAAAAAGATTTATTCCTTGTTATCAACGAAAGGCTATTGTGCCATCTGTAGCCATGGTATTTCATCGTTTAAGCCTGTGTCCCATGACCGCAAGCGGTACACCCACCGTTGTTCCCTCACATGTAGCATTCTGCTAATGTCTGTTTTCTGTTTCTTCATGACTTCCAATACTACCCACTTTAAGTCCGATTCATTGTGGTTCAGATCTTGGAAGTGTTTTGTCAGTTTAGTGTTGGATTTTTTGCACTGAATGGTGCTGCGGTGTTCACTAATTCGTGTCTTGACTTTCCTTGTGGTCATTCCTACGTACATTAAATGGCATGGGCACTTAAGGAGGTAGACCACATTCTCAGTATTGCAGTTACTGAATTCTTTTAATCTCCATGGGTTGTTGGTGCCAATGTCTACTTCTTTTGTGGCCGAGGTCAATGGGCAGCACACGCAGTTGCCACATGGATAGTGGCCTGTAGGTCTCGGCTGGCTCCAGAGGGTGTTTAGGCACTCCGTTTCGTCGTGCTTGGTTTTGGAGTTTACTAGATCATCCCTAAGGTTCCGGCTCCTTTTGAAAGCAAACAGGGGGGTTGCCAATGCCGTTGTCCACTGTTCAAGATTGGCCATTTCTTCTTAATTATGTTTTGGATTTTATTCGACACCGGTGTTTATGTAGTTACGCACACCATGCGTTCTGATTTCTCTTTTTGTATGGTGTCCAAAAGTGCATCCCGGTTGTTGTTCCTGGCCCTCTTTTTGGCTTTTTTGATCATTTTTTTAGGGTAGTGTCTGGCCAGGAGTTTGGTCTCCAGATGTTCTGCCTGTTCTTTAAATGTTTCCAGTTCTGAACAGTTTCTCCGGATTCTGAGGAATTGTCCCACAGGCAGATTTTGGCGGAGGGCTTTAGGTTGGTAGCTTTCATATAATAGTAAGCTATTCCTATCCGTGGGTTTGATGTGTACTTTTGTCAAAATACCCTCGGTAGTCAGGGTGATGTCCAGATCAAGGAATATAGCATGGTTTCTTTCAATGGTGTGGGTAAAATTAAGGTGTATACCCTTGCTGTTGACCCACTCAACAAAAGCTGTGGCTTCCTCTGGTGTTCCATGCCATACGATGAAGATGTCATCTATGTATCGCTTCCATGTTTTCATCTGATGGGCGAAGGGATTGCTAGGGTTGAAAATATGGTCTTCCTCAAATTGATGGACGTAAAGGCACGCCATGCTCGGCGCAAAGGTGCTGCCCATGGACGTGCCCTTGATCTGGTGGTATAGGACATCCTCAAACTCAAAATAATTCTCGGTGAGGGCCATCTCTGCGCATTCCATTATGAAGTGTCTTGGCGTCATGTATATCCACTCTTGGTTTAGAAGAATTTGTTCCACCACTTCCAAAGTGCGTCTTTGAGGAATGCTCGTATAGAGCGCTTCTATGTCCATAGTTATGAACAAATCCTCGTTGATGTTGACCTCCAGGTCCCGTATCCGGCATAAGACGTCCTTCGTGTCTTTAAGATATAAAGGGGACTTCTGTAAAATGGGCCTTAAAAACCAGTTGCAGAATTGCGACAGAGGTTCTAGCGCTGAGCCAATGCCCGACACTATTGGCCTTCCTGGTGGGGGCACCCTGTTTTTGTGGATTTTTGGAAGAGTATAGAATCTCAGTGTTCTCGGTTTGGTATTCACAAGGAACTCTGCCTCATGTTTGGTAATCCAGTCGTTGCTCATGGCTTCATTCACAAGGATCCAATTTTATTCATGATTCGTTTTGTTGGGTCGCTTTGATATGTCTCATAACTGGTGGTGTCTGACAGCAGGCGTAGGCACTCGTCTCTGTACATAGAGAAATTCATTAGGACAATCGCCCCACCCTTATCTGCCGGTTTTATCACCAACTCATGATTGTTTTTGAGTTGTAATAGTGCTGCTCTTTCTCCCCTTGATAGGTTCTGGAACCCCTTGTTGTTGTTGAAGTCTATTTCTTCGACCTCTCTGAGGACCGCTTGTTCGAAGGCCAGCACATTGCATGAGATGTTCTGGGTAGGTGGTGAGAAAGTTGACTTCTTGCGTAAGCCTGTGTTTGAGCTTCCATCATCCTCTTTTTGTGAATCTCCAAAGTAGTCCCTCAGTTTGATTTTCCTGAAGAACTGGGCCAGTTCCGTGTGAAGTGAAACTGGGTCGTTGTTCGGGGTGGGGACAAAGCCGAGACCTTTAGAAAGTATAGCCTCTTCATCCTTGTTGATTATGTGGTTGCTGAAGTTCACTATGTTTGTCAATCCTTGCTCGTTGAAGGGCCGCTGCCTCTCCCCATGCTCCTTGTGACCGCTCGCCCATTGGTTGTGGGTTCGTACTCCCATTGTACCCTGGGGGTTCTTCGTGATTTTTGTCTGCCTCTTCCCCTTCCTCCGCCCCTGGATAAAAAAGGCTGTGGGCCTTGTTGGAAATTGAAGCCAGATGAGTAATATTGTTGTGGCCAGAATCCAAAGGGGGGCATAGGTGGGGCAAACATTTGTTGCTGAGGGTTCGGGTATTTCCTGGTGTATTGACCTCCAGTGTTCTCATCACCACTGCTATCGCTTCTCTCATCACCCGAGCTGAAGGTCCAGTTCTGCGGTGTTGGTCTGAAGCGTGGTTGGCGTCTGGTGGCCTGTTGATGGGGGGGGTTTATCATAGTATTCATCAGTGGTGTGGGATATACTGTTTCTCGACTAAATTTCTGGACATCTTTCTGTAATTTAGTGATTTTAGATTGGGTAAGATATTCCCTGTATGCCGCATGGTCGGTGTTGATTTCCTCCAACTTCTTTTTGAAGACAGTTATATGAACTGTAGTCTTCAATTTGCTCTCGCTTTGTTGTATCTCCACCAACAGGGCGTCCACTAATTGTCTAGCCGTGTTGATGATTAACATCAACCAGTCTTTGGTACATTTCCATGCGATACTGGACCAATTAATCCTAAACTCCTTGTTATTTAGGAAAAGTCTTGGTTCGTTGGTAACTACGAGACCTCGTGGGGCAGTGTTTTTCCTCAAATATTCTGTCATAAAGGCCCCATGTAGGGCCGTCCGGATCTGTTCCTTTTTCTTTGCTGAAAGTGCTTCCCAGTCATCAGAGTTCTTTACAGTCTGTGCCACCACAGTTTCTGCTAAGAGTGACGGAGTTCTTAGAATTTCCGCGTATGTATTTTCATCGAATGCCAGTTCGGTCTCCATTTTTAGCCCTAGGGTATTGCGTTGTGAGTGTGACCAGTTGTAACACTCGTATACCTCTTTATATATATATATATATATATATATATATATATATATATATATATATATATATATATATATATTCCAAATGAAGACGCTCAGCATTGGAAGCACCACTCACGGCATGTCAACTTTCTTTATTGTTAGCAGGAGCAGAAGGCAAAGTAACTTCACTGTGATTGTTCTTTACGCCTTTAGGTCCATACGCGTTTCGGGCGTTCCGTCGCCCTTTATCACTGGCAAGGCATCACGGGGTAGAAGCGGCAAACAGTGGTATCGCTGTAATGGCAAATTCTTATATCCTGCCCGGATGGGCGTGTCCACCATGTGCATTATGGTCTCCGTAGTCACATCATTTCCTTTAGTAGGTACCGCTACATTATCCCCTTCATATCAATACTTAACGTTAGTGCCATGTTGCTTTTTGGTATCCTTGCTAACAAAACATGCCGTTCCAACAGCGCCTTATTAGTGAAAGCGCTAGAGCTGCACCGTCAGCAGCGGGGTGCTTCCGCGACCAGAGCAGGCCGCTACAAATTCCAAATGAAGACGCTCAGCATTGGAAGCACCACTCACAGCATGTCAACTTTCTTTATTGTTAGCAGGAGCAGAAGGCAAAGTAACTTCACTGTGATTGTTCTTTACGCCTTTAGGTCCATACCCGTTTCGGGCGTTCCGTCGCCCTTTATCACTGGCAAGGCATCACGGGGTAGAAGCGGCAAACAGTGGTATCGCTGTAATGGCAAATTCTTATATCCCGCCCGGATGGGCGTGTCCACCATGTGCATTATGGTCTCCGTAGTCACATCATTTCCTTTAGTAGGTACCGCTACATTATCCCCTTCATATCAATACTTAACGTTAGTGCCATGTTGCTTTTGGTATCCTTGCTAACAAAACATGCCGTTCCAACAGCGCCTTATTAGTGAAAGCGCTAGAGCTGCACCGTCAGCAGCGGGGTGCTTCCGCGACCAGAGCAGGCCGCTACAAATTCCAAATGAAGACGCTCAGCATTGGAAGCACCACTCACGGCATGTCAACTTTCTTTATTGTTAGCAGGAGCAGAAGGCAAAGTAACTTCACTGTGATTGTTCTTTACGCCTTTAGGTCCATACGCGTTTCGGGCGTTCCGTCGCCCTTTATCACTGGCAAGGCATCACGGGGTAGAAGCGGCAAACAGTGGTATCGCTGTAATGGCAAATTCTTATATCCCGCCCGGATGGGCGGGTCCACCATGTGCATTATGGTCTCCGTAGTCACATCATTTCCTTTAGTAGGTACCGCTACATTATCCCCTTCATATCAATACTTAACGTTAGTGCCATGTTGCTTTTTGGTATCCTTGCTAACAAAACATGCCGTTCCAACAGCGCCTTATTAGTGAAAGCGCTAGAGCTGCACCGTCAGCAGCGGGGTGCTTCCGCGACCAGAGCAGGCCGCTACAAATTCCAAATGAAGACGCTCAGCATTGGAAGCACCACTCACGGCATGTCAACTTTCTTTATTGTTAGCAGGAGCAGAAGGCAAAGTAACTTCACTGTGATTGTTCTTTACGCCTTTAGGTCCATACGCGTTTCGGGCGTTCCGTCGCCCTTTATCACTGGCAAGGCATCACGGGGTAGAAGCGGCAAACAGTGGTATCGCTGTAATGGCAAATTCTTATATCCCGCCCGGATGGGCGTGTCCACCATGTGCATTATGGTCTCCGTAGTCACATCATTTCCTTTAGTAGGTACCGCTACATTATCCCCTTCATATCAATACTTAACGTTAGTGCCATGTTGCTTTTTGGTATCCTTGCTAACAAAACATGCCGTTCCAACAGCGCCTTATTAGTGAAAGCGCTAGAGCTGCACCGTCAGCAGCGGGGTGCTTCCGCGACCAGAGCAGGCCGCTACAAATTCCAAATGAAGACGCTCAGCATTGGAAGCACCACTCACGGCATGTCAACTTTCTTTATTGTTAGCAGGAGCAGAAGGCAAAGTAACTTCACTGTGATTGTTCTTTACGCCTTTAGGTCCATACGCGTTTTGGGCGTTCCGTCGCCCTTTATCACTGGCAAGGCATCACGGGGTAGAAGCGGCAAACAGTGGTATCGCTGTAATGGCAAATTCTTATATCCCGCCCGGATGGGCGTGTCCACCATGTGCACCAAAAGCAACATGGCACTAACGTTAAGTATTGATATGAAGGGGATAATGTAGCGGTACCTACTAAAGGAAATGATATGACTACGGAGACCATAATGCACATGGTGGACACGCCCATCCGGGCGGGATATAAGAATTTGCCATTACAGCGATACCACTGTTTGCCGCTTCTACCCCGTGATGCCTTGCCAGTGATAAAGGGCGACAGAACGCCCGAAACGCGTATGGACCTAAAGGCGTAAAGAACAATCACAGTGAAGTTACTTTGCCTTCTGCTCCTGCAACAATAAAGAAAGTTGACATGCCGTGAGTGGTGCTTCCAATGCTGAGCGTCTTCATTTGGAATTTGTAGCGCCTGCTCTGGTCGCGGAAGCACCCCGCTGCTGACGGTGCAGCTCTAGCGCTTTCACTAATAAGGCGCTGTTGAAACGGCATGTTTTGTTAGCAAGGATACCAAAAAGCAACATGGCACTAACGTCAAGTATTGATATGAAGGGGATAATGTAGCGGTACCTACTAAAGGAAATGATATGACTACGGAGACCATAATGCACATGGTGGACACGCCCATCCGGGCAGGATATAAGAATTTGCCATTACAGCGATACCACTGTTTGCCGCTTCTACCCCGTGATGCCTTGCCAGTGATAAAGGGCGACGGAACGCCCGAAACCCGTATGGACCTAAAGGCGTAAAGAACAATCACAGTGAAGTTACTTGCCTTCTGCTCCTGCTAACAATAAAGAAAGTTGACATGCCGTGAGTGGTGCTTCCAATGCTGAGCGTCTTCATTTGGAATTTGTAGCGGCCTGCTCTGTCGCGGAAGCACCCCGCTGCTGGCGGTGCAGCTCTAGCGCTTTTCACTAATAAGGCGCTGTTGAACGGCATGTTTTGTTAGCAAGGATACCAAAAAGCAACATGGCACTAACGTTAAGTATTGATATGAAGGGGATAATGTAGCGGTACCTACTAAAGGAAATGATATGACTACGGAGACCATAATGCACATGGTGGACACGCCCATCCGGGCGGGATATAAGAATTTGCCATTACAGCGATACCACTGTTTGCCGCTTCTACCCCGTGATGCCTTGCCAGTGATAAAGGGCGACGGAACGCCCGAAACGCGTATGGACCTAAAGGCGTAAAGAACAATCACAGTGAGTTACTTTGCCTTCTGCTCCTGCTAACAATAAAGAAAGTTGACATGCCGTGAGTGGTGCTTCCAATGCTGAGCGTCTTCATTTGGAATTTGTAGCGGCCTGCTCTGGTCGCGGAAGCACCCGCTGCTGACGGTGCAGCTCTAGCGCTTTCACTAATAAGGCGCTGTTGGAACGGCATGTTTTGTTAGCAAGGATACCAAAAAGCAACATGGCACTAACGTTAAGTATTGATATGAAGGGGATAATGTAGCGGTACCTACTAAAGGAAATGATATGACTACGGAGACCATAATGCACATGGTGGACACGCCCATCCGGGCGGGATATAAGAATTTGCCATTACAGCGATACCACTGTTTGCCGCTTCTACCCCGTGATGCCTTGCCAGTGATAAAGGGCGACGGAACGCCCGAAACGCGTATGGACCTAAAGGCGTAAAGAACAATCACAGTGAAGGTACTTTGCCTTCTGCTCCTGCTAACACTAAAGAAAGTTGACATGCCGTGAGTGGTGCTTCCAATGCTGAGCGTCTTCATTTGGTGTATATATATATATATATATGGCCAGTGTTCGATTAACCGGTCCCTTTGTCATATATGACACAAAAATGCCCTTACAATTGTTCCCACAGCAGACAGCTGTACATAAACTCAAACACACTAGCCCTAGTGATTAGCCAGGGAGGGGAACCAGAGGCACAGGGCTTAGGGGCTAGCCAGCCTCCACCTGATAATGTAAACACAAAATGAGGCTGCCCCTAGTGAGGATTTCTACAGGTTTATAGAGATGCAACTACATTAGGGGCATCTCACAAAAAGTGAAGGACTGGCCTCACACACCACCAGGTGTCATGCTTCATCATCGGCTGTCCTCGCCTTCTAAAAACTTGGTTTGATAGAGGGCGGGCATACACCTGGAGACAGGGATGCACTTCTAAACTAAGTGGGGGCCCGTGACTAGTGAAGGTGATCTAAAAACCATTACAGTTGCCTCAAAGTCAGGCTTTAATTTAGTTAGGCAACTGTATAGTATTAAATTAAAGTGACCGGTGATACAGGAACTAATCATCCCTGCACCGTAAGGAGTGTGGTCAACATGTTTCTGCTTGCGGTCCCCGGAGGGTACATAGCATTCTTCAGGACCATAAGACTAAAGGGCTCCGTCTTTATGTAAATATTAGAAATAAAGACCAACCACTATGGGGGGTGCGGAGTCACTATCCCCGTTGGAGATCGTGCATCAGTTTGGGTACCTGTAGAAAAATATATAAACACAAACAAGGTTGCGAATATCTGTTTGTTGTATTGCATAGTAGCGTTCATCACCACACAATATCAGCGCGGTGGTGTTCACTAAGTGCAGAAACACGCGTCATTCATACGTGTTTAAGCATTTCATGACGAAGAGAGAAATTCCCTCTACACTTACCCTAGGTGACTACCCTACTTGCTCCATGGGAGGACGAGTGGGGAAAGGCCTACTTGGCAATCCTGTAAATAAACAGAAAAAGCGGGAAAGAAAATTGTTCTTAGAACCTGTTGATGGTGCATCAGGTCCGTGTAATCGGTTATAATATTAAAAAACCAAGCCTTTCTGGAACAGAAGGGTATTTTTGTAAATATACTGTAATAACAAAGAGCGCTGTTAGAGTTATTTGTAGAGCCATGGCACTGACTGGAAAAAAGCAGTTTTTTGGGGATGCAATGGAATCAAATATCTGTATTTGGGTGATTAAAAACCGCACTCACATCCATGCATACACCTTTCATACTCTTACTGTATCGTAGTGCTCTTTCCACCGTGTTTCCTACAACTGTCCGCTTCGCCTCCTCGCTGGTGAATGGTAGGTTGGTGGTGGTGGTGGTGGTGGTGGTGGTGGTGGTGGTGGTGGTGGTGGTGGTGGTGGGGGGGGAGCGGTCTTAAATAGTGCTCCTAACGAGGATAATAGGTATCAATCATGAGCGCATTGCGAGCACCTGGAAGGCTTCCGGTGTCTCCATGCTCGATGCCTGGTTGCCTGGAAAGGGGCGTGACCCATGTGCCTATGATGAGGGCTGTGGTTACACACACAGATATCTGCAGTGATCGCATTGACCAACAGAGGTTTTATAATGTAAAATAGTTAGTCTACTGAGATTCGAGGGAGGTGGGAGACCTTGTGCAATGCTGTCTGTACACTGTTCACATCGAAATAAGCCCCTCAAGGTACGGCTTTACATTCTTCGCTCGTGACGGTTAATAATCTCTCTGCCTGCTAGACGTTGGAAGGAAAGAAAGAAAGTTGGGTCCCAGTAAAAAGTTGGAGGAATGTAGCTAATTTGTTTGTCATGTAAGTGTCCCATTCATTCATTTTTTAAGTCAATCGTTACAAGAGCTCCATGCGTGGTAGGTACTGTGAGGCTGCAAGAAACACCTGGCTGCACGCCCCATCGTATCTTAATATGTAATGTTACCTTAATCATCAGCTCATTGAAGATAGTTAATAGAATGTCATCACGTTGACCTTTCTATAGGAAGAATAGTTGTAACACGGCCTTCCACGTGTGTCCCTTCATGAAACAAAAGTCACATGCGGATGGCTGGCGATTACACTCGTATCCCATTACTCATTCAGCACGTTCAGTTCCAGTGCGCGCTGAACACATATTTACTCAGAAACAAAAACGTCCTTTGTACGACTGATACATGGAATGTGATCTTAGGGGAGCGCCAGCAGGTCGTGGCCTGTTTAAACTGCGCGCACTGCAGGTTTCCGACTCCGTCCATTCGCCAGGGGCCGGGTTACATGCATTGCCCTGGAAACATGTATTGCCCCAGAAACATGCACTGCCCCGGAAACATGCACTGCCCAGGAAACATGCACTGCCCAGGAAACATGCACTGCCCAGGAAACATGCACTGCCCCGGAAACATGCACTGCCCGAAAAGTTCAAAACGACATTTGCGCTGGCTCAAAAAATACTTTGCATGCGCTGGCTGATCCCAATGTTGGTGCCGAATTGTTCAATCCAAGTACAAATTTAACTGGTCACAGTTGCAATGAAGAGAGCTCTCGGGCAGAATTATAGAGGGGTGCCATTGGCCCTAGGTAAGGAACATGCCCTCTGACTGCTCTTTGAGAAATAAAACTCTGCAATAATCAGGGCTCAGTAGACCCCTCAGGCACCTGGTGCAACTGCACTTGCTTCACAATTAATAGCTACACCTCGGGAGACCCTTCAAAATTAACAGACAACACACCCTTCTTTAGTGATATACCTCCGCATGAGGGAACTGAAATAGTCATTCCACAATGTTAGCAAAAAAGACACATTTTGTGGAAGCTTTCTTAACCATCATCATGGGGGTGAGGTATGTCCCACATATAAACACATTGTAAGCATGATGGCGGGCATCTCAAATCCTTCTAAAAGGTATACATGTCCAGAAGCCATACACAGACGGAGAACAGATATGTAGATTTGGTTTTGTAACAGATGCAGGTCTGTGAGATAGGCAGTAGCGAATGGCAATATTCTGAGCTTTTGTGAATGCTATCCAGATCACAAAGGGAGATCACATTTTGTAGAAAGTCCACATGTACACTGCACTCTAGACACTTCTTCGCAGTAGTACCAGTTGTTACTAATATCAACCCAGGTCAACAGCCCTCATGCTTTTAAACTGCATAGATTGATAGCTTTGTTACCTATAATGCCAGCAGAGAGATATCTATGAGACTTCGATAGGCCTTCTGACTTCTCAAATACTGCAAGAAACATAAAGTAGCAAGTCAGAATCTGTGTGGAAGGGAGCAATTTATCTACTACTGATTTAGCTAAAGGGTTTGTTCTCTCAATCCACCTGGCCACTGAGGCTGACAAACAATATCTGCAGATCTCTTGTATGCCCGCCTCTCAAGATATCTTCTTTCACATATCTACCCTCACCCCTAACAACCCACTCCCTTTCCAAACAACTACACTCACCTGGTACTCTCTCCATTTACGCACCAAAAATACTTGCACCCCACAATTCTACCTCTGCATCCCAAACATTCACCTTCACAAACCCTTCTCAATATATCCTTGTACTTCTCACGGCCCTCTTTACAAATGTCTCTTCATCTTCTCCACCTCAATTGCCACCTCCCAGCACCAAGTGAAAATGAGTTTGTGGCCTGTGATTCTCTAAAATATGAGTAGGGGATCCATTAAAAGACAAAACAATGTTGAAGGGAGCCCCCACCCCAGCACTAGACCCTTGAGTTGATTGACACGATGCAACCCTCTTCCCAAAACCGTGCACTCCTTAGATCCAGTGAGTTTTACTTCTGGTGCCAACAGCTGCCTAAAAGATAACTAGGAACAAAATATCTAAAGAATAAAGTATAAACCAATTCTCTGGAACTTATTCTTCATAAACTGGACTGGGCCAGTTCTTCAGCAAGGACACCACTAACTGGGAGTCACCCGATTGCTCATGGAAGCAGCAAATGTGTTCCTAGTGCAAAGGGCATGTGTTACACAAGGGCACCCCGCCTAGGGGCCAGAACCCCTTGCACCGAGCTTGCTGGACCAGTAAAGGAAATGCCCACTCTAAAGGGTCCTGTCTGTCTCTGTCCAATGCAAAACAGAGAAGGGAGGTACAATAGAATGTACATAGAATTTACAGGTGATGGGATCAAGGCTAATCTGGATGGCTACACATCCACCCTGCTTCCAAAATGGATAAATGCATGTTAACAGGTTTCCAACGCTTCATGGTGAATGCATGTTCATCTGCAGTGTATCTTTGAATGGGTTTGTTAAAATAATACAAACCCATTTCTAGGTGCCCGCACCACATGCATGCGCATGGGCACTCTCGAGAGGCCATCTTGAAATGGGTAATAAAAAAAAAAGAAATTCAAGCTGGACACCCCAAATAGCGGTAAAGGGCCAAAAAGTTATTACAAATTTAAAATGAAGTGGTAGAGGTGGGGAGATGGTGAGATATGGTAAGCGTAGGGGATCAACGGCAGAGTGGGGCAAGAGGGATATTAAAACAAGCAATGCCAGTAGGTCTGGCTTATGAGTATCACTGATGGGTGTAAACACTCAATAGGTCTATATGAGAGAAAGGTACCCCCTAGAGCACGTATGAGGTCCAAGAGTGAGGGGGAAAAAACAATTATCAATGAGAAAAACTCTTGTCTGACCTACAATAATTTGCTAAGCGGCCTCCATTAGGCTCATGTTGAAAGCGGGTATAACATAAACCACTCGTGCTAGGTACTTATTTAAAAAGAGTTATATCTGATTTTAATTTTTTTCAATATTCAAAATATCTTATTTTAGAAAAGATTTGTTTGTCTGATTGACTTTCTTTTTTTTAAATACATATAAAAACATTAGTTCATATATGACACTCAATAGGTCAACATACCTGCACACTGCCACTAATGTTTCCACTCATGCATCCATTCATCAATCCACTGGCTCATCCTACCATTCACCCTCTGATATAGCTACAATGAATCACACAAACTCAACAACATATGCATGATATATTTAAATAATACAAGTAGAGGAAATTTAAAAAAATCTGCCTTCTAAACACGCAGGGCATATGTTTGCAATAACAAAATTAAACATAGTGGAGGTTGTCCATCTTGCAAAGCTATTTAAATAGTTGATCATTGTTTTAAAGTTCATGCATGGCCACAACATTTGGAACCAATGTATTGGCCATCTTCGAATGGTAAAACAATGATGCACTATAGACCATAGCATTCCATAATGATCTCCTAGTTTAAAGAAAGTGGCCATGTGAGCAAAGAAATGCAAGGGAAACTATAAAAGGAGAAAATTCAATACTAAAGGACTGGCCCACCAGCCCGGATACTGAAGTGCACTCATTTACATGTGGCTGTACACGTGTGATCAGAAAATACCATCATTCACAGGGCAAACGAGCCAATGACTGATGCAGACTGAACAATTACCCCATGCAGGCCGCTGTCATGGACGGAAGCAGTGTGTTAATGACACTCAGACAGACCAATGGCAGAAAAGAATAGACCAAAAGGCCCACCATGTATCTATATGGATATACATCTATATATAGATGTATGGATTATTTAATGACTTTTTTTATTACAAGATCCTTGCAGATATCTAAGAATTGACTCTAGCAAGAATTATTGCAGTGCAAATCTTCTCCCCGTAGGGTCTGTCAGAGGTAGTAAACAAAACCAAAATCATTCCCTACAAAGGTAATCTGACATTTCAGAAAACAAAATGCCTATTAGTAGGTTTTAATACAGAAAAATAACGATCTAACTTTAAATGCTTGATGATTTTAACATATGCTTTGCACAATCAATATTTCAAGCCTAATGTCTTTATCATAATGTTTTATAATAAATAGCTCAGACCTACGGCAACAGAAATATGTTTTTTTGTGAACCAATCCGACATGTAGCTGTTATCAATGACTTATCTCCATAACCAACTAAGGACTCTTGTACTGAGCATAAGCTTTACCACAAGACAACCATAAGGCATACAGTTATACAATTACATACTATACAAAATTACAGTTGGCAAAGCATAATACTACCTATCCTAAGAGAGCATAACAAGCATTCTGGCAATACAAATCTTCTATACCCACAATTCATCAGAAGGGTAACCAGCACCAAAATGCTGGTCTCCTATGGTTATCTGAGAGATTCCATGTAACAAAGTACCTATCTGTAGGCTTTAATAGGGAGTAAACAATCTACCCTTAAATGCCAATTGACTTTAACATATGATTTTCACAATCAATAAGTCAGGCCTACTGCCTTTATCATAACGTTTCATTATAAACAATGAAACCTACAACCTTTATCATTGACTTGGCACCATTAGCAACTCAGACCTAATGTATTGGTTCATAAGCCTTCCCATGAGGTACACCTTAATAAAAGTAGAAATATGTGCAAATTGCAGTTGTCAAAACATTTGTAAAGAACGAAACGCGTTGGCTGATGTCTGACTGCATGTTGTACTGTATGAATAAAAGAAACATAAAGGACATCCGAATTTGAACTTGGACTTTTTTCTGGTGCGCCTTCCATTAGTTTAGAAAACAATATAAAATCCCTACCAATAGAACCTAATACGGATTACCATATTGCAAATTGTCTGTCTAAATGGTTTGTTCAGGTGAGTCACCAGCACCGAAACCCTTGACTATACAGTAATCTGCTAGATTCCACGTAACAAAATGCCTGCCTACCGGCTTTCTCACAGTGTAATAACAATCCACCTTAAAAGCTGTTTGCCTTTAATACATATGTTTCATAATAAGTAAGTGGGGCCTACTTGATGTATCATAACTATTCATTATAAACAGGTCACACCTGGGGAAACTGACATAACGTTCCCCAGTGAACTGATAAGGCCACTACCCTTCACAAATGGCTTGATACTATATACAACCCAGAATCTGGCAACGGCCAGGCATACATTTTTAAAATTACAAATATGTACAAAATTACAATTAGCAAAACAATCTATAGTCCCTTCCAATAGGGCCTAACAAGAATCATCACAGTGAAATTAAACTCCCAGGGTTTGTCAGAGTGGTTGACCGAACACATAACCCTTGCCTATAATGGTAATCTGTGAGATCACATGTAAACAAATACCTTTCTGTAGCCTGTAACGTGAGAACCATACACTGTTGGAGGCTTACTGGCCTTACCATATACTTTCACAATACATAAGCTAGACCTACTGCCTTTGTAATAACTTTTCATTATAAACAGTCGAGACCTATAGCACCGGGCATAACAATTCTCTGCCCTCCATTCAAGTCTATAGCTGTTATCATTGACTTGTTGCCATAACCAACTCAGGGCTACTGTACTGAGCATGCGCTTTCCCACAAGGCAACCATCAGCCACGTAGTCATAAAATTGCAATTGTATACAAAATTACAATTGGCAAAGCAACATAGTATCTCTCCTAACAGGGTTTAACAAGGATTCTTGGAGTGCATCTCTTTTATACTCATGGTTTGCCAGAGGGGTAGCCAACACCAAAACCCTTGCCTATATTATGTAATCTATGAGATTCCATGTAACAAAAACATATCTGTAGGCTTTATTGAGAGTAATAGCAATCCGCTGTTAAGTGCCTATTGACATTAACATGTGCTTTTTACAACCAAAATGTCAAGCCTATGGCCTTCAACATAGGTTTTCATAATAAACAATCAGGCATATAGCATTTATCAATGGTTTGTCACCAGAACCAACTTAAGCCCATTGTACTGAGCCTAAGGTTTCGACAAGGAAACTATGTGGCATACATTATAAAAGTACAAATGTATACAAAAGTGCACTTGGCATTGGAAAATACTATCTCCCCTAAGAGTGTCTAATAAGGATTATTGTAGTCTAGCCCCACAGTTTGTTCGGGTAGATCACCAATATCAAAACCCTTGATTAGTGCATTAAAGTTCCATGTGAAATTCCATGTAACAAAGTACCTACCTACAGATGTTAGCACAGTAATAACAATCTATCTTTAAAAGCCTATTACCTTTAACACATACTTTTCACAATAAGTATTCCAGGCTTACTGGCTTTGTCATAACGCTTCATAACAAAAAGATCAGACCTATGTAATCCTGTATGTTTTTCCCAATGAACTGATAAAGTCTTTACCCTTAAATAGTGGCTTTACACTTTACCTAACACCGGCCTATTCAATACACATAAACTAGCAAACATTATGCAAACAATTATAAAATGACAAATATGTAGAAAATTACAGTTTGCAAAACAATAAACAACCCCTCTCAACAGAGCATAAAAAAATAATCATAGCAAAACCTACCAGGGTTTGTCAGAGTGGTTGGCCAACATCATAACCCTTGCGTACTAGGGTAATCAGTGAGATTCCATGCAACAAAATACTTATCTGTAGGTTTTCATATAGAGTAATAACAATTCACACCCAAATGCTTATCGATTTTAATATATGCTTTTCACCATAAATACATCAGGCTCAGTGCCTTCATCGTAACATTTAATAATTAACTGTTGAAGCTTGTAGCCATCATTATTGGCTTGCCACCACAACCAAGTCAGTCCTGGTGCATCAAGTATAAACTTTGCCACAAATCAAGTGCAAAACATTCAGCCTTTTTAGTGGAACCACACAAATTTTGCCCAATCAAATCCTGTACCCAGGGGAACTAACTTTGTTGATCACATAAGGTCAGGTAACAATTGCACTGTCATGTCAGACCTAAAAATCTATATAGGTTAATGTCAAACCTCCTCCCATCTGTGCTGCTGCCAGAGAAAACCACTATAAATTATCTATTTATCAAAGACATTTTAATATCATTACAATGCCATGTGTGTGCCCCTGAAAATTCAAGCTCAGGCACCTAGATAAAAACAAAATGATCATAGCTGCACAGAGGGCAAGTGCTTGTTTCTGCCCAGTCTAAACAGGTACTCCTGGTTCCCAACATGTGGGCGGAGCCAAAGCCCCTCTCCTGGTGCTTATCAAATAATTGTCTGGCAACAGCTGTGATCTCAAGCCAGACCATAAAAAAATGAGTGGGATGAGGAGAGGTGGGGAAGCAACGGACAAGCTGTATAGGGACGGGTGATACAATATGGAGAAGGATGGGGCGGTGGAAAGTGAAGGTGGCAGCAACACAAGTGGAAAGATGAAGAATACACATGGACTCCAATAGAGCGCTTAAAGTAAAAGTAGTTCTTCGCTTTTCAACCAATCATAACACTCTGAGACCCAAAGTTTCCTGTGTGGGTCAAAAACAAAAATACAGAGAAAAGCCACTGAATAAAGATAAGATAAACAAAAAAAGCCATACAGTCATGAGAGTAGGGCAAGCCAAAGCCCATTTTATGTATACTGGCAACAATAGGTCCGGCCAACAGACAGATAAGGCTGGCTGTAGCCAAGACTTAAAAACAGGAAACCAAAGAATACCTCATAAAGCATACAGTTGGCAATTGGCTTCAGGGTTATGGTAGTGGAGATGAAGGTGAGTGAAACTGAAGGAAGTTATAGAATAATCGGAGAAATGGGGTGGACAAAACTGAGAAAATGAAGGAGAGAACATAAAGAATTTGAATGGTGTGTTCTGTGGCACTTCTGAAAGCACAGAAAATGGATTCCGTGCACTACTTTTGGGTACCAGAATACAGCTGTAATTAGGTTGTAAAGAGCCACACACACCCATATGCCCTGGTCCACTGCAGCAGCTGCACTAATACGACAAACTGGTTGAGCTGCAGATTCTTGTTAGTTAGCACCCTTGGGGATACAAGAAGGGTCAGAGCTGGACAGTCCACCTTAAGGATCTTGAGAGTCTATAACTACAAGAGGTATCTGATCCATGATCCACCCCTAGCAATCCTTGGTTCTCATGTGGATGGCAGGAAGGTACCCACAAGGAGATCGATACAGTGATGAATATACTAAAGGATCTGAGTTCTCGAGAAGTAATACTATGAACAGAAAATATCCAAAAGGACAAGAGCCATGAAGTGAAGTGCATCATGTAATTCCCTGGTATGAAACCTGAGAGAATTTAGAGAAGACAAGAAATGCAGAAGAGTAGGAAGGAGCTTACCATATTTAAAGTCCAGGCATCTGGCAGCCCGTCAACATCCATTGGCCCCAATTCAGAGACATGTTTTAAGGTTGCAAATGTATTCTTTATACATTTCCGCCTACATTTTGTGTAGATGTATGAGCATACTAAACCATTAAATTGCTGGTGGAAAATTCACCTGTTTACATTTATTCATAAGTTGCAAATTCACTTTACTTCTATGCTCACGTCTTCTCTACCAGAAAAATATCACTTGGAAAAACACATTTTATAACACTATGGGCACCTCAGAAAAATTTCCACACCCCATTTACACACTTAAGTTATTTTCTGGGATTAATGTTGGGTCCGTGAACGACGGAAAACACCCATTTCCATGCTTTTTCTATAGTTTGGCTGCAGTGGTTAAACGAAGGCTTCACGACTGATATTCCGCTGAATGACTGCCACTATTCAGTCATAGACTGACAGTCCTGCAGAATCTTATTCTGTATTCTATTCTTTGAAAGACTGGCCTGGGATGTTGTGGTCAGTAGTTGCCCTGAAGTCGTTCTTTCAGTCATCCTCAATAAATGACACCTACCATGAGTCCTTCTGATTTGTGGGAGTTGAAAAATCAGATGTGTGTTAGAAACATGATAAAAGTATGTGACTGAATATCTTTTGTAGAGTGTGGAAATACCCAGAGAAACGGTATCCTGGTCCGAAAGAGAAGCAGCGTGGAAACTTTATTAAGACGAAAACATATATACGTGTTCAGCTGATTAATGTAGTAAGGCAGCTAGAGTGTTGGTGAGGGTAAAGTGAATTCCAGACTTTAGCTCTAATAACAGAGAAGGCCTATATCCATGGACGTTGATTCACCAAAATTGCCAGGGGTAGTAGAAGTGACATCATGCACCCTTTAACTTTCTTTTACATCACAGGAAGTGACGTCACGTCACTTGACACTAATGACACCTCAAGAAGTGATATCACCTGAGCTTTGACGTTGGGATATCACAAGAAGTGATATCACGCTGCACTGAAATATGGTACATTATAGGAGGTTACATCATGGATCAAATACTATGTTAAATTAAGTAAAACACTTAAAATACACGCCATTAAATATAATCAACCCAAATCTTATCAAATTATTACCAAATAACTCCAGGATTGGTGTCTTAGAAAACATTATTAAGACAAAAATGCATTTGAAACTCAAGATTAATATGGAAAGATGTTGATACATTTTCTAATTTGTAAAATATGTAGACATTGGCAACATATGACCTACAACCTGTAGTGTATCATGTTCATAGTAAGATCTGAGACTCTTTGATGCTGCTCTTGGTGATCATATAAAGTGGTAGCAGTGACGCTTTGCAGTATACATGCATTATTCTAGTTGCATGTAGTGTACAGGTTGTATACTCAGATGAAACAGTGGTAGGAGCCAAATAGGCCATATTTTCCTGTTTCAAAACGCTCTTAAATGAGAATGCAAATATCTTTATTTAATGTTCATTCAGCCTCTCCTGAGAGATATAATCTAAAGTAGTAGAATGGAAAAGAGCTGGGTCCTGTTGCGGGGAAACAAATAAAGAATAAAGGCAAGGCTTCTCTTTGGCAAGGCAAACACAGCTTTATACGGCAGGGAGAGCGACCATCTTCACACTAGTAAAGAGCCGGTCTTAATTTGGTGCTTCACAGGCAGCTATTTTTATACACAGTTAGACAATGTTTATTACAAAAGTTAAAACAATGAATTACTAGAAGGTTACATATTGGTGATGGAAAAACATGAGGTCACCTGTGACCCTAGACTTTAACCAAATTCTCTACACATCCGTTATTGCAGTTCTAACAATGCTTAGCAAACGGAGTATTCTTCTTGTTAAATTTAAGCAATGAATAAGGAACAAGTCAGGAGGATACTTGTTTATTGGTCATCCACTCTCCACAAGTCACACATCCCCAACATTCCAAGGTAAGCTCAGGGTGGGGGAAACCATTTGCAAATGGAGCAAGGGGTGACGGAATGTACCAACAAGGTTACAACACACCTCCTTACCTTACAAACCAGAGAACAAAATAATTGAACATTTCCAATACAGATCTTGCGATGTTGAAACAACATAAGTTCGGAATGATTATATTTCGGATCTTACAATGTTGTCATAACTCCACCATTGCCCATTGTCCAATTGAACCACATTTTCCAAGACCTTGGCTACTTTGCGAGGGGTAAAATTGACTTTGGTTACGCCCTTCCTTCCCACTCCTTTTTACTTGGACCACATCTCCCACCTTCCATAATCGTGGTTTGACCCCATGTTTCTTGTCATACCAAGCCTTGTATCTAGACTGATGTGATTCAACCTTCCTAGTGGCTCCCTCCATGTCAGGAACTGACTTTTTACCTCCTTCTAACCACCCAGGATTGAACTTGGTGCAAGGCTCCCTCCCACGCAGAGCTATGAAGGGAGAGATACCCGTCACCAAATTGGGGGCAGTGTGGTACGCCCACATACACTTGCGTAGGTGAGATTCTACATCCTGACTATTGGCTACCGCCAATTGAATTTGCTCTTTGATCATTCTGTTGGCCCTCTCCACTAGGCCATTGGCTTTGGGGCAGTAGAGTGCCGTTAACTCATGTTTTATATTCATGTTCTCCAAAAACTCTCTCATCAACTCAGAGGTAAACTGTACTCCGTTATCAGTGACCAACACTGATGGTATCCCTTCACTTGAAAAACAAACAAACAAACAGCAAAACACACAAGATGATGGACGGAATGTTGCACATTGGCAAAACATTCACCCCCAGTCACAGATCTGGGTTTAATCCATCGTTATTTTGCTCACCACGACACCCCAGTTCAGACATGGCCATATGCAAATCAGTCTTGACCCTGTGCCTCATGGGAACAGTCCATGTTGCTGTTCGCCCTATGTGGGAAGGGTATGCCCAGACGTGGGTCCCGTGCTCACTACGCTACTGGAGTCAAGCTATCCTGGCTGATGACGGCTGATAGCCAGAAACCGGTCCTAGGATGCTTGATTCCGGTCCAGGAAAGACATGGCTTGGCAGTTCGGGCTGGACTGTTCCCATGAGGCACAGGGTCAAGACTGATTTGCATATGGCCATGTCTGAACTGGGGTGGCGTGGTGAGCAAAATAACGATGGATTAAACCCAGATCTGTGACTGGGGGTGAATGTTTTGCCAATGTGCAACATTCCGTCCATCATCTTGTGATTTTTGCTGTTCGCCCTATGTGGGAAGGGTATGCCCAGACGTGGGTCCCGTGCTCACTACGCTACTGGAGTCAAGCTATCCTGGCTGATGACGGCTGATAGCCAGAAACCGGTCCTAGGATGCTTGATTCCGGTCCAGGAAAGACATGGCTTGGCAGTTCGGGCTGGACTGTTCCCATGAGGCACAGGGTCAAGACTGATTTGCATATGGCCATGTCTGAACTGGGGTGGCGTGGTGAGCAAAATAACGATGGATTAAACCCAGATCTGTGACTGGGGGTGAATGTTTTGCCAATGTGCAACATTCCGTCCATCATCTTGTGATTTTTGCTGTTCGCCCTATGTGGGAAGGGTATGCCCAGACGTGGGTCCCGTGCTCACTACGCTACTGGAGTCAAGCTATCCTGGCTGATGACGGCTGATAGCCAGAAACCGGTCCTAGGATGCTTGATTCCGGTCCAGGAAAGACATGGCTTGGCAGTTCGGGCTGGACTGTTCCCATGAGGCACAGGGTCAAGACTGATTTGCATATGGCCATGTCTGAACTGGGGTGGCGTGGTGAGCAAAATAACGATGGATTAAACCCAGATCTGTGACTGGGGGTGAATGTTTTGCCAATGTGCAACATTCCGTCCATCATCTTGTGATTTTTGCTGTTCGCCCTATGTGGGAAGGGTATGCCCAGACGTGGGTCCCGTGCTCACTACGCTACTGGAGTCAAGCTATCCTGGCTGATGACGGCTGATAGCCAGAAACCGGTCCTAGGATGCTTGATTCCGGTCCAGGAAAGACATGGCTTGGCAGTTCGGGCTGGACTGTTCCCATGAGGCACAGGGTCAAGACTGATTTGCATATGGCCATGTCTGAACTGGGGTGGCGTGGTGAGCAAAATAACGATGGATTAAACCCAGATCTGTGACTGGGGGTGAATGTTTTGCCAATGTGCAACATTCCGTCCATCATCTTGTGATTTTTGCTGTTCGCCCTATGTGGGAAGGGTATGCCCAGACGTGGGTCCCGTGCTCACTACGCTACTGGAGTCAAGCTATCCTGGCTGATGACGGCTGATAGCCAGAAACCGGTCCTAGGATGCTTGATTCCGGTCCAGGAAAGACATGGCTTGGCAGTTCGGGCTGGACTGTTCCCATGAGGCACAGGGTCAAGACTGATTTGCATATGGCCATGTCTGAACTGGGGTGGCGTGGTGAGCAAAATAACGATGGATTAAACCCAGATCTGTGACTGGGGGTGAATGTTTTGCCAATGTGCAACATTCCGTCCATCATCTTGTGATTTTTGCTGTTCGCCCTATGTGGGAAGGGTATGCCCAGACGTGGGTCCCGTGCTCACTACGCTACTGGAGTCAAGCTATCCTGGCTGATGACGGCTGATAGCCAGAAACCGGTCCTAGGATGCTTGATTCCGGTCCAGGAAAGACATGGCTTGGCAGTTCGGGCTGGACTGTTCCCATGAGGCACAGGGTCAAGACTGATTTGCATATGGCCATGTCTGAACTGGGGTGGCGTGGTGAGCAAAATAACGATGGATTAAACCCAGATCTGTGACTGGGGGTGAATGTTTTGCCAATGTGCAACATTCCGTCCATCATCTTGTGATTTTTGCTGTTCGCCCTATGTGGGAAGGGTATGCCCAGACGTGGGTCCCGTGCTCACTACGCTACTGGAGTCAAGCTATCCTGGCTGATGACGGCTGATAGCCAGAAACCGGTCCTAGGATGCTTGATTCCGGTCCAGGAAAGACATGGCTTGGCAGTTCGGGCTGGACTGTTCCCATGAGGCACAGGGTCAAGACTGATTTGCATATGGCCATGTCTGAACTGGGGTGGCGTGGTGAGCAAAATAACGATGGATTAAACCCAGATCTGTGACTGGGGGTGAATGTTTTGCCAATGTGCAACATTCCGTCCATCATCTTGTGATTTTTGCTGTTCGCCCTATGTGGGAAGGGTATGCCCAGACGTGGGTCCCGTGCTCACTACGCTACTGGAGTCAAGCTATCCTGGCTGATGACGGCTGATAGCCAGAAACCGGTCCTAGGATGCTTGATTCCGGTCCAGGAAAGACATGGCTTGGCAGTTCGGGCTGGACTGTTCCCATGAGGCACAGGGTCAAGACTGATTTGCATATGGCCATGTCTGAACTGGGGTGGCGTGGTGAGCAAAATAACGATGGATTAAACCCAGATCTGTGACTGGGGGTGAATGTTTTGCCAATGTGCAACATTCCGTCCATCATCTTGTGATTTTTGCTGTTCGCCCTATGTGGGAAGGGTATGCCCAGACGTGGGTCCCGTGCTCACTACGCTACTGGAGTCAAGCTATCCTGGCTGATGACGGCTGATAGCCAGAAACCGGTCCTAGGATGCTTGATTCCGGTCCAGGAAAGACATGGCTTGGCAGTTCGGGCTGGACTGTTCCCATGAGGCACAGGGTCAAGACTGATTTGCATATGGCCATGTCTGAACTGGGGTGGCGTGGTGAGCAAAATAACGATGGATTAAACCCAGATCTGTGACTGGGGGTGAATGTTTTGCCAATGTGCAACATTCCGTCCATCATCTTGTGATTTTTGCTGTTCGCCCTATGTGGGAAGGGTATGCCCAGACGTGGGTCCCGTGCTCACTACGCTACTGGAGTCAAGCTATCCTGGCTGATGACGGCTGATAGCCAGAAACCGGTCCTAGGATGCTTGATTCCGGTCCAGGAAAGACATGGCTTGGCAGTTCGGGCTGGACTGTTCCCATGAGGCACAGGGTCAAGACTGATTTGCATATGGCCATGTCTGAACTGGGGTGGCGTGGTGAGCAAAATAACGATGGATTAAACCCAGATCTGTGACTGGGGGTGAATGTTTGCCAATGTGCAACATTCCGTCCATCATCTTGTGATTTTTGCTGTTCGCCCTATGTGGGAAGGGTATGCCCAGACGTGGGTCCCGTGCTCACTACGCTACTGGAGTCAAGCTATCCTGGCTGATGACGGCTGATAGCCAGAAACCGGTCCTAGGATGCTTGATTCCGGTCCAGGAAAGACATGGCTTGGCAGTTCGGGCTGGACTGTTCCCATGAGGCACAGGGTCAAGACTGATTTGCATATGGCCATGTCTGAACTGGGGTGGCGTGGTGAGCAAAATAACGATGGATTAAACCCAGATCTGTGACTGGGGGTGAATGTTTTGCCAATGTGCAACATTCCGTCCATCATCTTGTGATTTTTGCTGTTCGCCCTATGTGGGAAGGGTATGCCCAGACGTGGGTCCCGTGCTCACTACGCTACTGGAGTCAAGCTATCCTGGCTGATGACGGCTGATAGCCAGAAACCGGTCCTAGGATGCTTGATTCCGGTCCAGGAAAGACATGGCTTGGCAGTTCGGGCTGGACTGTTCCCATGAGGCACAGGGTCAAGACTGATTTGCATATGGCCATGTCTGAACTGGGGTGGCGTGGTGAGCAAAATAACGATGGATTAAACCC
The DNA here is from genome assembly GCA_963921515.1 of Calotriton arnoldi. Lineage (NCBI taxonomy): Eukaryota > Metazoa > Chordata > Amphibia > Caudata > Salamandridae > Calotriton > Calotriton arnoldi. The sequence continues at coordinate 784,793 of CAWUFW010003295.1, forward strand.
AGATCTGTGACTGGGGGTGAATGTTTTGCCAATGTGCAACATTCCGTCCATCATCTTGTGATTTTTGCTGTTCGCCCTATGTGGGAAGGGTATGCCCAGACGTGGGTCCCGTGCTCACTACGCTACTGGAGTCAAGCTATCCTGGCTGATGACGGCTGATAGCCAGAAACCGGTCCTAGGATGCTTGATTCCGGTCCAGGAAAGACATGGCTTGGCAGTTCGGGCTGGACTGTTCCCATGAGGCACAGGGTCAAGACTGATTTGCATATGGCCATGTCTGAACTGGGGTGGCGTGGTGAAGCAAAATAACGATGGATTAAACCCAGATCTGTGACTGGGGGTGAATGTTTTGCCAATGTGCAACATTCCGTCCATCATCTTGTGATTTTTGCTGTTCGCCCTATGTGGGAAGGGTATGCCCAGACGTGGGTCCCGTGCTCACTACGCTACTGGAGTCAAGCTATCCTGGCTGATGACGGCTGATAGCCAGAAACCGGTCCTAGGATGCTTGATTCCGGTCCAGGAAAGACATGGCTTGGCAGTTCGGGCTGGACTGTTCCCATGAGGCACAGGGTCAAGACTGATTTGCATATGGCCATGTCTGAACTGGGGTGGCGTGGTGAGCAAAATAACGATGGATTAAACCCAGATCTGTGACTGGGGGTGAATGTTTTGCCAATGTGCAACATTCCGTCCATCATCTTGTGATTTTTGCTGTTCGCCCTATGTGGGAAGGGTATGCCCAGACGTGGGTCCCGTGCTCACTACGCTACTGGAGTCAAGCTATCCTGGCTGATGACGGCTGATAGCCAGAAACCGGTCCTAGGATGCTTGATTCCGGTCCAGGAAAGACATGGCTTGGCAGTTCGGGCTGGACTGTTCCCATGAGGCACAGGGTCAAGACTGATTTGCATATGGCCATGTCTGAACTGGGGTGGCGTGGTGAGCAAAATAACGATGGATTAAACCCAGATCTGTGACTGGGGGTGAATGTTTTGCCAATGTGCAACATTCCGTCCATCATCTTGTGATTTTTGCTGTTCGCCCTATGTGGGAAGGGTATGCCCAGACGTGGGTCCCGTGCTCACTACGCTACTGGAGTCAAGCTATCCTGGCTGATGACGGCTGATAGCCAGAAACCGGTCCTAGGATGCTTGATTCCGGTCCAGGAAAGACATGGCTTGGCAGTTCGGGCTGGACTGTTCCCATGAGGCACAGGGTCAAGACTGATTTGCATATGGCCATGTCTGAACTGGGGTGGCGTGGTGAGCAAAATAACGATGGATTAAACCCAGATCTGTGACTGGGGGTGAATGTTTTGCCAATGTGCAACATTCCGTCCATCATCTTGTGATTTTTGCTGTTCGCCCTATGTGGGAAGGGTATGCCCAGACGTGGGTCCCGTGCTCACTACGCTACTGGAGTCAAGCTATCCTGGCTGATGACGGCTGATAGCCAGAAACCGGTCCTAGGATGCTTGATTCCGGTCCAGGAAAGACATGGCTTGGCAGTTCGGGCTGGACTGTTCCCATGAGGCACAGGGTCAAGACTGATTTGCATATGGCCATGTCTGAACTGGGGTGGCGTGGTGAGCAAAATAACGATGGATTAAACCCAGATCTGTGACTGGGGGTGAATGTTTGCCAATGTGCAACATTCCGTCCATCATCTTGTGATTTTTGCTGTTCGCCCTATGTGGGAAGGGTATGCCCAGACGTGGGTCCCGTGCTCACTACGCTACTGGAGTCAAGCTATCCTGGCTGATGACGGCTGATAGCCAGAAACCGGTCCTAGGATGCTTGATTCCGGTCCAGGAAAGACATGGCTTGGCAGTTCGGGCTGGACTGTTCCCATGAGGCACAGGGTCAAGACTGATTTGCATATGGCCATGTCTGAACTGGGGTGGCGTGGTGAGCAAAATAACGATGGATTAAACCCAGATCTGTGACTGGGGGTGAATGTTTTGCCAATGTGCAACATTCCGTCCATCATCTTGTGATTTTTGCTGTTCGCCCTATGTGGGAAGGGTATGCCCAGACGTGGGTCCCGTGCTCACTACGCTACTGGAGTCAAGCTATCCTGGCTGATGACGGCTGATAGCCAGAAACCGGTCCTAGGATGCTTGATTCCGGTCCAGGAAAGACATGGCTTGGCAGTTCGGGCTGGACTGTTCCCATGAGGCACAGGGTCAAGACTGATTTGCATATGGCCATGTCTGAACTGGGGTGGCGTGGTGAGCAAAATAACGATGGATTAAACCCAGATCTGTGACTGGGGGTGAATGTTTTGCCAATGTGCAACATTCCGTCCATCATCTTGTGATTTTTGCTGTTCGCCCTATGTGGGAAGGGTATGCCCAGACGTGGGTCCCGTGCTCACTACGCTACTGGAGTCAAGCTATCCTGGCTGATGACGGCTGATAGCCAGAAACCGGTCCTAGGATGCTTGATTCCGGTCCAGGAAAGACATGGCTTGGCAGTTCGGGCTGGACTGTTCCCATGAGGCACAGGGTCAAGACTGATTTGCATATGGCCATGTCTGAACTGGGGTGGCGTGGTGAGCAAAATAACGATGGATTAAACCCAGATCTGTGACTGGGGGTGAATGTTTTGCCAATGTGCAACATTCCGTCCATCATCTTGTGATTTTTGCTGTTCGCCCTATGTGGGAAGGGTATGCCCAGACGTGGGTCCCGTGCTCACTACGCTACTGGAGTCAAGCTATCCTGGCTGATGACGGCTGATAGCCAGAAACCGGTCCTAGGATGCTTGATTCCGGTCCAGGAAAGACATGGCTTGGCAGTTCGGGCTGGACTGTTCCCATGAGGCACAGGGTCAAGACTGATTTGCATATGGCCATGTCTGAACTGGGGTGGCGTGGTGAGCAAAATAACGATGGATTAAACCCAGATCTGTGACTGGGGGTGAATGTTTTGCCAATGTGCAACATTCCGTCCATCATCTTGTGATTTTTGCTGTTCGCCCTATGTGGGAAGGGTATGCCCAGACGTGGGTCCCGTGCTCACTACGCTACTGGAGTCAAGCTATCCTGGCTGATGACGGCTGATAGCCAGAAACCGGTCCTAGGATGCTTGATTCCGGTCCAGGAAAGACATGGCTTGGCAGTTCGGGCTGGACTGTTCCCATGAGGCACAGGGTCAAGACTGATTTGCATATGGCCATGTCTGAACTGGGGTGGCGTGGTGAGCAAAATAACGATGGATTAAACCCAGATCTGTGACTGGGGGTGAATGTTTTGCCAATGTGCAACATTCCGTCCATCATCTTGTGATTTTTGCTGTTCGCCCTATGTGGGAAGGGTATGCCCAGACGTGGGTCCCGTGCTCACTACGCTACTGGAGTCAAGCTATCCTGGCTGATGACGGCTGATAGCCAGAAACCGGTCCTAGGATGCTTGATTCCGGTCCAGGAAAGACATGGCTTGGCAGTTCGGGCTGGACTGTTCCCATGAGGCACAGGGTCAAGACTGATTTGCATATGGCCATGTCTGAACTGGGGTGGCGTGGTGAGCAAAATAACGATGGATTAAACCCAGATCTGTGACTGGGGGTGAATGTTTTGCCAATGTGCAACATTCCGTCCATCATCTTGTGATTTTTGCTGTTCGCCCTATGTGGGAAGGGTATGCCCAGACGTGGGTCCCGTGCTCACTACGCTACTGGAGTCAAGCTATCCTGGCTGATGACGGCTGATAGCCAGAAACCGGTCCTAGGATGCTTGATTCCGGTCCAGGAAAGACATGGCTTGGCAGTTCGGGCTGGACTGTTCCCATGAGGCACAGGGTCAAGACTGATTTGCATATGGCCATGTCTGAACTGGGGTGGCGTGGTGAGCAAAATAACGATGGATTAAACCCAGATCTGTGACTGGGGGTGAATGTTTTGCCAATGTGCAACATTCCGTCCATCATCTTGTGATTTTTGCTGTTCGCCCTATGTGGGAAGGGTATGCCCAGACGTGGGTCCCGTGCTCACTACGCTACTGGAGTCAAGCTATCCTGGCTGATGACGGCTGATAGCCAGAAACCGGTCCTAGGATGCTTGATTCCGGTCCAGGAAAGACATGGCTTGGCAGTTCGGGCTGGACTGTTCCCATGAGGCACAGGGTCAAGACTGATTTGCATATGGCCATGTCTGAACTGGGGTGGCGTGGTGAGCAAAATAACGATGGATTAAACCCAGATCTGTGACTGGGGGTGAATGTTTTGCCAATGTGCAACATTCCGTCCATCATCTTGTGATTTTTGCTGTTCGCCCTATGTGGGAAGGGTATGCCCAGACGTGGGTCCCGTGCTCACTACGCTACTGGAGTCAAGCTATCCTGGCTGATGACGGCTGATAGCCAGAAACCGGTCCTAGGATGCTTGATTCCGGTCCAGGAAAGACATGGCTTGGCAGTTCGGGCTGGACTGTTCCCATGAGGCACAGGGTCAAGACTGATTTGCATATGGCCATGTCTGAACTGGGGTGGCGTGGTGAGCAAAATAACGATGGATTAAACCCAGATCTGTGACTGGGGGTGAATGTTTTGCCAATGTGCAACATTCCGTCCATCATCTTGTGATTTTTGCTGTTCGCCCTATGTGGGAAGGGTATGCCCAGACGTGGGTCCCGTGCTCACTACGCTACTGGAGTCAAGCTATCCTGGCTGATGACGGCTGATAGCCAGAAACCGGTCCTAGGATGCTTGATTCCGGTCCAGGAAAGACATGGCTTGGCAGTTCGGGCTGGACTGTTCCCATGAGGCACAGGGTCAAGACTGATTTGCATATGGCCATGTCTGAACTGGGGTGGCGTGGTGAGCAAAATAACGATGGATTAAACCCAGATCTGTGACTGGGGGTGAATGTTTTGCCAATGTGCAACATTCCGTCCATCATCTTGTGATTTTTGCTGTTCGCCCTATGTGGGAAGGGTATGCCCAGACGTGGGTCCCGTGCTCACTACGCTACTGGAGTCAAGCTATCCTGGCTGATGACGGCTGATAGCCAGAAACCGGTCCTAGGATGCTTGATTCCGGTCCAGGAAAGACATGGCTTGGCAGTTCGGGCTGGACTGTTCCCATGAGGCACAGGGTCAAGACTGATTTGCATATGGCCATGTCTGAACTGGGGTGGCGTGGTGAGCAAAATAACGATGGATTAAACCCAGATCTGTGACTGGGGGTGAATGTTTTGCCAATGTGCAACATTCCGTCCATCATCTTGTGATTTTTGCTGTTCGCCCTATGTGGGAAGGGTATGCCCAGACGTGGGTCCCGTGCTCACTACGCTACTGGAGTCAAGCTATCCTGGCTGATGACGGCTGATAGCCAGAAACCGGTCCTAGGATGCTTGATTCCGGTCCAGGAAAGACATGGCTTGGCAGTTCGGGCTGGACTGTTCCCATGAGGCACAGGGTCAAGACTGATTTGCATATGGCCATGTCTGAACTGGGGTGGCGTGGTGAGCAAAATAACGATGGATTAAACCCAGATCTGTGACTGGGGGTGAATGTTTTGCCAATGTGCAACATTCCGTCCATCATCTTGTGATTTTTGCTGTTCGCCCTATGTGGGAAGGGTATGCCCAGACGTGGGTCCCGTGCTCACTACGCTACTGGAGTCAAGCTATCCTGGCTGATGACGGCTGATAGCCAGAAACCGGTCCTAGGATGCTTGATTCCGGTCCAGGAAAGACATGGCTTGGCAGTTCGGGCTGGACTGTTCCCATGAGGCACAGGGTCAAGACTGATTTGCATATGGCCATGTCTGAACTGGGGTGGCGTGGTGAGCAAAATAACGATGGATTAAACCCAGATCTGTGACTGGGGGTGAATGTTTTGCCAATGTGCAACATTCCGTCCATCATCTTGTGATTTTTGCTGTTCGCCCTATGTGGGAAGGGTATGCCCAGACGTGGGTCCCGTGCTCACTACGCTACTGGAGTCAAGCTATCCTGGCTGATGACGGCTGATAGCCAGAAACCGGTCCTAGGATGCTTGATTCCGGTCCAGGAAAGACATGGCTTGGCAGTTCGGGCTGGACTGTTCCCATGAGGCACAGGGTCAAGACTGATTTGCATATGGCCATGTCTGAACTGGGGTGGCGTGGTGAGCAAAATAACGATGGATTAAACCCAGATCTGTGACTGGGGGTGAATGTTTTGCCAATGTGCAACATTCCGTCCATCATCTTGTGATTTTTGCTGTTCGCCCTATGTGGGAAGGGTATGCCCAGACGTGGGTCCCGTGCTCACTACGCTACTGGAGTCAAGCTATCCTGGCTGATGACGGCTGATAGCCAGAAACCGGTCCTAGGATGCTTGATTCCGGTCCAGGAAAGACATGGCTTGGCAGTTCGGGCTGGACTGTTCCCATGAGGCACAGGGTCAAGACTGATTTGCATATGGCCATGTCTGAACTGGGGTGGCGTGGTGAGCAAAATAACGATGGATTAAACCCAGATCTGTGACTGGGGGTGAATGTTTTGCCAATGTGCAACATTCCGTCCATCATCTTGTGATTTTTGCTGTTCGCCCTATGTGGGAAGGGTATGCCCAGACGTGGGTCCCGTGCTCACTACGCTACTGGAGTCAAGCTATCCTGGCTGATGACGGCTGATAGCCAGAAACCGGTCCTAGGATGCTTGATTCCGGTCCAGGAAAGACATGGCTTGGCAGTTCGGGCTGGACTGTTCCCATGAGGCACAGGGTCAAGACTGATTTGCATATGGCCATGTCTGAACTGGGGTGGCGTGGTGAGCAAAATAACGATGGATTAAACCCAGATCTGTGACTGGGGGTGAATGTTTTGCCAATGTGCAACATTCCGTCCATCATCTTGTGATTTTTGCTGTTCGCCCTATGTGGGAAGGGTATGCCCAGACGTGGGTCCCGTGCTCACTACGCTACTGGAGTCAAGCTATCCTGGCTGATGACGGCTGATAGCCAGAAACCGGTCCTAGGATGCTTGATTCCGGTCCAGGAAAGACATGGCTTGGCAGTTCGGGCTGGACTGTTCCCATGAGGCACAGGGTCAAGACTGATTTGCATATGGCCATGTCTGAACTGGGGTGGCGTGGTGAGCAAAATAACGATGGATTAAACCCAGATCTGTGACTGGGGGTGAATGTTTTGCCAATGTGCAACATTCCGTCCATCATCTTGTGATTTTTGCTGTTCGCCCTATGTGGGAAGGGTATGCCCAGACGTGGGTCCCGTGCTCACTACGCTACTGGAGTCAAGCTATCCTGGCTGATGACGGCTGATAGCCAGAAACCGGTCCTAGGATGCTTGATTCCGGTCCAGGAAAGACATGGCTTGGCAGTTCGGGCTGGACTGTTCCCATGAGGCACAGGGTCAAGACTGATTTGCATATGGCCATGTCTGAACTGGGGTGGCGTGGTGAGCAAAATAACGATGGATTAAACCCAGATCTGTGACTGGGGGTGAATGTTTTGCCAATGTGCAACATTCCGTCCATCATCTTGTGATTTTTGCTGTTCGCCCTATGTGGGAAGGGTATGCCCAGACGTGGGTCCCGTGCTCACTACGCTACTGGAGTCAAGCTATCCTGGCTGATGACGGCTGATAGCCAGAAACCGGTCCTAGGATGCTTGATTCCGGTCCAGGAAAGACATGGCTTGGCAGTTCGGGCTGGACTGTTCCCATGAGGCACAGGGTCAAGACTGATTTGCATATGGCCATGTCTGAACTGGGGTGGCGTGGTGAGCAAAATAACGATGGATTAAACCCAGATCTGTGACTGGGGGTGAATGTTTTGCCAATGTGCAACATTCCGTCCATCATCTTGTGATTTTTGCTGTTCGCCCTATGTGGGAAGGGTATGCCCAGACGTGGGTCCCGTGCTCACTACGCTACTGGAGTCAAGCTATCCTGGCTGATGACGGCTGATAGCCAGAAACCGGTCCTAGGATGCTTGATTCCGGTCCAGGAAAGACATGGCTTGGCAGTTCGGGCTGGACTGTTCCCATGAGGCACAGGGTCAAGACTGATTTGCATATGGCCATGTCTGAACTGGGGTGGCGTGGTGAGCAAAATAACGATGGATTAAACCCAGATCTGTGACTGGGGGTGAATGTTTTGCCAATGTGCAACATTCCGTCCATCATCTTGTGATTTTTGCTGTTCGCCCTATGTGGGAAGGGTATGCCCAGACGTGGGTCCCGTGCTCACTACGCTACTGGAGTCAAGCTATCCTGGCTGATGACGGCTGATAGCCAGAAACCGGTCCTAGGATGCTTGATTCCGGTCCAGGAAAGACATGGCTTGGCAGTTCGGGCTGGACTGTTCCCATGAGGCACAGGGTCAAGACTGATTTGCATATGGCCATGTCTGAACTGGGGTGGCGTGGTGAGCAAAATAACGATGGATTAAACCCAGATCTGTGACTGGGGGTGAATGTTTTGCCAATGTGCAACATTCCGTCCATCATCTTGTGATTTTTGCTGTTCGCCCTATGTGGGAAGGGTATGCCCAGACGTGGGTCCCGTGCTCACTACGCTACTGGAGTCAAGCTATCCTGGCTGATGACGGCTGATAGCCAGAAACCGGTCCTAGGATGCTTGATTCCGGTCCAGGAAAGACATGGCTTGGCAGTTCGGGCTGGACTGTTCCCATGAGGCACAGGGTCAAGACTGATTTGCATATGGCCATGTCTGAACTGGGGTGGCGTGGTGAGCAAAATAACGATGGATTAAACCCAGATCTGTGACTGGGGGTGAATGTTTTGCCAATGTGCAACATTCCGTCCATCATCTTGTGATTTTTGCTGTTCGCCCTATGTGGGAAGGGTATGCCCAGACGTGGGTCCCGTGCTCACTACGCTACTGGAGTCAAGCTATCCTGGCTGATGACGGCTGATAGCCAGAAACCGGTCCTAGGATGCTTGATTCCGGTCCAGGAAAGACATGGCTTGGCAGTTCGGGCTGGACTGTTCCCATGAGGCACAGGGTCAAGACTGATTTGCATATGGCCATGTCTGAACTGGGGTGGCGTGGTGAGCAAAATAACGATGGATTAAACCCAGATCTGTGACTGGGGGTGAATGTTTTGCCAATGTGCAACATTCCGTCCATCATCTTGTGATTTTTGCTGTTCGCCCTATGTGGGAAGGGTATGCCCAGACGTGGGTCCCGTGCTCACTACGCTACTGGAGTCAAGCTATCCTGGCTGATGACGGCTGATAGCCAGAAACCGGTCCTAGGATGCTTGATTCCGGTCCAGGAAAGACATGGCTTGGCAGTTCGGGCTGGACTGTTCCCATGAGGCACAGGGTCAAGACTGATTTGCATATGGCCATGTCTGAACTGGGGTGGCGTGGTGAGCAAAATAACGATGGATTAAACCCAGATCTGTGACTGGGGGTGAATGTTTTGCCAATGTGCAACATTCCGTCCATCATCTTGTGATTTTTGCTGTTCGCCCTATGTGGGAAGGGTATGCCCAGACGTGGGTCCCGTGCTCACTACGCTACTGGAGTCAAGCTATCCTGGCTGATGACGGCTGATAGCCAGAAACCGGTCCTAGGATGCTTGATTCCGGTCCAGGAAAGACATGGCTTGGCAGTTCGGGCTGGACTGTTCCCATGAGGCACAGGGTCAAGACTGATTTGCATATGGCCATGTCTGAACTGGGGTGGCGTGGTGAGCAAAATAACGATGGATTAAACCCAGATCTGTGACTGGGGGTGAATGTTTTGCCAATGTGCAACATTCCGTCCATCATCTTGTGATTTTTGCTGTTCGCCCTATGTGGGAAGGGTATGCCCAGACGTGGGTCCCGTGCTCACTACGCTACTGGAGTCAAGCTATCCTGGCTGATGACGGCTGATAGCCAGAAACCGGTCCTAGGATGCTTGATTCCGGTCCAGGAAAGACATGGCTTGGCAGTTCGGGCTGGACTGTTCCCATGAGGCACAGGGTCAAGACTGATTTGCATATGGCCATGTCTGAACTGGGGTGGCGTGGTGAGCAAAATAACGATGGATTAAACCCAGATCTGTGACTGGGGGTGAATGTTTTGCCAATGTGCAACATTCCGTCCATCATCTTGTGATTTTTGCTGTTCGCCCTATGTGGGAAGGGTATGCCCAGACGTGGGTCCCGTGCTCACTACGCTACTGGAGTCAAGCTATCCTGGCTGATGACGGCTGATAGCCAGAAACCGGTCCTAGGATGCTTGATTCCGGTCCAGGAAAGACATGGCTTGGCAGTTCGGGCTGGACTGTTCCCATGAGGCACAGGGTCAAGACTGATTTGCATATGGCCATGTCTGAACTGGGGTGGCGTGGTGAGCAAAATAACGATGGATTAAACCCAGATCTGTGACTGGGGGTGAATGTTTTGCCAATGTGCAACATTCCGTCCATCATCTTGTGATTTTTGCTGTTCGCCCTATGTGGGAAGGGTATGCCCAGACGTGGGTCCCGTGCTCACTACGCTACTGGAGTCAAGCTATCCTGGCTGATGACGGCTGATAGCCAGAAACCGGTCCTAGGATGCTTGATTCCGGTCCAGGAAAGACATGGCTTGGCAGTTCGGGCTGGACTGTTCCCATGAGGCACAGGGTCAAGACTGATTTGCATATGGCCATGTCTGAACTGGGGTGGCGTGGTGAGCAAAATAACGATGGATTAAACCCAGATCTGTGACTGGGGGTGAATGTTTTGCCAATGTGCAACATTCCGTCCATCATCTTGTGATTTTTGCTGTTCGCCCTATGTGGGAAGGGTATGCCCAGACGTGGGTCCCGTGCTCACTACGCTACTGGAGTCAAGCTATCCTGGCTGATGACGGCTGATAGCCAGAAACCGGTCCTAGGATGCTTGATTCCGGTCCAGGAAAGACATGGCTTGGCAGTTCGGGCTGGACTGTTCCCATGAGGCACAGGGTCAAGACTGATTTGCATATGGCCATGTCTGAACTGGGGTGGCGTGGTGAGCAAAATAACGATGGATTAAACCCAGATCTGTGACTGGGGGTGAATGTTTTGCCAATGTGCAACATTCCGTCCATCATCTTGTGATTTTTGCTGTTCGCCCTATGTGGGAAGGGTATGCCCAGACGTGGGTCCCGTGCTCACTACGCTACTGGAGTCAAGCTATCCTGGCTGATGACGGCTGATAGCCAGAAACCGGTCCTAGGATGCTTGATTCCGGTCCAGGAAAGACATGGCTTGGCAGTTCGGGCTGGACTGTTCCCATGAGGCACAGGGTCAAGACTGATTTGCATATGGCCATGTCTGAACTGGGGTGGCGTGGTGAGCAAAATAACGATGGATTAAACCCAGATCTGTGACTGGGGGTGAATGTTTTGCCAATGTGCAACATTCCGTCCATCATCTTGTGATTTTTGCTGTTCGCCCTATGTGGGAAGGGTATGCCCAGACGTGGGTCCCGTGCTCACTACGCTACTGGAGTCAAGCTATCCTGGCTGATGACGGCTGATAGCCAGAAACCGGTCCTAGGATGCTTGATTCCGGTCCAGGAAAGACATGGCTTGGCAGTTCGGGCTGGACTGTTCCCATGAGGCACAGGGTCAAGACTGATTTGCATATGGCCATGTCTGAACTGGGGTGGCGTGGTGAGCAAAATAACGATGGATTAAACCCAGATCTGTGACTGGGGGTGAATGTTTTGCCAATGTGCAACATTCCGTCCATCATCTTGTGATTTTTGCTGTTCGCCCTATGTGGGAAGGGTATGCCCAGACGTGGGTCCCGTGCTCACTACGCTACTGGAGTCAAGCTATCCTGGCTGATGACGGCTGATAGCCAGAAACCGGTCCTAGGATGCTTGATTCCGGTCCAGGAAAGACATGGCTTGGCAGTTCGGGCTGGACTGTTCCCATGAGGCACAGGGTCAAGACTGATTTGCATATGGCCATGTCTGAACTGGGGTGGCGTGGTGAGCAAAATAACGATGGATTAAACCCAGATCTGTGACTGGGGGTGAATGTTTTGCCAATGTGCAACATTCCGTCCATCATCTTGTGATTTTTGCTGTTCGCCCTATGTGGGAAGGGTATGCCCAGACGTGGGTCCCGTGCTCACTACGCTACTGGAGTCAAGCTATCCTGGCTGATGACGGCTGATAGCCAGAAACCGGTCCTAGGATGCTTGATTCCGGTCCAGGAAAGACATGGCTTGGCAGTTCGGGCTGGACTGTTCCCATGAGGCACAGGGTCAAGACTGATTTGCATATGGCCATGTCTGAACTGGGGTGGCGTGGTGAGCAAAATAACGATGGATTAAACCCAGATCTGTGACTGGGGGTGAATGTTTTGCCAATGTGCAACATTCCGTCCATCATCTTGTGATTTTTGCTGTTCGCCCTATGTGGGAAGGGTATGCCCAGACGTGGGTCCCGTGCTCACTACGCTACTGGAGTCAAGCTATCCTGGCTGATGACGGCTGATAGCCAGAAACCGGTCCTAGGATGCTTGATTCCGGTCCAGGAAAGACATGGCTTGGCAGTTCGGGCTGGACTGTTCCCATGAGGCACAGGGTCAAGACTGATTTGCATATGGCCATGTCTGAACTGGGGTGGCGTGGTGAGCAAAATAACGATGGATTAAACCCAGATCTGTGACTGGGGGTGAATGTTTTGCCAATGTGCAACATTCCGTCCATCATCTTGTGATTTTTGCTGTTCGCCCTATGTGGGAAGGGTATGCCCAGACGTGGGTCCCGTGCTCACTACGCTACTGGAGTCAAGCTATCCTGGCTGATGACGGCTGATAGCCAGAAACCGGTCCTAGGATGCTTGATTCCGGTCCAGGAAAGACATGGCTTGGCAGTTCGGGCTGGACTGTTCCCATGAGGCACAGGGTCAAGACTGATTTGCATATGGCCATGTCTGAACTGGGGTGGCGTGGTGAGCAAAATAACGATGGATTAAACCCAGATCTGTGACTGGGGGTGAATGTTTTGCCAATGTGCAACATTCCGTCCATCATCTTGTGATTTTTGCTGTTCGCCCTATGTGGGAAGGGTATGCCCAGACGTGGGTCCCGTGCTCACTACGCTACTGGAGTCAAGCTATCCTGGCTGATGACGGCTGATAGCCAGAAACCGGTCCTAGGATGCTTGATTCCGGTCCAGGAAAGACATGGCTTGGCAGTTCGGGCTGGACTGTTCCCATGAGGCACAGGGTCAAGACTGATTTGCATATGGCCATGTCTGAACTGGGGTGGCGTGGTGAGCAAAATAACGATGGATTAAACCCAGATCTGTGACTGGGGGTGAATGTTTTGCCAATGTGCAACATTCCGTCCATCATCTTGTGATTTTTGCTGTTCGCCCTATGTGGGAAGGGTATGCCCAGACGTGGGTCCCGTGCTCACTACGCTACTGGAGTCAAGCTATCCTGGCTGATGACGGCTGATAGCCAGAAACCGGTCCTAGGATGCTTGATTCCGGTCCAGGAAAGACATGGCTTGGCAGTTCGGGCTGGACTGTTCCCATGAGGCACAGGGTCAAGACTGATTTGCATATGGCCATGTCTGAACTGGGGTGGCGTGGTGAGCAAAATAACGATGGATTAAACCCAGATCTGTGACTGGGGGTGAATGTTTTGCCAATGTGCAACATTCCGTCCATCATCTTGTGATTTTTGCTGTTCGCCCTATGTGGGAAGGGTATGCCCAGACGTGGGTCCCGTGCTCACTACGCTACTGGAGTCAAGCTATCCTGGCTGATGACGGCTGATAGCCAGAAACCGGTCCTAGGATGCTTGATTCCGGTCCAGGAAAGACATGGCTTGGCAGTTCGGGCTGGACTGTTCCCATGAGGCACAGGGTCAAGACTGATTTGCATATGGCCATGTCTGAACTGGGGTGGCGTGGTGAGCAAAATAACGATGGATTAAACCCAGATCTGTGACTGGGGGTGAATGTTTTGCCAATGTGCAACATTCCGTCCATCATCTTGTGATTTTTGCTGTTCGCCCTATGTGGGAAGGGTATGCCCAGACGTGGGTCCCGTGCTCACTACGCTACTGGAGTCAAGCTATCCTGGCTGATGACGGCTGATAGCCAGAAACCGGTCCTAGGATGCTTGATTCCGGTCCAGGAAAGACATGGCTTGGCAGTTCGGGCTGGACTGTTCCCATGAGGCACAGGGTCAAGACTGATTTGCATATGGCCATGTCTGAACTGGGGTGGCGTGGTGAGCAAAATAACGATGGATTAAACCCAGATCTGTGACTGGGGGTGAATGTTTTGCCAATGTGCAACATTCCGTCCATCATCTTGTGATTTTTGCTGTTCGCCCTATGTGGGAAGGGTATGCCCAGACGTGGGTCCCGTGCTCACTACGCTACTGGAGTCAAGCTATCCTGGCTGATGACGGCTGATAGCCAGAAACCGGTCCTAGGATGCTTGATTCCGGTCCAGGAAAGACATGGCTTGGCAGTTCGGGCTGGACTGTTCCCATGAGGCACAGGGTCAAGACTGATTTGCATATGGCCATGTCTGAACTGGGGTGGCGTGGTGAGCAAAATAACGATGGATTAAACCCAGATCTGTGACTGGGGGTGAATGTTTTGCCAATGTGCAACATTCCGTCCATCATCTTGTGATTTTTGCTGTTCGCCCTATGTGGGAAGGGTATGCCCAGACGTGGGTCCCGTGCTCACTACGCTACTGGAGTCAAGCTATCCTGGCTGATGACGGCTGATAGCCAGAAACCGGTCCTAGGATGCTTGATTCCGGTCCAGGAAAGACATGGCTTGGCAGTTCGGGCTGGACTGTTCCCATGAGGCACAGGGTCAAGACTGATTTGCATATGGCCATGTCTGAACTGGGGTGGCGTGGTGAGCAAAATAACGATGGATTAAACCCAGATCTGTGACTGGGGGTGAATGTTTTGCCAATGTGCAACATTCCGTCCATCATCTTGTGATTTTTGCTGTTCGCCCTATGTGGGAAGGGTATGCCCAGACGTGGGTCCCGTGCTCACTACGCTACTGGAGTCAAGCTATCCTGGCTGATGACGGCTGATAGCCAGAAACCGGTCCTAGGATGCTTGATTCCGGTCCAGGAAAGACATGGCTTGGCAGTTCGGGCTGGACTGTTCCCATGAGGCACAGGGTCAAGACTGATTTGCATATGGCCATGTCTGAACTGGGGTGGCGTGGTGAGCAAAATAACGATGGATTAAACCCAGATCTGTGACTGGGGGTGAATGTTTTGCCAATGTGCAACATTCCGTCCATCATCTTGTGATTTTTGCTGTTCGCCCTATGTGGGAAGGGTATGCCCAGACGTGGGTCCCGTGCTCACTACGCTACTGGAGTCAAGCTATCCTGGCTGATGACGGCTGATAGCCAGAAACCGGTCCTAGGATGCTTGATTCCGGTCCAGGAAAGACATGGCTTGGCAGTTCGGGCTGGACTGTTCCCATGAGGCACAGGGTCAAGACTGATTTGCATATGGCCATGTCTGAACTGGGGTGGCGTGGTGAGCAAAATAACGATGGATTAAACCCAGATCTGTGACTGGGGGTGAATGTTTTGCCAATGTGCAACATTCCGTCCATCATCTTGTGATTTTTGCTGTTCGCCCTATGTGGGAAGGGTATGCCCAGACGTGGGTCCCGTGCTCACTACGCTACTGGAGTCAAGCTATCCTGGCTGATGACGGCTGATAGCCAGAAACCGGTCCTAGGATGCTTGATTCCGGTCCAGGAAAGACATGGCTTGGCAGTTCGGGCTGGACTGTTCCCATGAGGCACAGGGTCAAGACTGATTTGCATATGGCCATGTCTGAACTGGGGTGGCGTGGTGAGCAAAATAACGATGGATTAAACCCAGATCTGTGACTGGGGGTGAATGTTTTGCCAATGTGCAACATTCCGTCCATCATCTTGTGATTTTTGCTGTTCGCCCTATGTGGGAAGGGTATGCCCAGACGTGGGTCCCGTGCTCACTACGCTACTGGAGTCAAGCTATCCTGGCTGATGACGGCTGATAGCCAGAAACCGGTCCTAGGATGCTTGATTCCGGTCCAGGAAAGACATGGCTTGGCAGTTCGGGCTGGACTGTTCCCATGAGGCACAGGGTCAAGACTGATTTGCATATGGCCATGTCTGAACTGGGGTGGCGTGGTGAGCAAAATAACGATGGATTAAACCCAGATCTGTGACTGGGGGTGAATGTTTTGCCAATGTGCAACATTCCGTCCATCATCTTGTGATTTTTGCTGTTCGCCCTATGTGGGAAGGGTATGCCCAGACGTGGGTCCCGTGCTCACTACGCTACTGGAGTCAAGCTATCCTGGCTGATGACGGCTGATAGCCAGAAACCGGTCCTAGGATGCTTGATTCCGGTCCAGGAAAGACATGGCTTGGCAGTTCGGGCTGGACTGTTCCCATGAGGCACAGGGTCAAGACTGATTTGCATATGGCCATGTCTGAACTGGGGTGGCGTGGTGAGCAAAATAACGATGGATTAAACCCAGATCTGTGACTGGGGGTGAATGTTTTGCCAATGTGCAACATTCCGTCCATCATCTTGTGATTTTTGCTGTTCGCCCTATGTGGGAAGGGTATGCCCAGACGTGGGTCCCGTGCTCACTACGCTACTGGAGTCAAGCTATCCTGGCTGATGACGGCTGATAGCCAGAAACCGGTCCTAGGATGCTTGATTCCGGTCCAGGAAAGACATGGCTTGGCAGTTCGGGCTGGACTGTTCCCATGAGGCACAGGGTCAAGACTGATTTGCATATGGCCATGTCTGAACTGGGGTGGCGTGGTGAGCAAAATAACGATGGATTAAACCCAGATCTGTGACTGGGGGTGAATGTTTTGCCAATGTGCAACATTCCGTCCATCATCTTGTGATTTTTGCTGTTCGCCCTATGTGGGAAGGGTATGCCCAGACGTGGGTCCCGTGCTCACTACGCTACTGGAGTCAAGCTATCCTGGCTGATGACGGCTGATAGCCAGAAACCGGTCCTAGGATGCTTGATTCCGGTCCAGGAAAGACATGGCTTGGCAGTTCGGGCTGGACTGTTCCCATGAGGCACAGGGTCAAGACTGATTTGCATATGGCCATGTCTGAACTGGGGTGGCGTGGTGAGCAAAATAACGATGGATTAAACCCAGATCTGTGACTGGGGGTGAATGTTTTGCCAATGTGCAACATTCCGTCCATCATCTTGTGATTTTTGCTGTTCGCCCTATGTGGGAAGGGTATGCCCAGACGTGGGTCCCGTGCTCACTACGCTACTGGAGTCAAGCTATCCTGGCTGATGACGGCTGATAGCCAGAAACCGGTCCTAGGATGCTTGATTCCGGTCCAGGAAAGACATGGCTTGGCAGTTCGGGCTGGACTGTTCCCATGAGGCACAGGGTCAAGACTGATTTGCATATGGCCATGTCTGAACTGGGGTGGCGTGGTGAGCAAAATAACGATGGATTAAACCCAGATCTGTGACTGGGGGTGAATGTTTTGCCAATGTGCAACATTCCGTCCATCATCTTGTGATTTTTGCTGTTCGCCCTATGTGGGAAGGGTATGCCCAGACGTGGGTCCCGTGCTCACTACGCTACTGGAGTCAAGCTATCCTGGCTGATGACGGCTGATAGCCAGAAACCGGTCCTAGGATGCTTGATTCCGGTCCAGGAAAGACATGGCTTGGCAGTTCGGGCTGGACTGTTCCCATGAGGCACAGGGTCAAGACTGATTTGCATATGGCCATGTCTGAACTGGGGTGGCGTGGTGAGCAAAATAACGATGGATTAAACCCAGATCTGTGACTGGGGGTGAATGTTTTGCCAATGTGCAACATTCCGTCCATCATCTTGTGATTTTTGCTGTTCGCCCTATGTGGGAAGGGTATGCCCAGACGTGGGTCCCGTGCTCACTACGCTACTGGAGTCAAGCTATCCTGGCTGATGACGGCTGATAGCCAGAAACCGGTCCTAGGATGCTTGATTCCGGTCCAGGAAAGACATGGCTTGGCAGTTCGGGCTGGACTGTTCCCATGAGGCACAGGGTCAAGACTGATTTGCATATGGCCATGTCTGAACTGGGGTGGCGTGGTGAGCAAAATAACGATGGATTAAACCCAGATCTGTGACTGGGGGTGAATGTTTTGCCAATGTGCAACATTCCGTCCATCATCTTGTGATTTTTGCTGTTCGCCCTATGTGGGAAGGGTATGCCCAGACGTGGGTCCCGTGCTCACTACGCTACTGGAGTCAAGCTATCCTGGCTGATGACGGCTGATAGCCAGAAACCGGTCCTAGGATGCTTGATTCCGGTCCAGGAAAGACATGGCTTGGCAGTTCGGGCTGGACTGTTCCCATGAGGCACAGGGTCAAGACTGATTTGCATATGGCCATGTCTGAACTGGGGTGGCGTGGTGAGCAAAATAACGATGGATTAAACCCAGATCTGTGACTGGGGGTGAATGTTTTGCCAATGTGCAACATTCCGTCCATCATCTTGTGATTTTTGCTGTTCGCCCTATGTGGGAAGGGTATGCCCAGACGTGGGTCCCGTGCTCACTACGCTACTGGAGTCAAGCTATCCTGGCTGATGACGGCTGATAGCCAGAAACCGGTCCTAGGATGCTTGATTCCGGTCCAGGAAAGACATGGCTTGGCAGTTCGGGCTGGACTGTTCCCATGAGGCACAGGGTCAAGACTGATTTGCATATGGCCATGTCTGAACTGGGGTGGCGTGGTGAGCAAAATAACGATGGATTAAACCCAGATCTGTGACTGGGGGTGAATGTTTTGCCAATGTGCAACATTCCGTCCATCATCTTGTGATTTTTGCTGTTCGCCCTATGTGGGAAGGGTATGCCCAGACGTGGGTCCCGTGCTCACTACGCTACTGGAGTCAAGCTATCCTGGCTGATGACGGCTGATAGCCAGAAACCGGTCCTAGGATGCTTGATTCCGGTCCAGGAAAGACATGGCTTGGCAGTTCGGGCTGGACTGTTCCCATGAGGCACAGGGTCAAGACTGATTTGCATATGGCCATGTCTGAACTGGGGTGGCGTGGTGAGCAAAATAACGATGGATTAAACCCAGATCTGTGACTGGGGGTGAATGTTTTGCCAATGTGCAACATTCCGTCCATCATCTTGTGATTTTTGCTGTTCGCCCTATGTGGGAAGGGTATGCCCAGACGTGGGTCCCGTGCTCACTACGCTACTGGAGTCAAGCTATCCTGGCTGATGACGGCTGATAGCCAGAAACCGGTCCTAGGATGCTTGATTCCGGTCCAGGAAAGACATGGCTTGGCAGTTCGGGCTGGACTGTTCCCATGAGGCACAGGGTCAAGACTGATTTGCATATGGCCATGTCTGAACTGGGGTGGCGTGGTGAGCAAAATAACGATGGATTAAACCCAGATCTGTGACTGGGGGTGAATGTTTTGCCAATGTGCAACATTCCGTCCATCATCTTGTGATTTTTGCTGTTCGCCCTATGTGGGAAGGGTATGCCCAGACGTGGGTCCCGTGCTCACTACGCTACTGGAGTCAAGCTATCCTGGCTGATGACGGCTGATAGCCAGAAACCGGTCCTAGGATGCTTGATTCCGGTCCAGGAAAGACATGGCTTGGCAGTTCGGGCTGGACTGTTCCCATGAGGCACAGGGTCAAGACTGATTTGCATATGGCCATGTCTGAACTGGGGTGGCGTGGTGAGCAAAATAACGATGGATTAAACCCAGATCTGTGACTGGGGGTGAATGTTTTGCCAATGTGCAACATTCCGTCCATCATCTTGTGATTTTTGCTGTTCGCCCTATGTGGGAAGGGTATGCCCAGACGTGGGTCCCGTGCTCACTACGCTACTGGAGTCAAGCTATCCTGGCTGATGACGGCTGATAGCCAGAAACCGGTCCTAGGATGCTTGATTCCGGTCCAGGAAAGACATGGCTTGGCAGTTCGGGCTGGACTGTTCCCATGAGGCACAGGGTCAAGACTGATTTGCATATGGCCATGTCTGAACTGGGGTGGCGTGGTGAGCAAAATAACGATGGATTAAACCCAGATCTGTGACTGGGGGTGAATGTTTTGCCAATGTGCAACATTCCGTCCATCATCTTGTGATTTTTGCTGTTCGCCCTATGTGGGAAGGGTATGCCCAGACGTGGGTCCCGTGCTCACTACGCTACTGGAGTCAAGCTATCCTGGCTGATGACGGCTGATAGCCAGAAACCGGTCCTAGGATGCTTGATTCCGGTCCAGGAAAGACATGGCTTGGCAGTTCGGGCTGGACTGTTCCCATGAGGCACAGGGTCAAGACTGATTTGCATATGGCCATGTCTGAACTGGGGTGGCGTGGTGAGCAAAATAACGATGGATTAAACCCAGATCTGTGACTGGGGGTGAAAGTTTTGCCAATGTGCAACATTCCGTCCATCATCTTGTGATTTTTGCTGTTCGCCCTATGTGGGAAGGGTATGCCCAGACGTGGGTCCCGTGCTCACTACGCTACTGGAGTCAAGCTATCCTGGCTGATGACGGCTGATAGCCAGAAACCGGTCCTAGGATGCTTGATTCCGGTCCAGGAAAGACATGGCTTGGCAGTTCGGGCTGGACTGTTCCCATGAGGCACAGGGTCAAGACTGATTTGCATATGGCCATGTCTGAACTGGGGTGGCGTGGTGAGCAAAATAACGATGGATTAAACCCAGATCTGTGACTGGGGGTGAATGTTTTGCCAATGTGCAACATTCCGTCCATCATCTTGTGATTTTTGCTGTTCGCCCTATGTGGGAAGGGTATGCCCAGACGTGGGTCCCGTGCTCACTACGCTACTGGAGTCAAGCTATCCTGGCTGATGACGGCTGATAGCCAGAAACCGGTCCTAGGATGCTTGATTCCGGTCCAGGAAAGACATGGCTTGGCAGTTCGGGCTGGACTGTTCCCATGAGGCACAGGGTCAAGACTGATTTGCATATGGCCATGTCTGAACTGGGGTGGCGTGGTGAGCAAAATAACGATGGATTAAACCCAGATCTGTGACTGGGGGTGAATGTTTTGCCAATGTGCAACATTCCGTCCATCATCTTGTGATTTTTGCTGTTCGCCCTATGTGGGAAGGGTATGCCCAGACGTGGGTCCCGTGCTCACTACGCTACTGGAGTCAAGCTATCCTGGCTGATGACGGCTGATAGCCAGAAACCGGTCCTAGGATGCTTGATTCCGGTCCAGGAAAGACATGGCTTGGCAGTTCGGGCTGGACTGTTCCCATGAGGCACAGGGTCAAGACTGATTTGCATATGGCCATGTCTGAACTGGGGTGGCGTGGTGAGCAAAATAACGATGGATTAAACCCAGATCTGTGACTGGGGGTGAATGTTTTGCCAATGTGCAACATTCCGTCCATCATCTTGTGATTTTTGCTGTTCGCCCTATGTGGGAAGGGTATGCCCAGACGTGGGTCCCGTGCTCACTACGCTACTGGAGTCAAGCTATCCTGGCTGATGACGGCTGATAGCCAGAAACCGGTCCTAGGATGCTTGATTCCGGTCCAGGAAAGACATGGCTTGGCAGTTCGGGCTGGACTGTTCCCATGAGGCACAGGGTCAAGACTGATTTGCATATGGCCATGTCTGAACTGGGGTGGCGTGGTGAGCAAAATAACGATGGATTAAACCCAGATCTGTGACTGGGGGTGAATGTTTTGCCAATGTGCAACATTCCGTCCATCATCTTGTGATTTTTGCTGTTCGCCCTATGTGGGAAGGGTATGCCCAGACGTGGGTCCCGTGCTCACTACGCTACTGGAGTCAAGCTATCCTGGCTGATGACGGCTGATAGCCAGAAACCGGTCCTAGGATGCTTGATTCCGGTCCAGGAAAGACATGGCTTGGCAGTTCGGGCTGGACTGTTCCCATGAGGCACAGGGTCAAGACTGATTTGCATATGGCCATGTCTGAACTGGGGTGGCGTGGTGAGCAAAATAACGATGGATTAAACCCAGATCTGTGACTGGGGGTGAATGTTTTGCCAATGTGCAACATTCCGTCCATCATCTTGTGATTTTTGCTGTTCGCCCTATGTGGGAAGGGTATGCCCAGACGTGGGTCCCGTGCTCACTACGCTACTGGAGTCAAGCTATCCTGGCTGATGACGGCTGATAGCCAGAAACCGGTCCTAGGATGCTTGATTCCGGTCCAGGAAAGACATGGCTTGGCAGTTCGGGCTGGACTGTTCCCATGAGGCACAGGGTCAAGACTGATTTGCATATGGCCATGTCTGAACTGGGGTGGCGTGGTGAGCAAAATAACGATGGATTAAACCCAGATCTGTGACTGGGGGTGAATGTTTTGCCAATGTGCAACATTCCGTCCATCATCTTGTGATTTTTGCTGTTCGCCCTATGTGGGAAGGGTATGCCCAGACGTGGGTCCCGTGCTCACTACGCTACTGGAGTCAAGCTATCCTGGCTGATGACGGCTGATAGCCAGAAACCGGTCCTAGGATGCTTGATTCCGGTCCAGGAAAGACATGGCTTGGCAGTTCGGGCTGGACTGTTCCCATGAGGCACAGGGTCAAGACTGATTTGCATATGGCCATGTCTGAACTGGGGTGGCGTGGTGAGCAAAATAACGATGGATTAAACCCAGATCTGTGACTGGGGGTGAATGTTTTGCCAATGTGCAACATTCCGTCCATCATCTTGTGATTTTTGCTGTTCGCCCTATGTGGGAAGGGTATGCCCAGACGTGGGTCCCGTGCTCACTACGCTACTGGAGTCAAGCTATCCTGGCTGATGACGGCTGATAGCCAGAAACCGGTCCTAGGATGCTTGATTCCGGTCCAGGAAAGACATGGCTTGGCAGTTCGGGCTGGACTGTTCCCATGAGGCACAGGGTCAAGACTGATTTGCATATGGCCATGTCTGAACTGGGGTGGCGTGGTGAGCAAAATAACGATGGATTAAACCCAGATCTGTGACTGGGGGTGAATGTTTTGCCAATGTGCAACATTCCGTCCATCATCTTGTGATTTTTGCTGTTCGCCCTATGTGGGAAGGGTATGCCCAGACGTGGGTCCCGTGCTCACTACGCTACTGGAGTCAAGCTATCCTGGCTGATGACGGCTGATAGCCAGAAACCGGTCCTAGGATGCTTGATTCCGGTCCAGGAAAGACATGGCTTGGCAGTTCGGGCTGGACTGTTCCCATGAGGCACAGGGTCAAGACTGATTTGCATATGGCCATGTCTGAACTGGGGTGGCGTGGTGAGCAAAATAACGATGGATTAAACCCAGATCTGTGACTGGGGGTGAATGTTTTGCCAATGTGCAACATTCCGTCCATCATCTTGTGATTTTTTTTTTTTTTTTTTTTTTTTATCCCTTCACTTGAAAACACTTCCTTCAGGAATTCCAGCACAGTGTTGGTGTTGACACGATGCACAAATTTTTGACTGATCCAGTGTGATGTGTAATCGACGAGCACGATCATGAACCGTTTCTGCACCCCCAAACTGTCCATTGGCCCTATGATGTCCATGGCTAACTTGTTCCATGGTTTCGAGGGTACTTCCACCGGTGACAAAGGCGCTTTCCGCAAGGCTTTGGACTTGTCGCTCTTGGCGCAACACAAACAGTCCTTGACTAGTTGTTCAGCCAATGTGTCCATCTTGGGGAACCAAAAGTTCGCTCTGACCTTGTGTTTGGTGATGCTCCGCCCTAGAAGTGACCCTCATGCGCCAGCTCTATAATTCTTTTCCTGAGACCAGTGGGGGCACCACTCGGTTTTGGCGGTATACCTTGTCCCCTATGACACACAATTCATTTCTGATCTCCCAGAAATCCTTTAGTCCCTCCACGAGGTCATTTCTCTTAGTGGGCCATCCTTTTCTCATGATGGTTTTAAGGACCTTCAAATCCTCATCCTCTTCCATGTACTTGTCCCACTCCTCTTCAGTAATGGCCGGATCATCCACTACCATTATGGGGCTGTCCAACATTTCTTCTTGTACTTCATTGCTCAGGGGCGCTCTTGACAAGTAATCCGCAATCGTGTTTTCATTTCCAGGCACATACTCCACCCTGAAATTGAAATTTTCCAGCCCTAAAATCCATCTGCTGATGCGCGGTGAACAGTTCTCCATTCCTCTTACCGTGAATATAGACGTTAGCGGTTTGTGGTCCGTCCTGATCGTGAAATTCATACCCCATAAGAAGAATTTGAAATGCTTCACCGCCCAGAAACACGCCAGGGCCTCCTTTTCAATGACAGAATAGTTGGACTCAGCTCTCGTGAGACTCCTGGACGCGAAAGCAATGATTTTCTCCTTCTTGTCTCCTCTTTGTATGAGGGTGGCACCTAATCCCTTGTTCGACGCATCCGTAGTGAGGATGGTTTTCTTTGTAGGGTCAAAAGTTCCCAACGCCGGTGAGTTCAAAATCTCCTCTTTCAGTTCACTCATGACTCTTCTGTGTTCATCCTCCCACACAAACTCCACCTCCTTTTTTAGGAGGTTACGCAATGGCTCACTTTTGGAAGCATAGTTTTTTATGAACTTCGCCAGGTATTCCATAAGGCCCAAGAAAGACTTGAGTTCCTCTTTACTGTTGGGATACGGTGCATCTCTTACAGCACTCATAAGACTGAACTTTGGCCTGAAACCTTCCTCGGAAATGGAATGCCCCAAGTACTCCACTGACTTGACTCTGATTTTGCATTTGTTCCTTTGAACAGTTAACCCTGCATCCATGAGTTTCCGGAATACTGTTTTGAGGGTGAGATCGTGTTCTTCTATGTTGTTCCCATATACCAAGATATCGTCTTGGAAACACATAGTCCTGTCTACCCCTTCCAGAATCTGTTGCATTATTTTCTGGAAAACCGCCGCCGCTGAAGCCAAGCCGAACGGCATCCTACGGAACATGAACGCTCCTTGAGGGGTTACGAATGATGTCAAAGGTCTGGAATCCGGATGCAGGTCCACTTGGTGATAGGCCATGGACAAATCGATGACACTGAAGAATCTGGCGCTCCCCATGGTGCTGAGCATCTCGTTAATCTTTGGCAGGGGTGCCGTTCCACCCAGATACTCTCATTCAAACTGCGAAGGTCCACGCACAACCGAATGCCCTCTCCATTGGCCTTGGCTGCGATAACTACTGGGGCCAACCATTCCGAGCAGTCCACTGGCTGAATGACTCCCATCTCACTTAGCCTACGTAGCTCCTTCTCCAACGGTCCTTTCATTTGGTGGGGTACTGGACGCACCTTGTGGACTACTGGTTTGGCGCCCAATTTAAGTTTGATTTTGTGTTGAAATTCGCGCAGGCATCCTAATTTATCCTTAAACAGTTCATGGAACTCTTCGCAGATGCTGTCGCTCCTACTAATTCCTTCAGTCAGTAGTACTTGTTCCTCGCCATTGGGATTCAGAATTATCCCCAGTTCTTTTTGGTGCTGCCAGCCAAGCAAGTTGGATCCTGATTCCACGATGTAAACCTTGCCAACGGTCACTCTGTTTTTGAATTGTATGTCCATTTCCTTCATACCAACTAAATCTATGGGTTCCTTGCTGTACCCTGTTGGAGTAATGTCAGGCTTTTCCAAAAAGGACACTACGCCCTCCCCTATGTTCTCGTAATCCTTCTTGTTCAGTAGAGTAAACGGTGAACATGAATCAGCAAACATTGTTACTGCTTTGTCATTTAACAACACTTCACATGAGGGATAGATGACATTTACCGAATCAGTAATATCCTTCAACTGTAATACATATTTCTTTTCACTCGGTATCACATATTTTATCTCTTTATTCTGGCCCTTCACCTGTTCTCTATCATTCTCCTTGTTGTGTGCCTCCCCTTCTCTACATACCCTAGCGAAATGCCCTCTCCTGTTGCACTTTTTGCAGGTCACACTTCTGGCAGGGCACTGTGGATAATTTGCAAAATGATTGTTGCTCCCACACCTGTAACACTTTGGTTGGTGACCTTTGTCTGGAGTTCTATAAAAAGGTCCCCCTTTTTCTTTTACCTTGTACACCCCTTCTGACTCCTCCTCATTTTGAATATTATGTGTATTTGGGTTGAATGCATATTTATTTTTGTTGAATGCATGTGTATTCGTGTGTGTGCTTTATCATTATGCTCCTAAGACCTCTTATCAGATTCTATGTGTTCTTGGCAAATCAATCTCCTGCTCCTATTGTCTAATCATTTTTCCAATCTATTGAAAACACAGAATGCGTGCCGGTGTGCCTGTGAACTAAGGCCATAAATTCCTTCAAGCTTGCTAAACATGAGTTTTCCTTTAACTACGACCTTACAGGTCATGTACTCTGTTCTTAAGTAAACTCTTCACCTCTTCCTCATCAGCATTAGGTTTTGGCCTACACTGCTCTTTCATCACGTATAGCTGTCTGACGCTCTCTACTGATGTTTTACTGTTGTGCCGTGTTTTCATATTTAATTTCCTCCATAACATTCCCCACTCTAGTTGATATTTCAGCTACTGGTTCTAAACCTTGGTCTACACTTGGCACTAAGTCATATGTATTGCCCTGAGCATCTACTACACATGTTGATGTCATAACTGGAAACATTCCTCCCGCCTTGGTACTAATCCTTCTATAACATGCTAGAACTAATTGGATAGTAAAATATACAACTAGTAGGGCGACAATAAGTGGCTACAAGGCTCTAAACAGTCCCGACATCCAGGCTGGCAGAAAAGAAAAACACCTGGTAAACCAATTATCTGGGGCACCTACTTCATCTACCAGTTTCTTCTGTAGATTATAAAACGTTCATATGGCCTTTGACAAAGTTCCATTGTTTGCTGGGATTAAAGTACAGCAAGCAGTTCCTATCTTGGCATATACCCTTCCTTCCATGGCCGTCATAAAGTCAAGTAGATAACTGTGCTGCATTATCATCATTCTCATAGCACGCAGCTCTTCCTTTATGGCATTAAATCCATCCTTTCTAGTGCATTTCAGCAATTCCCATTGAGTTATCTGTAGCCATAGAGCTGTTGCCTTAGCCTGAACAAGTGGCAGAATGCTTCCAAAGAACAACTGTGCATCATTAAATAACTGGTACTCTTGGGGAATTTCATTCCAAGTGGTAGTGCCATTATGCTCTGCAGTTCTTTTCCTTCGATAATGATGTAACAAAGTTGTTGGACGGCTCATGGTGTGTTCATAAAGCATAGAACGGTTAATTCCAGGAATTGCCAAAATTGCGTGCAAGGTGACCAATGTGCAGAGGCCTCCCCAGTTCGGTGGTAGCTGAGCGTACAGCAGTTCTCCACACTGCGAATAATAATGCATGAGGCTGGAGGGGCCCCCTTGCATGTCGGTGTTATCTATTGTAGCACTACAGTTGCTATTGGAACCTACATTAATGGTGCCATTTCCTCTGAAACACAAAGAAACAGATGTTAATCTCATGACTGTCTGAGGACTAACTGCGCTATCTATTCAAGTGTAATGCGCAATATTGTTGTCCCATATCTGCGCACACATCCTTACTGTATCCTGACTAACATCAGTACCATTCTAAAAAGACATGACCCAACAGGAAAATTCTACATCAGGATGCCATCGATCATGGGCAAAAACTGATCCAGTGACTCTAAATCCTGGCCTACGAACACAATCTGGGGGTAAAGGATTTACTAAATAACTATTACACTTGGTGAGCGGGCATGTTACTCCTAAAAACCCTAAACCTAAGACCATTTGTATCCATTCTGCTGTAGTAGGACGACCAGTTATCTTTATTCGTGTGATCTCATCCTTAATTAACTGTCTATCTGTAAGAATGTATAAAACTTCTGCTGAAGAGTCATATTTTGTGGTATTGATTATAAAATGTGCTACTTTAACATGTGTTAGTTGCCTTTGGGCCTTAATCCTACACCGGTAGAGAGGCAAAAGACTGATCTGTGTCTGGGGGTACTTCTTTAGTTGAATGTGGCCTATCTGATCCTGTAGCATGAGGAATTGGAGAGCAGACGAAACATGATTCATTGGTACTTTCTGAACCTATATCTGACATATGCTGATGCTACATATTATCTGATAATCTGGTATGAACACAATGGGTCACATTAACATGAATAGAAAGTTCTCTGCATAGGTGGGTGAGGTTAGAGTTAGAAGATACGTTGCTATGGAAGAGCAACAATAGAAAAGAGAGTAGTAAGAGACAAAAAGGAAAAAGGAAAACAAAAATACATAACTTTTGTTCGGTTATTTCAAAGAATTGTCCAGAGGTGGAGGGGGGTACTTTTATGATGACAATCTTCTCCCCTCGTGTTCTATTTACATTGTCTATGATGCTTGATGTGATGCTGGATTCAGACGAATATCGGGGCATTGGATCCACGGTTTCCTGCGATTTACCTTGAGGGCAGTGAGGGTCACCATGGTCACCCTAAATGGTCTGTCGAATCTGGCCTATCGCGATTTCCAGACAAAATTGCGTACAAAAACCTTGTTGCCTATGTGCACAACTGGGAGGTCAACCTCAGTGGTGCACGCTTCTCCTTCCCTATGGTTACCTGTTTAGAGATTAACTTTGCAGCCTTGTTTAATTCAAAGAGGTAAACGTGCATTTCATAGTTTAAGATTTCTGCTATGCTTTCTCCCTGTACGTTACTTCCGGTGGCAGATATTCCTACATTTATGGGTCTCCCTGTCACTATCTGATGGGGTGTCAGGTGATGATCAGATCCAGGAGTATTCCTAAGGGAAAAGCGTCAGAGTGGTAGGCAATACAACCACTTCTTATGCAGCGTGGCACAAAGTTTGCTGATCTTATTCTTTAGCAGGCCCTTTAGACACTCAACAATGCTATTGCTTTGGGGATGGCAAACAGAGGATAGTTTAGGTTTATCCCTAACATTGTCATAAGATGTGTGAAGATTGCATTTACAAAATGTATGATGTTGTCAGATCTTATCCCTTCTGGAATTCTCCAGCATGGAATCACTCACAAATCAGAAAGGTAGCAGCTGACTTAGAGTTCCAATGGATACACAGTCATGCTTCAATCCATCAGGAAAAAGGACAAACTACAACTACAAGATAACAATAGTTGTTACACCTATCTAGCATGTCTACAAAGTCAATATGGAGAGCTTTAAATGGACCTTGCAGTTGTGGAATATTAGAATTTGTCACTTTCAATGTGGGGTTGGGGGGGAGAATTGTTGGCAGACCGTACATTTATAAAGGTACATGGTAAGTGTATCATGCAAATTGGGAAAGAACCAGTCTTGTTGTATTTGCATAGACAAATGATCTCTTGAAATGTGAGCTGGTAAATGCAACTGATCAAGAGCTATCATAAGTAAAGCATGAGGCATCACTGGTTTACCTGTAGATATTTGTCTTTATAGTAGGTCATACCGTGACTGAGAGCATCTTCTAGCCTAGTCTCTTATAGCTGTCTCTCTTGCATTGGAGCAGCTTCCTGCAATTCTCGAAGATGCAAACGCATGGTCTCAGCATAATGAGGTGTGACATTGTCTGTGGTAGGATTAGATTCAGATGGCGAGGCAGTCTGAGCCACCAAAACAGGGACATGTTGTGAACCCAATGACACAGGCGGAGTTGTGCGCATAACTGCATCTTTAACTGCCCAATCTGCTAGGTAACACAAGTGTCTCTATTAAAGCCTCAAGGAGAATCCTATGCATAACAGGACTTTCTTCTGACTTAAGGAAACCCCTCCTGCTCCATCTCATAATGCTGTAATGTACAGTGGTAGTCACATAAGATGAAACTGAAAAGATAATGATGACTTTTCCTGCTCCTTGTTTAAGAGCTGCTCTCAATTCTGCTGCTGGTGCAGAATAATGTGCTGGTAGTGTTAACTGATCTACTATGTGGAGTGTGTCTTATGGATCATGCTGCTGTGCTCCACCTACTGCTGCATCTGTGCGTCTTACTCCTGTATCTTAGTCAATAGTAGAAGAACCATCAACAAAATAGACAATGATACCTGGTATAGGATCCTCTTCCTCTGTTGCTTAATTAGATTCATTAGGAAGGTAAGTTGCACAGTCATGTGCATCATCCTCAGAATCTAATGTAGGAAGAGCAAAGAATGTTGCAGGATTTACTGTATGACACTTCACAACCCTCAAAGATGGTAGTGACAGTATCACCTCGTATCCTGACACTTTCTGTGTAGTTAGAGTAGTCTGAACCTTCTGAATGATAGCAAACACTGCATGCTCTGCATAGAGCATC
Source organism: Calotriton arnoldi (assembly GCA_963921515.1). NCBI lineage: Eukaryota > Metazoa > Chordata > Amphibia > Caudata > Salamandridae > Calotriton > Calotriton arnoldi. The sequence goes on from CAWUFW010003295.1 coordinate 815,016, forward strand.
AAAGGTGCCCCCATAACAATGGGGGTGCTCTTCTGCACTGCAAAAGATGCAGAGACGAGAGCTTGCTCGCAAGGATAATGTCCTCTCATCACTGAATCCAACTGTCCACTAAAATATGCAATGGGTTTGTGTCCTAAAGGATATTTCTGCGTAAGGAGAGCTGTCATCACTTGACCATTGCAATGACAAAAGAGGTTAAAATTTCTTGGTATAATAAGGAGTTCCCAAAACTGGAGCATTTATTATCTCAGTCTTCAACTTCTGAGAAGTCTCCCTCATCTCTGGTGTCCATGTTATCTTGAATTTATCAACAGTAATGTTGGAAATGCACACCATGTTCAAATTTGAGTACACGATTAATGATCAATCATCGTCCGAGAGTGCGTGCTGACTGGTCTACTGCCTTGCCCTGGGTGGCAGGTGAATACTAAATCAGATGATATGGGGCAACCTTGTGCCCCAATACCAGTCGCACAGCTGAAGGTAAATGTACACATCTATTGTGAACTGTAATCCGTAATGCTCCATGTAATCCCAACTTTGCGCTACTTTATCAATCTTCAACCGCATGAATCCATAAGACAGGTGTGATGCTATTTTCCAAACTTCTCATGTCCCAAGTGTGCCCATCCGGACCTCTATCAAGGAACACGCGCAGATGCAAGGTTTTAGTCGGGAGGCGGGAGGCGGGGAAGGAGCATACAACCTGATGCTGCATAGCAATTTGCGAGGGTACGCTTTTGGTTTAATATGTTAATGGCACATGCATAATGCTATAGGTCAGCGTTTCCCAAACTGTGGTCCGCGGACCCCCAGGGGTCCGTGACACATTCCCAGGGGGTCCGCAGGACTTGAGTGCCTACCGTCATTGTAAAAAACGAAACGCCCATGCGCCCTCACAGCACATAAGAGCTGTGAATGTTGGCGCAGGGGCGGCAAGACTACAATATAATCTGGCCAATCACCATTCAGCTTTAGGTGCAAGCTGAAGGGTGATTGGCCTTATTTTATTATTCGCTTCTGCCTGACACCCGACATCGCGCTTGCATGGCAGTGCGTGCGTTTCCTCTTCTGTTTGCGGCCAGCCCCAGGGCATTTTGCTACCATATGTCCCCATTTGCCCTGAAAGCAGGGTACAGCTGTGCCTCGTGTGTCAAGGCTGAAGAGCATTGGAGCACCTCGAACGGGCAGGAGGGCTCTTCTACGTCTGGAACTGCATGTGAGTGTTTAATAAGTGTGTGCACGCATTTACAGTAAAAGCGCGCGCATGCTTTAAAAACGTGTTTCCTTTCATCAGCGCCTCATGTAACATAGCTGCCAATGTTTCATTCAGATTGCCTATGTGTGACATTTTCATGTGTGACATTTTCATGTGTGTGTGTGTGTGTTTTTTGTACAGAGCTTTTTCTCAACTAGTGACTCAAAAGGAAAGCTAGAAAAATAGTGCTTGGTAGAGAGCCCACCGCCTGTCACTTCTCAGCTGCTGAGGATGGCCGAGGTGAGCTGGCATTGAGCGGCTTCCAGGTGTAATAAGACACTAAATTTTAAAGATAAGCCTTTTTAGAGTAGCTTGGTCCCCTTGTTTTATGACACTGATGTTCGTTCCGTGGCCCGTAGCCATCTCATGCCCTCTCTACCTAATCCTGAGTACCTCAGGGTGGCACCTTGGCCACCTGTCCCCATGGACAGTCCACCTTTAGTGCAGGCCTCCACCTTACGGCCTGTATCTTGTTTATTGATAGTTTAAAACCAGTAGGCAGAGGTTTGAAGGACTCATGACCTTGTTCCTCTTGAGGCCTAAATGGAAAGTTTTGTGCAAGATGACCAGGGTACCAGGGTATGGAACATTGCACTTTTCATAATTTCAGTGTAATTTTGAGTGACATTCAAAGACACTTATTTGTAAGCATAAATCAAGCAATCTTGACTATCACAAGCAATTACCTACTTTAAACTGCAACAGTAAGAGTTCCTGGCGCTGGGCTCCAGCCTCGGGCCATACCTTCTGCAGTGCACACACTCAAGTGGACTCTGCCGGTGAGTGCTCAAATGCTTTCTGAGAGCCTGTGCCTTTAGGACGTGTCCCTATGTGCCTTTTGAGCACCAGGCTGCAGCTCAACCCTCTTTGCTTCAGCAGCACAACACAGAGCACTTTGACACTGACATACCAGTGTCCAAATATCAGATGGAAGGTTTGGTATAAGAAAAGCATAGGAGGAGGCATAGAAGCACCTGAGAAAGAGGCATGTTTTGTCTTTGTGTTTAGAGTCTGCCCGAACCACAGCAAGACTTCAAAGAAAATGTGACACTTCCTTTCTTTACATTTCAATTGAGCAAGACACTTTTAAAGAAAAAGAGGACTTTCCTTCTTTTCATGTCTGCGTGCAAACCTGCTTGTCCTTTCTGCTCAATTGAAAGGATTCAAACACGTTGCTGCGCTTGCTTTAGATTTGCTACAAGCAAGCGTCAAACTCTCGTTCCTTCCTTCCCCTCTTGGTTACTTTTCAACAAGAGTGGCAGCTGGGCATTGAGTCTGATTCCCGAGGTGGGTGCACGTGACGTCATCTGATTAGCGTGGCCTCGGGTTAGAATAGAGCCAGTATCTGTCATATTTACAGGCTGCTTTTCATTAGGCGCCAGGCCATTAGATTAAGCACACGGAGTCACAGCTTTCACTCAGTATCGTCCATCGAGCCTCCCGGCCGGCTTCAGCAGGCAGCAAGCTGGTCGTGTGGAAGGGGTGCTAATGCGTGCCTATGCATTTTAGTTCAGTGATACCGACCACCACACTAAAATGAGTTAGTCTAACCCCTGATGCGTGGTACTTGGCAGGACTGATGTAAGTGATCGTGGACGCTATAAAAAAATCCAGGCTTTTTCTAAAAGTGCATCTGAATAAACACAGTTAGGAGGGTCCTGCTCCGCCCCAGCTCTACTGCAGAATAAATAAAACACTTGACTTCAAGGGGCTGCGCGCAAATTTTTATTTAGCTCGCTATGGGTTACTTACTCAGTCAGTGAGGTAGCTTTGCCATTCCATGAAAGGAATGCTGCTCCTTGAATAGGCGCACTGCTAATGCCAAGTGCTTGGTCTGCCAGTAATTAATTAAGAAGTGCCTCATGTTAGGACTGGAAAACTGTCACCTGGTTTACTAATCTGCATTACTTGCATTTTTCGAATTTACGGCTACACAAATGCTCTTTAAATTACTTAACATGCTGCACTACAGAACCAGTGTCTGTTCTCAGGGAGATGAAAGTGCGTCATTGCTGGCATGGTTCCTCACCTACAGCACGTGAGCAAGAACATGGCTCATCAGAGCTGGTTATGTTGATTTTTGTGTCTGTGGTTGCTGCAGTGGAAAGGCACATGTGTATAGGTTACCGTTACTTTGCAGGTGGGTAAAAATAGATGCAGCCAGGATTAGCAGTAGGATTTTCGCGCTGCTGTCCAATTGCTCACTTTCCATAAGCCCTTGGGTGAATTATGTGTGCTGTCAAGCTTTCATACTCAGACATATCAAGCTCTTATTCTGTGTAGCCTTTGCGGTTTGTTGTTGGCAGGGGATAGAGGCAGTCGGCACCCTAACAGGAGAGGGTCATGTCGGGTGCCATGCGAGGCCTCTCTGAAATATGTCTTAACTGCACTGCTCACCCCTTGGTGGTAAAATGTTGTTCTGCTGTCTGTGACTAAAGATTATGCCTAACAGGTGTTTATGGTAATTGGAATAGCATTGTTCCATGATCTTGCTGAAACAATATGCCTCCTGTGCAGATACCATCCTGCCATCTCTTGCACTTCCATGATGAACTCCTAATATAGGCCTTGAATTTGCTCTATACACTGGACTCATCGATTTGTGCACTATCTTGTTAGAATTTTCACAACATTGGTTGCTTCTTGGGGCATGTCTTTATTATAAAATGCTTCATAAATGTATAATATTTTTAGACCTTCTTAAACGGTGAATAGGTAAACATGCTAATAATTCAGTCATTCAACCTGTTTCTGCAAGGAAGGGTCACCACTCATAGGCTCTGAAATGAGAATGTATAGGTGCTGCTATGGCTGAGAGCAGGAGCCTTGTACCACTAAATAATACACTGCTGTATGCATACCTGGCCATGCCAATGGACCCAATTCAGGCTGTCTCCCGCCTGAAATTGCCTCTGCTTCAATAGATGTAAATGGAGGAAATACATTCTCCCAAATATTTTTTTAAATAACCCACTTTCCTCTTCTAAAATGTTGGCATGTATGTGTATGCATTTAACTATTCTCAATGTCACATCAGCTGCTCATGCCATGTCCCATGGCTGCCAGCTAACCACACAGAAAAATTCTGTGACACTCAGGTGTAAATTGAATCTCAGCCTCGACACAGGTACGGTCAGTGTGTAGCAGACAAAATGACTTTATGAAGTGTTCTCGCTTAACTCCAACCCTGATCATATTTTCCCATACTATTGTGCGAACCTCTCTGTGCAATCAACAATAGCCTGCTTCCACAATGGAGGCCAAATGAATGAGCTATGTCTAGCTAAACTGAGAAAATGGAATTATCTTGAAGCAGCGTACAAAAGATTCTCATATCCATGCATATGATTTGCTAGTGTCCTCTGTCTTCTCAACAAAAGAAGTGCTGATACAGTGTTAAAATCTTCTTACAGGTGCTGCTTCATCTCTAAACGTCAAAGCATATGTAGTCTGGAAACATCTGATGAGGGCAACCTGTAGTAGGTAAAGGAGTGAAGGTCTACTACGTGCCTCACCAAATAGCTTTGATAGAAATTGATTCCATAATCAAATGTTGTGAAATAGACTTGTCATTTGTATCCTAAAAAACATAAGGAAGATGGATCGCTGGCTTAACCTTAAGCGGATAGCCACTGAAGAGATCAATGATGGGCCATCATGCTCAAAACAAAGTGATTTAAGTGAAAAGAAAAGGAAGTGTCGCAAATACGATGGTGAATATTTATTAATGGGTTTCACATGTTCAGGTTCAGAACAGGAACTGCAACCACAATGCGTGCTATGCTATGAAATTTTGTCAAATGAGGCCATGAAACCTTCTAAATTACGAAGACATTTGGAAACTAAGCATAACGAACATGCAACCAAATCCATAGAATTCTTCAAGAATAAAGAGCAAGAGCTCATAAAAAGTAGAAAAATAATTAAGAAAACTGCAACAGGATCTGTTAATGAAAATGCTCTGAAAGCTTCATATGAAGTGTCCATGCTCATTGCAAAAGCTGGAAAACCTCATACAATTGCTGAAGAACTAATAGTACCTGCTGCTAAAGCCATGGTGAATGCAATGGTTGGAGAAAAAGCAGCAAAAGATTTAAATTTGGTGCCATTATCTAACAACACTGTAAAAAAGCAAATTGACAAGATTTCAGACAACATAAAAGAACAGTTGATTGAAAGAATTTGTAAAAGTCTGCATTATAGCTTACAAGTAGATGAAAGTACGGACATAGCAAATAAATCTCATCTCCTGTGTAACGTTAGATACGAGTTTGAGGGGAACATTATTGAAGATTTACTGTTCTGCCGCTATTTGATACATACCACTGCTGAAGAGGTCTTCAGCAGTTTCAATGACTTTCTGACATCAAATGGAATTCAGTGGTCCAAATGCATAGGAATCAGCACAGATGGGGCACGTGCCATGTCTGGGAGACTAACTGGACTTGTAGCACAAATAAGGGAAATTAACCCTTCAGTTATATGGAATCATTGTTGCATTCATCGAGAATCACTAGCCACTAAGAAGATACCAGAGAAATTAAAAAAGGTCTTGAATGAGTCAGTCAAAATTGTAAATTTTATCAAAGCTAGGTCACTAAATTCAAGGTTTATTGAACAGCTTTGTCAGTCCATGAATAGTGATCATCATCAGCTTTTGCTACATACAGATGTCCGATGGCTGTCTCGTGGTAGAGTTTTGTCTCGTCTTTTTGAATTAAGAGATGAAATCAGAGTATTTGTCACTGAACTGGAATCTCCATTTGCACTTGATGAGCGCTTACATGACTATACTTGGTTAGCTATGCTGGCATATATGGCAGACATCTTCACCCATTTAAATGCACTCAATTTGAGTATGCAAGGAGTAGGTATCACAATTTTTAATGTCGAAGACAAGATTGAGGCAATGATAAAAAAGTTAGACTTATGGGCTCGTCGCTTATCACAAAGAAATTTTGATTCTTTTCAGAACCTGAAGACATTCTTGGAGTGTGCTGATGATGAATTATCGAACAAAGTCTTGGAAATTTTTATCCAGCATCTCCAAGATATGCGGTGTAGTTTTCGTCAGTACTTCCCACTTCCGGATGAAAGCAAAAACTGGATTAAAGATCCTTTCAATGTAGATATTGACAATTTAATGGGGCTGACAGCACCTGAAGAAAACGGTTTGATTGAAATCTCTAAAGATAGTGCACTTAAACTTCAATTCAAGGAAAAGTCGCTGACAAATTTTTGGTTCCATGTACGAACAGATTATCCTGAATTATCGTACAAAGCACTTAAGGTTTTACTTCCTTTCCCCACCACATATTTATGTGAAAAGGCTTTCTCAAATCTTATGTACCTAAAAAATAAGTACAGAAATCGCTTGGAAAATGTAGAATCTGACCTGAGGATTCAACTCTCTGAAATAAAACCAAACATTGAAAAGTTAGTCACCGAGATGCAGCACCATCCTTCCCATTAAAATGTTTTGATTTTTGCATATTTTTCAATATAAAATAATAAAAGCTTTAATAATGCAAGTATTTGTTTGGTGTGTACTTGTTTGTGTATTTTTTGCGAATTACTGTTTTAATTTTTTTTAATTTAATTTGTAAAAATTGCTTGGGGGTCCCCGGCTTCCAGTAGTGATTCAGTGGGGGTCCTCAGGAGTCAAAAGTTTGGGAACCACTGCTATAGGTGATGGAGAAAGGATTTCGTAGTGTTTTTTGGTCAAAGCAACGTCATGTAGTCAGAATGTTTTTACATATGTACAATATTGAATAATGCAATGACGCTGAATGTTTTAATTGTAACTTACAGTTTCCCCTGAAGAAGGGCTCACGTAGCCCGAAATGCATTGGGTGTTATTAAATCCTGCTGTGTACGAACCTTGCATCTGCGCGTGTTCCTTGATAGAGGTCCGGATGGGCACACTTGGGACATGAGAAGTTTGGAAAATAGCATCACACCTGTCTTATGGATTCATGCGGTTGAAGATTGATAAAGTAGCGCAAAGTTGGGATTACATGGAGCATTACGGATTACAGTTCACAATAGATGTGTACATTTACCTTCAGCTGTGCGACTGGTATTGGGGCACAAGGTTGCCCCATATCATCTGGTCCATGTTATCTTGTCATTCCAGTCTTTGCTTGTTTGATAGAAGCCAGGAAAGGCGCTATTAAAGTGCTGTAATCAAAAACCTATTGTCTCACAGAATTACAGAGACCAAGAAACTTCAGTATTCCTTTAACGGTTTCTGGCTCAGTCATTTGATGAATAGATGCTGCTATCTCAGGGGTTACTCGTCAGCCCGAAGGTGACATTAATTGCACTAAATAATGGACTTCCTCCTAGCAATACCGGACTTTGTCTCTCTCTGCTTTGTATCCTCACTGTGCTAGAGTAACCAGAAGAGAGATGGTATCTTTCCTACACTGCTGTTCTGTAGGACTACAAACAAGTATGTCGTTGACATACTGTCATAATGTACTGTCACACTAAAAGTTTGACACATAAATGCTAGGGGACACACAATGCCCTTCGGGTAAACAAGAGTACAAATACTGAGTCCGGCGATAGGACAACACTTTCAAATAATGGCTTCTGGATGGATAGGGATGCTGAAAAAGGTATTCTTCAGATCTATAACAGAGAAACATTTAGCACCTTGAGGTATATTTGTCAAAAATGATGGAGGAATCAGGAACAATTGGAAATTCTGGTACTACTACATTGTTAGAGGGGCATAGGCCATGAACCATACGCTAAGTATTGCACTTAAACTTCTTAATCGGGTAAATCAGGGTGTTACTAGGAGAAACTCCAAGGTAAATTACTCATTGCTCTAGCAATACCTGTATAGTAGGGGCCATATCCTCATCTGCTTCTTTAGAAGGGGGATACTGTCTCACCCTAGGAAGGATAGCACCTACCTTTAATGTAATTCTAAATGGTGTAGTAGTACAAATGAGGCTTACTTCATGGGGGGGACCCTTTATCCACAAGGTGTCTGGTACTTGGGAAATATCAGCTTCCCTGGTCATCCTTACTTCCAGTACGGTCCTCAATGGTATGTCATCCTAAAAGACTACAATTGTTTACTTGGAATTGTCATCAAACAGTCGTTCATCCAATATTTCCCCAACCATTTTACCTGGCTCAATGAATATAACACATGCCCATAAAACATGGTTATGGTCACTGGCTATCAGAGCGCCATAGGTTGGTGTTACCTCTAAGGCCTCTATTTGCAATATTAATTCAGTGTCAGGTATCCAAGAATCTTGGCCTTGTTGTCGGAAAAGGAACTCTTTGGGTAACTGGACCTCCCTTCCTAGTAACTCTGGCGTCTCTGCTATGACTGTATACACTGCAGGGGTAAATGCTTCCACATCAGCAGGTTGCGCTCCGATTTGTTCTCCAGTAGAGGAATCTACTGTCATTGCCATAATCCTCGAAGGTGAAACTCCAGGGGTGGAACAAATCAGGATACCCTCAGACTCAAAATGAATGGTCATATTTAACTTGGCCATAAGATCTCTCCCTTACATATTGGCTGGGGCAGCTGGAGAAAACAGAAACAGCCATCAATGTACCTCCCTCCTATTTGCATCTCCACTGGTTTATTAAATGGAACCCTCATTACTTCCCTCACAGAATACTTGTGTGTCCATGAATCTATTAGAGATTGGAAAGACTCCCTCTGAAATACAAGAACAGGTTGCTCTTGTAACTATGAGGAATGCATACCTCTTGTTATTAATAGCTCCCGTCACAGTGGGTTCCTCATCTGGCCTGTGTGTCACTGACAATACTGGACACATGGAAATACTCTGTGTGCACCCTCATTGCACATATCCTCCCACATAATTTGTCTGGAGAGGATTTCCTCCTCTCGCCATCACACCTCCCTATCCACTTTGAGGTGGAGCTACCATTGGGGGTGCTTGGTAACTTTGCTGTGCTGCACATTATGTGATGGCGTCTGAGGCACATATACTATTTGTGGGTGTGGCTGTGGTTGTACTACTGTGCTTCCTGGCTGATTGTAGACTCCTGTCCTTCCATTTTGTTCATCCCATCTCTTAGTTCTGTAGTCTTTAATAAAATGTCCATATCTGTGACAGTAATGACATACTTGATCCATTCTTTGTGGACCTATCCTGCCTCTTCGTATTCCTCCATGTCCTCCTCTGCTACTTCCTTGTGCCCTTACATTATCTGCTGTTGCGGCTACTGTTGTTGGGTGGTCCCTGGGACCGATCCCACAGACATTGCAGTCAACTGAGTGATGGCTGCTACTACAGCCCCTTCCACTGGTCCTTTCTTGACCAACTTTTGCTGCACCAACTTAGCTGCTGCTTTCTCTGTCACTTCCTGCTTGTTTCTCTATTTCTTCTGCCTTTTCTTACAAAAATGAATTTCATGTGCCTGTATCTCTGTCCAGGGCTTGGCTTCCAATGCCACAATGTTATCAACATTATCCTGTACGTCAGAGGGTAACCCTTTCTTCACTACGTTGTAAAATAATACAGCATTTCCTCCTGTTACTTCCCAACGCTAACCTACTTCTTGGATACACTTTTCCTTCATCCTACTAAGAAACTGAGCGGGGGCCTCATTTGGCTGCACTAACTGAGCAATGAGAGACCCAGTATCTGACCTGTCTGGATACATTTTCCTCAGCAGATCCCAAACTACTGTTCTAACTAAGTTAAAGGGAGATTTGTCACATCTAGTCTCCGTGAGGGTAACATTTCTCACTCCATCGTTCTTAAAAACAGTGTCTGTTTAATCTCCTGTAAAAGAGCTAATCAAGCTCTTTATGCCTCTTAATGACAAAGTGGTGCCTGCAGTTTGTTTTCAAAAGCTCTAATCCATTTCCCTGCTCTCTGTAAGCGGCGGTAACAATTTCTTAAGATTCTTTATATCCATCGATGATCAAGGAACATAATGGGGTGCCCCACTCCCTTACGTATCAGGCGCATCTGATAAATGGGACTGGCAGAATTTTGGGGATTGTGCTGCCTGGCATATTTTTGCCACATGCACTAACATTTCCGCATGTAGGGATAATCCCAGCCTGGATCTCCCTCATCATAAAGAATGCAATCCTCAACACTTGCCATATCACGTGGATCGAAGGACCCTTCTTGTGGCCATGGACTCATCTGTGGAGCTAACCCTTCAGTCCATTCAGCCAAATTATCCACATACGGCACAACACTGTACCAACTATTCTCTCCTTCAGCAACTATCTCACTAGGGGTGAAATCAGTGCTGTGCAAAACTGACTGAACACTCATCTGCTGCATTGGCCTATCATGTAGTGTCAATCCTCCCATAGTCTCATCCTGGGGTCTGGCTGACCATGTGTTCCCGGAAACCTCAACCACCCAAGCTCTGTTGCTCGGAGTTTCCTAGCTTTAGAGAACATATCCAGCTCTCCTTCTCTAGTGTTAGTGTGATTAGACAATCCCACTGCACCCTTTGTATAATCAAATTGATAAGGGGTCTTTCTTGAGTGCTAATATCATAAGTGGAGTACCTAGACTTTAGGGATCTAAGTATTTCACCCATAATATCTACACGCCTAAGTATGGACTCTATTCTATTTGTCATCCTCCCAAAACTTCCCTGAATTTGTCCTGAAAGATCATCATAATATCTTTCTCTCCTTACTTCGCTCTCATCTCTCCTACCCTCACTTTATGATAACCATTCCTGAACACTCTCTGGTGAAACTATTACGTTCCCTTTCTCCTTCTGCCAAGGTGGTAAATTATCTTCAGTCCTAAAACCTTTATCCCTTTCTTGGGATACTGGCCAGTGCGTCATACTAACAGCCCTGTCTACATAATCATTCCATCTAGCATCATCTGCAGGTCTTCGCTATGGGGTAAACATTCGCTCCCTAACTACCCTTCCTGTTATGTCTCTATTCTGTAACAAATGCGATGTTGCTGATGAAACATGACTGATCACACTGTCTCCTGGACCCTGCTCTTTACCTCTATCCTCCTGGAGAGGGGCTGGATCTAAATGCAGTGTGAACTGAGCTTCTAGTTGTCCTGAAAACGTAGTCACCCACCCTTACTTTCTGTCTAGGAGTGCTTGTATGTCACAGCTTTAACATCTGTGGGGCAACATTATGGAATCCTTTTGGGGACTGTGAAGGGGTCACAACTTCAAGGTTCTCAAATCCCACTGTGGCTTCCTGTAGTTGTATCAGTGGATAAATGCCGGGTACCTCAGGAGAAGTATTCATAGGATCATATGGAGATGGGAAAGTGGACAGGGTATTAGGGGTATCAACATTTGAGGGGTCTTTAGACTTTTCACAAAGGAGTCACCATAAAGCTAAAGTGGCTTCTCGCTTCTGCAATTTGGCTCCTGCATGTTTACTTCTAAGATGTGTAACAATATGCTCTAATATTTTATCGTTAAATGTCCCTTCATGTGGGCAGGGATACGCATATTTCTGAGTGGCTTTAAGCCACTCCTGACAGTATTTCTGCAACCTTTTCTGGTCACTTGCATGTACTCTAAAGGAGGCTCCATATTCTCTTGTGTTTCTAACAACTCTTACAATTTAACTTTTTAAAGTCAATGTTACTTTTTCTTGAAAAATTTCACACTAGCCCTCATAAAAAAAATCTGTCAATGCATCACAACAATCATATATTAAACATTATGCATCTCAATAACATTATGCAACAACATCACTCTGTGGCCACATTTCCATTCACATGCACCTACATGCATGCACCATCAACATTGTAAAAATACTTCAACTACTTCTAAATATGAATCACCATTATTCTAACTCTACACGGTGAATGCAGTCAGCAACCACTGCCCACTTCCCTCCGCACTTAGAGAGGATAACCCTCAAACCATGCGTCTCATAGACCATGGAATGACTTCTGGACATTAGGTCCAGGTAGCAATTCGAGTGTTTAGATTGTATCTGGAGGCAAAGTTTAGCGACATCAGTCTTTCAGCTGTCCAACTTTGAATCACCCACATTGACCACTTTCAACTTTACATTGGGATAAACAAGTGAACTGACTGAGCAGCGCCTTCAACTTCATATTGTACAATAATAATAATAAATCATTTATAAAGTGCCTGGCTACACCGACTGGTGTGTCCCCGTGCTACAGAAACAGCTACATGCAGAGTCAGACAGGGCGGCGAGGCTCCTGTCTAGTAAAGCCAGGTTTTCAGGCCTCTACGGAAGACACTTTCAGATTCTTCTGCGCGCAGCGAAGGCGGGAGTGTGTTCCAATTTTTGGCTGCCAAGTAGCTAAATGAGCGCGCACCCATCCTCGCCCTTTTGATTTTTGGTACTTTGAGCAGATGCGCTCCTGTCGATCTCAACCGACGAGAAGGATTGTAAGGGGTCAGGAGATCATGCAGGTAGCTGGGTCCTTTTCCCTGTAGACTCCTGTGACTGAAACACAAGGCTTTGAAAAGAATTCTTTTACCAACCGGTAGCCAGTGGAGGGTATCAAGGGCTTTTGTCGTGGAAGCTCGCTTGGGTAGATTAAGAACTAGGCGTGCTGCCGCATTCTGAATGCGTTGCAGCCGCTGCAAGCTTCCTTTTGTTGCTCCCAAATAGAGGACATTCCCATAGTCCAGTTGCGAGCTCACAAGATTGTGAACTAGGGTTTTCCTCGCTGAGGCGGGAAGGATGTCCAAGGTTTTCCTTAGCATTGTAAGGATACCAAAGCATCTCCCTGCGACCTTCCTTGTGTGGGTCTCGAAGGATAGTTTCGGATCGAGCCACACTCTTAGATTTTTTACTTCTGCTTTAGGAGTGGGCACGGGCCCCAGCCTCTGGGGCCACCAAGCCGAGCACCAGATGGAGGGGGATTTCCCTATGACCATAACCTCTGTTTTACTGCCATTCAATTTCAGGCAGTTGTTCGACATCCATGAAGCTAGGTCTTTTAGACAGGAGGAGAACTGAGTAGCTGGCTCGTCTGAGTCCTGGGCCAGGGTCACTACCAGCTGGGTATCATCCGCATATGACACTATAGTAATCTTGTGTTTTTCCACAATATCTGCCAAAGGGCCGATATAAAGATTGTATACAACAGATGTATACAATCTTGCATGCGATAAACTTATATCCTTATATCTACATCTGTGTTTATCACTGCCAAAGAGACATGTCATACAACATATACACAAAAACATAGAACAAAGTCTGCATTGCCCTCACCTTAAAGACAGGAATCTCTGGGTCCTACCCGCCCCGTGAATAGGCAGAACTTTAGACAACAAGGTGTCTGCTTACCTCATCAAAGATAAGCAATAATCTATGCAGCGGGTAGGTGGTATTCCGGTGGCAACAGTCGGTTGAGGGCCAGATGGACTCCTATGCTGGCTTGCCAACTGTTGCAGGGAAACTTAAATAAAGAATAAAGACAAGCCTCTTCTTTGTCAAGGCAAACACATCTTTATACTGTTGCAGCAGGAAGAGCGACTGTCTTCACACAAGTAAACAGCCAGCCTCAATCTGCTGCTTCACAGGCAACTATTTTTATACACAGACTATGCTTATTACAAAAGTTCAAACAATAAATTACTAGGCAGATACACTTTGGTGATGGAAAAACATGAGGTCACCTGTGACCCTAGACTTTAACCTAATTCCCTGCACATCCGTTATTGCTGTTCTAACAATGCTTAACAAACTGAGTATTATTCTACTTTTAAATGCATGTGTATTTGGGTTGAATGCATATTTATTTGTGTTGTATGCATGTGTATTTGTGTGTGTGTGTGCTTTATCATTGTGGTCCTAAGACCTCTTATCAGATTCTGTGTGTTCTTGGCTAATTCAATTTCCTCTTCCTATTGTCTAATCATTTTCCCAATCTAGTGAAAACACATGCATGCCGGTGTGCTTGTGAGCTAAGGCCAGAAATTCCTTTAAGCTTGCTAAACATGAGTTTTCCTTTATCTACGACCTTACAGGTCTTAAGTAAACTCTTCACCTCTTCCTCACCAGCACAAGTTTTTGGTCTGCACTGCTCTTTCATCACGTACAGCTGTGTGACCCTCTCTACTGATGTTTGCTGTTGTGCTGTGTTTTCATATTTAATTTCCTCCATAACAGTACAGATGTTAATCCATAGGAATTTCTTGAAATTAAATAAATCGGTGGCTCCCTTTCTTATTCCATATCCTCACACAGACATTACTCCAATACTGGGACCCACATGCAGCTTTGCCAACACCTTCTGACTCCCACCTACATTCTATTCCAGTATTGAGACCTAAATGCACCTCTCCCATGTGCCTCGTGACCTGAAGCAATAACTCACAAGCAGCTCTGCCATTCACATCAGTCCTGCTAGAACAATGCATACATTGACATACAGCTCTGCTGTTACAACTCAAGCCTCATGTGAAGAATCCACCTCTATTCTTTCAGTACTGGGACCTTAATTCTGGCCTTTAGCACACCCCACTTGTACTTCTGTTCCGAGGTCCACTGCCAAACACCTCATCATGACTTACAACACACATGTGCATCGGTACATCTCAGTCCTGGTATTTTCACCCAGCTCTGCTTTTCCAGAAAAGGGTCAGACGTGGAGTGTATTGCAACTGCGATTCCTGGTGACCCCCCAAATGACGTCCCCGCCAATATCTTGTGAAAGCTGAGAACAGCCAAGAAATTGGCCAGATTGGAGCTAAGGGTCCTAATAATTTGAAATCGGAAATCATGTCGTTGTTAGAAGGACAACATTATGGCCAAGAAAAGCTTTAAAAATTGAATGCTCATGGAGAGGAAACCACTACAACCTCTTCAGTTGGTTGGAGATTCCCAGAGTAAGACGTACAGCAGCTTTCTGAATTTGTTGCAGTTTGGCAAGAACAGAAACAGGTAGACTGACATGCATCACATTACAATAGTCAAAACAAGAGAGAAAATTGTTTTCTGAAAATATTCCAGAAGGATGAAATTGATCTCCCTAAACATAAAACGGAAATTCGTATATTATTGGAGGAGACTAACTTAGACGCACTGTTTATCACAGAGACCTGGCTCAAAGACTGTTCCTCCCCTGACATAATAATGGCCTTACCGCCAGGTTATAAAATCCTCAGACTGGACAGGACCGGGCAGGAGGGGGAGGGGGGGAGGGACTGGCTATCCTAGTAAAGAGTGAGTACAAATGTAACATCAAGCCTCTTCCTATTAAAGGGTGCGAATGCCTCCTCTTCTCAATTGCATTAGCACCTACATATACTTTATCGGGGTTGCTAATCTACAGACCCCCAGGCCCTCATGGTGACTTTTTAGATGATCTGTATGAAACATTAGCCATCACACTACTAAAGAAATCATGTATCACCATACTAGGAGATTTAAACTTACATATGGATGATCAAAACCTTCCCAGCATTAAAAGACTCCTATCCAACCTAGAAAGCTTGCAACTTGCCCAATTGGTAACGACCGCCACACATGAAAAGGGTCACATTTTAGACGTAGTGATTTCCAATGACCCAAATATTAAGATGACCCCTCCAGTACCGGTACCCTGGTCAGACCACCATATTATTCCTTTTAACTTAGAAAAGACAGGAAGAGAGCATGGGAAGGATCCCGCCAAAGCAGGAATAATGAAAAGGCAATGGACCAAGCTCAATTCAGAGGCTTGGGGGAACATACTAACAGGCACAGCCTCACCCAATAATAATGAACCAGCAAGGGTGGAAGAAGCTTATTCCAGATGGGAAGAATGGATTACCCAGTCTCTGGATGTAGCTGCCCCCAAAGTTCTCACCAAAGCAAAACCCAAGTCCAGAGCGGCTGGATGGTATAACCACCAATTGCTAGAGCTAAAGAAAAATTGCAAAAAGATCGAAAGGGAGTGGAGGAAAAACTATGATCCTCACCTGAAAATCAAGTATAAAACTGCGATAAGAAACTACCACAACAATATAAAAAGTACTCAGGCTAAGTTCTTCGAAGAAAAAATTAGCCGGGCTCAGAATTCCTCCAAGGAATTATTTGGGGTAGTTAAGGCACTCATCGATCCCAACCAGGACCCCCATGCCTTAGAGACATCAGAGGAGAGGTGTAATGACTTAGCCTCCTTCTTCCTCTCAAAAGTAACTGACATCTATGGCTCCTTTGGAGCAAGCAGGGATACAACCTCAAGGGGCGAGGAGGATCAGGAAGAAACCCCTCCGCCAAAAACCTTCACCATTCTCCCGCTAATGGAAGTAAAGGAAGCGGAATCCCTAATGGATAAAGTGAAGTCTGGTTCACCTTCAGATCCGGCTCCGCCCCACATCCTTAAAAAAGTCACATCTGCCATCCTTCCATCCCTGATCAATGTCATGAACCAGTCTCTGGAGATAGGCATTGTCCCAGCTGCATGGAAACATGCCATTATTAAACCACTGTTAAAAAAAGCTAACGCAGACCCATCACAACTAGCTAATTACTGCCCTATTTCCCTGCTGCCTTTTGTGGGTAAGCTGGTGGAAAAGCATGTTAATAGATCATTGGCGGAATTTCTAGAAACAAACCAATGCCTCCACCCAACCCAGATGGGATTCCAGGCTCAACACAGCACGGAATCCGCCCTGGTGGTGGTAGTGGAGGAACTTAGGGCATCATTAGATCAGGGGAAATCAGCGGCCTTACTCCTCTTGGACTTGAGCGCTGCCTTCGATATGGTAGACCACCACATCCTACGAAGGAGACTCTCGACCATCGGGATACAGGGAACGGCGCTCAAGTGGTTAGCATCATTCCTGGAGGGACGAACATTTCAAGTCTTAGAGAACACTACCTTCTCTAAGACAATGTCAATGAGTTGTGGGGTACCACAGGGCTCCGCGCTAAGCCCGACACTGTTCAATGTATATATGGAGCCACTAGCGAATATTGTCCAAGAATTTGACATCTTCATGACGTCTTATGTAGACGACACCCAACTGGTGATCTCTCTGGACCCAAAAAACAGTAAAGACTCTGAGAGATTAGCACCTTGTATGGAAAGAGTCAAGGAGTGGATGACGAAAAGCTGCCTAAAGCTAAATGGAGACAAAACCGAGCTAATGGTCCTTGGGAACAAGCAAACCCCCAGGCCTCCCATAAGCTGGCCGGATGGTCTAGGTAGCCCCCTGTACCTAAAGAAACTATCAAAAATCTGGGTTTCTGGCTAGACAAGGATCTCTCTATGGTGACACAAGCCAAGAAAGTCGCAGCAACTTGCTTTGGACTTCTAAGAAGTCTCCGAAAGATCCTAGATTGAATCCCCATGCAGCATAGGAAGACGGTAGTCCACTCTCTGATCACTTCGCGGCTGGATTATGGATACGCACTATTCCTGGGGGCACCGAAATATGTGACGCACAGACTGCAGGTGGTCCAGAATGCGACAGCAAGACTACTGTGCAATGTCCCCGCTCGGGAGTCGGTGAAAACACACCTAAAAGGACTACACTGGCTCCCCATAGAGGCTAGAGTCAAATTTAAGGTGCTGAACATGACACACAAAGCTCTACACAACAGAGGTCCGAGGAAAATAAAAAGTCTATTATCACCTTACACTCCATATATGAAGAAAGCTCCTGATTAACTACGTGACTTTATCAGGAAAGGCATGTAGCGAGACCTAATCATTGGGCTGTACATGATCTTTTTCCCATCATTCGGTGCTGATACTGTGTTAAAGGGGATGTTGCATGGGGCGTGGCCATGTCAGCGACAAGGTGGCTGTTTTGCAGTGATGCTCTTGCTCGGAGAGCCCCCCTTATGCTGATTTCAGGCCTAAATTGCAATCTGCACACAGCCGGAACATGACCGCTGCCGTACACATAACAGATGCAAAAACAACAGTTGATGGACAGAATGCAGAACAATGTCATACATTCACCCCAGTGCAGAGATCTGGGCCTAAATCCATCGTTTTTTTGCTCACCATGCCATTCCAGTTTGAACCCAGCCATATGCAAATCAGTCTTGACCCTGTGCCTCATGGGAACAGTCCAGCCCGAACTGCCAAGCCAGGTCCTCCCTGGACTGGAAACAAGCATCCTAGGACCGGTTTCGGGGTTTCACCCCTCTTCAGCCAGATCTTTTGACTGGGGGAGAATGTTTGCATTGTCAGCATTCCGTCCATCATTTGTTTGCTGTAACACTTTTCGCCCTAAGTGGGATGGGTATGACCAGACGTGGGTCCCTTGCTCACTGTGCCACTGGATTCAAGCTAGCCTGGCTGAAGAAGGGTGACATACCCTGAAACCGGTCCCAGGATGCTTGTTTCCGATCCAGGGAGGAACTGGCCTGGCAGTTCGGTCTGGACTGTTCCCATGGGGCACAGGGTTAAGACTGATTTGCATATGGCTGGGTCCAAACTGGGGTGGCGTAGTGGGCAAGAGAATGATGGATTTAACCCAGATCTTTTGACTGGGGGAGAATGTTTGCATTGTCAGCATTCCGTCCATCATTTGTTTGCTGTACACATAACAGAGGCATCATGATCTGATGCCATTTTTGGAGGAGCGAACACTGGGGACACAACAGACAAAGGCGGGCGGAGGCACTTGCCTCGGAGGCCCAGAGGTGACAGGGGATTCGGGTTAGCCTAAGGCTTGGGCTACTGAGCCTGACTGGGCCATATGCCCTCCCACCCCATCAATATATAGCTCTCCTCGTTGCTGCCAGGGGGGAGCTGGGTGGTGCCTGAGAGCCGCAATCGCTACGGCCGGACCCAACTCTGCTGCGAGGCCTGATGGGGAGCTCTGCCCGCTCTCGGGGCACCACTACTTTTATAGCCTCAGTGAGGCTACAGCCTTACCTAGTACCCGCTTCTGCTAGCGTCACCTGGCCTAGATGACCTGGGAGTAATCTACACAGCGCCTCACTACGGCCCCCTCAGGCCACGGTATCAGCTGCTTCTCTATCCCTCACAGACACCTGCACTCTGCCCACTTCAGTCATAATGGTGAGGGGAGTTCCTAAGCAGCGCAAGCATCCTTTTGAGAGGCCTAAAGTGACAGGCAGATTGGAACCCCCAGCAGACGCAGAGGAGAGCACAGTGGGAGTTGCGAACGTGGACCAGATAACCGGTGGCAGCCATAATGACGGAACTCCGTGGAGGCTTTAGTTTCATTGATGCTCGCTTTGAAAGGCTAGTGAGCAGGCTTGACTGTATGGGAGAATGCCTTGATCGTCAGGGCATACGGATGGAGGTGGCGGAGGAACATATATCCGACCTGGCAGATGGTTCCATGACCATTTCTAAACGTTTGAAAAAGCTTGAACGATTTCTAAAAGTAGTGGCAGTTAAAAATGAAGACCTAAAAGCCTAATCACAGCGAATTAACATCCATATTATGGGCACTGCAGAATCCACAGGGCCGCCCAGACCAGTTTGTGAAACACTTGCTGACTGACCTCTTTGTCTGCCAAAATTTTATGTCCGTGTTCGTGGTTGAGCAGGCTCATCACTCTCTTGGCCTGTGTCCCTCTCCAGGTGCTCCACCACGCCCTTTTATAGCCCGACTACTCAACTATAAAGACCGGGACACAACACTCCACCTGGCACGCAAACATGGCCCCCTACAATACCAAGGCTCCTCCATTTCCTTGTTCCCGGACTTTAAAATAGCAGTACAGGAGACACAACGTATATTTACAGACACCAAGAACCTTCTGAGCAAACATGTATTGAAATATGGTATGCTCTACCTAGCCAACCTTTGAATTGAGTTCATTGGGAAAGCTTGTTTCTTCGACAACCTGGCTGATGTCATGGCCTTCTGCAGGCAACTCAGCAAGGAGCAATCATTACCTTATGGAGTTTGAGTACATTATGGAGTTGAGCACACAGAGTGCTCCTTATCTCGACCGTAGAGGACCAAGAGAAGAAAGAAACCAGCTGCGGACAACAATTGCACTAGTGGACTAAGAGGTAAATGTGCAGTTAAGCCTTTGAATCAGGGGCATCGTCATCCCCCACCCCTAAACCCCTCCCTGCTTTAACAGCTACAGAGAGAGTGGGGCTCTTGATGGGCCTCTTATGTCTGCAGCTTGGCAGACAAAGGCTCATAATGAACGTGGAAGGGTGAGTGAGTGGATGAATGAATGGATAGATGCATGGATTAATGAGTGAAAGGATGAATGTAAAAATGGAAGAGTGAAAGGGAGAAAGAGTATGTATGAGTAAAAGGAAGGGTGGATGGATGGGAGGAAGGGTGGATGGATGGGAGAAAGGGTGAATGGATGGAGGAGTGAAAGGATGGATCAAAGGATGATGAGAGAAAGGATGGATGGAAGAATGAGTGAAAGGATGGATGAGTGGAAGTGTAAAAGGGTGGATGAATGGATGGAGTGAAAATATGGATGGATGAGCAAAAGGATGGATGAGTGAAAGGCTGTATGTAAAGATGGATGAGTAAAACAATGGATGGAAGAGTGAAAGGCAGGGTAGATGGATGTCTGGATGGATGAGTGAAAGGGTGAATTGGTGGATGTACGAATAGATGGGTGAGTGAAAGGATGGATGGCTGAGTCAAAGGGTAAACGGAGGGATGTATGAGTGAATGGATGGGACGAAGGCTCGATGGATGGGTGTAAGGATTGATGGCTGAGTGAAAGGGTGGCTAGATGGATGATCCAAGGGGAGGATGATGGATGGCGTGAAAGGATGGATAGATGGATCAAACGGGTGGTTGGATAAGCGAGAGAATGGATGGATGGATGGATAGATGAAAGGGGGGTGGAAAAGTGAAAGGATGTATGATTGAGTGGATGGGTGTCCCTGGACCAGTGGCGGCTCTCCTTTATGGGTTCCATAGCTACACTACACCTTCCTTGTTTTGTGGTCCATTTTTATTGTATCAAGAGTACATAATGATTCACTCTTAGTACAATAAAAATAAAATGCAGACCCGCTTCAGGTCCAGCAACAAACTGAGGCAGCGAGTGACATTGTTTTATTGCTGATACACGTGCATGAAGGTGCCTGCGCCATTCCAGCACAGTGAGCATGTCTGCGTGATTATGTGTGTGAGTTAAAGTGAGAGAGAGTCAGTAAAGGAGTAAGTTAATCAGTGAAAATGAGTGAAAATAAGGACGTTTATGTGTGAGAATGAGTGTGAGTGAGAATGAATGACAGTGAGTGTAACTGAGTGTTACTGTGTGTGAGTCACAGTAAGACAGTAATTCAGAATGAGTGAGAATGAGTGGGACTGAGTAATACAGAGTAGAATGAGTGAGACTGCATGAATTAGTGAGACTGAGTGAGTCAAAGTGAGACAGTAAAGTTAGGGGGTCATTTAAAAGAGGCCTGTGCCGCCGGAGCGTTACTTTTTTTAGACGCTCCGGTGGCGCAAGCCTCTCAATCATATCTATGAGGCGAAGCAAAGCTACCCTGTATGGCTTTGCGTGGCCTCAGATATGGAGTAGGACAAGGCAGCGCAAAGCGCTGCATGCCTTACTCTGTGTCAAGAAGGCATTCCATGGGCATTGCGGAGGGTGTTCCCACGCAAAACCCATGGATTTTGACACTGCCCCAGATTTACAAAGTCACGTACACCTGGGGCAGCGCCAAAACCTTACGCCTTCACAGAGCAGGAGTAATGAGGAGAAATGTTTTCATTTCTCCTAGTTCTTTTGCTGCAGTCTGCACCACACATAGAATGAGGACAACGTCTCCATGGATTGTTTTTGTGCAGGAAGGTGTCCCTTCCTGCACAAAAACAATCCTGTCAACAGCGCAGAACAAGGGTGCCTGTATTGGCGCTAGGCACCAAATTGTGTGCCGGCGCTAGCTGAAAGGACAGGAATGCACCGTATCTCGTAGATTCGGTGCATTCCTGCCCTTTAGATTTGGTGTATGGCAGTGCAGCAAAAAGACTTGCGGTGCTGCCCTACGCCAAATCTTTGTAAATGTGGCCTTAGTGCAAGAAAGTGTGAGAGAACCCTTCAAGAAGAAGCTCATTGGAATTCGAACCAAGGATTAGGCCCCACCACTTTTAAAGGTCACCAGCCACCATTGGACAGAGGAGCAATGGCAATTTTTGAGGGAACCCAATTCATGCGAGGAGATAGTGCAGGCAATTGATACCTTTGATGGCTCCCAACATGGACAGGCTCACAGGTGTATTTTACAAAGTCTATAAACATATTCTTGCACCTCATCTCCTTGAGATGTATGCTGAGGCTCTTGAGGCTGGGGTCCTCCCACCGTGGCTGTGCGAGGCAGTAGTCTCTTTGCTAATGAAACCCAGTAAGGACCCACACCTCAGCACCTCCTACCACCCACATTTTCTCCTTAATTTTGACAATAAAATATTGGGCAAGGTCCTCATAACACGGTTGCCGTTAATGTACAAGATTATCTCACCCATGCCAACTTCTCTCAGAACAACGGCCCTGAACCTGTGCACTATTTAGCAGTATTAAATTGGATCTCTCCAGAACTGCAGGGAGCTGTGGCCTTGTTGGATGCAGGGACGGCATTCGACTCTTTAGCATGGCCTTTCCTACCGGAGACATTACGCAAATTGGGAATGCCCAGTAGGATTCGTCTCCCCTGTTAAGCTATTATACTCCAACCCCGCGACCGGCTTGTGTTACAATTGCTCCATTTCGGATCCCTTTAAAATTACCAGGGGGACAAGACAGGGATGTCCTTTGTCGCCACTTCTTTCAATGGATCCCCTGGTTCGTCACTTGCAAAAGCAACATCTGCATCGCACGTTACACTTACGGCATGGCCCATTGCTCCTCTCACTATATGTGGATGATATTTTGTTGTTTATCCGTTTGCAAAACTGGCCCCCATTGTTTGGGAGATCATTTGGCGTGGCATCTTTTCAGGTCTCAACATTAACTGGGCCAAATCCGAACTGTTCCCTCTCACTGATGCCACCTCGCCTGTATCCAGTGACTATCTTTTGACTTGGTGTGACGGGTCTACTAAATATTTCAGAATCATACTGCACCGTGAGAAGGAGCAGGTGATTCGCCTGAATTATGGCCTGGCTATTGACAAGCTGTCCACTCAAATAGGCCAAAGGCTTTGGCTCCCGCTCTCCATAGCAGGCTGTATTGCCATCATAAAAATGGTGAGGCTACCCCGGTTTTTATATTTATTTTTTAACATATCCATCCCACTTACCAACACTTTCTAAGTTACTCTGAGAAGCCTCTTATTGAAACTCATCTGCGCCGGCCATCGGCCACAGACCAAGTGGAGCACATTGGTACTTCTGTATGAGCGTGGAGGATTTGGGGCGCCCGATTTCCAACTCTACTATCTCGCCGCCCAATGTTGATTTACACACTACTGGTATCACCCAGATGCTCGTCTCGCATATGCCAAACCTGAGTGGGATCAGGCAGGAAATGTGCCCTTGCGGGCCATACT
Organism: Calotriton arnoldi; assembly: GCA_963921515.1. Lineage (NCBI taxonomy): Eukaryota > Metazoa > Chordata > Amphibia > Caudata > Salamandridae > Calotriton > Calotriton arnoldi. The sequence continues at coordinate 838,686 of CAWUFW010003295.1, forward strand.
CAAGAAGGGCATCATGGTGGATGCTACGGACATCCAAACACTCAACTACCAGTTGGGCATGACGGAAACTCTGCCTGACCCTGGGGAAGGACTTCTATACTCACCTTTTCTTCCCCTAGCTAATAACCCATGGCTTCCAATAAACCAAGTAGCTTAGGTTCAACGCACTCTCTCACAGCATGACTTATGCACATTTGGAGACCTTTTCCCTGATGGGCATGTCCTCGCTCATACTGACTATTCCCATTTTATAAATGACACATACATGGACTACTTTGTACTGAGATGCCTCCACAGTGCGCTACGAACACAAATCCCCTCCTATCCATTGCCCCCTGATGGCTTGCACCCTTTAACACTCATGATAACTCACAGACGGGGGCGTTTGGTCTCTAGACTTTACCGCGCCTGAGCAGTCATGATGCCGGTGCGAGACGGGACTGTGTGGGCGAACTGGGAACGGGACCTAGGCAGCCCCTTGACTCACATCATAGAATCTGATCTCTCCCAATCATAGGCACAAACTCCTCCATTATAAATCTCTGCATAGGGACAAGTGCCTTAGCTACACTATACCTCTCTCAATGTCCTAAGTGCCATGTAGACAAAGCTGATTTCGTACATTTGACATGGACATGTATACACGTGGGGGCGTACTGTATCAAAGTGTTCTCGCAACTGATCTTGATGACAGACATTACACTCACTCCTTATCCTCCTCTTCTGGCACTCCTGGAGTGTGTTAAGGATGTTCCAAAGGGGTTCCGCAGGTTCACTGCCATAGCATTATTGTTGGCCAAAACAGGAATTGCCTTACATTGGGGTCGTGGTTTCTGTCCATTGGAGACACATGGTTGAAAAGTCTGAATTATTGTGGCAATGTAAGTTAAGTTTACGGCACATTACAACCTCCTACTGCACAACCCAAAGACATTTAACAACCGTTTAGAGTCTATCTATTGATGCTGGAAACGGCAGAGCATCCCTGACCTTCTGTATTGGATGTCATGTTGGTACCATGGACTGTACATCATTCTGGCCTGTTTGTGTGAAATTCCTGGATACCAGGACTTTTGCGATTCCGCTTGCTCGCCCTCCTTATTTGATGCATCTCTGCAACGTAATGATGTGTGATTATTTCTATTTTAGTTATACCTGCTACCATTCCCGATGTAACCCCGTGCTGATTATTGTACTATTATAGGATATTGTATTTTACACTTTTGTTGATTGTTTTGAAGTTTGCCTTTGCTTAAGCAAGAAACGATAAATTCTTTTTTAAATTTATTTAAAAAGAGATGTTGCATAAGGTAGTTAGTAGTAGAACATTAGAGGAGCCAAGAGGTTTTACATTATTCATTGGGAATAGGTCCAATGGAAGCTCAAGGAAATAGACATTTTAAAAAATATATATTTTAATGGTTTTGTCTTTGCGGTATAAAACATTGTACAACTTTGATACCCACTTAACAAACTAACATTCATCTCGTATGTTTACATTTCTACATTTTTGCTTCACATTTCTACAGTCATTGCTTTCAATCTCTTTCATATCTTATTTTTTTCAGAATTGCTTATTTTTCCTGCTATTGTTCCACATTCTTTGTTTAAGTAAATAGTTTTCAAACCACTTTAACCAACTGTCTTTTAACTCTTCAACCTGGGTAATTACTGTGATGTTCTGTAGCTAGTTATTTTAGTTTCTTTATATGGTTCACCATTTATGGTTGTGGCATTCTGTCAGTTTTTAGGGTTTTTCCTTGCCAATGGTATGTGCTGTTAGCTCTATCTAATCTTTCTCTTTCTACTCTAAGGGCTACTTAAGACCTATTTCTTTCTTTGTTTCAGAGGCTAACAGTTTGTTATTCTAGACCTCGTTTTATTCATTGTTCACATATTCAATAACGTTAGCAATTTGGGTTTTTACTATCTGGTTATTTCCTAACCTTTCGTACTTTCATGGTGGCCTGTTGTCATTGTCTCTTTCAGCTCTTCAAGTAATGTATCCCAGGCAATTGGTACTGCTCTATTTCTTTCCCTCTTTTACATTCCATGTGGAGGTTTAGGCTTTCTAGTTCGGCTAGTACACCAGTTGATTCACTCATTTCCCTATTGGTGGGGCTGGAAACAACACATTTTGTTGAGCGGTCAAAAGAGGCTGCTAACTCCCCCTCAAATAGTCAAATCCTTAAGCTACACCATTTGGCCACAAGGAATTGTTCAAAAACGTTCAAAAACAGGGATTTGCAGACTCATTGTTAAAAATCCCAAAGTAGACCCTACCATAAATGGGAGCTAGTGTCCCATTTCTGCCTCCCTTTTACAGCAAAACTCATAGAAAAATGTGAAAATGTGTTGCGGAACAACTGCCACTGCACATGAAAGAAAGCAGCTGACATTCTGGTTGCGGGAAAGGGCATTACAAGGAAGCTGCCATTTTAAAAGTTGTAAATGATCCCCCACAGATCATGGATAACGGTGATGTGGGGCTACTCACTGTACTGAATCAGCCTGAAGTCTTTATTACCGTACATCACAACATCCTGTGTGACACACTAAAGTTTAGGATAGAAGTCAGGCTAGAGAGTGGTTCATGTTATACTTAGCAGAACATTCCGAAATGATTAGAACTGAGGACACGATCTCATTTACAATCCACACCCCATTTGGAGCATCCTATTGACTCATGCTAGCTCCCATATTTGTCAGCATCTACCTGGAAGCAGTAGAGGCCCTCAAGGACTCAGTGTGTATTACCATTATCAATAGGCCAATAACAGTCCTGACATATGCAAAATCATTAAATACCACGCTGAAGTCGATGACACCCTAAAAACTTTTCATCCATCTGGAAGACTTCAAACATGCTTTGCAGGCTCTTGCCATTTCCATCTCAATTACAGAAACTCTCAGCCACTCGAGTATCTCATCTAAAAGCAGCACTCAATGATGCTGCAAGAGTATGGTCTGAAATATAAACACAACACCTGTGACAAAATCTCTTAAATTGCTGCAATTGGAAACTCACTGCACATTCAAAACAGGCACTGAAGGCCCTGAAATATCTGGCAAATAAACGGATCCATAACTGGTGGACAGGAAATACTTCCAAACAAAACATTCCTGAGGTTGGAAAGCCCACATTTCAAAATAAGATCCACACTCCTTCTTTCACCAGGAACCAAGGACATGAGGTACATCATACCACCAAAAGAGATTCAGGGAATATGCTCCGATCTCCTGTCTAGGACAAAGGAAGTAGCACATTTAAAGAGTGAGGCACAAGTCATGTGATGTCAGTCTACAGAACCACCTCCCATTCTCCTTGAAGAGTTAATAGAAAATGTTAGGCCTGTCAGCCTTATGGTGTCCTTCCCCCAAACGTTTTCTCTTATACCTCCATATTGTTCTGATCCTGCTTTGGTTGGCATTAGTACTTACTCTGTGCACTTTACCACTGCTAAACAGTGCGAAGGTGCATGCGCTCAATCCTTAAAACATGTTAACATTGGTTTGTGCCCAATTGGTATATTTAGTTTACTTCTAAGTGGAACTACATGTGCCCAGGGCTTGTAAATTAAATTCTACTAGTGGGCCTGCAGCACTGACTGTGCCACACATATAAGTATCCCTTTCAAACATGTCCCAGGCATGCTATTGCAGCCTGTGTGGGCAGTTTTAAACTGCCATTTCAACCTTGCAAATTAAACCTTTTGCCAGGCCTAAACTTTCCTTTTTAATACACGTAAGTTACCCCTAGGGTAGGTGCTAAACAGCCCCTGGGGCAGGGTGCAATGTATTTAACCAGTAGGACATGTACTTTTAAGTTTTTCATGTCCTGATAGTGAAAAACTCAAATTAGTTTCACTATTGCAAGGCCTACTTCTCCCATAGGATAACATTGGAGTTACCTTATTACACTTAACAAGTTGTAACTTCTAAGGGAGCAGATAAACAGCTCATATTTGGTGTCTTTGGAGCTGTAATGAACATTCCTAACTTATGGTGAAGTCGGATTTTAAATTACAATTTTGAAAAAGCCACTTTTAGAAAGTTAGCATTTTCCGGTCTCTGGGTCACATGATAGGGTGTAGTTGGCAGTTGGATTTGTGTATTTCTCCTAGAACGTTGATACTTATAGTACGGCTCGGGGGCAGCATGTGGCCCTCCTGACCTTTACATGCGGCCCCTTGGTGTACAGCAGCCAAGGTGTTTACTAGAGAGATGCTAATAATAAGAACAATGTTAAATAAACTTGCAAGTATTTACTTAAAAGTTAATTGGTGTTAAAGAAAGGAAGTAACTATTGAGCTCTGCACCACTTAACTTTAGGATCACCTTCATTTCTAAAGCCATTTTGCAGCAAAAGCATAAAAATATGATAAAATCTCTTCAAGATTCAAAAGTGTATTTCATTAACATGCAAAACGTATACACTTTAGTACATCAGATATTATCAGGGCATTGAGAAGTGTTATTATAAAGTGAACATTTTCGAACATGGATTTAGAAACATTAATTCTTCCCCCACCCCGACAACAATGCCAATAGAGTACTAAAGAGGCAAGTTAGTTATGTGCATGCTTTGGGTGACCCGGGTTCCTATTATACAAGTAAAACAGACAAACACAATACAGAGTTTAGGTGTGCCTGGACGGGCCTTCACAGGTAGGATGGGAGCGTGCAACTGGGCACAGCCCTACCTACACTTGAATAGGCTGCGTCCTGCCTCCACACAAAGGATTGCATACCCCCTGTAGTTAGCCTGGAGCCAGAGCAGGGGAGGCAGGACACCTGTACACTTCAAATGGAAACCTCTAGAAGTTTCTCCCACTTCAAAGGAGGCACCAGGTATAAAGATTTGGACCTCAGACACAAACTCTTCAGTACACTTCTGGACCTGTGAGGACTATGCTAGGAAAAAGGACTTCTGTGCAGCTGAAAAGACTGCCTCTCTGCTGGACTGCTGCCCTGAAGCACTGCTGCCTGCTGTACTGACATGCTGCCCTCTTGCCTGGATGAAAAAGACTGGACCTGTAACCTGAACCCAGGACCACCAGAGTGACTCCCGGTGCTATTCTCTTTTCACCAGTAGGTAGACCTATCAACTGTGAGTCCTACCCTGCTAAGTGGTGCCACCCCAGTCCTGGACCCTTGGAAGTAGGCTTGAAGGTGCTCTGCCAGCCCAACTGTGGATCCAGCAGAACCGACATACCAGCTCTACTGTGCGACGCAAGCCCGAATAGAATTAACACATGCCTCTGCTGCGAGGATTCTTCCAGCGCAAGGACTCCGCATCAACCTCACAGCCGCAGCTACATCAGAACGCCGCTGTGTGATGCATCCCAACACATCGCAAATCTTTCATCGACGGCAGCTTTGATGACGACCAGGGCTTTGCATAGCAAGCCCCGCAGTCTCCTCGGAACCAGCTGGAGTGCAACACATCCTTGACGCAGTACTTCGCAACGCAAACTTTCTTCATCAACGGCGATGCAGGACCTTGCATCGCAGTCTCGCAGCCCAGAAGAACCGATGCATCGCCTCGGCTGCATGATGTATCTTTGATGCAGAACCTCGCAGAACCCCACAACCAGGATTTTTTTTTTTTTTTTAAGTTTTATATAGCGCAAACAGGACCTTGCGGGTATCAGAGTGTTTTACAAATGTTCAGAGATAAGAGACACATAGAACCAACAATATAATCGAGAACAGTACAGGCTATGGGAACTCCCCGGCTGAGGGAGGGATCACCTCAGTGTCAAGGCCAATAAATCAAAAACAATATAACAAGCGGACAGTAAACATGCGTGTAGTTAACATGTCATGATAGGCACGGAAAGAAGAGTTCCTAAGCTCTAGGGCAGAAATGTGTTCATTAGTAGTATTTTAACTTCCTTCTTGAAAAATGCAGTTGAGGGATTCCGTCTAATTTTGAGGGGCAAAGAGTTCCAAATTCTCGGGGCGATGCCAGAGAAGGCCCGGTTGTAGGTTTTCTTTTTATACAATCTTTGTGGTTTCAACAGTAAGGTGCTGGAGCTTCTGGAGGATCTGCAGCTGCCAGAAAGCTCCAGTTTCTGAGCGAGGTATCTAAGGGTATTGAAGTATAGAGCTTTATGGGTAATGCAGGCAATTGTTAGCTGTGTCTTGCTTTGTAATGGAGCCAATTGAGGGATTTTAAATTGGGGTTGATGTGGTTATTTCTTTTTGATCCTGAGATGAGCCTTACAGCAGAGTTAAGAGAGGACCTTAGAGTAGCAGTCTTGAATCTGGGCAAGCCACAGAGGGTTGCACTTCCATAGTCTAGCCTGGGAGTCACTAGGGCTTGCATGGTAGACTTGAGTTAAGTTGAGTCTTTGAGGGAGGAGACTTTGAAGTACAATTGGATGTAGTGGGCGTACACGTGTTAGTGGATAAACTCAGAAGTTCCGTTAGAGGCTCCATGAACAAGTTAAAGAGAGTGGGTGAGAGCAAGGATCCCTGTGGTACTCTTGTTTAGCGGGCCTCACTGGTCCCAGTAGCAAGCCCTTGCTCCATCGTGGTCAGCCTGTACTTGTGACTCTGTCCAGGTCTGGCACGACCAGATAGCCTCAGCTGGTGCTTTGTGGCGCTATTTTCACTTAAATCTTTAAAACTACATATCTCCAGTTCTGATTGGATATTTGTCATTTTGGTTTCGCTTTATTTATTAAAATGTACTCTATTTTTCTAATCTGGTATGGGATCCTTTGTGGTGTGTTTTCACTTTGAAATTGTTTGAACTGTTGCACAAATACTTTACATGCCTCTGAGTTAAGCCTGACTGCTCTGTGCCAAGCTCCCCAAGGGTTGAGCACAGGTTAATTTAGGGATTGCTTGGGACTTCATCCTAAAAACAATTGTGGTTCCTGCTTGAGTAGGGTTTCACTCCCATCAACCAACAACACAATTTCTTACCAAAAGGAAGCTTGAGCCAGATGTGCTGACAAAAACAATTCATGTGAAGGGAGAGTAAGCCCAATAAACAGTCCATGTGTTGTTTTGTATTATGACAGCAAAACATGGGAGAAACACGCTTGTCTCACTTTTGCAATGCATATAAAAATGTGCTGCAGGAATTGTAGTCACAGCAATGTGATGAGAGTGGAGTGAGTCTAGCATGCACTTCACCACATTCCCATGATCTCATAGCCCTACACCATCCACAGTATGGAAGGCAGATTAAAACAATACCCTTCATATACAAAGTCCATAAAAAAAATTAAAAAAACGTAATGCCCAAATTGCATGGTCAGTAACACAATACTAAGCAGTACTGTTTTCCCACAAACATACCATGACACCAAGGGCAAGAAATAAAGGCAGGGACATGATGAGGTTGAATCGGAGCATGAGGAGCCAAGTGCACCGCCAGACAGTACCTCAACAGCACTACCAAGAACACCACATGGGCCAAGAGTTGCCCCCACCCCTTGCTTATGCACTGTTGCACAGTCTGAAAACAAGCAACAAATGCAAGGAAAGGAGCAGCCAAAAGTCACGGCAAGGCAGGAAAGCACAGTAATTCCTAGCGACAAAGGAATCCCAACACTAGGCCAATATCATGCAACTCAATGTTATCTTTCCAGCACCTACAATAATAACATTAAATGGAATAAGTAGCCAGGTAGGGGGGCACAGAAAAGTAATCTAGGAAGACAGTCTCTCCCAGAATAGATGAGGAAAACAGATCACTGGAAAACCAGTTGTAGGTGATTATAGAGTACACTTTGCTGTGTTGCTATGTGCTGCAAGAGAAAGCAACTCCGCAAATGCAACATTACCTTTCTCGCTTGGATGCTTGTTGTAGGTCCATCATCCAGCTTACAAATGTGAATGCTATACCATCAAGGAACAAATTTCATTTTCATTCAGAGATTAGCCACTATAGTGGAGATGGAGCCTGGGTCTGGTCCAGGTGACCATTGGCCTTGAAAAGCTGCAGACCAGACAGACCACAACTGGGAGGCAGGAGCCAGCAACCGAGAGCTTCCAACCTTAGTAGAATTTGTGTTTAAGAACAACAAAGTGGATTGCGCAGCTCAAGCCCTGTTGCGGGTTGTGGAACTAGTGGAGGAGCAAAATCTGAATCCTTCAGTATAGGTTGATGGGTGAGCTAAAGCACTGAAATAATTATCTCACTGCAATATTTTTATGTTATGCCTATATTTTGTATATTGTGCATTCTCAATTTCTGACATCATTGGATAAATTCCAAGAGTGGAAGATTTTTTTATTTCTGTTGTGTGCCTGGAAATTAAAATGTTATGTTTGCTGGCAGCAAATCTGTATCATATGGCTAAATCATTGTTACCATTGTCAACATTTACCATAGAAATTATTCACTGTGATGTCTATGCATCATGCCTTTCCGCCTGCAGTCCTAGTTGCGTCCTGTCCTTCATGTGATAGAAGGGAGGAGATTGGTGACACCCTGAATATCATATCCAGAATATAGTGGGAGGCAAACATGGAGGACAAAATATCAAATCCAAAATATCGAAAGTTAAGTATGGATTTTCTATACATAATTCTACATAAATGTACTGGACGGCTCCTTCTCCCACAGGTATGTAGGCATGGAGTTAGGAATAATAAATCTATACTTCCTCCATATGCACTTACCTTTCAATATTTTAGTCTTTGATGTTTTGTCCATGATATTCTTGGCAACGGTATTGATACAGATTACATATAACATGTATGTGGATATAAATATAACACAAGTCATGCCACGTGTGCTACAGCACTAATAATGAGAATAATCACATAGATGAAGTCTGCTACTAATATCTCCTCTTGCTAGGCAGTTGTAGATCCCACTTTGCACTTTCCTTGACCATGTAACATACTTTGGTACTGCCTGGAAAAAGTGCAACAATGTCTATAATCAGACGGCCCTCAATCAGACCCCACTTGTATGTTGAGGGAGAGTTGATGGTTACAGTGTAGCTACCCAGAGGTGCAGTGAACACATTACCTGGACATGTGTGAACATGGCTTGCTCTCTGAATGTGCTTTCCCTAGCTCAGGGTTCAATTCAACAATGAGTTCCAATCTTACTTGACTGCTATGCCTATATTGGTTACAAATCTCCCATTCTATCTGGTCAAACAGCCTATTCCTTATCCTGAAAATTATTACTGGTCTTCTACTCCTCCACTGCAGTCCACAAGGTTTCCACATCCTCCTCGTCACTGTATCCACAGTAGCCATTGTGGAAGACACTTTGGTTAATCACAATTGTGTTTAGCAAATACAGACTTCCAAACAAGGAGATGCAATTTCAAACTGGAAAATAAGTGCATAGTTATTTGTTCAGTTCACTGTGGTATTTTTCTAACTGTGCTTCAGGAAATCAGAAAATGTCTTTTTAGAAATCATGTACCAGTCTGTGATTGGTTGTATATGTAAACAGCTATTCCAGACTCATTCACTTTTCTCTATGCCTCCCTTCTTATCGGTCCACATGTAGATTTCTTGTTGTGCAGTTTTATGAATGCAGTATTGCTACTTTGAACGAGATTTTTTCCTCTTTTTTCATTCCGGTTATTGGAGGTGGACCCCATCCATACAGTTTGTACAATCTTTATAAAGAGTGCCAGTGACAAGTGTACGTAACTTTAGTCTCTTATCTTTACTCCATATATTGGAATCTGAATAATAATCTTTACCTGCATGACCAAAACAGTAAGCATATTGATCAATCAATCGGGATTTGTGAAGTGTGGCTAATCACCCAATTGGGTCAGGCTAGCTGGCACAGGTAACAGCGGTTGGGCTGGGCGGGTGGGAGTGGACAGACAGGATAGGGAAAGTAAAAGCGAAAATAAATAAAACCACTTACCTTGTGCTTGCCGCATCACCGAGTCGGCGATTCGGAGAGCGCAAGGTAAGTGGTTTTATTTATTTTTTTATTTTACTTTCCCTATCCCGTCGTCTGTACACTTCACCCCCACCTGCCCTGCCCCCGCCCCACTGCTGTTACCTGTGCCGGCAGCACCTGGATAGGGTATCCAGGTGCTAGCAGGCTTCGGGGGCTTGTTCTAATAGCCAGGTCTTGAGGGCCATTCAGAATTCCAGAAGTGAGATGATGGTCCGGAGGTGCGTGGGGAGGCGGTTCCAGGTCTTTGCTGTGATGTGGGAGAAAGAGCATCCTCCACTTCTGTTTCAGTAGACATGCAGAGTATGGGAAAATGAAAGGGAAGTGGAGCGTAGTCTTCTCGATGGTTGATGGAAGTTCAGGCAGTAGTTAATGTAGGCGGGACCTTGGTTGCGTAGAGCCTTGTGTGCGTGGGTCAGGAGCTGGAGTTGGCATCTCTTCTGTACGGGGAGCCAGTGGAGATTCCTGAGGTGGGGTCAGATGTGGATTCAACAGGCCAAAGATGAGTCTGGCTGCAACGTTCTGTATGGTCTGAAGTTTCTGTAGAAGGTGTGTGCCGATTCCTAAGTAAAAGGCATTCCTGTAGTCCAGTCAGCTGGTGATGAGGGCTTGTGTCACAATGAGCCTTGTGTGTAGGGGTAGCCACTTAAAAATCTTACGTAGTATGTGCAGAGTGAGGAAGCAGACGGAGGAGACGGCATTGATCTGTGATTTCATGCTGATCTTGTTGCCAATGATCATTCTGAGGTTTCTGGCGTGGTTGGAGGGAGTGGGTGCGGTCCTAGGTCTGATGGCCACCAGGAGTCATTCCATGTGTTGCTGCCGTTGCCAAAGATCAGTACTTCCGTCTGGTCTGTGTGCAGATGCAGGCAGTTGTTCTTCATCCAGTCGGTGACGTTTGTCATGCATCTGTGGAAATTGGTTCTAGGGGTGGTGGGGTTGTCAGTGAGTGAGAGGATGAGTTCGGTGTCGTCTGCGTGGGAAATTATCTTGAGACCGTGGAATCTGACGATATTGGCCAGTGGGGTCATAAATGCGTTGAAGAGCATGGGGCTGAGAGATGAGCCCTGGGGGACACTGCAGGTGATCTCCTTGGTTTCAGAGGTAAAAGGTGGGAGGTTGATCCTCTGGGTTCTTCCGGTGAGGAAGGAGGTGATCCATCGGAGCGCATCCCCTTGGATGCCGATGTGGTGGAGTCCTTTGATCGGTGTGTGGTGGGATACGGTGGTGAAGGCTGCTGAGAGGTCAAGGAGGATCAAAGCTGCTGTTTCTACTCGATTGAGGAGGTTTTGGATGTCGTCAGTGGCTGCAACAACGGCAATTTCGGTGCTGTGATTGCTGGAGAAGCCGGATTGGGAGGTGTCAGGTAGCTGGTTCTGCTCCAGGTGTGTCATGAGTTGATTGTTGATGATCTTTTCCAGTACCTTTGCTGGGAATGGGAGCAGTGAGATGGTCTGGTAGTTTTTGAGTTCACAGGGGTCGGCAGAGGAGGTTTTGAGTAGTGGTCTGACTTAGGCGTGTTTCCAGGTTTCTGGAAATGTTGCGGTAGTGATAGAAGTGTTGAGTAGGGCAGTGAGTTCCTGGCCGATCCTTTGGTTTCCGAGGCTGAAGATGTAGTGCGGGCATGGGTATGTGGGAGCTCCCGAGTGAATTTATTTCATGGTGGTGGTGGTGTTCTGGGTGGAGAGGATGTTCCAGGTGGTCAGTGTGTTATTTGCTGAGGAAGTCCATAGGTGTGAGTTGGGGTTCAAAGTTTCTGTATATGGTGGCGATTTTGTAATGGAAGAAGTAGGCAAGGTTGTCGCAAAGCTCCTGTGAGGGTGTGATGTTGTTTTCACTGGCAGCCAGGTTGGAGAATTCCTTAACGATGTTAAAAATGTCCTTGGTGCTGATGGCGCTGGTTTCAGTGAATGCAGCAATGGCTGTCGTCTTTGTTGTCCTCAGCAGGTGGTGATAGATGTTGAAGGCGGTGGCGGTGTGGCGGCTGGTGAAGCTGAAGTGGATGATGGAGTGATCACTCCATGTGAGTTCTGTGACATGGATGTATTTGACGAGGTTACTGGAGGTGAAAATTGGGTCCAGTGTGTGTCCTGCGGTGTGTCTAGGGTAATGGACAATCGGAGTCAATCCAAGGCTGCTCATACTGTCGAGGAGGTGTGCTGTGTTTTTGTCATTGGGGTCGTCTATGTGGAAATTTAGGTCCCCAAGGAAGATGTAGTCCTTAGAGTCTAAGGCTAGGGGCGCAATGAAGTCTATGATGGTGTTGCAGAAGTTGGAGCGCAGGCCTGGGAGTCCGTATACAAGGGTGCCTCTGATGGTTGTCTCGTTGTCCGTGTGGAAATTGAAGTTGAGATGGTCCATGCGGGTGGTGGTGGTACACTGTATGGTCTCTTTGTGGATGATGGCGGTTCCTCCTCCCGGCATGTTGGTGCGGTCCTAGCGGGTGATTTTATATCCATTTGGGATCGCTGTGGTAATGTCTGGGGCAGATGTGGGGTTCAGCCTGGTCTCAGTGAGGAAGACTATGTCGGGTGCGAGGGTGGCGATGAGGTCCCATAATTCTGTGGAATGCTTGCATAGTGAGCGTGTGTTGAGAAGGGCTCATGCAAGTTGGTGTTTTTGTTCAGGTGGTGTCTGTGGTGTGTTCCGGGTGGGGCAGTTCGGTGTGCTGGTGTGTGCAGTGGCGGGTTAAGTGACAGTGGGTGCCAGGTGAAGGGTCCTACCATGGAGCATGGGACGGCGTAGTGGCAGTGTTTGTTGCAGCATCTGGGGATTTAGGGTGTAGTACTCGGCGATGTTGTATCTTCAGGGTGCAGGAGGTCAAGGGGTCGTGGCGCTGGGCGCGGACAGGCGCATACAGGCTCGTCTGTGCCGTGCCTTTTGCGCGCCTGCAGCACGAGCACGCTGCGGCTTGCTTTAAGTAGGTCCTGGGGTGGGTGGGGCTTCTGTTGGCAGGAAGAACAGTGAGTGGGAAAACCCCAGCAGGAAAACCTGGGCAGCTACGGTGTCACTGGTTCAGTCTGGAACAAGCAGGAACTGGAGGCCACAGGCAAGTGGCAAGCTAGTTGTCCATGTGCCTACTGATGTGGTCGCGCTGCGGCCTGCAATAAATAGGGCCCGGGGTCGGGCAGGGCTTCTGTTGGCGGGAAGAACAGGGAGTGGGAAAACCCCAGAGGGAAAACCCGGGCAGCTGCGGTGTCACTGGATCAGTCTGGAACAAGCATGAATTGGAGGCCACAGGCAAGTGGCAAGCTAGGTGTGCAGGTGCCTTCTCATGTATGTAAAGTGCTCTGACATCTTGCTGGTCTGTATCTGTGCTATACGAAGCATAATAGAATACATAAGAAACATAATAATTATCACTAATGTAAGGAAAACTGGTTGAGCACATCACTAGCATGAGGCAAACAAATGAAGATGCCAAAACCTCATTTAAATGAATTCCCTGATCCCAACAACTTACCTCAGTGGACAAATTTGTTTTCTTTGCTGAAGGAATATCTCAATTGTTGAAAAGCACATTCTTCTCATGTTCTAAATATAAAGGTTCCAGGTTTGCTGCCTGTGCATCATTTTCTCTTTTTATATAGCTAGTTTTGTATTTTTATTTAACAATCTAAAAATCACGTCAGGTTGAGTATCACAATATTCAGTTTACATGCCTTGCCTTATTAGTTTTAAAAAAGATATTCTCCAATACATCAAATCATTTTGTCCACGGACACAAAAGGAATAACATTAATTAATAAAGTAGAGTCATTTATTTCTCAAAAGTCTTAGAATAATAATATTTCCATTGTGAAACCATTGTAGAGAAATTTGCATGATGAACTTTGATTGGTAATACTGTTCTCCAGATATCATCCTTAATCAAACAGAGTGCAATAAAATAATTTATATAATACAATTTTTCGAAAAACTTCAACATACAAATATTACAAACAGTTGTCCGGATGAGAATAAAATAAAACGTCAAATTATTTTCCTGCAAGTGAGCAATGCATCATCTTTGAACAATCGGAAATTTTGCCAAACCGGTGTACGCTTGCACTTAAAATCAATAAAAATGTTTTAAATAAGCATGAGAAATGTTTGAAATTACAATAGAAGGTTTCAACAGATTTTACACCATTATACACATATTTTAGCAGATGTCAGGGACAGGATATCTCCTGAGGTGATGAATGTGTTCCATGACAAACAAAATGCAGTTCTAGAAATGCCTAGACATTACCTGAATGTTTCTACCAGTCACAACCTCCATTCTGTCATTTCCCTATGCTTTAGAATTTTTTTTTCTTATTTATGGACTCTAGTGATAATCATTCGCCCATGAAATCATCAGAATGGCAATAGCAGAAATCACTTGGAAAGCTGCTGCCAGTTTTAAAATACAAATCCAAGCTGCCTAACACTACAAATCATGCAAAGATGTCCATGTGTACAGCGATGACCGGTGACGCCGACAATCTTGCCTCAGTTTCATGGTATTCACTGTCTTTCTAAATGACTGTCACTCAGATACATGTATGTAAATGTATCTCATATAGATAGGCTCAAAGTATGAGATGGGCCTGACCCTCTTAGAATAACACTGGCCAACACCTTTTTTCTCCATTGTTTCCATTTCCCATGACTGTACAATCTGTGCCTAATTGAGGACCGCATTTAGAAACACACTGAAGCTTTACATGCTGTAAAGTGCCAGGTCATCATCCCACATACTGTAAAAACAAAAGGACTTCTCATGGCAGACAATTAGATGTAGCAGAAACAAAAGAAAACTGAGTCTACTAGTAGGAATTACAAGCATCGAATTCGTTTTCAGCATTATGCAGGAACTCAAATTACTTTGAGTAATTGATTTTCCGACTTACACATGTAGGTTTGTGTGTTCAGCATACCCCATACTATTTTGAACACCTATTTTTTGTATTGATCTCATTGGCATATAACCATTTCATTATGTATTAATGATCTAGCAAAAATTCATACACCTATTCGCACACATAAAACGACGAACAAGCATGAAAGAAAGGGAAAGCAGCAATGCAACAAGGTTTTACTTGGTCAGCAACAGGTGTCTTGTGCAATTTTGGTTGGCATTAAGGCAAAATATGGATACACGTTATATGTATACCTCTTTATTACTGGCACCCTCAACAGCTATGAAGATGAACATTGCGAGGTGATAAGCCACATCACAAAAGGCCACAACAATATCCATGCCTTCATTTATCTGTCCTGTGTACTGGCCTTTACAAATGTTTTTACACTCAATTCTATAAAAAGGTGTTTTTATCTAGTTCCCTGTGCTGTACCTTACACTGTGCTCTTGTTTGGCCCTTTACTTTTCAATAGATTTTATTGGGATTTTAAGGCAAAAAATAAACACATCATTAATAGTGGACATTGCCACCGGACAATAAAACCAACCCCTAACACCTATAACTTCCTTTCCTTCATAAACATTTTGATCCCTCAAAAGCTTTTTTTTTTTTTTTTTTACCCTACAACACCATCGGAAATATACTTCCTTCCTTTCTTTCTTTAAAACCTCAGTGGAATAATTTTCTTATATTTCCTGGGCTGTGTGAAAGCTGCTACCCTAGTTCTGAGTTCCTCTCCCTATTTCACTCTCTTTCGACTGTTTCTCTCTTCCCCTGATACTACATGAACCACTGCTTGTTCACTTTTGAAGCTGTTCTTGTCCGAGTACCTCTCCTCAAGGTGCCTTCTTCACAAGCATTACCTACGCCCATGTGCATTTCCACTGGACTAAGTCTCTCGTGCTACACCAAGGATCACTGGTGTCTCAGGTCCATCAACCAGCTGCAGTAATACAACACATCATTCTTACGTCTTACAACCACAATTTTTGATTAGAACAACTACCCCCCCTTCTTTCCTTAGAGCTGCCATGATGCTTTAGTCTATGTTCACCGAAGCAACTACAGCCCTATGTCAACAAATGTAATACACAATTGTGCTTGTCCACTCCGGTTCACATTCAATTGAATACAAAAAAATAAAAATAATTAATTAAAAGGGTAAAAAGACATGCTTGTGGCCAGCTGCCAGTTTGCGTGCTCCTATTCTTCTGCTTCCTGCAGGATGAGCATTTCACTGCCTATATATAGTTGAGTTCGAGTGCCTTAGCGCAAAACATTCAGACATAAATATCAAGCAAACTGCTTAAGAGAACTTATCCGAAAAACAAAGTGGGATAAGGCATGAGCCCAATGGTCCATAGACAATATGAACACATACATTTCCATCCTAAAATAATAGAAAAATAGGAAAGAAATAATGAAAAACAGACTGTAAGGGAGAACAAAGTGTCAGGGAAAATAATAATTCGGCATCTCACAATGGCCCTCATTGCAATAGCGGGTGGGCGGGCGGACCGCCGACAGCTATCGCGGCAGTCAGGAGACTGCCCGACAAGCAGTCGGCGGTCCAACTGCCCAATTACGATAGGACCACCGTGCTGGCGGTCGGAAAGTGCTCTTTAACAATGCGGCTTGTGCTGTGGTCCAGGAAAATGGCTGCGGCTTGTGCTGCGACCCAGAAAAAGGGTCGCAGCTTATGCCACAGTGATAAAGAGCACTTTGTGCACATCCATGCACCATTTGTTGCATGGCACACAGTGCATGGATGTGCGTGGGGGCCATACATGTGCCCACAGGGCCACTTTGCAGTGGCCTACGAGAGACGGGGGCCCTGTTTGGGGCCCCCAAAGTCCTTTTCCGACAGCCTTTTCATGGTGGTGGGACCATCATGAAAAGGCTGTCGGAAAGGGAAATAATAATCGAGATGGCGGTGCCTGCCTTGGCACCACTGTCATAAAGGATTGCGATTCCGACCGGCGCCCTGTCGGGATCAGTAGATCCTGTCGGAGGCGGTGGTCTGTCCCCCGTCAAACAGGGGTCCGACCACCTGCATATTAATGCGGCGGTCAGGCGGACCACCACTGACAGCCTGTCCGCCCGACATCGTAATTAGGCCCCATGTCAAGATCAGAAAATTAAGTTATCGGTACAGTCCTCCTTCTTCTGTGTCCCAGGCGCAACTACATTAGGCTATCAAGTATCAAACACTAGTCCAGGCCTTCTTACCTATTGTTATTCAGCACCAAGCGACTGCAATCTTTAGAAATCATCTCCCAATTCACAGTGCTTCATAATGAAAGGATGGACAACACAGGCCACCAGGTCCAGTAAATCAGGCAAGGTGCCTTGCAAATACGAAAACTGGAAACAGCCTTTCACCAGAGTTTAGAGGGTGAGGGCGACTGGGAATCGTTTCCATAGGCCAATAGCTGGTAATGCTTTTTGGATACAAAACCATCCTCTTCTGAGGTGACCAATGGGTAGATTGATAACAATAGTGACTAATCATCCCATAGTATAATTTCAAGAAAAGATGAGGATAAGTGGGCCTGAGATAATTTTGCCCTCCATGTGGTGTCGCAACGTTTAGCTCTTCAGCCAAATGTCTTACGATTTAGGATTTTCAATATTTGACAAAGACAATTGCAGTGAATAGTCCACCTCCAGTTACAATGCTAAGGTGACTGGATTTTTGCTCTGTATCCCCTTGAGAAGTCATCCCAAAACACCTTGTGGTCCTGGGGGCCTCGTCCCACCATCACAGGCAAAATCTGCACAACACCAGAGGTCAACCCTGCACCTCTTCTTCTTTCAGCAGTTGGATAGGGAATCCTGCATAGGTGATAAAATGGCCTTAAAGACTGCCAACAAAGAGTCCCCAGCATCTCTTGGCCTGAAGCGGGTAAACCTGGAATGCTGTCAAAGTTGTACCTACAAGTTCATCTTCATTTGGGCATGCCCACTGCATGATCATTTAAGAAGTCCCTCCTATTAAGGATGTAAACCAAGATCACATTTTCAGGAAGCAGCATTTTTTTTATTTTTTAAATAAATCAGCCTGTCATTTTCTATATCTCCCATTCGAGTACAGTCACATATAATCTACTTTAGCTCTCTTTCCATGCCTATTTTCTTCCCTAGCATTGGGCGAGGCAGGAAATGTGACTCCAATGGAGGATATCTTAATGAGTGTATGTACGCACCCTCTCAACTAGGTAGGGCCTTCCACTTTTCACTACTTCACTTGGGTTGGGAGGTTGCATCACCCATTTTTTCCCAAAGGGGCTTAGTAGTACCTTTGGCATCTGGTCCTCAAAACCATGTTGCGCTATCAAGGAGATTTTGGGCCCGATTACGCGTTCGGTTGTATTGGGAGCAGGCTGCCACGGTGGTGTCCTGCTCCCACACCGCTAAACAAGGCCGCCAGCTGCCCGCCAGATTACGAGTTTCCTCGTGGTCTGGTGGGTGGTTCCTTTGGCGGTCCTACGGTGGTGCCTATTAGAAAGGCACTGCAATGACTCTGAAGGCCATGCTGTTCAGGAAAGGGTTTGCATGCACACATAGGGGCACACCATGTGCCACCCTGCATGTATCCCCAGGCCCAGATGCAACATGGGGGTCTACAACCAGCATTTTCATGGTGTGAGCACCGCCATGAGAGCGCTGGTGGTGAGTAAACTCGTAATATGCTTGACAGTGCCACTGCATGGAACGGCCATAGACCACCGCTCCACCACCAGTGATCGCAGTTCACCAGCAGTCCAACCGCCAGACTCTTAAACGGCAGTCAGACCACCGATGTAGCAGTAGCTGCACCGCCACTGCCAAGCCAACGTGGGTTTGACAGTCCACGGACCTCCAAACTTATAATCAGACCCTTTGTCTTTTTCAGGTCAGGCGAGAGCAGCCAATCATTTCTGTTCTGAATGAGAGCACCTTGATGGACCAGAAGGTCGTTGATATGGTATGGTAATGAGCCATCATTCTGGCACCCTTCCAAGTTTTTTCTTAATCAGAAGAAAGGAGAAGGGACTGAGACCTGTTCTAAATCTTTACACTTTCAATCAAAGGGTGCAATGGGACACCCACTTTTTTTTTTTGTTGCTGGAGAAACCCAGCTTCTGATTTACTGAATGATCTGCACCATCTAAAAGATTCCTATTGTGAAGAGGATGAAGGTGGTAGTTTTCTAGGCCAGTCCTCTGTCAGAGGTGTTTTTTCAAGTTTCTGTGGTCACCCACCGGCAAATTCCGCCTCTACTGCATCATGACATCATCCTCCTGGTAGAAGATGCAATGTCCACGAGGCTGAAAATGATGGTTTCTCTGCTGCTTTATAAGGGGTATCTTTGAAACTCCATGGAAAACACAGACCTTCCACTTTCATGATGGATATAGTCTTATTTACTCTGAAGCTTCCCCAACCATGATTATCCTGATCAAAAGGGAATGGGTCGCTGTCCTGTGACTGGATTGACTTCTCAGCATTTCACGTGAAGCTACTGAATTGAATACAATCAAATTATTCAGAAAAGAGGGAAGGCACTCCTCAAAGCTTGAAGGAGAAAGGTGCATAATCCAAGAAGTTATAGCGGGTACAGTATGGTGCCAACCAGTTAGTAACGCAAGCCTATTATAACTACCCTGTCCAAATCGTCCAACGTAGAAAACCATAAAAAACTATTCACTACAGGTCACAAACCTTACGTGAAATATGCTTTCGTTTGCTCATCCACTTAGGTGAAATTTTGATTAATCAAAAAATAAATAATGCAGTGCCTGTGCCAAACTCAAGTATTACAGTCTAGATCATGTAACAATACATATGGTGATAACATTTTTTCATTCACTGGTGCCACTGCAAAAAGGCATTTTTCTTACAAATCGTGCAACAGACCATGTTTGGAAAGAACAAAGTAGAGTTTCTTCTTTTCAAGTATGGTTGCTGGTCCATTTTTTTTTTTTTTTTAAATAAAAATATGTTACAGCCATAAAAGGTTAAGAAAGGTTAAGAGAACAGCCAAGGAAATGTAATAAGATATGTGCTAGATTTATCTATGTAACATTTTAGTAGCATGTGTGCCCAAAAGTGCTAATTAAATAATGTCCGTGTGAAGCTTCAAAATGTGCAGCCTGACACACAACAGATTGTCTGTCAATAGAAAGGCACATAAATCCTGCGTAAAAAAAACACGTCCAAGATGGAGCTATTCCTTATAGTGCAGCATGTAGTATAGGTGAGACTTGATATTTTGTTTCTTTACCAACCTCTTGGCACTATATAAATATTATATAAATATCCCTGTCTTATTTGGTGTATAAAACAATCCTCCTATAAATCATGTTCTCTAATAAATCCTGCTGATTAGGAATGCTACTCCTTAAAACTCACCCCCTCCCAAAAGGGACAAGACCGGTTTTACAACTGTGACACTCTGCCCCTCTCTTGACATATATCTCATTTCACTATAGAAGAACAAGGGAGAATCAAAACCTATTTTGGACAAACATCTAGCCATTGGATTAAATTCTATCACACTTGAATGCAATCAAGGTGATGGTTGGGTAGAGTTTCTGTTTACAAAAACAGCATCAGACGACAACATATTCCATTCCTGCTGTTGAGCGTCAAGTTTCTCTATCAGGCACCTGATTAATATGGGATCAACTTTAGAATCAAATTTATTTGCAAACCAGTGTCCGTACATAAAAAGCCACCGCAATTCAGCAGCTCCATAAATGCACACGCTACGAATATGTTCACCTGTACACGGAGGATACAGACCTTCTTCCAGGTAATTCCATTTGACTAAACGGGTTTTACTCTGCAGATCGGTTACATCAGCCTCTGACCTTGGAATTCCACCAGGGACTCCTGGTACCCGAACAAGAGTTGCCCAGAAATGCTCATCTGGGGAAAAAGTGTCTTTAGACCAGGCAAAAAAGTCTTTAACTACAGAACTTTCTAAAACATATTCAATAAATAACCGACTTAAAACAAAATAGGCACTTCCAACAAACATCTCAATATTATGTGGTGGTGGATCTTTGGAAACATTCACTTTTGAAGGCATCTGGATATAGTCATAATCATTTTTCACTTCATGCAGGAAGGTAAATCGCTCTTTTTTAACACTACTGGGTTTAACTGTCTCCAGCATGTTTGCACCCTTAAGTTTCTTCAGCTCTGCTACCAGTTCAAAGTTCGACCTGAGAGGAAGATCTTGACCACATAAATTAATTGCATATTTCCATTGAACAGTAGCCTTTGTTAGGTCCGACAAACAATTAATATCAGCCTGGAGCCTGGAAATATGGGCATAAATAACTGCTTCAAGTTTTGATGCAATAAAAACATTAGGAAAGCAACTGGCCAAGTTCTCCATAGCTGCTTTGAAAGTAGAAGATGATTTTTGATCATAATGAATGCAATAAACATTGGAGGAACTGTAGATTGCATAGAGAAGTCTTTCAACAGTAATTGCATCTTTGTGAACAACAAGCGAGTATGCCAGGGGAAATCCACTTCCTCTTGGGACACAGGTTTTTGGTCGTATCTTCTTATTTTACGGTACACCTGGCAGTCTCTAGTCATAGCTAAAACATCCTCATCCTCTAAATCAACTATGTTCGTTCTTCTGATTTCTAAGCTTTTGCCAATTGCAAGAGGGTCTAGCTCATAAATATCAGAGCAATTAAAGAAGTAGCTATTGCGTACGTCATACTTGTTTATGACATAGTCGGAGTTGCTCAACTCAGGCTCCACCAAGTAAAGGCTCTTTGAAGAGAATAATCTTTCAATTTTTAAAAGTTTTAACGCAAAGAGCAGCCACACTGTAGATAGGACTATTAAGGTCTTGTGCCGCACCGGGTGCTTCTTATAAAAGCATTTGTAGTTCTTCATTCTGTAAAATAAAATAAAGAATGCTTAATATATACAAAATATATATATTCTGTCAATACATTTGCAAAAAGCTACTGACCATTATTACATACGCACAACTAAATATTACAGAGCAGACAATAGGGGCTACGTAGTTATAATTAAGATGATGTATCCATAAAAAAAGCTTTCTTATTGTTAAATATTTGTCCCGGTTTGATAAATCTGCATTTAACATTTACTGTGGCTTTTGAACCAGTCCTGTGTTCTTAAATATCTCCAAACATTAAAAGAAAACTAAATTACAGATTTATGTATACTTTACTGGTAGTCTTGCTTGCACATTAGATTTCAAACCTGAATTTGGCATTATAGTCATCAATGAAGACTATAAAAATAGGTATTAACCAACGACTCAACTCCGTTTCACAGCATTAAAAAAGCCACTCATTTAGGGGCAGTGCTCCACCCCCAGAAAAATGCCCACATTACCTTTAGTTAAGACCGACCTCTAAATACACAAGAAATCTTGTTCATTTCCTTAGTAGTTTTGCCCTCATCCTTCACTAATTTTCACTAAACCTGGGAGAAACTATGTTCAAACTTCAACCCTTGAACATGTCTAATTTGGTAATGATTGATAAAAGAGTTCAAATGTTAAAAACAGAAGCCCAAAACCTGTGATTTCTTCAAATGACTTGGGGTTTTCCACAGACAACTTAATCTGAATAGTTAACAGCTTAAAGAAAGTGCCTCCAAAACAAAACCTAAAAAGGCATGCAATTCACAAGCTCAGGTAGTACCTTAATCGTACTCCTCACTCCTAGATTACTTACTTAACCCTAACTCCTACCCTGCCATGAACCTGTTGCAACGACTACCATAATTGTGAACATACAATACCACATTACTCTGTGTAGACTATCAGTCACAATTAAACACTTGCAACAATATAATACATTAAACAGTACTAATGTACAATGGCATATGACAATACTTCATGGCCAAAGCAACAAATACAAATCATGTTCTGAATGTCCGAAGTTCTGACCAAATATTACCGCCCGACAGAAGAAATTATTACCAATCACTATTTCAATTCAGTGTCAGTACATCTACTAAGTCAAACAATCATATTAATCTTTAAAGTTGTAAGGACATGCTCCATCCAGTTTTCATTCATATTTCATTTAAACCTTCCACAGGTTATGGTGCGGTGGGAGTTAAGATTACTCCTTTACAGCCTTAACCCCACCTTAACTTTAGTTTTTCCAGGAAGCGTGTGACGTGTATGTGCAAAATGTAGCATCACTGTCTACATGAAGCAAGCTGACATCCAAGAAGGGGAACCCACTACAGTTTCAGACTTAGACAATATTAAAAGTCCAGGGGATAACATTTCTGCGGTACTCACTTTAACTAGAAGGCAAAAAATATTCTGCTGCACAAGTTGTCTAGAAGCCCCAGTACTCCAAGGCCATAACCTGGAGAACAGGGATAGAACAATATACAAACACCAGATACTGTATGAGCACACATCAGCAACCAAACACAGACTCACTCATACTTAATCTCATACTCATACACTCCCTCATCGTGTGAGTGAGTTGACAAAAGCAAAATTTAGTGCAGTTACTATCTCCACACAGCCACGTGGTGAGAATGTACAGAGAGCCTTTTTCCAGTACCTAATTGGTCTGTGGGCATCTAGATGAAAACTGTAGTAATGCAGTCTTACAGCTGCATTTTATGCATGTAAAGAGGTCTACAACTTGCTAGTGCACCTACGGCAACTTTTACTCCCAAATATATTTAACTTGCCACAATATCTAGACAGCGATTGTCTTACAACTGCCTTTAAGGTCTATCAGGATATCAGAATGCGAGCCCAATTTCTGGAAACTCCTCTCAGAGTGTAAAATGCGGTACTACATCAGGGAGGTTATCTGGTAAAGTGTGCAGGAAAATAACCTTTCGGCTGAGAGGTTATCCGACTCAGACTGTGGCACATGGTGCGGCAGATCAGACTTGACCAGATCTATCTGAGGACGAACTTGAAGCGATCAGCTTTGCTTTGTATGATTAATGACTAGAACCTCAAATTTATCCTGTTTCTCTCCACAGAGGATTTCCCAGCTTTCTGATAATGCTCTCTGTTGTGAGGCTACTCGTAATAAAACTTTGTCATTAAATCTGATTTGAAATGTATTTTCTTGACTTGTCTATGCAACACAAGGCATTAGAATCGATAAAGATAATTCATGGAAAACTTTCTGTCTCCTTCTTTTGGTCATGCTTCTTGTCTCAAGGCATTTGTATCTGTGTCTGCGAAAGGTTTTGGATTAGGTTTGAGGTAACAATTATTTTATTCCAGGTCCTCATAGAATAATTGTTCACGTTTCCTAGTATTCTAGTCCCCGTCAGCTAAACAAAAAGATCCATTGGAGGACCATGGTTTGCAGATATCTAAGAAATTATTGAGACTAGTATGAGACTGAGGGTTGATGATGAAATGGACCTAGTAAGATAACATTGTTATAAGGATGAAGACAAATTTGGTAAGCTTCGCGCTGCATCACCAGTAACCTTTGAGAGTGAGCATGTGCACGAGTGTCTGTGGGTATGAGTGAGTGCGTGAGTGTCTCACTGGGTCTGTAAGCGTGTGTGTGAGTCTGAGTGGGTGCAATTCCATCCAGGAGTTTGGGCTGTAGTCGCTTTTAATATCCCTGTAGAAAACTGAATGGGGAAAACTCATTTTGGGACCCGCCTTTTTCTCGGCCCCCACTGGACGAATCACCCGAAACTTTCAAAACACGAGCTGAACCGACTGTCATACTAGCAGTAGCAGCTGGTGTGCAGTTGGAATGGCGAGGCGGACAAAGACAGTAAAAATTAAAAAAAAAGTAAAAATAAAGAAATTACCTGCTGCATCGCGCCCGCCGAAATGCCGCTCTTCTGCTTCTTCCTTGCTGAAGGCAGAGGCTTCCAGCCTCCCCTGCAGCAAAACCTGCATGAGAGCAGCATCAGGATTGGCCTGAGCGCAGAGGATTTGCGCTCCGAGAGAGACTGGGAGCCTCTGCCTGCTCTGCCTGCTCTCCCTCCAACCCAGCAACGCAACTGGGTGGAGGCAGCTTCACTGTGCATGTGTGTTTGGCTGACCTGGAACGGACGGCCAAACCCACATGAGCACTGAAGGCAGTGCTCACCACTCCCCCTCCTGCTTGCCCCGCGAAGGCCCCGCCCCCAAGCCTCATTGAATTAAAGAAAAATAAAATGATAATAAACAAATTTTATTATAGTTTATTTTTCAAAATTTGAGGCTGGCAGGGGGGGGGGGGAGGCAACGCTCTTCCACCATAGCGGAGGAGCCACCACTACATACTAACTCTGAAATTTTGAGAAGATTCGTTAAACTGCAGCAAAGGTATTGGCAAAAATGTTTTTCCTATGGAAACTAGGTCCTAACTATAACTACCTACTGGAGATATATATATACATATATACTTATATACATATATACACACTCAAACCAGCAAATTCTCAGTTCGTTACTAGAGGTCCCTCTCAAGTCAAATGCTAAACCTTCAACATTCTTTCGAAGCCAATAAATAAAAATATTTGATAAAGGGTCCTTTTATCAGAGCTATACTTCTTCAAGGTATTACCAGAGCTCACTCTTGAGTCAGGTGCAAAAGCATTTACATTCTTTTATAAAGTTGCAGTTCCACTAGTCATTACTATGTATCCCTCTCAAGTCAAATGCCAACGCATGAAGATGCAATCGTTACTAGAGTCCCCTCTGGAGACATATGCAAAATGTGTCTACTCTCGTCAGTTTCTATCTCACTCAAGTGTACAAAACCTCACAGCACATAACTTCATCAAGGAAGTGCAATGAAATAAAGGACTTTGGCAGTACTCTGAATCAGAAAGGTCTCCATGTACCAGGCTGCCTACCTCCTCTGCCCACTCTCTAGGTTATAGCAGCAGCAAATGTTATCCTCATTACTAGGGTTTACTCTCTGCCAATGTAGAGCAGACATTCAAAGATGCTGCCTCTGGTCTCAGCTTTCTATTATACAGATAAAAGTCCTTCCAAGTGAAAGATGAACACTGGATAAGCCACAAGGATCAGCCTGTTTTCATTACGAGACAGCAGTCTACCAACTAGCTTACCACTTATTCCATGTTGACCCAAACTTTTGCAGGGAGCGGATTATTGAAAATGTATTTCCTTCTGGTATCCTACAGTTCTATGGCAATGAGCCACAAGGGAAAAAGGAATGGCCTCTCAAATGCTGATCCTGGGTCTTCGCTCCATCAGCAGAACAGGACTCAGGATGTGGGGGATTTGGCAATGGGAAAGGCCTCAAAGTTTATTAGGGTCAGAAGCCAACCTGCTAGAAATGGCGTGGTCTAAGGAAGGTAAACACAGATGAATCATCCTGCTTCATTCAGGTAAATGTGAATTCAGAAAAAGAATAGAGGGTAAAGGGCAGCACAGGGGGACAGGCAGGGAAGGCTGCAGCATCAACTACCACTAAACCATAAGGAGCACCCTAAAACCTTAGGTGCTACACATATAGAAGAGGATGCCAACCAATGCAAACCCACCTTTCATGAACCCAAATATTAATCATGCAAATCACAGAGACGCAAGAGGAATTGGAGTCATAGTCATGACTCATCACAGACTTCCATAGTGAAAGCAGATGGACAATCACCACCCTCGCGTCCGGCCAAAAAGGCCGGTAACCCACACCCATTCCTCAGATACCACCAACTGTTAGCTGCGCAGTGGCCTGATCATGGTGGCAGTCATCACCCATGTAAAGAGGACTAACATTTTGGGGTTAGCCCTGTCATCCAAGAGAGTCTACCACTCTGTTGGTTGATAAGCTATATATAAAAACATCCAGGAGGCGTGGCTGATCAGGGAAAATGATGGCTGTTAATCACTAAAGCTCTTGCTTCCCGACACAACCCAAACAGGAGAATGGCAGCAAGGATCTGCCCCAATCGAAATGAAAGACATACTGGGGAAGTGTAAAGTTCACAGCATGGGCAGAGGTGTTCTGAAAAGCGAGCTGCGATGGCAGAGATACACCTCTGATCTTTAGTTTGAGACCAGCTACACAGCTGACAAAATAGTACTGCCTAGAGGTCTGCCCTGACCGCTTGTGTCTGCCCTGAGAGCTAAGAGCCATAGACTAGCTACAGTGACCCAGCAGCGGGGGAGGTCGTAAAGAGGAGAGGCACCCAATGCCAGAGTCTGAAGCAGAGGGTCCTGGTCCGGAGTCCATGGGCATGGAAACTCAGAGGCCCGTTCAAAAGCGACAAGACTGACGAACTCCTGTGACCGGATATGTAAATTTCGTAGCTTATCATTCAATGTAAAGGGACTAAATTCCCATATGAAATGGTCACAGATACATATATGCTTAGCAACTGGAAGGGCCGACATTGTGGTATTTATTGCATGAAACCCATTTGGGCATGGGGGACTCTGGGAGATTCAAATGTAAGCAATATAACACTCCGGTTTAAATGTGACAAAAACCTGTGGGGTGGCCATACTATTAACTAGATTCATTAACTTTGTTACTGACACCATTACTGACAGACTGAGAAAATATGATAAGGTTAAGGGGGACGGTATGAGACTACACAATAAACGTAGTGACTCTCGGTGCACCAAATCAGGAACAGAATCGCTTCCCGAAGAAAACTCTCCAGAGGTTAGCATGTTGTCCTGAGGGGACTTTTATACTTGCCAGGGACTTCAACTTCGTAATAGTCGGAGGCCTCAACAGGTCCATGTAGTGATCTGGGAACATATCGGACAAGATAAAAGACACACTATTGGAACTGGGCCTGATAGAAACCTGCTGGGCTAAGCACTACTGATTCTACTCTGCAGTCTACTACACCCGCTGTAGAATAGACTTGGTTGCATATCTCCAGTCAGACAGCACGGTATGTTAGGGATGTAGTTAAGAGCAATTACGGTTTCCGATCAGGCATTGGTGCTGTCTCAGATGGAGGACTGATCTGCAAGAAACCGTAAATAGGGCTGAATTTTTTTTCCCCCCAGACACCTTTGGTCAGCTTAAGAAAAAAGACCCAGTAGGATCTTGAGAAGAGACTCCTACATTTTGTGTGGCTGTGGAATCTTCAGAGATTCTCAAATAAAATGCCGAGGGACAGAGGGGATCGTTTCCCAAATTGGATGAATATGATCAAGCAGTCCAACTACTAGTGGGAGAGGGGTCCAGCAGGGAGTCGGAAAAGCACTGTGTCTGTATGGACAAATCAGTGGTAGAAAGGTTCCTGTGGGATCCGATACTGATGCCTAAAAACACTGAGCCAAATTATCAGCTCTCTTTTGGACATATGGGACAGGATAGCAATGAAACTCAAGATCAGAACCTTCCCATTCCCACTGACACCTATTCAGAATAACCCGGAATTTGATCCAGCACACAAGAACACAACAATCTAAAAATGGAGAGAGGCAGACTATAGAATAATTTTGGACATGTTTGATAAAAAGACAAATCCGATCATTCCCAGACCGTGAACGCAAACGTAATCCAGGGGAGAGTCAATGCTTCATATAGAAATAGCTTAAAGAAGACACTGCGTGATGCTACCAACTATTAGGGGGGCAGCCACGAGACCACTGACCCAAGGAGAAAAACTGCTACTTTATCAGGGTACGAAATTCTACGAAATGCTGACCATTCCCCGGAGGGATGATAGGTGGCCTTATAAGACTGGATGGGTTAGGGATGTGGGTAGGGAGATATCTTAGACTGAATGGAAGTTTTTATGGTGAGATATATAAATGGACAGTCTCTCAGTCTAACACAGAGAGACGTCTGTTAAACTGATAATAGGAAGGTATTCAACACCAGATAAGCTACACAGGATGTTCCTAACAACATCCTACGGATGCTTGAGGAGATGAGGAGAAGAGGGCACATGTCCACTAATCACCCCATATTGGTAGGACGCCTTGACCTCCATAAAAAGTATTGTGGTACAGGCTGACCCAGCTACACTGTTCTGAGATTGTGACCAATGGGTTGGGAAGGCAATGACCTTAAACGTCTGACATTGGTCTTCCCGTTATTACCATTAGCGAAAATAAACATAGCACGGCTATGCAGACAGCATGTCAGCCCAACGCCGCAAGCATGGTGCTTGAGACTCTTGGGGCTCTATCATACACTGCCAATAGAACACAGTTATTGGAAGTATGTGCGTCACATTTTTAATTGCAAAAACCAATAACCTTGAATTAAAAATAATATATATATTTGTATGTAGGTCACCTGCCAGGGGAATCGTGACAGGAGTCTCTGACTAAGCAAAATATACATGCTAGTCAGAATGAGAAAATGGTTACACAGACATTATAGCAGGGACTTTGGATCCTCGTCACTGAAATCCTATTTCTGTATTTTAAACCCAGAGCTTGGATGCAAATATCAGAGGACCGAGTATTTATGTTTTTTAAATCTATGGTCTTCACTTGTAGGGTAAAACTGAACCACCTATTTTTCTTTACATACACAGATTAAAGAAAAAGAATCTTGTGCAATGTCTTCCTTCCAAAACGGTTAGCACAAGTGTTCCAGTTAGACATGTCTTATTAAAGAGACTGGATAACAACTTGAAAATAAGGAAATAGTCATGGCAAACAATGATTAGAATAAATTCTAATGAAAATTAGATAGCAAGAAAATCAATTGATTTCCTCTCACACAGAAGCTACAAACAGTGTTTCCTGTTCAATTCAGGTTGATGACAACTGCTGAACAAGGCTAACGTTGTACAGTTACGCTCGTGTGCAGGCACTCGAGCCTCCTTGGCCCCTCAGCGTTTTTACTGACACTAACACTTCTAGCCTAACACTTCATCAGGGGGGCTCATTCGCAAGGAGGCAAGGCTGAATCCAGAACCAGTTCTAGCCCACGGTTGGAGGTGGCCAGCCTCGGTGGTTGAGTAGGTTAGTGGCTCGTCTCTGCCCAGATCGCTTTCAGCTTGCTTTCGTCACCACGGTAAGTTTCTTTTCTTTGGAGTTGCTTACAAATGGTTTCCCAACTATACGGACTGTCACCTTTTACATAAGCAGAGAGAATTCAACTTCATATTATAAATACTGCGGCTGGAGGTGGCGGCTGAACATTTGTTTAGGTGCTATCTTTTTATTTCAACCATCAATAACATTCACAATATGACCCATGCCAGACCTACGAGGTCTACAAAGGCCATTCGTCATTCGAAGATTGCACCTAAGGCTCAGACAGCCTCTGCTGTCGCTGACAAAACTTGCCCTGTGTTTTCAAACAAAGATGCCCTCGCAAAACATTTTCTCGGCAACGACAAACTTAAACAATAAAATTTCATTTTCTGCTGCAAATAGTTTCCAATCAGACCCCAGAGAAAAGAACCTCTCACTTTACAAATGATGGTGCACGGTTTCTGAAGGAAATGAAGGATTCTTTATTAAAGGACTAAACCAATTGGGCCAATTGGATGTACGGGAGGTACTTCCCAACAGAGCAGCACTAATGCCTTTTTCATCTAGCACATTCGGCCAGACCTTCCACTTTCCTCCATACCCTACCAGCACCCTTGTATCTGCACCCATTAATAATTTTAGAAGACTCACAGCAAGATTCACTGTCCACCTTTCCAAAACTAAAAATACATCTATCTATGTATGTATATAAAATGGGTTCTGGTGTGAGCTTCCCCCATATTCAGTTCAGATCCTCACTGTCTAAACAAAAGGACCATTTCACACCTTTCACATACCCCCATGTCTGTTCTGGAAGTAGACAGATTAATTTTAATAAAACACGGTCCACTCTTTGCTGGTCTTTGGAAG
Source organism: Calotriton arnoldi (assembly GCA_963921515.1). Classification (NCBI taxonomy): domain Eukaryota; kingdom Metazoa; phylum Chordata; class Amphibia; order Caudata; family Salamandridae; genus Calotriton; species Calotriton arnoldi. Next base: position 869,260 of record CAWUFW010003295.1, read on the forward strand.
CAACAACGTCCGCACTAAACTGGCAATTGGCGTAGCTGGAGGTTAAGGTAGAATTGCTAGAGACCCGAGCACTGCCTTTGTAGCCTCAATGGACACCTGGATCTCTAATCCAAGTGCTCCTATTTCTTCCAGTATGACAGAATCAAGAATTTTCCGCCCCCTCTCTTAATGCTGTCCCATACTTACCAAACTGGCAGACCTCCCTTTACTATTTCCCTCGCTGGTAAAGAAGGGGAAAGAAGTCAGTTACCCCCGACTTCCCACTGAAGACACTGCAAAAGTCAGAGGAGCTGGGTCCCGACCTGATAATTTTGCATCAAATTGTCCGGATTTGCTAGTGCAGTCTGGGCCTGTATTGGCTCAAACAAAACACATGGCCCCTCTGCACAGGGTCTCAACCTTGAGAGAGAATTATAAGTCAACCAACGGCAGCTTCATCAGAATTTTTGAAGAGCCAGAAGCTTTGACTAGGAAACAAAACAAAAACCTTTAAAAGGCAAAAAAGATGCAGACCAAAAGGTTTTGTGAACTCCCTCACAAACTCAAGGCTGAACATCTATTTTAACAATTTTCTCCAACTGCCAAAAGGACATCTCACCGGATTAAAAGAACGACAAGCCTAAATTGGAACCTAGAAACTCTGTCTTCATCAGCAGATGTAGGTGTCAGTAATAGACTAGGTAAAGGCTTTTTCAAAATCAGCCATGTCAACAAATTCAGAAGTGTCAGACTCACACGAGCCCCCTCTCACCCATTATCACTATACAGCAGCCTTTACCAATTCTGGCCCATGCATGTTCGAAACAAACAAAAAGCAGTAGTATTTATTGTCAAAGCTGGGGTCAACTCTCAAGCAATTTATTTTGCCTCGCGCCACAGATTACTATATAACTCAGTTGAGCCTAAAAGGATAGGCTCTAGACCAGAGGCAAATGTTAGCAAAGTAAGTCTGTATGACTCTACTACCAGCAAACCATCTGGGAAAGACAGGACCAGTCTTCCTTTGTATACCACAAACATCTCAGATAATTAAACTTACCTTCTATGTCCCCAAACTCCCTAGTGTTTATTTCAATCTGGAAGCTCCTTTTACCAGGCAGCCTGCTGAAGCAATTTCTTTAAACACTAACAAACTGAATCTGACACCCACTTCAAGAACTTTAGTGTGGGATCTGTAAAATAAACAACTCGCACTCTCTTTTTCTGACACCGTAATGTACATTAAGGGGCCAGCAGGACAATTTAAACCGAGAGAATATTCGTAAGTGGTTAATTCCGTTCATGAACTGAATACAAATCACATAGAAGAAACAGAGTTTGTAAGTGTGGCTATTTTCCCTAGTAAAGGGTCTACAAAGGTAAGCTCGTCAGATCTGGAAGATACTCCAATCCATTTAATCAACAACAGAAACGAGGCTATGCCTCCGAAAATCGTTTCTAAATCCATCTCCAAGGCCATGAAGATGCAACATCTCCTAGGTCATTTGCTAATGATTTAACAATCAAATGCTGCTCAGAATCATTGAGACAGGTGCACTCCTTGCAAAACAAACCAGAACTTTAATAAAGGAGATGATTAGAGTTGCCTTGCCAACAAAATTGCAACACTGACCAGGGTACCACATACTTAAGGTAGCATTGAATCGGCACATACATTTCAACCTTTGCTGGATTCCAATTCCCAGCCTGTAACTGGAAAACAAGTTCTTTCACTACTTTCATGGAACATCACTGTTCTCTCCAATTCCTTGCAGATCCAGACTCTAGCTCCTTCTTGGCTCACAATGACCTACTTAGTGCTCAGGAAACTTGGTCGATGTGAGCCCATATCACTGTCAGGCTATTGTAGCTATTATTAAAGAGAAAGGGAGGGGCAGAGCGAAAGGTGGATTATGTATCTTTGTAACTGCACAATCAACCCTATTAATACAGGGCGCAACAAGATACAGACATTAGAGTTTAAATGGAAGCAAACAAGAAACAGTATTTCTCGGCTTCTTTTGCTAAACATCTATCTTCATCCACTTAACAAGATCAATTTATAGTCGATGGAGAAACTGATCTCTTTTATTAAAGACTCATTGCTGGGCAGAAAAATGTCTATTATTTTAACGGTTGATTTTAACTTAACTTTGGCCCTTAATGAAATGAAAATATTTTGGCCTATACAGACTACATCTGGGGCATTTCAGCTGTGATTCGTTCACCCCAAAGTTGGAATCCGCAAGCCTATATTCGGCAAACATCAATATTCTTTTAACTTACAATCCTTGAGGGGTGCCAGAGAGCCCACAGCAAGAAGGGCGCACCTTAGGGCAGCTCTACCGGTTGGGGACAATTATCTGACAATTATCCACGCAATGGTCTGCCATTTGCACTTTGAAATAGGGGCATGATGTGAGTAAAGCAGACGGCCTGCCGTGTGCCGCGAGGCTCAGGGTACCGGACTGCCCCGGACTACCTGGGCCTTCTAAGGGGTGTAGGACTCGACTGGCAGCAGCGGAGAGAGGGGCCAGTCCCAAGCTCAACGAGGCAGCACTTGTGGTGGTGACTGGAATGCCAGAACCTGGTGAGCACTGGCTTGGAGAGGAGGCCCAGGCCGGGAGTATTTGAGAGCAGCGCGTCTGGGAAAGAACTCTCCTGAATCCTGGAGGCATGGAGGCCTGGGAGCAGCCAAACCGTGCGTGAGCTGGCCCGCGTGGAGGCTGCCTGGCCATGCAAGGGGAAGGTACGCCTGGGTGCTGATGCACCACCGGGCCTGCATGGAAATACATTTGCCTGTTACTCACCTGCAGTGGGCCAGACGGCCTGGACTACTTGTTTGTGGAGCAAGGCGGGCTGCATGCACCGCAGAGCAACCTGGGCCTAGTGAGGCTTCGATAAGATTGCAGGAGCACGGAATAGCTCACAATTAGCCCTAAAGGCCTGTGTGAATCTCGCTGAGCAAGTCAGAGCTCTGGCCTGCACTCAGCCCCTGGACAGTGGCAACTGATGATGATAATAATGCACTGTTGCCAATATACTGCAGGAGAGTTTTTTGGGATCTTGATTCATTCCTGTCCCCACCAGGCACTAGAACAGTGATGCAAGTACCAAACAGAATGAGGATAACGGATAAGAAACAGTCCCGCCTCCTGTTCGAGTCTAGGCGTGCCCCCAGGCCGCAGCACCACACGCACTCAGACTCTGAGCAGGAGTCACAACCACAAGACAGCACACCTCTCGAGACTACACTAATAGCCATGCAGGAAGGCCTGCAATCCATTGATGGCAAGTTAGACACGCTGACTTTTAGGAGGAGGTCATATGGCCGCAAAGCTCGATAAACAGGCGATGCGAACTGCTGAAGGGAAACAGCGCCTACTGACTGTGGAAGATGAATCTAGACAGACGCCACTAAATGCTTGAATATGGAGAAGGTGCTGGAAGTGATTTAGGCAAAAAAGGAAGATTTAGAAGCACGCTCACAGAGGAATAAAATTCGAATTATAGGGGTTCCTGAGTAGAAACTATGCTGAAAGACATTTTTGAGTCAGAGCAGCTGTGAGCGGTCTTTATAGTAGAGAGGGCACACAAGTCACTAACAGTGCGCCCTCCTCCTGGAACCTCCCAGAGGCCGATCATAGACAAATTGCTGAATTGCTGAGATCGCAATGTTGTTCTCTGCCTGTCCAGGGAAAAGCAGAATAATAAATACCAAGGATATGATGAGGCCTTCTTCCCAGACTTCACTGTTGCGGTACAGGCTGCACCTGGGGAGTTTACCCAGGTGAAGAAAAAACTGCAGGCTGCTAACATATCCTACGCTGTGCTATATCCAGCTCACCTCCAGATAGAGCCCGGTGGGAACCAGAAGCTCTTCACCACACCAAGAACAGCCATTGACTTTCTTAAATCTGTCCAATGTTTCCAAAAAAAGCCTGCCACGTGCTCCTTTTTCGACCCAGGATGCTTAGTGACCGTGGATGCTAATCATGGCGAAATGTAAGTAAGGGGCATTGTATGTAACGAGCGTATATGAGGCGGTGCAGGAGAGCTGATAGGGCATGGGGGGGGACCCAAACTATCTGACCTGCTGGGTATAGATGGGCTTCCGTTCTGAGCCCAGATCACGCCATGTGCATTAATGACAATGGTCCTGCTACGGACATTTAGATGCCTTGCTGGAATCTTATTATTGGAACATGTTTGCCCATACTGATGTTGAGGTACTAGACTGACACACACAGTTCGCCACTTGTTCCCAGTCACCCCCATCTATTGGGTGGGATTCACAGCCTCTAGCTGCCCCACGAGGGTACTCCCCAAATTATGTTGTACTGTGTTAATACGATAGCCATGATGAATGTTTGCTTGGTTTGTTTGCTCTCATTTAAATATTGTACAAGGGATGTCTTTGGCATGGTTGGGATGCCGAAGAGAGTAGGGAGGGAGGGGTTTGTTTGTTGTCTGCAATTGTTCCAGTACATTACAATGTCAAATACCTATAGGTCACACTATGCCCGAGCACTGCTGCCACATAACATGATACAAACACACATCCTGATAGCACGACATACACGCAGGGCCACATCAGGCTGCTAACCTGACATGATACAAGCAGACATCCTGCTAACATGACACACATGCAGGGCCACATCAGACTGCTAACATGGAATGTCAGTGGGCTAAATAATCCAAAGAAATAAGGCAGGTGATTGCTTATTTGGACTGCCACCAAGTGCAGATGGTGCTGATGCAGGAAACGCATCTCATGCGCTCTACTGACTTGCATGTGGGAGCTAGATGGGCTGTAGTCCGGGTGGCCTCATCTTGCTCTTCGTACTCCAGGGCGGGTCCTCATTTTAATTAAAAAGGGTCTCCAGTTCACACTCACACACTGAAACAGATGATCAGGGATACTAGAGAAGAATGCAAGGCAGTTTGTGTGGCATCACACTGACTTATCAATATGCACGGGCCTAATATAGATGACCCTGAATTTTAAAATCCACAAGGGGTCGCCTTTATGCCCTGAAACCCAGTGATCATTTGGGGAGGGGATCTAAACACGTATATAGACCCTACACGGGACCGGTCTGCCGCGACGGACTGGCAAGGCAAGCACCCAGCCAGAGTTATCCGTGACACCGGCTTATAGACGTTTGGAGGGCGAGAAATCCGCTTGCTTGAGGACGGACATACACCTCCTCAGTTCACAAAACATGGTCTAGACTGGACGATTGGCTGGTGTCGCGGGAGGTGAGAATATGGGCGTACTCTATTTGCCCAGAACATTTTCAGATCATTCACCTGACCTCCTAGAAAAAGCAATCCCCACGCATAGACCCGCACAATTTACATAGAAGCTGCAGGCCTCATCATTACTGGACCCGGTTTTTCGTGAGGGTGTGCGAGAGGCGATCGTCCACTGTTTTGAGGAGAACAAGGGCTCTGTAGATGGTGCAGACACACTGTGGAAAGCGTTTAAAACCACAATTAGGGGGTGTGTATGGGGCTCCAGGCAGGAGTACTGCGAGCCCTCCGTTCCCGGATGTAGTCTAAAGAGAACATTTTGAAAAGCCTGGAAGGGCAGTACGAGGCCTGCCCTTCACCAAGTACTCTAGCACATATAAGAGATTGAATTACTGAATACAATGATACAGCTGCACAGGAGGTGAGACATATGTGCAGACGATGGGTGGCGAGGTCCTACGGAGAAGGTGGGAGACCAGGTCATAGCCTAGCTAATAAAATAAAAGAACAACGGGCACAAGCCTACATCGTGGGGATAGAGACCCAGGATAAAGTGGTGTGTCATGACAACTCAGCTATTATGGCGCAATTCATGGAATACTACTCCAGTTTATATGGGCCATCAGAGGCTGCAACAGTAACTGAAACGGCCTCATATGTTGACGAGGTGCGGGAAGCCATACGCTCGCTACCGAATGGAAAGGCGTTAGGTAGTGATGGGATCCCTAGTGAATTCTATAAGGAATTTGAAGATCTGCTGGTGCTGCACCTACACATGATGTATACAGAGGCCTATGAGAAACGAATATTGCCTCCGACACTACGGAAAGCGCTCAGAATAACTCTGTAAAAGCTGGGCAAGATCCCAGAACGATGCCAATCATATACACCCAACATTGATACTAAAATACTGGCGAAAATCATAGCTACTAGGCTCCAGCCACTCCTCCCAGCATTGGTTCTGCCAGATCAGTTTGGATTTGTTCCTGATCGATCCACTTCACATAATATGCGCACACTGTTTGCAGTTATACATCAACTAGACCCTTCACTCAAAGTAGCGGTCGTACTTTTAGATGCCGCATAGGCTTTTGATTCTATACAGTGGGACTACACGTTCACTGTACTACATCGCATGGATATGCCTCAAGCGTTTTCGCAGTGGATACGCCTGTTGTATACAGATCCAGTAGCAAGGGTGCGCACCAATGGCAATATATCAAGCTTAATAAAGGTATGTAGGGGAATGCAGCAGGGATGGCCATTGTCGCCGATATTATTTGCCATTGCGCTAGAACCTCTAGCGTTTAGGATACGGCAGAGACTTGCAGAAGCGGCACTGAGATTTTGCCACTGCCCCTTGCCATCTCCTTTTATGTGGACGACATGGTACTGTAAGTCCAAAACCCAGATACACAACTAGCACCCCTCATACACGAATATATTCGGTATGAGAGGGATTCGGGTCAAGTATAAATTGGGATAAATCGACCATATTCCCGCTGACGCAATGCACTGAACCTCAAGCCCTTGACTTCTACCTCGAGTGGTGTTCGGAACCGGTCAAGTACCTAGCAGTGTGGATACATAAGATTCCTGAAATAGTCATCAAACAGAACTATGGACAGGCGATCTCCAATATGGAGGATCAGGTGACCGCTGGATAAGACTCCCTCTGTCATTTTCTGACAGAGTGGCGGTCATAAAAATAGTCATCCTGCCCCAGTTCCTATATCTGTTCATTTATAACCTTGTCATTTTAACAAATGCATTTTTCAGGACTTTTAGATCCCGATTGATAAAGCTAGCCTGGGCATGGAAGCAGCCCATTTGTAGCTGGGAAACACTTACTAGCCCTTACGAGCAGGGAGGATTTGGCACTCCAGATATGAACCTATACTACCTTTGTGCACAGGCACAATTTGCACGCTATTGGTACTTCTCCATGACATATTTGCCACACCTAGCGATAGAAAGTGACAATGTGCATCCTATACCTCTTAGGGCCACCTTACCTCATGTATGGGCACATATCCCTATACTAGAAATCAACACAATTCATAGCACCATAAACCCTGGCGGGAGCGGAGCACATGGGCGGGGAAATTTCTGTTGTATGCACCAGCATGAACTAAACACATTTTTCTAACCAAACAAAGCTGAGCCCTTTCACCAATTTATTTACTTAGACGTAATCACAAGATTTGAAAGTGATCATGCTGCTCAACAGGTTCACTTTACTTTTCCGCCCCCTAAACAATCAGCCTTATTTTTCAATAAAAAAATCCACTGGCTGCCGTCAGTCAAAGCATCTTTCCTGGACCAGTATCACAATAGATACATTTAGTAACGGGGTGACCACAGAAGGTAGTTTCAATCCAATTCAGACTTTGTGTAATCCAGGAGCCCAGCAATCTCATTGGTGTCACAAAGGACCAAATCTGAATGCTTTGAGAATTAAACAGTTTCCCCGCCCTTTTGCCAGCGCTCTAGCTCAAAAGTGTGTGTATAATCATGATTTAATAACTGAGAAAATTTTAGAAGACTGCCTTTTAATTCAGCACGCATGGCAGTGGTCAAAGGTTTCAGAAAATGATTCAAACAGCGTATCTGGGAAGAAAAGAGGACTTGGATAAAGGATCAAAGGCTCAAAATAACACAAAATGGAAGGTCAGGATCCTCCAGAAAATCCTGCCCATTTTTAAATAACCTAGCTCAAATTAATATTTGAAATTGAGGTTACCAGAACTAACACATACTGAAACACTGTACATTGACAAGCTTGTAGGGTGTGGCGACCCTTACACCTCAGGTTATGCTGTAGCTCCCGTTGACCCGTGTTCAGTACACTGTATTATTAAAGCACAAAATTCGACAGGGCACCTGGCCCTAAGGGCCTTCGAAACATGCTCTTCAAGCATTACACTGACTTTTGGGTCCCTCTCCTTACCACTCTATTCTGTTATACTTTTTAAACTAAGCGAGTACCATTATCTTGGCAAGGATCTATATTACATCTCATATATTAAAAAGGTGATCGCACAATACCAACAAACTACAGACTGACTGCCTTATTTGATGTGGAAGCAAAGTACTATGTAAAATCTTTGCTGAGGAGCTACAATTCAGGGCAGAGTCTAATAACCTAATCTCAGTGGCCCAAATGGGCTTTTGAGGTACCAGAAACAACAGATAACATCCTGAGTTTGTCAACATTAATATATGAGATACGGAAGCTGAAAAAGTTGTTGGTTTCCTTTATAGATAACCGAAAGGCCTCAATGGGGTAGACTGTTCAATATTATGGTCAAAGTTATATGGTCAAAGTTAAATAGATGGGGAATTCCTCCTTCGCGACTGAGGGCCCTTCAATCTCTGTATTGGAATACATAGGTACAGGTCACACAAGCACATAATGGTCACATATCAAGAAAGAAGCAATGGAGGGTTGAAGCAGGGCAGCATGTTGGCCCCTCCACTTTTTTTTTTTAGCAATATGTAACAGGAAGCCAATTAAGGCTCAGTAAATTCATCCTCTGAAATTGGGCATCCTCACCCTCTTGTCTGCAATCCACAGATGGCACCGTTATTTTAGATCAAGCAGCTACTGGCCGGCAGAAACCCTGGGCACCTGGCACAGGTTTAATGCAGTTAATACAATAACAATTGATGAAAATAAATAGGCAGTTCTAGTTTTTAGCAAGAAGAATTGCAAGTTAAAAGATGGCGCTTGGGGGAAACCATGGTAGAGAGGCAAAGGAAATTTTGCTACCGCAGATTGATAGTCAGGGCTTACTGAAGGAGGACTGGGCTTATCTAAATACGAAGGGCCTGATTTAAACTTTGGCAAGTGGGATACTCTGTAAAAAACGAGATAGAAATGCCGTCTGCCATATTACAAGTGCAGTATATCCTATGGCACTTGTAATAAGGCGGATGGCATATCAGTCACATTTGTGTTGGAGTATCCCATCCGCCAAACTAATTCAGATCATAAATCTGCTGCTGCCACATATGTCTTTACAATAATTTGGAAATACCTTCCATCAATCCTCTACTTTGTCAAAATTACTCCCGTCCACCGATTATGGCATGTCTGCCTTTCCACAGAAATGAGCCCTTTGGCTAGATAGAATACAACATACTTTATTTAGGCACATTTTCCAATGTATCTAATTCTGCTAGCCAACTGCACATCAGAGTAGAATTTAATTTGTATTAACCATCATTAAAACATATGCTTTACTATTTAGTCAGCTGCTATGCGATGCAATATGCCAGGGTCATCACTTTTAAAGCTCTCATAAGGAATGCTCTCTCATTGAGTCAATCAAGATATGAACCTTGGTCAAACTATTCTAATAACACACTCAGCACTTCACATCTGCAAGAACTTTGGAATTTTTCTACAGCTGTGGGAAATTTTAATATAGTGGGCAAGGAGCAAGTAAAAGTCTGATTTTTTTTTATTTTTTTAAAAAGACACAAAGCACTGAGAACAAATGAATACTCCAATTGTATGTCAAGGAGTCACCTGGAAAAGTCTCTTCTGACCTATCTTGTAGCCCCTTTGACTAAAGTAACCAGGTATCAATTTATTCATATATGCTTTGTATGGATCCCATTAATGGAATTTCAACTCTCACAGCCAGCTACGAGCATTGCTCTATTTGTTGCCAGTTATGCGGCTACAAACAAGAAACCCTAATCCACATATTATGCATTTATTCAATTCTTATACCAGAACGGCAAAGATAGCTTAGGCCTTTCTTTATTAAAAAGGGATGCTGTTAAGGGAGAGGCTTTGAGATTTTCAATGAGCGGCAAATATGCCCAAAATAACAACAAATTTCAGGGTGTTAATTTCAATGAATCATTTGGTGTCACTGACTTGGAAAAAATTGTATGATTTTAATTAATTGATACTAAATTAAATATTTATCTATAAAATTCACCAGTTATGTTTAGCTTCACAATCCATAACATGCATACCAAAGTCAATGCTCATGATCTCACTCTTGATAGAACAGATAATTCTTACAAATGACAATCAGTTTATTACCTCACCATCATGATGGCACAACTATGGATACAGTATGATTGATCTCCTTGTGTATGTGTTGTACTTTAAGTTGTGATGTGAACTCCTATTTGCGGTTATAAACGTTGCAAGATTTAGCATTGGTGAGCCAAAACCTATGTTCAAACCTATGCAGGCAGCCAACCCCCTTCAGCTGTACACAGTCAGGGCTGGCCACAGGACACAATATTTTGTAACGAATCCTATGGCCAGAGACCCCCTCTCGCATCCACCTCCCACTTATATGAACTGAAAGGGGCTAGCCATACAAGGTGGGAATGAAAATGGATGGAGAGCCACACAAAGAAAGAACTACAAGGAGCCTGGTGAACGAAATATCCATAAAGGGAAGACAAGTTGAGAGACCAGCCACACAAGACAATTGTATGAAAGATAGGGAATTATACGCATAAGGAGGGTGTAAGGGGCTAAGATACACTAAAATAAACTATCACAAACACAGATGGAATGGAAAGGAATCATCAGCCACGCAAAAAGGAAAGAAAGAGCAGTCATGAAGGGACTTTAAGAGGACAGTCAAGTGAGTCAGACATAAATGAACAGTCACACAAGGGGTGAAAGGTCAATCAGGCAACAAAGACGGAATGGAAAGCTGAGCAGCACATAAGGGAGTTTGAAGAAGCGTGGACTGCAAAGGTTGATGCTTGAAAGGTGAAAGAAGACAGTAACTAAAGTGGAGTTCAGCACACAAAAGAGGAGTTATAGAAGGATCTATAAAACAAACTAAGGGATAAAAATAAGAGAACTATACAGGATGGTGTATAGAAGGGATACAATACAAATGGAGATGGCAGAAAGTCATATCAGCGCAAAAAAGATAAACAAGGTAAGGAGAGTCACCTAATTTCATCTGGTTAATAAAGCAAAACGTTCCATTCTGAAGACTGTTTATTTAAAAAATGTGTTCATAGGCACCATCTAAGTCTCTCATGAACAATGAAGAAAACTAACTTGATGTCCCTGAGTTCTTATTTTTAACAATAATGACTTACCTGAGCGCACGGCCATGTAGAAGTGTACAACATAGTTTGCCTTGACAGGAGCATTGACAAATGTTAGCTTGAACATTGGTGTTGACTGAGACGAAACAGGACGGACAGTAAAAGTTAGCATGGAGACTCTCTGGGACATATGCAAATGCCACAATCTGAGTTTGGAGTTATGTTCTTGTGGATTGCATAAGTTGATAGAACACTTCTTCATGATGCTTGAGATATTAAAACACAGAAATAATTGGGACATGCATTTTTTGTCACTTGGCAGAGCAATAAACTACAAACATGTACTGATAAAGATAAAATGGCTTGCCTAGGATACGGGGGTGCAGACCTATTGGCATTTGGCGGTGCTTTTTTTCTTTATATAACCTTTGTGCATGCACATGCATGGCGGCCCTCTTAAAATGCCTTTTCAAATATCTTTAGAAATCAAAATTCATGAAGGTTTTACGATTTAAAAAATGTTACATAGAAATTATCACACTCGACAAATGTGTTGCAGCTTAAACACACGTTTGCACACTCTGATAAGAGCTCATGTCTGTATACCACTTTTTAAACGATTTAATTTTATGGTGAGTGAACTTCTGGGATGGCTTTACCCCACCTGGTGTTGAGCTCTGCTGCTGTGCTTAGAAATAACTCATGGTTTTAAACTCACCCACTGCAGACCTCTTTGTGTCCCCAGCCATTGTCAGGCAACAATAAAAATGTCATGATAACGCTGGTGATTAATATTCCTTCTGGAAGGAGATGGAGTTTTGTTGGTAAACATCATTTAGAACGATGTTTACACATCGCATGCCATTACAACGACCGCGTAGTTACATCGCATGCCATTATAACGCAAGCCGTTACAACAACTTGCTGTGGGGGGCAGAAGGTGTTGCACAGACTGGAGTTGGAATATTAAAATATATTATTCCAACATCCAGCACCCCCCTACAGCAAGTCGTTGTAATGACTTGCGTTGTAATGGGCTGCGATGTAACAACGCAGTCGTTGTAATGACCGCGTTGTAATGGCATGCGTTCTAAACGCATGCGGTGTAACATGGCCTATTCGTTTTGTTTAGGGGCAGTTTTGACTCATCAGTGGAGGGTTAATGTGCCTGCTGGAAAGAACCTGTATCGAGAAGATGAGAGAACTGTATTTTATGTGAATAGCTCAGTGGGTTAATGCTTTCGTCACAGAGATCCTTTTCTCACTTGCATTTCATAGGTTACAATCCTAATATAGCACAGTGACCTATAAACTGTCATCAAAGAGCTGCATGCAAACTACAAGGTATAGGTTAGAACACTATGGGCCAGATGTATCCCTATTGGCAAAAGCGATTACCTAATTGAGATTCTCTGCGAATCGCTATTCCTAATGTATGAAACTCAGAGTTTCATTTATCAATTCCTAATGGGTCGCAAATCGACCTAGCTCATTAATATTAATGAGGTAGGTCACAATTTGTGGCCCATTAGCAATCGCTAAAAACCACAGGGATGGTGGCTTGCTGCGGTCAACAGACCACTATGTCTTTGATTGCTTTTAAATAAAGTAATCTTTTTTTCTCTTTTTTTAATGCAGCCCGTTTTCCTTAAAGGAAAACAAGTTGCGTTTAAAAAAGAAAAATGAGTAGTTTTCTTTTCATTTTTTAAGAGCAGGCAGTGCCTGCTCTTAAACAACGTTTTTACAAACATTTACAAAGGGGAAGGGATCCCTTTTGGACCCCTTCCTGTTTGCGAATGGGTTACCACCTACTTAAAGTAGGTGGTAAAATAGGAATGTTTAGCGACCCCATTTCGGTCACTAAACATTCTTACATGCCACTTCGATTCGGTATTAGGAAAGGATGACTAAATATGCCCCTTCTGAATACCGAATTGCTATGTATTCGCAGTGTAAAAACTGCAATTCGGTAACATGTTACCAAATGGCAACTTGGGAATGATACATACCAAAATGCAATCTTCCAAATGCTTGATACATCTGGCCCTATGTTTTTCTCCAGTCTTTCATTAGTCTAATGTTGCAAAAGAGGATTCGTTTGGGTAGAAATACACTATTATTAGCAAAGCCAACCCTAACCACTGTGGTACATTTTAAATACTGAATTTGTGCTTCTCCATACCAAACACTCTTCAAATATACTGCCTACTTATTGTCTAATGTAACTTTTTCTCTAAACTGATTTACAGCCGTATGGTTCATTGTCTCTATATAAAACGTGTGATGTAAAGTGCTCTGACAATTTAAACTGGTATGAGTAGCACTATAAAACAAATGAATGAATGTCAGAGAGGGCCTATGGAAAGAGGAGGGGCACTGTTGGAGGGTGGTAGTGAGGGAAACCATGCAGCAAGATGTCACGGGAGAGGGGGCAGCAAACAAAAAAAAAATTCACATCAGGCCCCACCAGTGCTAAAGCTGGCAATGGGTGCACATGGCTTAAGCAGATGATCCTTTCAGCAAACACCCTTGCAGTCTGCAATTTGTTGCTCAGCTGGAATAGGTAGAAGAGGTTGACATTCCCTCCCACCTTTTCCTTCCTGATGCAGTTAAGGAGTATGCACAGTACAGCGTCCCATGACTTTGTACCACACTGCAGTGTTAGTGGGGGCTGCAGGTCTGCGATTCTATTGCCCCTCTGAGGCTGAGAGTGATGTGACACTGAAGTGACGGTTGGGGAGGAGAGTTGAACAATGTGCATAAGAAAAAAGGTGCTGCAGTTTCAGCCAAGAGCACGACTTTATGGTGCTGCATGTGGTACACTCTCCCCAATTACATCACACCAGTCTTTTGCCACCCTAGACCTCTTAAAGCATGAGCAGGGATGAAGGAAATTCCAGAACCATCTGGGGGGAGGGAGGAACTCTTGAAGTTTCTTCCACTTTAAAGTTGGCACCGGGTGTAAAAATAGGACCCTCATTTCCACTCTTTAGTTCACTCCTGGACCTGCGGAGGACACTCAGAAGGCCTGCCTTGTTCTTCAGAGGACTGCCCTGCCACTTGAAGCCTGCATTGAACCCTCAGAGGACTGCCCTACTGCTTGAAAACTGCCTTACTGCTTGAAACTAGGACTACCAGAGTGACTCCTAGGGCTAGTTGGCTAACCTCTTGCACCGAGCTACAGGGACACAACAAGCTCCAACAATTTGAACTCTGCATCTGGACCGTGACTGAAGAGAGTCCTACCCTCTAAGTGGGGCCCACCCAATCCTAGACCCTTGTAAGTGGTGCTAAAGGTGTCCAAACCGGCAAAACTAAAATCTTGGGGCTTAGAATATTTTCTGCCAAAAAGTACTCTCAGAACTGACAGGAGACCGGGACCTACCTGCTTGCTGAGGTAAGCAGAGACCACGCCCAATCCACTTTGTGTATCCGAACCACACTCCATCGCATCGCAGCCGGCCATAACCTTCGACTTTGCACCAGTCACACGTGACTATATGCCTGTGGTTGCCGCTTTGATCTTTTAGGAACTAGTTTTTACAAAAAACTGAAAAAATTCATAGCTCAAGTTGTACTGATTGGATTTTTGCCGTTTTGGTGTCAAATAATTTATTAACTTTTTCTCTACTGTTCAAAATTGGTGTGGAATTTTCTTGTGTTATGTTTTCACTTGATTCCTTTTTGGGCACTGCATAAATACTTTACACATTGTCTACAAGTTAAGCAGGATTGTGCCAAGCTACAAGAGGGTGAAACACAGGTTAATTTAGTGACTCTTTGTGGGTTACCCAGGCAAGGTTTGTGGTTATTGCTTGAGAAGGGTTAACACTCCCTCAATTAAAAACCCAAATTTCTAAGACCCACTATTAAAACATCCTCATCACTACCACACACCACCTATGCCACAGTACCACCAATAACACCACCAAATACCATCAATACTACCAGTACCAACACCAATACAACACTACACCAATATCACCACCATAAATACTACCAACTTCGGAATTGTAAATTTTGGTATGTCTGTATGCAAATCAGTATGATAAAGCAACTGCTGCAAACAGTATAGGCTACAACCATACTTTCCTGTAATAGGCAGATATCTTACACAGGCAGCACTAAAAAAAACAAAGAACGTAATAAATTTAGGCTCAGGTGAAATCTGTTATACGGTCATAATCTGCTATTTTTAGGTTTCGCTTGCACAGCCCTTGTGCTGTGCTTGCGAATTCACTTGTAATAAAAAAAAAACACATTATAAAAGGGGCTTACAGCCCACCCATTACTTACCATTTGTTGGCTTGCCTGTAACTCTGATTTCCTTGCTTTGTATTATTGGTTATCGCTTGTCATTTCCTGTAGGTTTCTGGTTTCTCTCTGTGTGCCCTCATGTGTTTGACTTTACTGTGGAGCTTGAATCAAGTACTTCTTCCTTTTCAAGTCTTCATCCGCATCTTGTGATGCTGGAGCAACTATTTTATTTGTGACCAAGGTCTTTTTTTGACTGCATTTTTTTGGGATTGCTAGTCCATTGTTTACATCACCCTCCCTCCTCTGTCTCTTTTATTTCCCCCTCCTTCCACTGTCTGTTTTTCATGTCCCACGTGTTGCAGGACCTCCTTCCCAATCCCTCTGCCCAGCAAGGGTCAAGAGAGCTACTTTTCAGTGAACTTCATTCTCAATCCCTGGGTGTGGCTGTATCCTCGGTCACTATCTCTGATTTTCTTCCAATACCTTCTTGAGATGGTAATGCAAATTGTTATATGGATTTTACAGTAAAACATTTCACAGGGATACTCTTTTTGTTCCCTGCCCCATCCTAGGTGTCTGTGTGTCTCACACACACACACACGCACACACACACACACACACACACACACCCCCCCCCTGTTTAATGGTGGCTAAAAGTGGTGGCGGTGTGTAAATCACAGAAATTCCTCCACCCTGACGATGCATCGTCTCGATCACTTGCCCTCCGGCGCCTTCCCAATTGCAGTTCCCCACTTTCCTGTGACTGAATCACCTTACAGCGCCCAGTAGCCAACGACACTCCACTCCTTAGGTGCTAGATTTTCCCATTCACCAGGTACCTAGCCCACTCCATCCCCGGTCTATACCAGACCCCTTTATCCCCTTTCCCCTCATCTTTCCATTACAATCTCCTTCATTTACTGTTTTAGCTTACAAAGTGATTGTAATCACCAGAATTGGATTTCTAAGACCCAGGCAAGAAACATGCCATAAAAAAGCTCCTAACAGTGGCCTGTTGGATGACCGAAAGCCTTCTATAATGCAGCCCAGGTGTTAAATGCTCATATTAGTTCAAATCCCTTACACAACATCATGAACCTACATGCTTCTCTCAGGAATACATCAGCATTTTGAGTGCCTGAGTGCCGTAAGCAGAAAGCTATTTTGCCACAGGAGAGCTTCCAAAGCCTAAACGAAATGCAATTCTGCAGGCCGTTAGCTGTTAGGCCTTTAGCTGTTATTCTGTGCCACTAGTAGGTGGGGCTGTAGGATGCTGCTTTATCTCTCCTGCCTGCTTGCTCCAACACCAACTGTTAATCAATCAATCAACAGCATTTGTAAAGTGCAGCACTGTCACCCCTAGGGGTATCTGGGTGCTGTGTCTTCGAAGAGCCTGGTCTTGAGTCTCTTTCTGAAGTCTGTCAGCGAGGGGGGAGTGCAGAGATAGAGGAGAAGGTCATTCCAGGTCTTAGCAGCAATGTAGGAGAAGGAGCGGCCACCGCTGCGGCTCAGACGGATGCAGGGGGTGTGCCAGGGCAAGTGAATAGGAGTGCAGGTGTCTAACGGGTTGGTGGAAGTTCAGTCAATGGTTGAGGTATGCAGGTCCTAGGTCGTGGAGGGCTTTGTAGGCGTGTGTGAGGAGCTTCAACTGGCATCTTTTTTGGATGGGGAGCAATGGAGGTTTCTGAGGTGGGGGGGGTGATGTGGGTTCGTTTGGGGAGGTCCAGGATGAGTCTGGCTGCAAAGTTCTGTATGGTCTGGAGTCTTCTGAGGAACTGGTGGAGATGCAAGCGAAGAGGCCATTGCCATAGTCAAGGCGGCAGGTGACGAGAGCCTGAGTGACGATCTTTCTGGTGTTGGTTGGGATCCACCTGAAGGTTCTGCAGAACTGTCACTCAGTCCTTCACACTGAGAAAAATCCAGCTTGATAGGAACGTTACCACCACATACTGCTGCTCCTACTTCCACCCAGGAGCTGTACTGGCGGCTCCAGCCTAGGAAGGAGGCATGAACTTTTCCAAGTAACGCCAAGTAATCAACCACATTATGGCTGCTAGTATGACTCAGGTTTCAGGTGGTGTGTGTAGTTGCACAGCTTCCGGCACATACCTCTGCACGCTTTTTTAAACTATGTGTAGCTTCTAGAGATAGCGACCCACTAAAGGGTCGAGACAGAGACGTGGCTTTCATTTAGCTCACAGCCCTCATTGACCCTTGAATCCAAAACCAGTCGAACTTTTCTTTAGCTGTCCCTACTATCTACGTTCTACCCCCACGCCTCAAGAACAAAAAACAATCACTTGCAAAGCCAATAGGTTTATACAAGACCCACTGGCGTTGTCAATGTTTTTCAAAGATGAATGAGGTGAGAATTCATTCTTTTCCAGATGAAAGTCACGCCACCCTACTAAGGAAGCTAGACCTGCAAGCCACTGAGAGAGAGATGATCAGTCTGATGCGATATCTGGTTACATGAAGAGTCTGGGCTGAGGGGGAAGACCTACCTCAAACCCACAGACAATTCCTGAATTCCTTCAGGTGAGAGGACCATTGGAGAACCCATAAGAGGGAGCAACTAACCTTAAATACATCCTCAGCACTAAGGTGTTATTTTCCCCTTCCTGAATTGTGCTGAAGTTTATTCACCCGTCTGATTCTGCAGCCCTGGTAAGGCTCGATAGAGACGTACCGGAAGTAAACTGCATCAGTGCTAGTGTCGTCTTATGCCTTTTTGTATTGCCAGGGCCTTTGTCTCTCTGCCTCTCTGTTCTTTTTAGTACCCCAGGGACACCCCGGAGCTTACAGGTTCAAAACACAATTTTTGATCAGATGTGATGTTTACATAATAGATATGATTGCTGTTATTAAAGGCGGAAGTGGGCTGGGAGGCGTGGAGATATATTTTGCGAATCCTATCTCATTGTAGCCTTTATAAATATCTTCTTTTAAAAGTTGAAATCATAAAAGAATTGTGTTACCTTGTGATCTTGCTGCCTGGATAAAAGCATCTGCCAAGGTGATGTACAAGTAATTTGAGCTCCTGGTTGGATCGACCGCCTCTTTCATCATTCTGCGGATGATAAAATACCCATTATGGTGGTGGTTTATAGTAAGACTCATTACCAGCACCTACATGTGATTATGTGCCCTACACACTAGTCTGCAGTTGCATGTCCTAAAGCTACGTTATATCAAAGGAGCCATATTGGCTAAAATATGGTGTGCTTGATTGGCTTCAGGCAGCTGCGAGCAGTACATTGATAGATAAAATACAGTCAAGATAATGGGATTATTAGTGGTTAATTGAAGTGTTTGCTTTAAGAATCGTTCTGGTCAGTCCTACTGACCGTTGAATGGAAAAATAGTGCTGCACAGTTTGAATATTTTGAGGAATACCGTGTGTTATTAGTGCACAAAAAAGGGCAGGTGACTGCCCCCAGTATCATTTATTCTTCCTGGAGTGTGGGCTGGGTGTGAAATGGATAATGCGGAAATGGAAGGAAAACAGACACCCTTTCATTGCACTCTGAAGCCACCTGCTGTTTGAAATTGGGGCCATAAATGAATTTCCTAACACATACAAACACATGTTTTTCACCTCCCCCTCCCCCCCCTATCTTTATTTCGGTCCAAGAGGTCATAAAAGATACAATCTTTTAAAAATATATCACACGAATATACATACAGTAAAAAATAGAATAAGAATATTTAAAACACTGCGAATAGTCCACATCTCTTGGTTCTAGATAGTTCCTTAACAATTCTGATCCTGGAAGCAAATATGCAATCTGACAGATTAAAAATTCAGACATAAAATTTGTGCAAAGGAGCTGTAAAGTGCGCAATAAAATTATAGTGCTTAAACAGCTGCCAGAAGATAGAGAAAATAATATATGTCAGTATCGCTTCCTGCGAACAAAATATCAAGCATGGCACAGCACGTCACATTATCACTAAACAACCTCGCGTGATAAAGAAATGCTCGGACACAGTATCAAATTTGGCAAAACACAAGTTAAAGAAGAGTAGAATGTTACATCGCAACACCCTCTATAATGTCCCTAGAGGAGTACGTCTGTGCGCGTAAACCATCTGCTGCACCACCCTGCAGTGCAGCAGCTCTAAGCGACCAAGACCAATGTAGAAATCTTGCGAGTGCTACACAATGGGTTCAGAGGTGTAGGATTTTAATATACATCGGGCTCCCCAGCACTGCCCATCACTCAAGTTACGACAAAGAGGCAGAATCCACCTAAATCTTGGTTTGTTATATTTCTTACAAAATAATAGTAGTGTTTTTCCCTTATCGCCTACTTAGGCATGATTACCAAACGTGGCTTCATGAGACAGACATGGCAGAAAACAGCGCCACTCCATAGGACATCAAAGGCGGTTTAATTACCAGGGTGCACAACGACCAACCGCCTCCACTTCCTATCTCAGCTCTAAAAGGCAAACCTGGAACCCTGGAGGTGGTTGACTTCACACATTCTAAATTCTGCACAATGCACAACCCAACACATCCTTCTTCCATTAGAAATAACCAAAACTAGCAAGGAACAAAACCACGGTACAGAGCAATCAAAAAATGAATTACAATACTGTTAGACCTGAACTCTTCAGGTAGCGTTCCCCTAAACTTTTTAAGTTTTCCTCCTGAGTTTTGCGGATTCTCTTCTGGTGGTCTTCAGGCACTTTCCCTCTGTAAATGCAGTGGGAAAGTGCACGTGCCCTTCCCTATACACATTAGAAAGTGGTATTTACCTGATGTTTTCTACACACGAGTCAGCCCACCACTGCAGGCTGGTGTGCGCACTTGCACCTATGAGGTTTCTAAACAGGTGTCTAACCTGCCATTGTAGGTCTCTGTGTGTGCAACTGAGGGACTACTCAGGCTGGTCTGTCCGAATCACTAGCCATCCTTAGAGGACCTTTCACTACCACCAGAGCACCCCACGGTTATGTCTTAAAGGGTGAAGCGAGTGGTAGGCGAAAGACAGGCCAAGTATAGACGTGTGTTCCCCGCGCAGGTAGTGAAGAATACCTATGTGTGTTTTCACAACCTATCAGGTTTGCTCTTCCCATAGGATAACATGGGGAAAGGAGTGAAATGACTTCAGGCTGCAATAATGGATTGCAGTGGAGCAGCCTCATAATGTAGCCTATCATTGGACTCGCAGTGACAAACCCTTTCCAGTGGTAAAGGTGGTTTTGGCATAACTAGCGTTGAAATGCCACTTCTGGAAACTGGGCCTTTCTATGTTCTTAAACTCTTTGTGAGCCTTTGTGCTTGGCTTGGGGTTGGGGAAGTACATATGGGCATTCCACAGCGACAGCTATAAAACACAGGACATATAACTGAAATCACAGACCTCTGCCATTTGCGGGCCTGGCTGGATGGATTGGAGGAAGAGGTTTTGACACTTGCCCTCTGGAGCCAGATCATGGCCACACTAAAAATTAATATCTGCATTATGCGGCCTCATGGCAGACAGGACTGAAATTCAGGGGAGACCTCTGTGGTTCAAAGGGAGACCCTTTATACCACCCCCAACTTCAAAGGCACTCTATAGTATAACTACTGGTGCCATACTACAGCAGGGCAGAGATACACTTCATTACACATAGAGAAGTAAGGCCTATAGAATCGCAATTTTTAGAGAAAAAATGCAAAGTATAGCAAAGTACAGTGCTTTGTAAAAACTCCCCTCACCCACAACAAGTTGTGGCATGCTTCATCATAGGGCTGCTACAACACTTCTGCGCAGACCAACGCTAAAGGTGGAGCAATAGGGTGGGGAAGACAATACAAACACACAGAAAAAGAAAGGATCCCGGAAATAATGAGTGCAGATCAAGAAATCTAAAACTAACTTAGGGATATCCTCATAATAATTTTTTTCCTGGATACCCTAGTCAGTGTTAAAAGGTATCTCTCTACCAATGGATGGTGGTAAGGTGAGTGTATTAGGCACCCATCACCCCTCCGTTCTGCAAAAAGGTAGACATGTTTCTGCCGGATTGCGTGTCTCTACTGGCTTTCGTCAGGAATGTCAGAACCCTGTACTAAATCCTTTTCTATCTATATACAAATCGTATAGCTTGTTAGTACACCTGTTACTAGCACAAGTGGGTGTCGTAATCTTACTCCTGTTAGGATCGAGTTCATCTTAGTGTACCGCTAGAAATGGCATGAGGGGAGAGGGCGACCCCCTGTAGTCACACATTCGTCAAGGATGGTGCGCCTCCAACTAGTTGTCCCTCCTGGTGCCGTGTAGAGATACACTTGTCAGGACGTGGGACCAGAGAACATGGGACAGCGTGGTGCACACTGCCAGAGGAATCTATTGTGCACAAGGAGGATTACTGCCAATGAAAGGGAACGCATGTCCTTCCTGACAGGTTATCTCCAATCTGTGGGTGCAAGCTAGTCGGGTGAGTTGCAGGGTGGAGGGAGGCTTGGGCGACAGGGTGTGCAGTATGTTATCAATTGACCGGCTGGGTATTAGTGCACCGCATTAGGGTGCTGAGTGCGTATGTGCATTCTGTACGGGCCTGCCTGATATCAGTTGCACCGCATATTGGTGCGGAGTGAGTGTGTGTGTGGGAGTGACAGTCTGAGGACCGCCTGCCGGCAGTGTTGCCTTACACATTGATTTCTTGCCAGACGAGCATTACGTTTGACATTGGCTTTACCTGTGCGGCCTCGGTCCGCGTTGCTGCTAAAAAGTGGTAAATTCTGTGTATGTACATATTTCTGACATCGTTGTGACCCGGGGTGCACCCTATAATTGTGTGGTATTGAATTATAAGTATTGCTAGGGTGGGACTGGGGTGGACAACGTGTTGCACCGCATAAGGGTGTCGGGGGGGGGGGTTTAGAACAGGATCTTTCCCAAATGTGCATATTACTGATGTCATTTTAACACAGTTGGGCCTAATACTGCTAGTAATAATTCCAAGTGTGATTTATGCCCAGAAACACCTGAGGTTCATGTTATGTTGATTATGGTGTGTGTGTTGAATACAAACGTTATTTACATACATCACGTGAAGTCTCTTTCGTGACGCTCAGTGTATTTATCATGAGTGATTGCTATGCCAATGCTTTACACATTACCTCTGTGATATGCCGGACTGCTCAGTGCCAAGCTACCCAAGGGTGAGCGCCAGTTATACAGTTGTGTTATCACCCACCCCTCATGGGAGTGGTAGGTTCTGCATGGCTAGGGCATCGCCTCAGCCAACCAGAACGTGCCAGTTCCAACAAATACCCACAATTGTAGCACAAGTAACGCGGAGAATAATAGTCACACAACTTCTGGACATAACCCACTGGAAGAGTAATGCACTACACTCTAGTCTTACAGTTATTCCAATAAATATGCAGGTTTCTCTGTCTTTTAAGTCGATACCTGGAATGAGGCAGGTCTCATCCACCTACTTCAACATGTCAAACTCCGCACAAACCTGGTTACACACCCGCTTAGGAACTACAGACACCTTGCTGTTGCTCCATACTTTCCCATTCTCCAACACCACCACAAATTCACAAACTTAACTCACTTACTTACTTCATAGGAGCATAAAACATGTTGGCTTCTTTTATACACACTATACTAGATTCTCACCCACTCCCCTGGCTACACATGACATTCTATTCAAAACAACACCTGTACGTATCTTGCACCTTCATCCTCACATCAGACACCTTTCAACCTCTTCTGCTCCTTTCCTTTCAATCTATTCCCTGATCAGCAGACTACCTGCAACCCTTCCCTTTAACAACCCAACCATTCTCACTCCTGTATAAGAGTGTGGTGTGGAATGCATAGCCCAAATCAATGTGCCAAGACACTCCTTCCAATCTAACCTATTAATAATAGACACTTGAAAATGTTCCTTAGTCATCCAGTTGAAGCTCTCAACCAAGCTATTATAGAAGGGGAGGAGCATTGAGGTCTTAAAATACATTTTCATTTCATGACTTACAAATTGGAGTACTTTGTCTGTTACACCTTGCACTCACCCTTGTTGAACAAACCCCTTGTTTGCACAGCAAAGCATACAAATCCACACCACCATACCGTATTAAAATAAAGTTGGTTTTATTAATCAGGCTGCGCACAGGCCAACCTACTCCACTTCCAGTCCCATCTCCAAATGACAAGACTGGAACCCCGGAGGCAGTGACTTCAAACATTTCAAGTTCTACACAAAGTACAACCCAACAATGCCCCTTTCCAAAAGCCTGCATTCATCAATTATGGTAATGTGGCGGACACTACTTTCTTCATTTCAGGCACCTTATTAGTGAACGCTATTGGCACGGTATTCACATACAGAGGCTTCCACAACTTCAATGCACTACTCATTTAATTCACTGTGGCCTGTTAATTTCCATTCGGTCTGCTTTCAATTGTCAAAAATAAAGAGAACTGTTTATCTGCTTTCTACCTCACTCTAGAGACTGATTTAGTAAATGATCTCAAGCAAAGTTATTTCAAACCGAAAACCCACCAAATACAATGCAAATATCAAACCGAGCCTCACAAAATAGTGACTTGATCAATAATCAGGAACCACATGTCACAATTAAAGTTAAAGCGTTCAGCAGTCACCTTCAGTCAGCTATAGTCTATAAATTGCAAATGCCATAGACTTAACGGTACAGAACATAGGCGCTGAAGCTCTTTTAGCCTCCCAGAAAAAAACAGCTCTGCCAGCTCCACCACCCCATGAACAGCACATAACATTAGAAGGTGAGATGTTTCAAGTAATGGTACCAGAATTTAGGATTTCCCCCGGCTACACGGCAGGCGTACCCAGTAGCTCCAAGTTACATTAAGTACCATTTTTGTTATTTTTTTTAAATAATGTTGTGTACAATAACTTCTTTGAATGGGTGGTGAGGATTATATTTGATGGTGATGGTTGTGATGGATTTGGGATGATGGAGGTGATGTTGGCAGCGTGTGTGAACAGGTGCCTGATTGAAAGAGTACGTTGGTAAAGATGGGATTAAACACATAGAGAGAACTGTTTTTGAGAGAGAAGTACTGAGGGATAGTTAGTGTGTTCCTGTAAAGGAGCTCCCCGAAGCAGAAACTGGTGACTACTTGGTTACTGCAGACAGAAAAGCCTAGAGTGGCTCCGACTACCTCAGCTATTTTAGAAATGTGAAGGGAGTTCCTTGTAAACTATGCGACTCCTTGCTTTTGCTTATTTAAGCCTACGTAAAGGCCTGTCCATCATTTTTTGACATTCTTGTACTATTGCATGTCCAGCCAATGACGAATGTTGAAACCTTCAAGATGTTAATAAAACAATGGGATGAAGCACAGGAGAGTGGGCAAGTGTGCTTGTGCAGCACAAGAGTGTTGGCAAGTGTGATTGTCCCGAACCACTAACTACAGATAGGGGCACAAGCTGGGGTGGGTTGCAGCACTCGGACGTGTCAGCGCGGCTGAGGTGTTTTAGGTGAATCAAAACACTTGCATCTTAAAGATGAATTAAAAGGAATAGTTGGAGTTTTTAAGTTTGGCTAGAGACAGTGTTACTGGTCTGGAACATACAAGATCATCAATTCTATAAAGCAATAAAAGAAGCACAGAGACTCGACTCAAATTGCCCAACTATTCTCAAAAACATCACCTAAAAATAGCCAGACCTATTGGCTTTGCCAATGCTTGTTTATGTAGACGGTCAGTAAAGATTAATAGGTTTACAAACATGTAATGTTTACATAATAGGATTTACAAAAGTACTTTTTACATTTTGCAAAAAGCAGGTGTTTGTTACATATATTTATATTCGTCTGAAGTGAAATACAGACATGTCTTAATGTATACAATTACATTACACCATAGAGTGTAAAAGGTTAATACAGTCTTTGAAGGAGAAAAGGAAACAGCATAGAAGAGCAGTAAAGACTAAGCAGCAAGATCTGCTCTGGATCTCCCTACAGCAAGCTGCTTCACAGAATAATACACATGCTTTCTGGAGCATAATTGCAAAAAATGCCGACATAAAAAGGGATTGGACACCAAATGAGATTCCATTTACAACCTGGTATGATTACATTATGGAGCTATACAAATGAAATAAGGTCACGAGCCCTCTCGAAATTTCTCCGCAAGGCTCAGAAGTTATTCAGTCACCCACTTATAATCAAATAATAGGGTCCATTAAAAAAGCAAGAGCATCGGCGGTAATGGACCCAGATGGAGTTTCTATTTCCGTGTAAAAAAAAAAAAGAATCCAGATTTGGGGGCTAATTATCTTATTCCCTTTCCTACATTTTGCTATTCTACTGGCTATTTGCTATAATCCTGGAGGGGGAGTGTTATCGTCCCTATACATAGGAAAGGCAGTAAATTCTTGCCAGGGAATTATCGGCAGATCTCGTTGCTGGACAAAGTGGAGAAGGTTTCTGCAATGAGCATCTTAGAACACATGCAGAATTGGGCGCCCAGAAGCAAACGTCACTCCCCTTGAACAGTATGGTTTTACAGCTTCTATTGACTTTTCTACTTCATTTGATTCTGTGGACAGACTAATTTTATGGCAGAGATTTTCTGTCTTAGGGATACTGAGTGGTTTATTGCACCTGTTAGTGTCCCTGCATTCCTCTACTTAGTATAAAATGCTGTTGGAGTGAGCTCAAGGTCTTTCTATCTCCACACCAGATGGTTTGAAGCAGGGTTGCGTGTTGACACCCCAATTTTCTTTATACCTCTCAGATTTCCCTTCCTATTTGCATTAAGAGAAAAGTCATCCCCTAAAAATAGGTTCTAAAAGCTTGCTCACTCTTTTTTGTACATGGAGAATATAGTTGTAATTGATTAGACTCCTATTGGTCTGCAGGCGAGTCTTAATGGTTTGCATTACTTTACACAAAAGCACTTTTTAAAAGTAACTACAACAAAAACAAAACTTTTAGGTTTTGGGGTGGAGGGTGTTGGGGGGGGGGGTCAGAAGCCCCATAATACAACTGCCATTTAGGAAATGAAAAATTAGAGAAGGTAAACAGATATACATATATTGTTAAAAACCTGTTGTGAAAATCTAAAGGATGAGGTGCATACAACCAATTTATGTAACCAAGCACTTGCTCATGCAAATTCTTTGCAGATCTTTTACAGTTCTCTGGAAGGACGACACCTAATACGAATTTATAAAAGACAAATTCCTCCTACATTATCCTACATATTTGTGCATACTCCGATTGGGTCTTGGGCATTTCTTAACAAATGTGAAGGGACAATTCTGAGAACATTTTGCTCACAAAGTTCAGCCATCCTGGTCCAATTTTTAAGGCTAGAACTTGGAATAGTGAGTACACTTGTGCAATCTTTATCTAACATTATTCAATGGGGATATAAAATACTCCACGCCCCAAACACCTCTTGGAGATCTCTGCTTAGAACAGAGATTTTGTATAATACTGCAACCTACACAATTATTGGGGGTAATATGTCTAGAGCTTTAGAATATATTTAGTGTAATTCGCGCCTTTTAAAGGGAATAGTTGCCAGGGCACCTCCTACTCTAAGATCTCAATCTTTGCGTCTTAGCTTTAAGTTGGATAAGGATCACTGTGATTCTCTGAAATCATATAACACTATATGTAATAATATTTCATTATAATAAGCCCAGCCATGTTTATCCTTTCAAATTCCTCATAGTGCAAGACATCTTATTATGACTACACGTTTCAGAAGAGTTCCTTTAAATAATGTAGTGGCAAAATGGTCCAAGAACTCCCCAAAAAAATCCAATTCCTGTGATTTATGCTATGCAGGAATTCAAAATAATTTTCATGTTTTACATTTATGTCCGGCATTAAATGAAGCTAGAGCCAAATACTTAATACCACTAATAAAGAGTTATAATTTGGATACACATCAGGATATATTGGAATTCTTAAAGAATCAGCCAAATGAATTCACTTGTTTTAAAGTGCATACATTTTTTTAATGTTTTTAAATTTTTTGATGAAGGGTTTTTATGAGCTTATTGCTGAAATTTTGTATGACAGTTGTTTTATATGGTGGGTTGTGTTTATTATGTCTTTGAAGATGTTGATCACTGTTAGACCTGTCAGCCTTAGTTAGGGTGGTCTTCCCCCAAAACATTTTGCCTGCTTGCCTCCAATTTAGCTGATTTAGTTTATGTTGGCCTTAGACGCTCCACTTTACCACTGCTAACCAGTGCTAAAGTGTTTGTGCTCACTCCCCTAAACATGGTTGGATTAGATTATCCACATTGACACATTTAATTTACCTGTAAGTCCCTAGCAAAGTGCCCTATACGTGCCCACAGCCTGTAAAATAAATGCTACTAGTGGGCCTACAGCACTGATTGTGCCGCCCACTTAAGTAGCCCTTTAAACATTTCTCAAGCTTGCCACTGCAGAGCCTGTGTGTGCAGTTTACACTGCCATGTCATCTTTGCATTTAAAACTCCTTGTCAAGCTTTAGGCTCCCACGTTATTACATATAAGTCACCCTTAAGGTAGGCCCTAGTTGTGGCAGGGTGATGTGTATTTAAAAGGTAGGACATGCACTTTTAAGTTTTACATGTCCCTGTAGTGAAAATCTCCCAAATATGTTTTTCACTACTGTAAGGCCTGCCCATAGGTTAACCTTGGGGATTCCTTGTTACACATAATGATCTTTAATTCCCAATTGGAAGGATGTAGATCTGTCATGTTTAGTACCCATGGAGTTGTAATGATAAATCATCTAACTGCAAAGTCAAATTTATCATTACAATTTTAAAAATGCCACTTTTAGAAAGATTATGTAGAGCGGGTTTGGGCCCTTTTAAGACAGCTGGATTGGGCCTCCTTAATGTTTGTATACCTACTCACCCTAGCTAAAATTCATTGGAATCCACTGGAGAATCAGACCAAGGAGCAGGATCCTCAAACCAGAACATACAAAGACAGACCTCTTTTTTAGCCAGAGGAAACCTAAAAACAGAGGAAGGTACAAGAACCAACCATGGGAAATGCGCATGAGACTGCAATTCTACAAGAATTAGACAAAACTTAAATTGTTAATCTATCATCCAAGGTTTTAACTAAAGATGAAGAAGCCATACTAGAATTAGGGTTGACATTTGTCCCTTTAAATGGACAGATTTGTAAATAAAAACTAAACATGGAATTCTTCAGGAAGATTAGGCTTAAAGCCTTTTTTGCTAACAAAGAAGATGACCGTACTCCAGAACCATCAGGCCTGTGCAAGAAGTAGTCATTCCTCCCCCCTGCCAATATAATCCCTAAAGAAGTGATTGCGTTTGAGCAAGAAGTCTTTTCAGCATTCAACCAACTTGAAAAAAAAAAAAGATTTTTGCCAAAACAATTTAACTGAAAACCAAGTAAAAGCGATCCATAAGAGCTAAAAAAATGACAACACAGTTGTTATAAAACAAGCCAACAAAGGTGGAGTGGTAGCTGTATGGGCCAAGGATGGATATGTGATGTTACAACGCATGCCATTACATCGCATGCCATTGCAACGCCAAACTTTACCCCAACTTTCTGTCGGGGGAGCGCTGGAAGTTGGAATAGATTAATTTTCTATTCCAACTCCAGTGTGTGCAACAGTAGGGAAGGTGTTGGAGTTAAATCCAACACCTTCTACCCACTGCTGCACACCTTTTTGGTTGCAACGGCATGCAATGTAACTGCATGCGTTGTAACGGTTGCGTTGTAAAGGCTGCTTCCCCCAAGGATCAACACCTAAGAGAAGGCAAAAGCCAAGTGTACAATAAAAGTTTTTACCGTCCAATTCTGAATGATCCAACAAAACAAATCCAAAATGAAATCTACAAGGTTTTAAAAGAAGCATTCGAAAATGAAATTTTGGGCCCCAAAGAATTTGAATATCTATAAAAATTGCATTCTAGAATTCCAGCTATTTTCTACCAAACATTTACAAGGATACAAAGAACACACCAGGACGATCGTCTAAGGTTGCGATTCAATTGTGGAGCCTATCTCCCAATATGTCGACATATTCTTTGAACCATTCCTCAATGAGGTACCCTCTTACTTAAGAGATGCAATGGATTTTATTAAAGTGGAAGGACACCAATTTAATTCAGCAATACAGTGGATGGTAAAATTTGATGTCATCTCATTATACACGCAAATCCCCCAAGACAAAAGACTAGTAAGTAAGTAAGTAAATTTGCAGATTAATTAATATCATTACAAATTTAAGCCACACAGGGAATTAAACAGGAGTTATTACTAAAAACATTGCATTAAAAGGAATTCATAGTAAAAAGCATCATGCTGTACAAAAACGATGGCCTAAAACATTATGACCAATAGTTCAGTAAAGTGCTCAGTGCCCAGGTATTTACAGGTGAATTTATACCAACTTCTGCTTGAGGAGCTGGTGTGAAAAACAGTTTGAATTAAAAGGAGTTAATTATTGAAGCATCGTACTATACCAAAGGGGTGACCTCGTACATTACAACCAATAGTCCATAAAGTGCTCCATGCCCAAGTACTCCCATGAGGTTTTACGAATTTCTGCTGGGGGGGCCTCAAACTGTTTGCAAGCTAGGCGAAGGTAGGTTTGTCCGGGATAGGTTAGGCACTGGGACCTCCTACTGATGAGGCTATATATTGAGTGGTGATGGGATATAAACGCCCAGTTCAACTAACAAGTTCCAGTTACTTTGTCTACAGTGTCCCTGCCCCGAGAGGGCCATTTTTTGGCTAACGTGGCAGGGTATACTATCAATAATTTGCTCACTTGTAGTAGGAACTTGGCGGCCCTACAAGAAAGCTGAATTGATCTGCTGTTCAATAATGTCAGCACTGCGCAATGGCAGGATCTTATCTTGAGAGCCCAAAAGGTAGGGCAGAGTAATTTCTGTCTTAATTGGTTAGCAGCGGGGCAAATACACAGGAAATGTAATAGGATTTCATCGAATTGGCCACATAGACGGCAAAGAGAGTTCGGCCATCTTTGTTTCCAGGGCGGAACCTGGTCTTTTGAAGGAAATGCTCCCATTCGTGTTATTAAAAAGAAATGCTATGTGGTTTGAGAGATGTGGCACGTGAGATATGATTGGGGACCCCAGTTGCTATAAGATTCTAGGACTGTCCAGTAGTGCTTTTTTCCCGGCCATTTACGCTTTATCAAGGGACCACGATTTTAGCTTGGCTGCTTTGTTGGCGATTTTTTTAAATGCTGTATGGCTAATGTTTAACTCCCAGGCCTCATGGAGGTTAAGAGATGTCAAAGCTTGGTGGAGCACTGTTGGCCAGTCATTTTTATTAGTATGCTGGCTTTCCATTTCAGTCCAACACAAAGCGGCCAAGGACTCGGGTGGAGCAGCTCTCATCTTCCAGCACAATTTAATTAAAGCGGCCATCCTCACCGGGAGCTGATGAAGAAGCCCAAATTCCAGACGCACTTTTGCTTGAGAGGTGTGTCGTGGTAGGTGAAAGATGCGTTTGAACAAGGCGGGCTGTAGATGATTGAGAGTCGTTACGTCTTTGCCCTTAAGAAGTTCTGAGCCATAGGTCAGTGAAGGTAAAAATCTTGTTCCAATGATTTGCAGTAGGTATAACTGAGACAAGATCCCATCTTTTTTTTATTAGGGTAAAGGCGAAGAATAGCGTATTAGCTAGCGCCCTTCGTTGTGCGAGGTGCTTTTTGAAATTTAATCTTGAGTCCATTTCCATCCCTAAATATTTGTAGGTGCTGACCTGGTCGAGCTTGTTCCTGGCAGCTTTCATTTAAATTTTGTATTTTGCGGTCTATTTTATGGCAGAAAGACTAGAGGCCATTAAATTCTATTTAGAAAAAAAGCCAC
Source organism: Calotriton arnoldi (assembly GCA_963921515.1). Lineage (NCBI taxonomy): Eukaryota > Metazoa > Chordata > Amphibia > Caudata > Salamandridae > Calotriton > Calotriton arnoldi. The sequence continues at coordinate 900,640 of CAWUFW010003295.1, forward strand.
GACCCCATAGGGTCCCAACTCAATTCATACTAAAATTGGCAGCCATTGCCCTCAAAAAGAACTATTTTAAATTTGAAGATGAATATTTTTTCCAAATCAAAGGGGTGGCCATGGTCTCCATGGATCTCCACGCATCGGCTTCCCTCTGGTTGCCTAGTAAGTAACCCCTTCTTCACCGTGTGGATACAGATAATTAGACACTCAGCATTGCCTTCCTCTGCATTCATCTTTTCTTCTCTAATTTCTTCTTCCTCCTGACCATACTGTCTGTAATTGACCTTACAACGCTTGATCCTTATTTGGAATTGATGAATTAATCAATCACACTAGTGCCTGATCCACTGGGAGCACTAGGCTAACGTTTTAATTAATTTACTGTCACTTCTTCTTCCTTTTTAACATACTGCCTGTAATTTCTTTATCACGTGTGAGCTTAATTGCAATTGATGAATTAATCAATTCAACAGTAATGATATGATCCACTGGGAGCACTAGGTCAACATTAATTTGCTGTAACTAATGACCCAGGGACACCGTTTAATGTAATTCATTTTACCGTTTCCTTATAGATTCTTCATGCTCACAACTTTTTGTCCTGATGATGATCTCAAATCAGTGAGATCGAAACGTCGTCGACCCTTATACAACAAGAAATTCCTTTTATTGTTTAAATTTCACTCAGGAGTTTGTCTTTGTTGTCAATGCGATGTATATATTTTAAAAGTCACCCTCACTTGTCACATCACACTTGCGTTCACTTTTTGTGAGCACTTGAACTATAAATTCAGAAAATACGTTGCAATATTGCTTATAAATAAATACTACACGATGTAAAAGCCCATCTGTGTCCCTGCCTACATATAAATAACTGCCCACTATTGCTCCGTCCAGCATTAATTGCCTTTATATGCCTTTTGGTACAGGTATATTGATTAACACGGTTTTAAACCCAACTGCTCTTGTTTTGTTCGACCTATCCGGCCCTGCATGAACCACTGTTTTCTTAAAATACATGGGCTGTTCATAGGCACCAGAAATGGCAGTACTTTTCATGGCACTTTTTGAAGAAGAATGAATCTATAACAATCCACGTTTGTCTATACTACTCAATGGCTCCATTATATAGACGATGTATGGTGCCTATGGAGCAGGGATGAAGAATCTCTCAATGCTTTCTATGAATGGCTCAATAACAAAAATCCGGATATCAAATTCAACATGATAAAAAACCAAATTAACATGACTTTTGGATGTGAAAGTTGGCCAAATAGATGCCAAAATGGTCACAACGCTAAATAGAAAACCAACTGATAAGAATAATGCACTGCACTACAAGAGTTACCATCCTCGGAATCTACAAGACAATCTGCCCTTCGGCAGTATTTGAGAATTCGAAGAAACTGTATGAGAAAAGAAGATGATGATGATTACTTCATCCATGCAGCCATCTAACCGACAAATTAAAAGAAAAAGGCTACCCCCATAAACTTTTAAAACATGCAATGAAGATATTGTGGTACACACCGAGGGAGTGCCTTCTAGTAAAAAAATCTACAAAATCATTAGAAAAATTGGTATGTGTTTCTACATTTTGTCCACAGTCTAGCAACTTCAAAAATATTATCCGCAACAACTGGCATTTAATCAAGAACTTGGAATGTGGGTTCGAATGCCCACTCTTTGCAATGAACAAAAGTGCAAGCTTAGGGAATCAGCTTTTTAAAAGTTGCAAACTCTGAGAAGTTAAGGAAGGCAATTTGGTTTCCCAATGGAATATATATGACACCTCTTGAAGGACATCACAAATGTGGGAATTGCACAGTTTGCAACCAATTAATTGAAGGTACAGTTTTTCGAAAAGATCATATCCAATGGAAACGTAACAACTTTCCTAATTGCAGGACAAAAAACGTGGTTTATGCTATAATCTGCCCCGGTGATAAAATAGATCTTGGGAAAACCAGCCAGGAAATCAAACAGAGGATAATGCAGCACAAATCCCGAATAAAAGCAAAAACAGTCTCATTACCCCTTGTAAACCATTTTTTAAATAATGACCACATGGAAAAGGACATCCAATGGACAGTTTTGAGTGTCATTAGGCCCAATCCAAGAGGTGGGGACAAGGAGACAAATCTGACGAGAAAAGAAGCATACTTAATTTTGAAATTCAACACTGTACATAATGGTCTGAATGAATTGAACAGACTTTAGAACGCAACATCGAGTCTGTTGTAATCCACTGTAACAAGCAATAACCTGTCAAAGTAGCGCTAGAGTTTCCAGCAAGTGTATTTCAGATGTTATAATTACAAATGGTTAACCAAACTCATGCAAATGATGGTTCGTAGGATATTTATATGTAAGCAGTAAACTGACGAATTGCAGACACTTGTAGCAAAAGCGAACTGAAAATACCATTATGCAACAAGTGTTAAACTGATGGGCGCTCCATTACTTTGGTCCAAAAATCATTTGAACCACTGATGACGTGACAAACTTGAATTCGAAGCGAACAGAAACCAACACCGTTGAAGTTTCCACACGCATTAACAAGTACGTTTTAAAGTATGGAAGTTGCTGGTTAGCATATCGTGCTTTCCAGAGAAAGTTGCATTGTGTTGCTAAAAGATTCCGAGACCTTGAATAGAAGTCTGGCAGAAGCCTGAGACAAGCCAGCCTAGTCTAATATGATTAATGACACAATATAGCAACAATTTCACAGCCGAAATACAGTTTAGATCATATTTAAGCTTTGGTTTAAATGTGCAAACGGAAGGTTACAAGTTTGTTCCGTCCAAGGATTTTTTAATTAAAAAATAAGTCGAGTTTACGATACAAATTCATGTTCAAACAACCAGTTCTTCAATAAATCTGGAAGATCAAATAAGCCAGTATAATGAGGAAAGGTCGTTCTGCTAAAGAAGTTTTAGAATTAATACAAGTGTTTCTTCGATTTAAAGAACGCAAGGCTTCAAGCAGACAAGAGAGGCATGACAAAGAGCTTACTAGCAAAAGTCTCACTATATCAGACACGCTCTACAAATATTAATTCCCTTCTTACAGATGAAAAACAAAGTTAGAGGACATAACTTGTCAGATTCTAAAAGGATATATTTTGGAAGCTTTGTAAAAGGCCAAGGACAACGACCATTACAAAAGAAAAACGAGGTAATCTAGTGCTTCCAGGCTGTGTGAGCTGAGAAAGAAATAATCAAGACTATAGGAGTCCACAAGTTAAATTGTTTCATTTCATTATTTCAAAGAATGCCACCAGTCAGAGTCCTGAAGAGAATCCCAAAATAATAGGAGGTTTGAAACGCGTCGACGGAATCCATTTTGGGGAGTGTTCCATTTTGAATTCAATTGGTCTAGTAGGCAACTACAACGAACTGCAAAGCCTACTTCAATCAAATAGCTTTGAACCCTCTAAAGACTTGTGAACAAGAGGTCCACGAAGTTTTAATTGATTACAGACCTCTGCATTATGTTGAATAATAGACCGGTCACAAGAGCACTTCTGAGTTATTTATGTTATGCGTTACTGCAGTAAAGTGTTATCCGTTTTGTATTTTTTTATGTATAACAGAACATATGAATGTGTTTAACAAGTGTTTGAAGGTGGTCCTCAGGACAAGCACAAGTGCATATTACAACTGTTTGAATGACTATGAAGAAGGTGTGAATAAATACACAGGTTAAGAAAATTCATTTACTTGACCCACAATCTAAAGTGTCGTTGATTTAAAGATTTCAGCTAAGGTGACTAGGTATATGTACTTTTAGAAAGATAAAAATGTTCTGCTCTTAGCACTGTATGCCTGCAGCCTGTCTCCAATACACGTCTGGAGAGGGTGACAGCTGAGCTTTAAATATTCCCTCTAGACAGCCAAACACAAATGGGATTTTAAGTGTGACTTGATGGGCCATCTTGGTAAGACTGGAGGGAGGAGCTGGGAACAGCCTCACACTAACTCCTGAATGGGCTGTGTTCAGTTCCCACACAAAGGGCTGCATACCCCCCCTGTAGTGAGTTTGGAGCCAGGACAGGAAGGGAGGGAGGACCTCTGTGCACTTTAAAGACCCTTCTTTGAAGTCTCTCTCACTTCAAAGGCAATACTGGGTATAAAAACTGCACCATACCATTTAAGTACACTTCTGGACCTGTGAAGACTCTGCCAGGAAGAAGGACTACAGTGCTGCTGAAGGACTGCCACTCAGCTGGACTGCTGCTCTGGAAGAACGGCTTTCTTGCTGTGCTGACCTGCTGCCTGCTAACCTTCTGGTCTGCTTGAGAAGGACTGGACCTACATCTCTTGAACCCAGAGTGGCTCCAAGGGCTTGCCTGTTGATCTGAAGTCTCAGGGACATAAAAGACTTCCCACAATCCTGCTTCTGCACCTGGACTCTGCCATCTGTTGGTGTGCTCTACCAAGTTGTGCCACCCCAGTCCTGGACCGCTGGAAATGAGCCTAAGGTGCTTATTCAACACTTTACCGCTGTGGAGACAGAACCAGAGCATCGCCACTTTTGCATAGTTCGCACCGAAGCATCTTCACCACTGCGCAGATCGAAACCGGTGCATCGTTCCTGTGTGCATGGACCAGAACCGAAACACTGCTGCATCTGCGTGGCTTGGAGCCTCCACTTTGCTTGAGGAAGGTTGCGCAATGGTGATTCTGAAGGCAAAGTGCTTGCATCTCCCTTGACAACAACATCGAAGCAGAAACTCAGCATCAGAGTGGACACATCATCACTGTTACGCCGCCAGGACCAGCGCATCACCGCCAGACTCGTGGATCAACCTTGATGCATCGCCCTCTGCACTCAGCAGCTCCTCCGTGGACAGGATCTTCGTGATTGATGCAGCCCAGACCAAGGTACTTTTGATCAGCAGGCCCAATCTGGTCCCTGTAGCCCACCCAGGCTCCATCAAGGTCGGCCTGAACGTTTGACTTTGCCACGGTCTAGCATGACCAGATATCCCTTATTGGCGCTTAGTGCTTTTTGGTGCCATTTTCACTTACTCTTTTAAAAATCAATAATTCTGGTTCTGCTTATTGGATTTTTGTCGTTTTGGTCTTGTTTTATTTATTAAATTAAGCTCTAGGTTTCTAATTTGGTATGCTATCTTTTTGTATGGTGTTTTCACTGTTTTACTGTTTGAAGTGTTGACAAATACTTTACATATTGCCTCTTACGTTAAGCCTGACTGCTCTGTGCCAAGCTACCATGGGGTGAGCACAGGTTAATTTAGGATGCGTTTGTGACTTAGCCTGACTAGGACTGTGGTTCCTACTTGGACAGGGTTCACAACTCTGCCAACCAGAAACACAATTTCTAACAGTGATCGTAGACCTTGGGAGAGCCCAATAATGATAAATGAAGTATTCTTATTCCATTATGTGTAGATTTTAGACTTTCACTGGATTCCCAATGAATCTCAGGAGTAGTCATGGAAAATTTAAGAGTTGTAGATTTCCAGGAGCACTTCCAGTCACAAAATGTACTCCTGCAGATTTTCCACAAAGTAATAAATCATGCACAATTCCTCTTAAGCAGTTAAGTTTTTTTTTTTTTTTTTAGTAAAAAAACTTCACCTACATGCCACTTCCCTTTGCTAGTCTGAATACATGCTTATTCCTGTTTTTCACAGGAGTAAAATTGCATTCCAAAAGCGGAAATTACCTACAAGGGAGTATGAGAAAGTCCACCGTCTAACATCTTGAGGGTGTTCCCAGCAGCTGCAAGAAGGCCCACACTGAAAAGCACTTTGCCCCAACCATTGAAAATATGACACTGGGCAGATTTCATCCTCTCCTCTATCACACCTTCCCTTCTCAGAGAAAGAATACCTGATCACCCTCGGGGCCTTCCGTCCCGAGAAACAAAGAACACCAACCTCAAACAACTCACAAACATCTCTCTGATAAAGACACAGACCAACTGCTAAATTCATACACCCAACTTAGTATTCCTCCCATACCAAAAAGCACACTGGACTGAAGTAACTGAAGGCAACAGGACCCAGACTTCTCCCCTTTTTGAGAAAAGATCTAAACGCAGTAATTTCATTCCTGTTATGGTTTTATTCCCTCCTCCTGCCGCATCTGCTAGATTTGGGCAGAAAAACATGCGACACCTGCAGATCAGCGGTAAAACAATCCATTAAGTTTGCAGAGACTATACAGAGCTTCAATATTGACATCCTGTTTCTCACTCACACATGGCTTAATGACCCCTCTAATAGACATACTGGTCCCTCGAAATTCTGAGATTAAATGTTTGGATCGTACTGGTTGCCCAGGGGGGAGGGGTTCAAACCAAATGGTCTCATAATTGAAAAATACTCCTCTTTTGAATGCATATGAGCCGAACTCAAGGCCCGGAAACCAATCCCACCAAGTTCCAGATCATATACCACCCACCAGGCGACAACCAACTTTTCACAAAACAATTAATGGATTTCATAAATGAACAATCCCAGTCATCCACTAATGACACCTTCCTTGGAGGCATTAACCTCCACTGCAATGCTCCAGGGGACCCTCATGAAATTTAACAGAGCTCTTTCCTGAGTAGTATTGACATTGCACAAGTATGTGAGTCCCACCTACATCAAGGGTCCAACTCTCGACCTTCTAATTGCAATCAAGGATTCCATGAAGACGATCCCTTCTTGTGCAATCAACTGGTCTGAACACCACATTATTCCTTTCCACTTCAGTATATAGTGACCTTTAGCTAAAGACCAAAATTACTGACTGAAGGTTTAGACTAGAGAAATCTATTATCAACCCCACCGAGCTCTATTCAAAAACAAACCTGGCTCATCTCCATACCACGATCGGAATTAAAACATGACCAATCTAGCTTCCATGAAAGTTAGTGGGAAAAACAAAATACCTGCACAATGGAACAATAGGGTCCTCTAGAAAAAGCAAAGGCAACTTAGATCTGTGCTGTATCAATTGAAACAGAATCCCTCAATCCAAAATCTGACTAGACTTCGAAAGAAGAAGATACAAAGTAACATGTTTCAGGGCAAAGCCTCCTTCATCAGAACACAACTAGATCAAGAGAGAAGTCGCTCTAGAAAACTATTCAATATTATCAGGCAACTAATCGTCATATGACCCGTACCATCAATGAATCCTCACAAGAGAGTTGTGAACAAATTTTAGCCTTTTTTGCTGAAACGATAATAAAGATTTAACTCCCGATGCCCCAAAATTCTGTTAACAAACTTTCATTCCTCCTCCCCCCAAACAGTCACATCCCAGAAGGAATTCGGAGAGTTCAATGAGAGTGAGATTTCAAAAAATTATAACTAATAAAAGACCAGCTGCTCACTTTGCTAACCAATCCCTGCCACCCTCATCAAAGGCAGCAGCAGTTTTATCTCCCCGTACCCGGCCAAACTAATCAACCCTTCACTTGGGGAAGACGAATTTCCAGAATGGCTGAAAATATGACACGTCACCCTACATTTAAAAAAAATGTAATGGCCCGGAAGACCTAAACAATCTCAGACCAATAAAGCCACCCCTTTCTGTCAAAAAGTTTTGAAAGGTGCATCTCTTCACAACTCAAACAAAATATCAAGGACCATAGCTTACTATCTAATTTCCAAAAAGGCTTCTGTGTTGGCCACATCATGTAAACTGTCATTATTCAGATCGTGGATGACACTTTGCCACCTGGACAATGGAGACTCTGCCTCCTCACTCTCCTTGACCTACAATGGGCGTTAGACACAGTCAACCATGACATCGTACTAACACCCCTAAAGAAAGAATGAGCACAAATGGCTTTGTCTTAAAATGCTTCTCCTCTTATCTAAAGAACTGCACTCAACAAATTAATCTGAACAGTACTCCTTCAGAGCTGTGTCAGGCTACATAAGTGGTGCCTCAAGGTTCGATACTATCTCTATCCTTAACTATTTCTAATTTGCGCATGAAGCATCGGACTACAATTGTAAAACACTTGAATCTCTCTACTATTTATATGCGGATGATACACAACTTTATCTTAATGTTTCCCGTCAAGAAAACCTCTTTCTCCTTGTATGTATATTTGCATATGGTATTCCTATAGTACAAACCTAGCTAAAAGGCAGTAAAGTGCTGTACAGGGTCAAACACAACCTTAAAGAAAACGAGTGATAAAAGAGGCAGCTGGGTCATGGACAATCAATGCATTGTGTTGTACTGTTCCTTAAAGAGGAGAGTCTTCAAATCTTTCCGAAATAGGAGTAGTTTCAGAACGGTCATGATGAATATGAGGAAGCTGTTGGACCTAACCCTTTTTGCAAGGTTTCCCCCAATTTTTGCCTTTGATTGCTGAACCATTTTTTTTTCTTAGGCTTCTGGGCTCTGTGCACTTTTTCCCTGCTAACCAGAGGTAAAGTGCTTGTGCTCGCTCTCTAAAACATTATACAATTGGCATACACCCGATTGGTACCTTTAATTTACTTGTAAGTCCCTAGTAAATTGTACTACCTGTACCCAGGGCCTGTAAATTAAATATTACCAGTGGGCCTGCAGCACTCATTGTGCCACCCAGCAAAGTATCCTCTTCAAACATGTCTCAGGCCTGCCACTGCTGCCTGTGTGCAGTTTTAAACTGCCATTTCGACCTTGGATAATAAACCTGTTGGCAAGCTTCACCCTTCCTTTTTAATACAAATAAGTCACCCCTAATATACGCCATAAAGGCTCGTAGTAACATGGCCGAGCAAAGTCTGAAAACGAGCCCCGATGAACACCATGTTCCGAGAGGGGGCCAAAGAAGACTTTCCCCAGTTCACCAAAAAACCGTGTCCCTGAAGAACCTCCAAGGCCCTCCCGACCTGACTGAGCAAAAGAGACTCCCCGGCAGCATGCAGCAGGAAGTCGTCCAGATAAGGATGAATGAAAACCCCTTCCGCATGAAGGAGAGCCATGAGGGGTGCCAGGACCTTCGTGAAGACCCTGGGCGAGGACTTGAGGCCGAAGAGAAGGACACAAAACTGAAAATGGGCGTTCCCCACAGCGAACCTCAGGAAACGCTGAGAAGAAGCGGCGACTAGGACTTGGAGATAGGCGTCCTCGAGATCCACGGAGGATAAAAACTCACCAAGCTGGACCAGCGGAATGATGGCCTGAAGGGTCAACATACGGAAGTGAACTGTCCGAACCCAGGAGTTGACCCACTTGAGATCCAGGACGGGTCGAAAGCCGCCGGTCACCTTCTGCACCAGAAACAGAATGGAGTAGGTCCCCGTCCCGATCTCCTCGACCAGAACCCAGCAGATGGCCTTCTTGGCAAGCAAACAGGACACCCTGTCCAGCAGAGCCACTCTGCGGGGACCGGAGACAGGCACTGGAGCCAGCCGAACCTCAGAATCCAGTGGAACCTGCCAAAAGTCGATCACGTAACCATGACCCACAGTGCTCAGGACCCAGCCATCCGAAACGTCCTGCTGCCACCGAGGAAGAAAATGCTGAAGACGACCACCCACCGGCAGCGAACCGTCCCGACAGTAGTTGTCAGGGACCCTTCTTGGCATGGCCCTTAGGCGTGGAGGCAGCGTGCTTGGGAGAAAAACGGGGCTGAAAACGTCGCCTGCGGAAAGACTGACGAGACTCGCGCTTCGGGGAAGACCGAGGGGCCCTATTCCAAGGTTTACCAGACAGAGCTGAACCGCCTTTATAGGGTAAAGCATGCTTCCGCTCCTTGAAAGCCTTAGAGATCATAGCAGGCAATTGGTCCCCAAACAGAGCCTGTCCATCAAAAGGCAACTTCAACAAAGTCGCCTTCTCCCAAGGATCAGCCTTCCAGTTCCAGAGCCAAAGGGAACGACGGGCCGCCACCAACGCCACAGTGGACATAGCCGAAGACTTAATAACGTCAGACGAAATGTCCGCCAACAGCCTAGCCTGCTGCTCCATAGCAGCCAGAAGGTCAGAGAATTCAGAGCCTTCCTGAACAGTGGCCGCCAATTTCTCAAAATCCTGCACCAAAGACTGCGCCGAATAAGCAGAGAAAAGGCTCGCCCTCAGCGCCAAGTTCCCAGCAGCAAAAGACCTCTTAAGGCCAGAGTCCACCTTTTTATCAGTAGCATCAGCCGGGGTACAATCCTCAGGCTGAATCGCCGTCTTGCCAATCAGAGTGGCCAGGATAGAGTCCAGCTTCACATTGTGAGGCAAGGGGTCCTCCCCTTCAAAAAGGTAAAGTTTCTGGAGGAAGCGAGGGACCTGCAACTTATCCACCTCACGCCACTCCCTCATCACCATATCCTTGACCGGGCCCTGAAAGGGCATGCCCAACCGGGAGGGAGCAGTATACTGAGGAAAGAGAGATCCACCTGTCTCCCCCAGCTGGAACAGAGGGAACCCCAAATTGTCCCGCACATGCGCTAGAACATCCCACCTCTCCTCCCTGGAGACAAACTTGCCGCCAGAGGAGGGAGAAGGGCCCTCACCATCCGACTGGGAGACATCGTCCGCAGGATCCAAAGTACGAGGACGAGAATGACCAGAAGGCACCGGACGAGCCTGAAGAGCCCTAGTCACTGCTGCCTCAATCATGCCCTGCACCTCCTCCTTGGACATGAGAGGCACATCATCCCCGGAAAGGCCCTGGCTCCTAGGGCACTTAGGGGGAACTGGAGAACCCTCAGGAGAGGAAGAAGAGGAAGAAGACACCAGGTTGTTCCTCTTAAACGCCCGCTTGCAACCCATGGCTGCAGAAGAATGGAGAAGCAACGCACCAGCAACCCATATGGAAGAAAACCCACCAACCAACAACCAATGAATACACAGGCTGGAAAACAGCCTGAAACAGGAAAAAAACACTAAAACGCCAGCCATATGAAAAGACCGGGTACAAACCGGTCCTACCAGGTCTCCGCGAAGAGTGCAGTCCGGGAGGAGAGGCAGCCACGTCAGCCCGACCGGGAAACACAGCCCCAGCCACAGGAGGACCGCGAACACCGTTGCGGCATCCCCAGCAACCGCTCCGCCCCAATACCACGAGGGAGACGAGGAGAGGAAGCACCGCCAGGAGAACTCTGCAGAGGGCTCCGCCGTCGCAGAGAACCAGACCGAAGACTCCCCGGCACCGCCACAGTGAGGAACTGAAAAGGTAAGTCTCACTAGGGAGACAGAAAAAAACAGGTGGAGGTGGGGGCGGGCAGAGTTTTTATGGGCTGGGGGTAGGTCTGGATGGGAGGCGGGGCCTCACTTGTGCTGAAGGAAGGCGAGGGAGGTACGGGAGGTAATGCGGGCTTACGTTTTACAGGTGATAGCAGTGAAAAACTCTTCAAGTCGGTTTTCACTGCTGAGCCTTACAGGGGAAGGGACGAACTTTCTAGGACAAGATGTAGGGGTAGGATAGGGAAGCCCCCCACTTCTAAGGCTGGCACCAGGTATACATATTAGACCTCCACAGCCACTTTTCAGTACACTCCTGGACCTATGGATATTACAGAAGAAGAATGGCCCTGCCACCACAGGACTGTGCCTAGTTGCTGGAGGACTGCCTTGCTCTATGACAAAGAAGACTGGAGCTGCTCCCTTCATCCAAGGCTAACCCGAGTGACACCAAAGGCCAGCTGACTGACCTCCTGTCTCAGCATCGGAGACTCAACAAGCTCCAGAGCAGACATGCTCCACTGGACCTACCTGAACCTGCAACTGGACCTGCTTAAGCCCTGCTGGCTCATGCTCGAGTGAGTTCCTGATTCCCAAGAGGTGCCTTCCTAGGTCTTGGAACCTTGCTGGCATTAGCTGAGCGGTCCCAAGAAGAACTGTGAAATCCTAAGGTTTTGGGTGCTTCACGACCGGAAACTGGCCCTTCAACCCCGAGACTGCCACCCATGAAGATTGCCAACGTGAAACTCTGGCGAACATGACTCTTCAAGCTACTGTGATAATCAGCAACTCAAGATCTGCACATCCCACTATAGCACAGAGAGCTCATGGTGACCGCCAACATGAAGCTCTTGCAACGACCATCCGTGACACCCAGCTGGCTATTTGTGCTACAGCAACAACCTTCCGCAACGCTCTCCCTGCTCCTCGCTACCTCCTCCACCGTGAACTTAACTCTTCTTGCCGGTCTTTGATAAGGTAACTCTTTCAGCAGGACTAACCTAGTCCCAGTATCCGGCCCGTGCTCCACTGCAGTCGTCCTGATCTTATGACTTTCCCCTGGTCTAGCACAACCAGATGACCACCAGCAGCGCTTTGTACTTTAATATCTCCAGTTCTATGGATTGGATTTTTATCAGTCTGGTATCATTTTATTTATTAAAATGTACTCTATGTTTCCAATTTAGTTTTGGATATTTCGTGTGTTGTGTTTTCACTTTGTGTGTGTGCTGCATAAATACTTCACACATTGCCCTTTAAGTTAATCTTGACTGATTTTGAGCCCAGTTGGTGACATTTCATGGGTCAGCAGACAAGGATTGTGTTTGTTGCCTGAGTGGGGCTTCCACTCCTCAACCAATATCCCAATTTCTTACAGATGTTCTTTCAGATCCGGAGTACATGGACGAAAAGGGCCTGCCATTTAGTTTGTCCTTTTTTACACTTCTTAGACTGCGTCTGACAATGTCCACACAGTGATTGTGCCAAGAACCACCAGAGAAGGCTAGATTGTCTACAAGATAAGCAGGAGAGCTGGTAATGATGCATTTGTAAATGATGCAGGTGGTACAAGCTGGCAAGAGGAACAAATGGAGTTTCATCAGAACGGGGATGATGTGATCAAATTGTTTTCAGGCTTTGGATAAAAATAAGGGGGCATTTAGTGTGCCTTTAAGGGGTGCCAGCATGGAGTCTGGGAGACCATGTAACCGGGTGTTACTGCCATCTAAAAGTGAATTCAAGAGCCTGAACAGTTCTGAAGTCACTTTCTGGAAGAAACAGTTTCATTTTCTTTAGACAAGAGAGCTGGTGCCAAGTAGCCTGTGTGTTTTTGGAAGTGTTCTTTGAGAGGGAGGTTGGTGTCCAGGGTGAATTATTCTAAGTGACTTGCCATTCTGTGAAAGTTTGGGTTCAAAGCCATAAAGGTTTGTGTCATTGAACCAGGTTTGTACAGTGTTTTTTGCTGTTTGTTTTTGGAAGGTAACAGAAATTCTGTCTTGATTGGGTTGAACTTCACGTAGGCACTAGACATTCATGGATGGATGATATGAAGTCAGTGGTTGAGGCGCTGAATGGCTTGTCATGATTGTTCGGAGTGTGTGATGCAGAGCGGGAGGAAATTACAGATCCCACAATGCCAAAGGTCAAGGGGAGGAACTGGACTACAAAAGCCCCTCTTCCTTGAATGGACCAGTGCTTTTCAATAAGCGTTTAGGATCGAGTCTGGCTGACTCGTTGTGTTTCCCCTGATGAGAATTGCCATGAAGCTTGCAGCAGTCTGAATAATCCCCTGTTAACGAGCACAACCTGTTCCTATGGTTGCGCTCATTCTGCATTCCTGTTCCTCACGTTGCAGACACGAGCCGGAAGCGAGAACAGATTCCCCAGCTTGTTTCACGTTCAGGACCGAACGCGACTCCTCCCATCAATTTCCAAGAGGTGCCAGAGAGTCGTTGGAGAGAAGGTGGCAGTATTTTGACGTGTGACGCCGCTCTGGGGCCTCTTTCACCTTGAGGCTGAGTGGACGTGTGCGCCCTCGTATAACTCGTGACCTTTTCCCAAGCACCAGAAGCAGGGGACTCTCGAGGTACATTTGTTCATTTTACTTTCTTGTTTGTATCCAGTGGAAGGAACTGGAGATACATACACCCTTAACAGGATTGGTTTTGGATATAACTTTGTAGACCTGGCGAGGTCTCCTAACATTTATTCTTTCATTAAAAGACTGCTTGTTTAACTCCCTGCGTGGTCTTGAATCCAAGGGCTACACAGTGCCTGCTTTATTCAGTGACTACTCTCTCTCTTTCAGAGGCATGGGTTGGGAGTTCGATGTGAGTAAGGTGTACCGATTGTTATACATATAGTAAGCCTGTGAATGGGTGATATATATATGACTCTCTTTCGGTCTTCCTTTACTTGCAGTCGGATTTAGCTTCAGTTCCATGCGTAGGGAGAAGAGTCCCTCGCATCACTGAGAGGACCGAAGAGGTTCAGGGGTAGCGGCTGCTGCCTTTTTTCTTTTCTTATTTTATCCACTTCCCTTGTCCCCAAGGTGCTTCTATGCAGAGCAGTGTATGTACTGGCTCTCTCTGCGAGTAGCATTAGGGGGAATTCAGAATAATAGCATTGGCCCCGCTGGATCTGTCGCTGAGAGGTGGGTGAAGCTATACTTTCCTTTCGCGCTTGACATGGCTGCAGCAGAGGTGACTTTCAAGTAGAGCTCTGCATCATCGGCATATTGGTGAATCACCTAGCTGATCTATGAATAGGTTGAAGATGACAGGAAACAGTATAGAACCCTAAGGAAATACGCAGGTGATAGGGATCTACTGGGACCTTGAAGTGTCCAAGTGAACAAACTAGTGTTGGTTGGAAAGGCAGGAGGAGAACCAGTGAGATGCATTGCTGGGTAATCCAATTCAAGACTCCAGGGTGCATGAGAGTGGGATGGATGACTGTGTTGAAGGCAGTTGAGAAGTTCAGCAATTTCAGAAAAACAGGCCTTTTTCATCTTTTGGCAAGTGGGCATCGTTTACGATAAAAAAAGAAGCAGCCTCCGTGTGGGAGCACATCTGAAGCCAAACTGGTAGTAGTGCAGGAGATGGTTGGTGATCTTGAAATTGGACATAACCTGTTTTTTCAATAATCTTGCTGAAGAATAATAAGGGAGTGATGGGCCAGTAGTTGGAGAGGTCATCAGGGTCTAGTGAAGGTTTCTTTAGGAGTGGGAGCATGTGGTCTTTCTTGAGAGCATCCGTCTCTAACAATGACCTTGAGCACGTGGACTTTGCTTGTGCATTTTGCTTTCACCCCTTTATTGATACCCCCTACAGTAGGAAGCTGGCTCTTTATATAGTGCACTAAAAAGAAGTACACTGTGTGGAGAATCCAGTGGGTCCCCAATTGGTTTACAGAGGCTAAAGTAGATAATACTAACACTCTCTTTTGTGGTTGTGTGGGTGAGCAGTTTGGCTTATCGGAGCGTAGCTCAAAGCATTTGCTGTACTCACAGAGACAATAAATGAGACACACACTCAAAGAATAAATCTGAGACCAAATTAGAAAAATAACACTTCTTTTTATATACTTTTGTGAAACCAAGAACTTTATTCAAAAGTAAGTACTGTTTTTAGTTCAATAGATTACAAATAGCAAAACACTTCAAAGTTGTGTGCCTTTACGCACAACGCAATCCTATGGAAGGAAAAATCATGTATGCAGACAGGTAAGTACAGTCTGTTTCAGGGGGTTCACCTTCCAGGTTTTGGTTCATAGGGGGCCAAGATCCAAAGTACTGCCAGCAGTTTTTCGAGACCTGCCTGGGTTTAGCGGGAAGCAGGGTGCTGGTGTAGTTGGTAGCTGGGCACGCTATGGTGAAGGGGGCCACCTGAAAACAGATTGCATAGGGGGACTTGGGGACAAGTCAGAGAGCTCCCAAACAGGGGCTTGGGTCGCAAAGGGTCTTGGAGCAAGGGGGCACAGCTGGTTCTTTGGTACCCAGACCAGGAGGCGCGGGTGTGAGGGTGCAGTTCGGCTGGGCAGGATGCGCAAAGTTGATCCTCACGGTTAGCGCCGAACCGCTGGCAGAGGCAAAATCAGGACAGCTGGGCCACTCACACAGTGGCTCTCAGTGATGCTGACATCCCTCAATGTTTTTTTCCGTCGTGGTGAAGTGATAATCCAGATTGGACTCTCGCTGTAGGCGTTTAGTGTAGGGAGTTGGGTACCCCGGGTGTTGGTGCTGCACGGCTCTGGGCGGTCCTGGTGTCTTCACACTTGGTGGGGAGACAGATCTGACCCTCCAGAGCATGGATACCTTTTCCTGGTCATCTGCTGTGACGGTCGGCCAGGGAGCTGAAAAGTGGTTGACTGGACTCTGCTGTTCGGTGCCTGCGGACTGTAGGGGAGTAGCTCCTCTTCTCCAAGGGAGACTGGAGACAATTCTTGAAGTGCTGGCAGGCTACCCAAGACTGTGGCAGATCCCCAGCTTGCAGGACGAGTCACTCTATTGTGATTGTCAACACAGTTTATATTTATTTAGTGTTTTATAGAGTGCGAACGTGACCCGTTAGGGTATCAGAGCGCTTTACAGGGATAACACGTTGTATACAAGTATGAAATAGTCAAAGAAAAAAAAAAACAGGAGTAGAAGGAGGTGAAACATTTGGGGAATAACAGGGTGTATACAATGTTCAGATCATAATGCAGAGAAATCCAGCAAATACATTTGTAGGAGTACAAGGTCAGTACAAGATGGATAGCAGCCAGTCAGTCCAAACTCTAGCGGCAACAAAAATAAGCAAAGCCACTGAGCGGTGTGTGCAATGCATGATTTATGGGAGAAACTTGCCCATTAGGAAGGTTTTGGCTTCCAGTTGCAAGCAGGCAGGGTTTCACGCCAGACGTTCTCAGCTGTTCTGCAGTTCTCGCCAGGCAGTGACTCTTCTTCGTCCTTTTTCTCTTGATCTGTTGAATCGGAGTTCTTGGGTTGAGGGGTGCCACCTAAATACTCAATTTAGGGTATGTTAAGCCAATGGGCACCCTACTGTTCGGGTGTCTACATCCACTATATGACCACATCCTGTGGGCATAAACCTGAATCTAGAAGGCTAATTCCGCCCAAAACAAGATGGAGGAATCTAAAAAGTGTGGTTCCCATCAGCTATCCCTCCTTAGGGGTGGTGCTGGCTTCATGTGGGCACACCTTTTTACTTTACTAATTTTCCTGCCCGTCTTGCTGCCAGAAAGTGTGGCTAAGACAGGCGGGTGGGCTTCTCCACTATCTGGAGGGGCCTGGGTTGCATAACAAAGGTTGAAAAGGAGGAGGGAATATTAATTCTCACAGGCGCAAAGGATATCGCCGCTGAACCAAATAGCGTGAACAGTATACAATTTTACACAAATATCAGCGGTGCTACAGGTGGGTGAAAATATCCCTTAAACCCCCATAAGCCAAGGACCCAAAGATCCTAAACAATGTTACACATAAAGTTCCTATGCACACGCAATCAGTAAAACAGATATATAGCTCTGTTCTTAAATTTCATAGAAGAGAAACAAATCTTGGCAACGTTGTAGTTCATTTAATGTAGATTTTCTTGCATGACCAGCCAACGCGCGTTTCGTCAGTGGGTAAAAAACCCCTTGACTTCTTCAGGGCTTTTCTGCATTCATATCAAAACTCCCAATCTCTCCACCGGTGATAATTCCGACCCGGTTGGGTATTTAGCGGTCTTCTAATCATATACAAAAATTAATTCTCCAATCTGAAAATTCTCCGGCTCTAAAAATAATCTAGTCTGTATTCCTTTGATCAAAACTTCAAATCGTGCTCATAGTCCGAGTGCCGACTAAGACAGATAAAGTAGCGAGATAAGCCGTCTGGTGTGCAGTATTGTCACAGGGAGAGTACGCCAGTGCGTCCCAAAGTGTTCTCGAGTAAGGGTGAACCGGAAGCAGTGATTGTCGAACCGGAAATCCTATTTAGCTGTGATTTCCACTGAAAGCTAGACCGTCAACCTCAAATACTCAGTGCCCTCATTAGAATCAATACTACCCCACCGTAAAACCATAATCCGGCACAATACCATGATACATCATCGCAAGTGCAAGAATACAACAGAGAAGAAAAAGCTAGAAGGTAATGAGAAGTGAACAGACAGTTACTACTGTTACGTACAGTTTTGAAACACACAATTCTTGAAATTGGCGTCATATAACACGTATTTCAAATGTGAATCCACCCTTATTACAATACATTCAGTATATCAGGACAAAATTCATCACACAATTTTCTTTTTGTATATTCACACCAATATTAAACAAATCACAAGGTACATTGCATTCTTCAAGATTGTGTACCTATTTAGCTGCGTGTTACTCAACAGCTCGATTGTCAACAATAGTTACTCAGTGCCCTCATTAGATTTGATGATGCCCTATCATAATTTGAGAGTCAGTCAAAGTGAAACATATACATTTTGTTGAGTATGAAAAAGAGGAAGGGATAAAGGGAAGTGAAATGACAGGCAAAATTAATAGACAGTATAGTTATTATATACAGTATTTAAAAACAGTGACACAAAATTCCTAACGTTGGCATAGTTCTATACAATCATCAGAAGGCCAATCCGACCCTCATTTTTATACACTCATTTCATCAGGATAGAATTCATCACACAATATTCACTTGATGTTATTGTGACTTCAATTTAGACAATTTGCCTAGTACATTTCGCACTTGTAAACTATATTATGACAAGAATTCACCACTTACATATGGTGTGTAATATTGCGCCAAAATACCTAACCGGTCTTGTTGTACTACAGGCGATCCAGTGCTATACCTCATAACAATTACAAATTAGTAATGATATTTATATCTTTATGTGTTCTTTCTGAGAGGTATCCCATTATTCCGAAATTCAGTATGTATATATAGATTGTCAAAGTCACATTGGAATACATCACACGCCCCAAACTCTGAGAGTAAATCATGTTAAGTCAGTAAAATACACATAGTCAATCCCCCAGAAAATAATGCATTTCCCGATCGCTGTTAAGACCCAGTTCAAATGTTCTGAGGCGCATGATCCAAAACGCCTCTGAACGTCTCAATCTAAGTTATCGGTTCCCCCCCCTTGGGCTGAGGTTTGTTACATCAATTCCGTAGAATATGAATTGTTTGTGTAGGCCCTGCGCAGGGCACTCCCATACATGTAAGGCCATCGGGTATCTATGGTCCCTTTGTTTCACCGCTCGAATATGTTCCATGATTCTATCTTTTACGGGTCTGATCGTGCTTCCCACATACTTGCATCCGCAAGCGCACTCTAAGACACATACCGTAAACTTAGTATGACAGTTAATATTGTGTCTAATCTTATAACTCCCATTGGGACCTGAAAACTCCTTGATATGGTTTGAGGCCCAACGGCAAGCACCACAAGATCCACATTTGTGGAAACCCAGTGTCCGAGGTGTCAACCAATCCTCACTGTGTCGGGCGCTAGGATAGTTGGGGCTAAGCCTGGCTCTGAGCGTTCTGCCTCTTCTAAACGTAATCTGAGGTTTCTTGTGTATATATTTGGTTAGTGTGATGTCTTCTACTAGGTGTCTCCAATGTTTCCGTAGACTTTTGGATAAAACGGTGCTATAGTCATTGTAATCAGTGACCAATCTTACTGTATCGACTTTCTCCTTGGCAACTATTTTATCCTGTAATGTGATTTCTCTACTGGTATTTCTAATTCTCTGTTCTGCTCTATTCAGATTCAATCGTGTGTAACCTCTATGTCTGAACCTGGACTTCATAGACATAAGGCAATCCTCAAAGTCAGCCTCATTACTGCAATTCCTTTTCGCTCTCATAAATTCCCCAAATGGAATTGCTTGTATCTGATGGAGGGGGTGGGCACTTTTGGCATGAAGAATTGAATTACATGCCGTTTCCTTTCGAAAAAGGCGTGTGTGTAGAGAATTATTATTAATATA
The DNA here is from genome assembly GCA_963921515.1 of Calotriton arnoldi. Lineage (NCBI taxonomy): Eukaryota > Metazoa > Chordata > Amphibia > Caudata > Salamandridae > Calotriton > Calotriton arnoldi. The sequence continues at coordinate 920,271 of CAWUFW010003295.1, forward strand.
GATCTCTATGTCCAAAAATGTAATACTGGACTCACTATGATGTTGCGTAAACTTAATGTCATACTCATTGTTGTTTAATTACGTACAAAACCGTTCCAGTTTCTCATGTGTGCCCAACCAGATCAATAGACAGTCATCTTTATAGCGACCCCAGAAAATAATCGAATCGCTAAATTCAGTTCCATTTCGTCCCCATATAATATCCTCCTCCAAACGCCCCATGAAGAGGTTGGCAAAACTGGGAGAGAATTTTGAACCCATGGCCACTCCCCTTTTCTGTCTATACCATTCTTTGTCCACCATAAAGACATTATTCTCCAGTATGAGGCTCATCATATCAAGTAGCATGTCTGTATGCTGCCACTGTGTCGCAGACCTCCTATGTAGGTGATGCTGTACCGCCCTCAGACCCAAATCCAATTTAATACTTGTGTATAGCGATACAACATCAAGCGTAACCAGAATCATACCAGGTTCCCATGTGAAATCAGCTAATACACTTAATATGTGTTTTGTATCACGTATATAAGAGGGAAGGTTCTGTACCAATGGGCCAAGGAAAAGATCTACATATTCGGCTAAACGTTCTGTCGGGCCACCAATCCCTGACACGATTGGTCTCCCTGGTGGAAAGGGTAATAACTTATGCACTTTTGGTAACGTGTATAAGCATGGATACTGCGGTCTGAACACTTTTAGATATTTTAATTCGTCATCATTAATTAGTCCTGCTAGGTGCCACTGATTTAGTTTCTTATTGATTACCATAGTAAGTGGTCCTATAGGGTTTGCAATCAAACGTTCATAGCACGTTATCACTAAGTTGGGATAGAATTTCGCTATTGTAGTCCGCTTTATTCATTACTACAATATTCCCCCTTATCCGCCTCTCTGATGATCAAATCCTTATCAGAAGTTAGTGTTTTAAGTGCCCGGCGTTCTCCAGGTAGGAGATTGTCCGTGTGCTTGAAATTTTTTCTTGACTTGTTAGCCTCGAATTTATCCAGGTCTTCCAATACTAATTTATAGAACCTGTCAATAGAGTTGCCCCCAGGTAAGACCGGTGTCCATTTAGATTTATTCCTCAGACCGCTATCCAGTGTCAGGTCATTATCAACATTTAGTTCTTCCAGTAGAGTAATCATATGTAATGGTGTATCCTCAGTGTCTGTGAGGGAAAGCAAGAGGTGCGTATCATGTACGTCCTGTATGGTGAGAGTATCAAGAATTGAACATGTAGGGATATTAACATTTCTTTTATTAGGTGCAGGATAGCAGTCAAAAAACTTCTTTATTTTCACACTTCTCATAAATTTAAATAAATCAATTTTTGTGTTGCACAAATCACCACCATCCTTAGGATTGAAACTCAGGCCTTTTTCCAACAGGGAGATCATGTCATCATTCAGATCTTTAGATGAGAGATTAATCACCTCAACCCCCTTCTCAGCCCCGTCTATTTCTTCTTCTCGTTCCCTGACCTCAATTTCCTTTAGGAACAAATAGATTACAAAAGGAAATTGAGGTCAGGGAACGAGAAGAAGAAATAGATGGGGCTGAGAAGGGGGTTGAGGTGATTAATCTCTCATCTAAAGATCTGAATGATGACATGATCTCCCTGTTGGAAAAAGGCCTGAGTTTCAATCCTAAGGATGGTGGTGATTTGTGTAACACAAAATTGATTTATTTAAATTTATGAGAAGTGTGAAAATCAAGAAGTTTTTTGACTGCTATCCTGCACCTAATAAAAGAAATGATAATATCCCTACATGTACAATTCTTGATACTCTCACCATACAGGACGTACATGATACGCACCTCTTGCTTTCCCTCACAGACACTGAGGATACACCATTACATATGATTACTCTACTGGAAGAACTAAATGTTGATAATGACCTGACACTGGATAGCGGTCTGAGGAATAAATCTAAATGGACACCGGTCTTACCTGGGGGCAACTCTATTGACAGGTTCTATAAATTAGTATTGGAAGACCTGGATAAATTTGAGGCTAACAAGTCAAGAAAAAATTTCAAGCACACGGACAATCTCCAACCTGGAGAACGCCAGGCACTTAAAACACTAACTTCTGATAAGGATTTGATCATCAGAGAGGCGGATAAGGGGGAATATTGTAGTAATGAATAAAGCGGACTACAATAGCGAAATTCTATCCCAACTTAGTGATAACATGTGCTATGAACGTTTGATTGCAAACCCTATAGGACCACTTACTATGGTAATCAATAAGAAACTAAATCAGTGGCACCTAGCAGGACTCATTAATGATGACGAATTAAAATATCTAAAAGTGTTCAGACCGCAGTATCCATGCTTATACACGTTACCAAAGTGCATAAGTTATTACCCTTTCCACCAGGGAGACCAATCATGTCAGGGATTGGTGGCCCGACAGAACGTTTAGCCGAATTTGTAGATCTTTTCCTTGGCCCATTGGTACAGAACCTTCCTCTTATATACGTGATACAAAACACATATTAAGTGTATTAGCTGATTTCACATGGGAACCTGGTATGATTCTGGTTACGCTTGATGTTGTATCGCTATACACAAGTATTAAATTGGATTTGGGTCGGAGGGCGGTACAGCATCACCTACATAGGAGGTCTGCGACACAGTGGCAGCATACAGACATGCTACTTGATATGATGAGCCTCATACTGGAGAATAATGTCTTTATGGTGGACAAAGAATGGTATAGACAGAAAAGGGAGTGGCCATGGGTTCAAAATTCTCTCCCAGTTTTGCCAACCTCTTCATGGGGCGTTTGGAGGAGGATATTATATGGGGACGAAATGGAACTGAATTTAGCGATTCGATTATTTTCTGGGGTCGCTATATAGATGACTGTCTATTGATCTGGTTGGGCACACATGAGAAACTGGAACGGTTTTGTACGTATTTAAACAACAATGAGTATGACATTAAGTTTACGCAACATCATAGTGAGTCCAGTATTACATTTTTGGACATAGAGATCTATATTAATAATAATTCTCTACACACACGCCTTTTTCGAAAGGAAACGGCATGTAATTCAATTCTTCATGCCAAAAGTGCCCACCCTCCATCAGATACAAGCAATTCTATTTGGGGAATTTATGAGAGCGAAAAGGAATTGCAGTAATGAGGCTGACTTTGAGGATTGCCTTATGTCTATGAAGATCAGGTTCAGACATAGAGGTTGCACACAATTGAATCTGAATAGAGCAGAACAGAGAATTAGAAATACCAGTAGAGAAATCACATTACAGGATAAAATAGTTGCCAAGGAGAAAGTTGATACAGTAAGATTGGTCACTGATTACAATGACTATAGCACCGTTTTATCCAAAAGTCTACGGAAACATTGGAGACACCTAGTAGAAGACATCACACTAACCAAATATATACACAAGAAACCTCAGATTACGTTTAGAAGAGGCAGAACGCTCAGAGCCAGGCTTAGCCCCAGCTATCCTAGCGCCCGACACAGTGAGGATTGGTTGACACCTCGGACACTGGGTTTCCACAAATGTGGATCTTGTGGTGCTTGCCGTTGGGCCTCAAACCATATCAAGGAGTTTTCAGGTCCCAATGGGAGTTATAAGATTAGACACAATATTAACTGTCATACTAAGTTTACGGTATATGTCTTAGAGTGCGCTTATGGATGCAAGTATGTGGGAAGCACGATCAGACCCGTAAAAGATAGAATCATGGAACATATTCGAGCGGTGAAACAAAGGGACCATAGATACCCGATGGCCTTACATGTATGGGAGTGCCCTGCGCAGGGCCTACACAAACAATTCATATTCTACGGAATTGATGTAACAAACCTCAGCCCAATGGGGGGGGAACCGATAACTTAGATTGAGACGTTCAGAGGCGTTTTGGATCATGCGCCTCAGGACATTTGAACTGGGTCTTAACAGCGATCGGGAAATGCATTATTTTCTGGGGGATTGACTCTATGTGTATTTTACTGACTTAACATGATTTACTCTCAGAGTTTGGGGCGTGTGATGTATTCCAATGTGACTTTGACAATCTATATATACATACTGAATTTCGGAATAATGGGATACCTCTCAGAAAGATCACATAAAGATATAAATATCATTACTAATTTGTAATTGTTATGAGGTATAGCACTGGATCGCCTGTAGTACAACAAGACCGGTTAGGTCTTTTGGCGCAATATTACACACCATATGTAAGTGGTGAATTCTTGTCATAATATAGTTTACATGTGCGAAATGTACTAGGCAAATTGTCTAAATTGAAGTCACAATAACATCAAGTGAATATTGTGTGATGAATTCTATCCTGATGAAATGAGTGTATAAAAATGAGGGGCGGATTGGCCTTCTGATGATTGTATAGAACTATGCCAACGTTAGGAATTTTGTGTCACTGTTTTTAAATACTGTATATAATAACTATACTGTCTATTAATTTTGCCTGTCATTTCACTTCCCTTTATCCCTTCCTCTTTTTCATACTCAACAAAATGTATATGTTGCACTTTGACTGACTCTCAAATTATGATAGGGCATCATCAAATCTAATGAGGGCACTGAGTAACTATTGTTGACAATCGAGCTGTTGAATAACACGCAGCTAAATAGGTACACAATCTTGAAGAATGCAATGTACCTTGTGATTTGTTTAATATTGGTGTGAATATACAAAAAAGAAAATTGTGAGATGAATTTTGTCCTGATATACTGAAAGTATTGTAATAAGGGGTGGATTCACATTTGAAATACGTGTTATATGACGCCAATTTCAAGAATTGTGTGTTTCAAAACTATACGTAACAGTAGTAACTGTCTGATCACTTCTCATTACCTTCTAGCTTTTTCTTCTCTGTTGTATTCTTGCACTTGCGATGATGTATCATGGTATTGTGCCGGATTATGGTTTTACGGTGGGGCAGTATTGATTCTAATGAGGGAACTGAGTATTTGAGGTTGACGGTCTAGCTTTTAGTGGAAATCACAGCTAAATAGGATTTCCGGTTCGACAATCACTGCTTCTGGTTCACCCTTATTCGAGAACACTTTGGGACGCACTGGCGTACTCGCCCTGTGACAATACTGCACACCAGACGGCTTATCTCGCTACTTTATCTGTCTTAGTCGGCACTCGGACTATGAGCACGATTTGAAGTTTTGATCAAAGGAATACAGACTAGATTATTTTTAGAGCCGGAGAATTTTCAGATTGGAGAATTAATTTTTGTATATGATTAGAAGACAGCTATATACCCAACCGGGTCGGAATTATCACCGGTGGAGAGATTGGGAGTTTTGATATGAATGCAGAAAAGTCCTGAAGAAGTCAAGGGGTTTTTTACCCACTGACGAAACGCGCGTTGGCTGTTCATGCAAGAAAATCCACATTAAATGAACTACAACGTTGCCAAGATTTGTTTCTCTTCTATGAAATTTAAGAACAGAGCTATATATCTGTTTTACTGATTGCATAACAAAGGTGGCCGGGCTTTTGAAGCTTCCCGCCCTGGAATGCAGATCCTGCGTGGAGGAGGTGTAATCACCTCCTCCCAGAGCAGGCTTTGTTCCTGGCCTCCGAGAGCGAAGGTTCTCACTACAGGAGGTCAGAAAGTTGTCTATGATGGCTGGCTGGTCGAGACCAGTCAGTCTACACACTAGCACTCTGATTTGTTCAGGGGGCACCTCTAAGGTGCCCTCTGGGTGCATTCCTTAATAAATCCAACACTGGCATCAGTGTGGGTTTACTAAGATGAGATGTTTGGTACCAAACATCTAGGGGTACAGTTAAGCCATCATGTAGATGGGAAACTCATAATGACAAGTGTCCAGCCCATGTACTCTGTATGGCTTCCCTGTGCCCTTGTGGTATCTAAGGGTGAGCTTAGATATCACAGGGACACAGCCATTCACACAGATATGCCCAAACATGGGTATAGTGCACCCTGCCTTAGGGCTGTGAGGCCTGCTGTAAGGGTGACTTACCTATACCAAATGCAGTACTTGGCAGGCATGGCACACAGGGATGTGTGCCATGTCAACTCTTTGTTTATCTCTGCACCAAGACATGCAGGCTGCAGTGGCAGTTTGCATGAGCTTGGTGAGTGGTCACTTAGGGTGGCACAATTCATGCTGCAGTCCTAAGGCACCCCCTTTAGTCCCAATGCCCTAGATAGCAGAGATACCATTTACTAGGGACTTGCATGCAGTCTAAAGTGGTGCCAATTGTGGAACAAAGGTGCAGTTTAGGGAAAGAACACTGGTGCTGGGAACTGGTGAGCAAGAACCCAGTACACTTTCAGTCAAAGTTGCATCAGATGCCATGCAAATAGTGTGGGGTACTTTCCTACACCCACCAAACCAATATTGTGGTAATTTTACAGTGACTCTTTGGTCTCTTCATCTTCTATTGTGCATTTTGTTTTGAGCCTTTATTGATTCCCAACCAATTTTACTGAAATGTTTCCTAGCTAAACCCTCCTGGATCCCTGCTCTCCAGCACGCAGCTCCGTGGATCAATCGGGCAGTGCTCTGCCTCTACACCCGCTTCAGACCACAGTTCTAGCCCCAGGTTCTCCCCCGGACTGCACCCGCCACCAGCCTTCAGTTTTCTTTTCTCAACCAGGTCCCAGGTTGATTAATTTCATTATTTTATTATTTTCAATAGGGCTGCACCCGCCTCCAGCCGTCAGTTTTCTTTTTTCTCAACCAGTTCCCAGGTTGATTGATTTCATTTGTTTTATTATTTTAAATAGGGCTTCCCCTTCTGCTGACTGCCTTACTCCTGTGCAGCCTTCAGCCCTCAGCCTCCTGCTGCTTCCTGCCGCTGCTGCCCCCCCGGCCTCACGCTCCCGCATTCTCCATCCCGCTCCCGTTCCCGCCGCCCAGCTGCCCCGCCCTCCCCCGACCTCTACTTAATGGAGGCTGCAGCGCGGCGGCGCGCAGCGGGTGCGCCACTGGAGCGCCAAAGGCAAGCCGTCTGCGCCCGTCCACAACCCAACCAGCGCCAGGGACCCTGGATCTCCGACCTTCCACCGCTACAACCCAGCTGCCCTCCTCGCACTCAACCCCGGTAGAAACAGCAACTGCCAGCTGTCAACGCTGAACACCACCCACAGCCAATTCTCCTGCCGACACTCCTTCACCATCCACAGCAACCCCACGACCTCCGCACCCACGCCGCACGCCCGCACCAAAGAAGCCCTGAAATGCATCTTTCTCAACGTGCGCTGCCTGCACAGACACGCCGTTGAGATCTCGGACATCCTTGACACCCTCTCGCCAGACGTCGCCTTCTTCACAGAAATCTGGACAAACGCCGCATCTACCCCCGACATCGCCACCGCCATTCCCATCGGCTACAAGATCCAGAGGAAGGACCGCCCCCACCGCCCAGGAGGAGGACTCGCCATAGCACACAAAAGCTCTCTAGCACACAAAAGCTCCCTCCAACTCCCCACCTCCAGCACGAGCAACTCCCTCTCCAACACCGAACACCTCCACTTCCAGGTCCAGACCAGCCCTAGAACCACAATGCCTAACACCCTCGCCTATAGACCCCCTGGGCCCCGCGCCCCCTTCACCACCGCCACTGTCGACCTTACCGCACCCCACACCATCGCCTCCACGGACTACATACTCATCGGAGACCTGAACTTCCACCTCGACAACCGGAGAGACCCAGACTCCACTGCCCTCCTGGACAACCTCGCTAACCTCGGACTGAAGCAGCTAGTTACCACCCCCACCCACAAGGCTGGACACACCCTCGACCCCATATTCGCAGGAGGGAAAAACATCCACTTCAGCCACACCTCGAAGCCCCTCTGGACAGACCACCACTGCGTACACTTCTCTTTCAACATCACCACCGCACATAGCCCCGCCCCGCGCCCTCCACGAAGGAACTGGAGCAAGGTCACAGAGGAGCTCCTCAACTCTACCTTCGTCCACGCCCCCCCCCCCTCCGCCACAACCAACACCAACTCTGCAGCCACGGAACTACACCACTGGATCACCAACTGCGCGGACAAGCTCCCCCCCTCCGCCGCCCCGACAGACAACGCCCGCTGAAGGCTGCCTGGTTTACCACCGACCTCCAAGAAGCCAGCCGCACCTGCCGACGACTCGAGAAACGATGGAGAAACAGCAGAACCACCGAAGACCAGTCCGCCTACAAGCACGCCATGAAAAAATACCACCAGCTCATAAGATCCACCAAGAAGACCTTCATCAGGAACAAAAACCTCACCAATGCCAGCAACTCAAAGAAACTCTTCAACATCATCCAGCAGTTCACCAAACCCCCCCCCAGCGAAGCCACAGACATCACACCATCCAAGGACCTCTGCAACAAGCTCGGCTCCTTCTTCCACCTGAAAATCAAGGCCCTCTACGACAACTTCAGCGAACAGACCCCTGAAACCACCCTCCCCTCCAGCAATGACAGCCAGCCCACCATCACCAGCTGGACACCGGTCACCACCGAAGACACCACCACGACCATGAAGAGCACCCACTCAGAAACCCCACGGACCCCTGCCCGCCTCACATCTTCCACAGAGCCGCCGTCGCCATTGTGCTTAAACTACGCCGGACCATCAATGCCACCTTCGATGCCCGCATCTGCCGACGACTGGAAGCGGGCCGAGGTCAAGCCCCTCCTCAAGAATCCTTCAGCTGACCCGACAGACCTGAAAAACTACCGGCCCATCTCTCTCCTTCCCTTCGCAGCCAAAATCACAGAGAAATTCATCAACACACAACTGACCACCTTCATCAAAGAGAACGCCATCCTCGACTCCTCCCAGTCCGGATTCCGCAGCAACCACAGCACCGAGACAGCCTCCTGCTCACCGCCATCGACAACATCCGCATGCTACTCGACCAGGGACACACCGCTGCCCTCATCCTGCTAGACCTCTCCGCAGCCTTCGACACCGTCTCTCATCGCACTCTTGCAGCCAGACTCCACGACGCTGGCATACGGGGGATCAACCCTCGACTGGATCCGCTCCTTTCTCGCCGGCAGAACCCAAAGGATCAGACTCCCACCCTTCCTCTCCGAACCCACAGAGATCAACTGCGGAGTACCCCAAGGATCATCGCTCAGCCCCACGCTCTTCAACATCTACATGGCCCCCCTCGCCATCATCAGACAGCATAGTATCCTACGCCGGCGACACCAAACTCATCCGCTCCCTCACAAATAACCCCGAAGACACCAAACTCAGCTTCCAGGAAGGAATGAAAGACGTTGCAGCCTGGATGAGCAACAGCTGCCTAAAACTGAACTCGGAGAAGACAGAGGTCCTCGGACCCTCCCCCACCGCTTGGGATAGCTCCTGGTGGCCCTCCGCCCTCTGAAACCCTCCCACCCCGACTGACCACGCCTGGAACCTCTGCATCATTCTTGACTCCTCCCTCACCATGACTCGCCAGATCAAAGCCGTCGCCTCCACCTGTTTCAACTCCCTCCGCGTCCTGCGCAAGACCTTCAAGTGGATCCCACCCGAGGCCAGAAAGACCATCACCCACGCCCTCATTACCAGCAGACTGGACTACGGAAACGCCCTCTACTCGGGAATCAACAAATCCCTGCTACACAAACTCTAGACCATCCAGAACTCCACAGCCAGACTAGTCCTCGGCACCCCTTGACATGAGCACATGACCCAACACCTGCAAGACCTCCACTGGCTCCCCGTCGAGAAGAGAGTAACTTTCAAACTACTCACCCACGCCTACAAATCCCTCCATAACATCGGACCCAAATACCTCAACGACAGAATCTCTTTCCACGCAGCCAAAAGAAACCTCAGCTCCGCCGACCTCGCCCTGGCAGCGACCCCGCGCATCCGCAGAACCAGAGCTGGAGGAAGAGCCTTCCCCTACGTCGCAGCCAAAGCCTGAAACGAGCTCCCAGCCACCAGACGCTCCCCTATCCTGCACACTTTCTGGAAGAGCCTCAAGACCTGGCTGTTCGGCTGACCCGGAGATGCACCCCCCCCCGCGCCTTGGGACCCTCACGGGTGAGTAGCATGCTTAAAAAGTCCCCCGATTGATTGAGTAACAATTTATAAGCACTCAGACTCTTCCAGGTCAAATATGCACTCCATGAAACTGTAATAGATAAATCATAATAGATAAGTAATAAATAAAAATAGATTGTAAGAGCTAATCATGGACCAGGGGAGAGAAGAATACCAGTTATTTCAGGTGAAGAGAGACTGAAATGAAATTTGTACTTGTAAAGCGCACTTATACCCCCAAAGGGGTGTCCTGGCGCTGTACGCATACCGCTGTGGAACCCTTCCTGGCTTTTCCCTGTGAAATGTCCACTCCTGGGCACCCCCAGGGTGAAGCCAGGCATCCCAGCGCTGTTGGGGCCGTTGTGGAGATTAAGCAAGCTATTGCCCAGAGTTGCAGAGTGGGACCCATGATTAGAATAGGCACTGAGGCGAGAATTATCAGGTCCGAGGAAATTGAGCCCAAGACCCGCGGAGGCGGGAATTGAACCCTGGTCCCGGGCCAGATCTCTGCATCAGGGTCTGCCGCTCTAACCATTGAGCCACACTTCTCCACACAGACTAGAACGACAAGGGGCCCTCGTGCCATAGAAATTCTTGTGGGGACATTCTACTTTAAGAGGCAATATGAAAAGAGCAACTGATAATCAGTCCTTCAACAGAGAACTTTTAAAACTTAACAGTGGAGTATTTAGTTTTAAGGAACACTGCTAGTACAGATGTGAGTTGCATTAAAGAGTGCAAAAAGCCGATAAGGTACACGCACATCAAAATAAAAATAATATAATCCAAACGGTCTTATCTCCTATACAAATGTTTAATATAATAAAAAATGTCAATCAATGTTTTGTGGCTTCCTGTGTTTTTATTTTTACAGTTCCTCTATATACATACTGAGCTTAGGTATGCTACATCCATGATGGCAACCCCTACTACGATAGTCATTGCTTGAATTATTTCATGTCAGTCTTTACGTGTGTTCATGTATTTATCTTTTTTTTCCCTTTGCCATGGACATAAAATAAAGCTCAGCAATGACGTCCTTCTCAGAATCAGGTCATACAGCCACCTAGTGAAATAGTAGAAAGTTCAGATTGACTTGAACTATAACAAATGAACAGATTCATATAGTGCACGGATGTTAGATTAAAATCACCTCAGGATGCCTTGCAACTTTCAGATAGATAACTCTCAACCTCCTTGAGATGGCCTAAAGATTGCCTTACCCAAACAAATATTTTTTAAGTTACATACGGAGTACGACCACTCTTTCTTTAGATCTTTATGGTTATTTAGGTTTGTTGCCGATTAATTATTTGTATATCAACTGGGAAGTTTTCCACTTGAACTGTATTTGTGTAAATATATTTTTCATTCTATACACTGAATAGCTCAATGAACTGACAGAGCTACTTCAATTGAAACAAAATCGTTATGATGCATTTTAGGGTGTATTTTCCGGCTTAGATTAGGTAGGCCGCAGTTCTTTGTTAAAATGGTTGCCAACTCAAGACGTTCATTCTGTGTCTATATGTTCGAGTTTGACACCACTTGAAACAGGAAGTACACTGATTATTTTGTATGACGTATTATTCTAAACGAACTCGCTGGAGGAAGAATTGTTTAGGTCGAGCCTGGGTAGCGCGTGCGCTGCTCTGTGAGGCATGCTTTATTGACTTAGTGATTTGAAGCTCCGCCCACTCTCCGCCCATATATTTCATTGGCGTGTGTCGTTGTCCCTTGTAAATGCTGGCTTCCGATTCCTTATTCGCCTTGTTAGTCCCTCCTTAGTACCGCCTTGTCTTCATTTGAAACCTCCCCAGAGGATTGACCCTTTTACTTCTGTTGCTGCACGGTATGTTATTTCTTCTGTAAGCACTATTTGTTTTTTAATGGGTTTTGCCCTACTGCAGGCACGACATGCTTTCCTTACATTTAGCGCGCCATGCGCGCATTCACTTTCCAAGCAGCAGGGACAATGGGGCCACTTCTTTGCAATGCCATAGATCTCGCATTTAGGAGAGTTTGAGCTATTGGGATTATAAATGCCAATGGCTTAAACTCTCGCAGATGCGAGACCTATTGCATTGCAAATATGCAAATATTTATTTTGTTGTCAAAGCCCCCATGCCACACTTTCACGTGCATGAAGGCCACACCAGTTTCTTTAGAAGAGCCGTGTTTAAGGAAAGGTGCGTGGCCACTATTAAAGTGAAACCGCGGCTTGGGGCTTTTACAAAAAAAAAAAAAGCATTTGTTTGACAAACAGATGCTTTTTTTTTTTTTGTAAAAGCCCCCATGCCGCGGTTTCACTTTAATAGCGGCCGTGCGCCTTTTGTTAGACACAGCTTTTTTAAAGAAATGGGCGCGGCCTTCATGCACATGAAAGTGCGGCATGGGGTCTTTGACAACAAAAATATTTGCAATGCAATAGGTCTTGCATTTACAAGAGTTTAAGCTGTTGGCATTTACAATGCAAATAGCTTAAACTCTCTAAATGCAAGACCTATTGCATTGCAAATGCTTGTTGTTATTTACAAGGCCCTCCTTTTAGCACACTGTATTACATTAATTCATGATCGTTTTCTGTTGCTTATGTAACTATTTTGCTCCAACACCTCTGAATGGCAAGGATCAGAAGGGGCTAATCAATATTCATGTAGCATTTAAAGGGTAGAGTTGTAATGTTTTTAAAATATGAATCGTTCTAATAATGCTCGTACAATGTGGACTTTGCAGTTTCAATGATTTTCTATGCTAAAAATGGCTAATTTTGGGGATGGATGAGTCAGGCTCTTTCCTGAGCCTCTAGGGATGCTGCCTGATTTTCTATTGATTTGTGGCACATTTGGGACTGAAGTCTGTTTTCACGATTTTGCTTATTATTACATTATTCTTGTAACAGTCTACATGGCAGTTGACGTCTATGTATTTCGACTGACTGAACAACAATGCTAAATGTGCATTTTTTTCCAATTTTCTGTATTGCACTTTCATTCTTAATAAACCTTCGTGGTTTCTTGAATTCCTGATTTTGAATTCCCTTTTTTGAACCAGTCCTTTATTACGGACTGTATTCTGAATTACTGTTTTGAAACTGGTCATAGACTTTGAGGTTAACACCTTCCCAGACACCTTAACACGGCACACCACTGTCATGCGGATTATCTAAGCGATAGCGCACCTAAACAGCCTACTTCCAACTCCACTCTAGTTGTCACAACAGATAGTGCCTGTGCATTCTTGAAATGTGATCTAGATTCAGTCTCCCTACTAACCTTACAGTATCATGTTGGCCGCCTACTGCCAAGGAGTAGAGGCACATCAGGTATGTAACAGGTATTGCTGCACTTGACATGGGAATACAGGCATCCAAGCATGCCATTGTGGTAGATGCAGCCTTCACTATATGTTTGACTTATCTAGTTCCAGTATGATTTTTATTTCCATCTAAAAGTTCAGAAATATCACATATTTCATAGTCCTAACCAGGTTCCCAAGGAAAATATTTTTTTGACATGAGGGTGGCTATCATTGTCCTATACAGCATCCATCTCCAAAAGGAAATGGTGCGTGGCCCACTAATGTAAGGCATCAGCGTTTGTGTCTACAGCTGGACATATGTGTAAATTAAGGCTAGAGACTTTACCTCTGGCCTCACTAACAATATAATAATATGAAATAAGTAGCATTTTAAACTGTTTTTGCGGTCTTGCTACCATCATCTTAAATACTGCACAGAATGGACTTTGGTTCAGCCCCTTGCTCATGAATGGATGTCTTTCTTGTCAATGTAAGTTCATGCTGTTTATTGAATGTCTTTTCTCCATGTGTTTATGTGTTTCCAGTACCTGGAACATGCATCATTTACCTTTGATTGGATGAGGTATAGTCTTCCACTGCTGCCAACAGTGAACTACTTTTTTATTTTCAACTTCATTTGCTATTTAGCAGTCCATGGGAAGGCATGTCATGCTTCATGCTCTCCTTCGTACATGCTATTACCATGCTTCCCAATCCTTTTCCATGTTTTTTTGTGCCCACCCACCCTTCATCCCAGTACTCCTCCCTAGCGTGAAAGGCATCAAATAGCAGGCATCAGATGCCTTGGATGCTGTCCATCAGCCCTGAACCTCCCACACCCAGTCGCTCTCCCAACTCCCTCCCTCCTTTTAGATTTTTGACACATAAAAAGCACTGAGTGGCAGGCTTGGTGATGCCCTGGATGTTGTAATGCAGCACACTCATGCGCCTCATCCAGTTTTCTCTCTCTCTCTCTCGCACAACTCCTCTCCCCCTCCACTGTAGCCTACTCTAACTGCCTTACCAAAGCCAGATTCTTTTAGAATGAGCCTGCATTTGCAATGCCAGGAGTGACACACCACCCATATTAACACGATAGACAACAAGGTTTTCATTCCATACTTTAAATGTTGTTTTCTATGCCTTCAAGATGGACGTCACATTGCAGAATGCAATGCGACAACACAATCACACTGTGTTTCTTTACTTGAACTGCGCCTTCAGGTCAGCAGTGGGTACAGCGGACAGTGGATGTCAAATTTAGTATTCTAACTCCAGTCCTAGAGTATTTGGGGAAAGAGCAACTTCTCACCGGATATTCCAAGAGGCTTATTTACTATTCTAACTCCGGTCCTGGAATATTTTGAGTAAAGTCAAAAATTCTTGTAGTATTTTTAGGAAGGACTGAATAGTAGCAATTTTGAATTGCAGAAACAGATATCCCGCGGGTGCAAATCAGGGAAAAAACAAGGAATAAGATACAATCTGGCAGCCAGTATAGACAACATTTTCATACTTACAACATAGTTGCAGTGTTGCACCATGATGTTGCATCACCCAACACAGTAGTCAACTTGAGAGTACAGAAAACAATTTTGCTATAATTTTAAGATGGCTTGTCACCACTCTTGTCTTTGCCGATGTCAGCACATTTTAAAAGCATCTGTCATTGGCAAGCCAATAGCAGAGACCAGATCACAATTTCGAGGTATTAAAAAAAAAAAAAAAATCCCAGGCTCAGACAGAGGCCCTGGTCTATATTGCTACAAATGTTCTATGTGCCAGCTGTGAGACTGATCAGCTTTGCCAATGTTTGCTGGTTTTGTAGGCATGTAAATGAATGCACTGTATGTTTAGTTGCTCTGCATATCGGAACTTAAAAATACGTGAAGAGGTCTGCCTTAAATAATATTGTTATAAACAGGGACAGAGGCTTTACTTTTGGCTTAAACATACAGAAACAGAGGGTGTGCGGAAGAAAAATAGGACGATTAATTAACAAATAAATTAACTTATGTGCTCTCCCAGTTAATTTATAGCCTGAAATCATTAGTTAAGAAACTCAATGAATCTGGTGTAGGGTCTAGACATTCCAGCGTTGAAAAATGTGACTTTAACAAGGTGATCTCACCGTGAGCAAAGGGAAATGCCACATAAGTGCACGATTTTTTTTTATTTTAAAAAAAATGTATTGTTTTTCTTCTTTACAAAGAAATACTCTTCATAAGCACAATACAATAGGTCCTTATTCCTCTGGTAAAAGCTTCAGCGTGTGCTGAAGTAGCTCTTCGATGCAAGTGTCCTTCACCACGACACATCCGACGCCTTTTCAGCTACACCCCACCCCATATTTATATTCTTATAACAAAACCAGAACTTGAATACCCCAGCTGTCATATTGCAAGCCTCTCTGATTAAAGTTGTTAGACCACATATTATACTATTAATCCAATCTACAAATAGACCAGCAGAAAATAATTAAGTGACACAATCTAGAGGGTGGAGTGTAGTAGTCCTGGCTTACAGATCTTCTACCCACCATGTATCCTGGTCTGTAGTTGTTTCATAGTGCCAAGTTGTCTGCATGACATCAGTGGAAGTGGCAGAATGTGCATCCGAGGGTTAGTGGTCTTCCGCAGAGTTTTCCATGTGGAATTGCTCTGCGTGTGAAACTTAAATGTGTTAAGGGAGTTCGAGTTGCGGCTATGCAAATCACCTGTTTCTCAAGGGTGGAGTACCAGAATAGTGTGGTCAGAAGATCATCTGACAAATACTGTCTAAATAATATCACCCCATTAAAGTTAATAATAGAAAATAAACACTGGATGGGGCAATATTTTTGACACCTATATTTAGGATATGATATTTACAACAGAATATATTTCAGTACACAATATTCTGCCATACAACCTTCGATGAGCTGCTGCCTTCTGCATATGTTATGGGGTGTTATGTTCGACTGGCTGAGAATAAGTTAGGACTGAGATGTGTAATTAATGGTGGGTAGGATGTAAAGTTGCAAGCCTTGCTTCAGACATTGGTCTCTGTTGAGAATGAAGACTGCGAGTACACTATGCAAGATTTAGGAGGGGTCAGCGACACCTAAAGAGCTTTCTTACATGTGATTAATATCTCTGCATGATTAACCTGTGGCATTTACCTTGTAAATAAAACACGGTCAATTGCAACGAGTGTGCTCAAGTGTTCAGTTTCTGGCGGATCTTGTATCATCAAGGGACATGAGAAGTGGCACAGGCACCAGAAGGCATCAAATGTTAGAAGACAGTATGCTACGTTGCACAGCGCCTGAAAATGTGCATACAGGTTAAATAAATCATTATGAAAAGATGAGAGAAAAATTCTATCCTATTAAAGACTCTCCCGGATTTGAAAAAAAACTTTCATCTTAGAGGATGCAGTACAGTGACAAAGTATTTTAAATCCCAATGTCAGTCGACACATATACAATGATAAGTCTATATAGGAAGTAGACCTATCCCACCAGAGGCAAGGATGTAAAAATGCATGTCAAAAGGTCATGAATACTAACTAAATTTCCTATTTCCAAGGAAAGATTGAGTAAGAAGACCTGAAGGAAAAACAGTTTCCTGCTTCTTCTGACCTACAATGGAGTCAAAAAATGTTTTTCGCCAACAGAAAAACCCAGAACAGTGTTGTATTGTATTGTAATTGTATTTTTATATAGTGCTTACAACCTCTGACGAGGAGTCGAAGCGCTATTCGGCAAGTAGCAAGCTACTCCGGAACCCAAAAAGGATTAGTGGTGGATTAGTATAGTGACATTTGAGTTAATTTGAGCAGTGGACATACGAGTCTGTTAGTTGGATTTAAAAGGATAATGGGGTAATAGAAGAGGGAAGAATCTAGAAAGTGTTTATTGGGAGATCACAGTAGTAAGATGAGGTTTGGGATCAGTGTAAAGAGAGATGGAGGAGGGAAGAATGAATCTCTAGAAATGGATTAGGGAGATCATAGTAGTAAAATGAGTTTGGGGATGAGTCAAAGGAGGGAAAGGCGAGGGAAGAATTTAGATGGGTTGTTTTGGGAGATAATAGTAGTAAATGAAGTTTGGGGTGATCCAAGGAGGTAAAAGTCTTGAAACAGTTATTTTGGAGATCATAGTAGTAGAATGAGGTTTGGGATGAGTCAGTGTGGAGGTAGAGGATATATTGATTGAGGCATAGGGTGACATATAGGGTATAGTACTGAAGACAACATGGCTAAAACCCATTCGCAAAGACAATATCTCTTGCATGAGCGAGACCCATTTGCTTTGCCAGTGCTTGTTTTAATTTAACTTTATGGTCCGCTATTACGGCGAGTGCTTTGGCCATTTTTACTTCACTCTCAATTGTGCCATTTTAGAGGTGCCGTATTGGACGTGCGCTCTCTAGTCTTTGCCAGTTGGGATATGTCATCCAACCACGTCCTATTTTAGACTGGCAGCAGAGAGAAGCGCGATAAAGGCAAGCCGGTCTGTGTCCCTCTATGCCCAGACCGTGTCCAGCGCCTGGGACACTCCCCAGTCTTTTTCTCCGCAGCCGGTAAGCAAGGACTTATTACTGTAAATGATTTGCACCTGTGTAGCACTGAATCTACTAGTTTGAAGTTCCTCACTAGTGCAACCAAATATCTAAGGCGCAGCACACACATTTGATCTTTATCCCGTCCCCCTTATCTTCTAGAATTTCTAATCAAGTTGTATATCATTCTTGTCAGAATCCCAATATAACATACATTCTAATAAATGTCTCAATTTCAAATTCTAGCAGTGTAGGCCATCCAATGTCGTACTAATATAAATTTCTAATCACTGTATTGATTTTCAATGCTCTACTTTTCATGACCCCACTGCTTTGAAGTCACCAATAACACAAACATTAATAAACAAAAGCGAAAAGGAGCATAATATTTCCATGTGTATTACTTAATTGTAAGTACAATAAGATACATTAATCCATTGAATAGAATTGAATACATCAAGGAGTCTTGTTCATCTGTATTTAAGTCCACTTTATTGAAGTCATTTTACAAGCATGCATCAGCCCAGCCAACACGTTTCGTCCAACAGGACTTCATCAGGGTTGGATATGCTCCTCCAATAACCAATGTGTCTTCAAGTAGTAGAAAACAAATAACGAGCAGTACACAGATCAGCTGCTCATTATTTGGAATTTGGCTCGGATGAGGAGGATCATACCAGAGAGTACTACACCTTGCAAACACATTGGAACTAAACGGGTTCGGGATTCACCCATTTTTTTCTACTACTTGAAGGCACATTGGTTATTGAAGGAGCATATCCAACCCTAATAAATGTCTTTTTATTGGTTAAACCTGTGGCTGAGGGGAGGAGTCTGGAAGACTCATTTTGATTCGGCATTTATAACAGAAACCTGCTTATAGTGGACTCTGCCCCCGATTTTACATTCCTCCTGGTTATCTTTTCAAATTAGCCAACGGACCCATGCAATTATTTACAAAAATAAATTTTTAGTCTCCTCATGGATTATCAAGTCACTTTCCTTTACAGAATATATTCTCAATATTTCTCATTCAAAATTTCAATTGAGAAAAATGAATTGAATAAAATGGTATTAATTTACCGACTCTCTGGCCGTGTGAAGAACGTTATTACTTCAGTACTGGAGTTGATCTCTCTACTCTAGAAACTAACAATTTTACCTTGTTTTAAGATTTTAATCTCCATGTGGACAGGGAATCGGACATGGAAGCCACAGAGTTGCTATTTATTCGGCCTTTGATTTGCTGTAACTTGTACAAGGACCAACTCACTCGGCAGACCATATTCTCTCCCATATCTAGTCCTGCTAAGCTTTAGTCAACACTCTTTCTGCTTTAGAACTGACATAGATGGACCACAAAGCGATTTTTTTTTTGTCGATCAAAAAGAAAAATGAAAACAATGAGTCATCCAACATTTCTGATCACTCATGGTCAAAATTAGACCCTCCTAAATTGATCACCTGCTTAGAGCATAATGTGCCTGAGCCTCCTGGTAGTATCGACAACTATATAGATTAGTTTAATAAATGGATCACCAATGCTCTTTATGCTACCCTTCTTGTGATGTCCTTTATTACCCTTCCTAAGAAGTCCTTTATTTCCCATTGTTCTACTCCATCTGCTCCTTGGTATACAACAGAGCTGACTCTGGCCTAGAGGAAAGGTGAAAAGAAAAAAATAAACAGATTATGCTCATGGGCGTCTAGGAATCCAGTCACCAATTGGGTGCATTTTCTTCACTACTGAGGGCCTCTTCCAGACCACAAGCTGAAGGGAAACTCAAGACGGCATTTTGAAAAACAAAAACAGCCTTAACATTTAAAGGCTATTGTTTTAATCCAACAACATACAGTCAATGATCCCCAGCTGTGATTCAAATTCACTAGTAACCTCCTTAATTGTCTAAATCACTGAAGCTTTAATTGTCTAAACTTTGCACCAAATCCACTGCTAAGAGTACTACAAAACATACCCAGTTAACAGTAACATCACCCATCATCTCAAACCTCTCTGGCTCAGTCTACCACTTTAACTACAAATTGACATCTTAAATGTCCTTAATTGCGGCCGCGGTTTGTGCTGTGTTTGGCGCTGTGTCTGTGTTTGTTCCCAGCTTCCCCGGGCTCGGTCTGCCCCTTCCGAGGTCCTCATTTACAGTATATACAAAGAACAGTATTTACAAAGTAAAAATCTGAGCCTCTTCCACAAAAAGCAAGTTTTTCCTGTCCTGCGACAGATCCAGTTAAGACATCCATTACATCTGATCAGTGCATATTGCATAAAAAACTGCTTCTTCACTTCTCACCCACACAGAGTCGCGGCCGGCATTAATCATGGGTGGGGGAGTGGGGGTAAATTTAATAAAAAACATTTTTTTTAAACTTACCTGTCCGCCAGCCGGGTCCTGCGTTTTCTCGGCTTCTGCTCCTGCCTACGACAGGAACAGGAAACAGGCAGCCTCCCTCCCCTAAGCCAATCACAACGCTGCAATAGCAGCGTTGTGATTGGTGGGGACGCCGCCCAGCCAGGGGCTTACTGGGAGCCCATTTTCTCCATGTAGGCTGTGGAGAAAGGGCAGAGTGCGCATGACAGGTTTGGGCTGCCCCAGAGTGCCGACCAAACAGTCATTGCGCCCTCAGGAGTGGGCACACCACTCCTCCCCTGCCCAGCCCTGCTCGCAGAGCAGCCCCGCCCACCCGCCCACAACCAAACCCTTCTGCTTTCTGGCAGTGTGAGAAGCAGACACATCAAATGGTAGGTATTACCATTTTATGTTTCTGCTTCTCGCACTGCCAGAAAGCAGTGGGGCGACGTTCCTCCTCCCTAGTGGAGGAGCCGCCCCTGCCCACGCAGGTGGTTACTACAATGACATCTACATCCTGTATAGTGCACAGGCCACTTCCGAGGCTCAACAGTCTAGAATGGTTTCTTCTTAGACTTGGTGTTAATCAGATTGTTTTAGTTCCTCCAGCTGATTATGTATATCCAGTTTAAAACGTAATGTTCTCAGAACTTGTGCCCACAAGGTTACCATTTTTTCCTCGTCTCCCTTTCCTTCAATGCTGCTGACAAGTCATTGTTTTAGTCCAATTTATAACGCCTTGTGCTAATTTCACACAACGTGTTCTTCAATATCCTCACATCTTATCAATAAACAATCAGCAACAAAGTTGTGGTGTGTGAGCTAGCACTTCAAATACTCTGGGCGGATGTTACGTCCTAGACAGAAATAGAGGAAGATGTGCCATGGTGCTTTTTAAATCTCACAATAAGTATATGAAATGATGCATGATCAATGCAAGCAGCCTAAATAGGTCTAAGAGCCTTTGTTGCAAAAAGTTAGGGTTTAAAGCATCTCTATATTAGCTTCATGTTACCTTTTATTTCATCATGACAAAATGTAAGGTTTTAAACACCGCACTGATGTTCAGTTGGGTATTACAAAGCATACATTTACAGGTACATTGGCAAAACGATGTGATCGAGTCAGCCTCAGCCCTCCTCCTAGCCAGACTTTTGCAGCCCCTGAACATCCCTCCACCAAACTCTTCCCAAAAACAATTTTAGGATCATTGTTTTAATGTATGCTGGTAAAAACAGCAAATCTGGAAATGGTGGCCTGCCCTATTTATACCATCATTTCAGCGGAACCATGCAGCTCAGCAGTAACCTTTGCTACTACCTTTGATTGGCCAATAGTGATCTCTGACGGGTTGTGTAGGAGACTTGTGACAATATCACACCTGCCAGGATTGGCATTTGCCCAGTCATGTGAAGGATATTGGCATTTGAAAACGGCCCATAAAAATGGGCATGTCCACTTCTTCCGCTGAGCTCCGTTTTATTCTTTCAGTTGCAGCAAAGAAAGAGGGGAAGTGGGTAGAAATTATACTACTGCACTTTAGGGTAGGTTTCCCCGGTGGCAGTTTGTTGTAATACAAATGAGGTCCGGTAGTCCAGGTGTAGATTAGGTAAGATGCTTTATTAAGTAGTTACAATTAAGAGCTATAGTAATGTGCCCCACCAGGAGCAGCCTGCCTGCTGCTCAACCCATACTCCAACTGACACTCACAGACATCCAACATTCCACTGCATCACCACGCACCAACGTTTCACACCACACTCACACTGGCTGAGCAGCAGGTATGACACACTTGTAAGCCTATAAGAACTGACAAGTGGAGGACCTGAAATGTACAACCCACCGGTTGTGGTACCCGCACAGTCCCCCATTCATGTACCATTATGAGAGCCCATCAGTTCACTTAAGTGCTATATGGAAATGACACATGGAGGCGATGGAGAGGCCAAGAAGCCTAGCCGCATGAAAGGAGTGTGATCGGTATATTTAATTCCACTCCTACTAGGGCCCAATGCGGAGCAAGATTTTTTTTTTATTTGTTGTAGAATGAAGGGTCATTTCCTAATTTCACTTTGATTATTTGGAAAATATTTACAACATTTTAAGATACAACTCCTCATAATCCCCATTGTCGAAGTTTATGTGCAACTCAGTTCGGGTTTTTCCATATTGGAACAATGTTTGCTGGACCCACACTGGTAAAATCCACAACAGAAACAGTGTGCCTTGGATTCCTGTGCGAACTGCAAACAAACGCGGATAAGCAAACCCGGAGTTCAACTCAGAACACTTAGGTCCTTTTAGTGTTTTCCCCCTACCGACCAAAAAATAGATGATGATATATATATATATATATATATATATATATATATATATATATATCCAACACCAGAGAGTTGTCCCCTCAAAAGAAGCCAACACACTGGTAGGTATCCTTTAGCGTTTATTGCATGTAAGGCACAGCAAAGTTGATGCGACATCACCTCCACCATCAGAAATGCTGACGCGTTTCGTGCTTCCATAGCACTTTTTCATAGGCAAGAACAGGCGGCAAACGACGAGCAGAGAAGCACCTGATTTTTATCCCAAGACCCGCCCCAGTGGGCGTCGACAGCTGCGCTGCCCGACGGTCTCTGTAGTGCTGATGTGTTACTACAGTGAGTTGCTCAGCGTAGCCCAAATTAAAGTTCTTTAAAACACCCCAGTGGGTTACGAAAATGTCCCCTTCATACTCCGCTGCACCATTCACCTTACAGCACGCACCTCCAGTCCACATGCTGCTGCACGCTGAATCGCGTAGAACAATGG
Organism: Calotriton arnoldi; assembly: GCA_963921515.1. Classification (NCBI taxonomy): domain Eukaryota; kingdom Metazoa; phylum Chordata; class Amphibia; order Caudata; family Salamandridae; genus Calotriton; species Calotriton arnoldi. Next base: position 943,343 of record CAWUFW010003295.1, read on the forward strand.
TCCGCTTCCGTGCGGCGGGGCTTCTCTCACGGCAGGACTGGCCGTTTTAAATCCAACACAAGAGAGTTGCCCCCTCAAAAGAAGCCAACACACTGGTAGGTATCCTTTAGCGTTTATTGCATGTAAGGCACAGCAAAGTTGATGCGACATCACCTCCATCATCAGAAATGCCGACGCGTTTCGTGCTTCCATAGCACTTTTTCATAGGCAAGAACAGGGGGCAAACGACGAGCAGAGAAGCACCTGATTTTTATCCCAAGACCCGCCCCAGTGGGCGTCGCCAGCTGCGCTGCCCGACGGTCTCTGTAGTGCTGATGTGTTACTACAGTGAGTTGCTCAGCGTATATATATAGTTAGGAAAGCTTCCGGCAAAACCGGCTCCTCCAAGACTCACACACCAGGGTCAATGTATCCAAAATGTATTATTGGCGATGCGTTGACCAGAACGGTCTATATTTTTATTTTTTTAACTTGTGACATTAAATAACATGACTAAATGATGACCAAGAATGTATGAACCTTTACTTTAAAGAGTTGCGGGGCACTCAGCTGTTCATACGAGAGGCAGCTCTGACAGAATCAAGATTAGTCCTTTTACGTTTCTTCCTTATAGCTCAAAAATACGAAATTGTTTGGTTGAGTTGTTATGGTTCATAACTTCTGAAACAAAATCACTTTGTACCATCGCTTAAATTCTAGGACCCAAGCCAAGGGTGAGGCCAGAATTGTAAGAATGGTTATTCAGAAACAAAATAAAAAGGAACTTAATAATGTCATTGAGAGTGATGCAGCGTTTACCCAGAAAACTATCACCAACCCAGGGTCCGGGTCACTCCGGTGGGGCCCATAACACCGAAGTACACACACCCTATCACACACACCCCCCAGACCCTTGCTAATAATCCTACAATGGGTTGCATGAATTATTTCCTATCACGGGATACCTTTAAGCACAGATTTTTACACCAACATTTGTTTTCATCACATAATTTTACTAACTAATCTATGCATCAATGTACCCCGCCAATTAGGTCGATGGACCAATTAGTTGAGCAAGTTGATGGTGATTGTCAAGACCAGCTTAACCTCACTACAACAATACATTGATTTGCATAATTAATTGACTCTAAAAGAATCACGAACACCTGAAATCATTTAAAAGATTTTATGTAATTAATTTGCATAAAGAAAATTATCATTTATTCTCTCACTATTAATTCTCACTGAGCATTGCCATTTATTCAGGAAATAAATCAAGAAACTGTTTAATAAAAGTCATGAAGAGAAAATGTAGGTTTGCATTCATTTCATTATTCTCAAAATGGTTAAAAATCAATCCTTGGTCATGTGACTGACAGAGGGTTCCAAAAATGAAAGATCAGTGAACCATAGTTAAAAACATTCATTTAATTCTAAAGATTTCCTACACTAAAACCTTCCTAACCAACACTAAACCCCAACTTTCTTAGTAACCCTGGCCTCCTAGACGCATCTCTCACCCAGGCTAGTGTCCCGCAACGATCTCGAACCTACAGGGGTCATCAGTGGCATTCTGGCATGGTTTCAAACTCTCAGCATCTCTGCAAACAGCATCTCTGCAAACAGCTTTTCTGCAAACAGCTTTTCTCCAACCAGCTTCTCTGAAAAACCCCAATTTTGGTCTGATATTTATACTGTGTTTGCTGGCTCTCTACCCTCAAATGTTTCAACTCTTGCCGTTTCCCTTGCTCTGATTGGTTATAAAAATGCATTTCTCAGCTCCCAGGATGTCCGTTCATGACAATGTATTTCTCCGCACCCAGGATGTCCGTGAATAACTTTATCTTTGACAAGCTGATAGATACAAATTCATCTGTCCCACAGTTCATTAGCAGGCATTAAAATGTTCATTGTCAGGGATTCAACTGTTCATTGTCAGGGATTCAGCTGTTTCCACGTGGTCATTCTTTAGCAGGCATTCGACTTTTCTCTTTGGCAGGCATTCAGCTGTCCTCGTGCTATCATTCTGGCTCTCAGCCACTCGCCGGCATTCACACAAATGGCCTCGAACATAGTCAGCTGGAGTTGCAAAGTTCAGTGGAGCACAAGGCATGCGCAAGGTTCCTCCAGCCAGATGATGCAAGCATTCTCTACTGCGCAGAACCGGGAAAACGAAGCCATCTTGAAACTGGCCACCAGCCAAAACTACGATAAACACAAAGAAAATGTGAATACACAGAAAATAAGTGTTTTCTGTCCCCCACCCACCAGTGCTAATATTTTATCCCCTAAAACTGTTAGCTAGCGGAAAAGCATCACACTGCAAGCCATTAAAATAAAGCAAAAGCAGCATGAAATGCACAATGTACACTACAACATAGACATGCACTATTACACTACTTAAATGCGCAAAATAGATAAAAACATGCGTTTTACACCATTAATTAATATGTTAATCAAACCTGTTAATGCAGAGTATTTCCCACATGTAATGTGTGTGTTTGGTTAATACACAGCAATCAAAATTAATATATTACTTTGTTATGGGGGGTGATTGGTCAGAACGGGGTACACACAAAATCTTCTGTACTTAGCTCCATCAATTGCACAATACAAAAATAACAGCCAAGATAGATCCACAAAGAATGCAAACCACAAGTGCTGTGTTTATATGTAGCATCCTCACTAAGTCTGCTACAGGTATCCCCCTCGGGCGCGTTTTCAATTGGAATGGGAGAAGGAAAAAACAAGAGGTGTTGAAATAAGCTTTGAAGTAGCTTAACAAAGGGCACCAGAACCAGCCCATATCAATTCCCTGCAGCCTGGTGAACTGTGCAGCTGCATACATGGTTACACTTCACAGCTACCCCCTAGCCTAAAAACAGCCACAAGACAGGAAGTTTATAAAAAGGTACCTTAACTTAGCAGCCAAACTGGTGCAGGGAAACTCTGTAAATTGTACTGCGTCACACTGTACCAGCATCGTAGCACTATGCTTCCATTTCATCACTTATTACACCACTGCGGCTCCCACATTTAATCTGGTTAGCTAATAGAAATGGACAAGAATATATATTAGCAGAGGTTAGACCATGATCCATAGCGTGGCATAAACTGGTGCCTGGCCTCTTCTTGCTGCTCCAGGCTTCTCACTGTAATAGGCCCCTCTACTGGTCTTGCCCTCTCGCATGTCTTTTGAAAGGATTACACAGAGCGGGTTAGGGGTAGTGGCTGTCCTTGCAGGCTTCATTACAGTTTGCCTTTTTGACACCAGTTTGATCCCGTCCAGCTTCAGGATAGACGTGCCTGGGCCCTAGTGACACTGTTTACAGGGAAAAAAGCAACAGGAGTACTAGAAGCAGAGTAGGAAAAGCCAATAAATAAAATGTCCGTTTTCTAAACTATATTAACCAATGCATAAATTCGCTGCTGAAATAAAAATAGTAAAGCAGCAATTCTGGCCTGTTAGACCGGTCAGTCTTCCCCAAACGTTTTGCCAGCATGCCTCCAATTTTGCCTAAATCGATTTTTTTGCCCTCCATGCACTTTACCACTGCTAACCAGTGCTAAAGTACATGTGCTCTCTCCCCTTAACAAGGTTTGATTGACTTATCCACAATTGGCATATTTAATTTACTTATAAATCCCTAGTAAAGTGCACTACATGTGCCCAGGGCCCGTAAATAGTGGGCCTGCAGCACGGATTGTGCCACCCACTGAAGTAGCCCTTTAAATATGCCTCGGGGCTGCTACTGCAGAGCCTGTGTGTACGATTTTACTGCCATGTTGACTTGGCATTTAAAACCCCTTGCCAGGCATTAAACTCCTTTATTTACATATACGTCACCTCTACGGTAGGCCCTAGGTAGCCTATAGGACATGGTGCCATGGAATTAAAAAGGAAGGACATGTACTTTTGAGTTTTACATGTCCTGGTAGTGAAAAACTCCCAAATTAGTTTTCCACAACTATGAGGCCTAGCCCTCCCATAGGTTAACATTGAGGATTCCTTGTTACATCTAATACGTGCAATTCCCAATTGGAAGGAGGTAGATCTTTCATGTTTAGTACCTATGGAATTGTAATGATAAATCCTCTTTAATGGTGAAGTCGAATTTATCATTACAATTTGAAAAATTACACTTTTAGAAAGATGGAATTTTTCCACTGTTAGCCCTGTGTGCCTGCAGCCTGTCTCCAATACACGTCTGGGGAGGGTGACAGCTGAACTTTGTGCATTCCCTCTAGACAGCTGCATACAAAGGGAGCTTAGGTGTAACTTGATGGGCCATCATCATCCTGACGGGCCATCCTGGGCAGGATGGGAGGGAGGAGCTGGACACAGTCTCACACTTACACCAGAATAGGCTGCGTCCTGTCCCCCAAACAAAGGGCTGCATACCCCCCTGTAGTGAGTCTGGAGCCAGGGAAGGCAGGGAGGACCTCTGTACACTTCAAAACCCTTCTTTGAAGTCTCCCCCACTTCAAAAGCACCAGTGGGTATAAGAACTAGACTTCTGACCCTACCACTTCAGTACACTTCTGGACCCGTTAATACTCTGCTAGGAAGAAGGATTGCTGTGCTGCTTAAGGATTGCCACTCTGCTGGACTGCTGCTCTGGAAGAACGGCTTTCTTGCTGTGCTGACCTACTGTCCTGTTTGCCTAGTTGAGAAGGACTGGACCCACATCACTTGAACCCAGAGTGACTCCAGCGGCTTGCTGGCTTGCAGGCTCAGGGACATAAAAGATTTACAACTCACCTGCTACAGCACCTGGATTCTGCCATCTATGAGTCGGCCCTGCCAAGTGGTGCCAACCCAGTCTTGGATCCTTGGAAGAGGGTTTGGGAGTCTTGGAAGTGGGTTTGAAGTGCTGATCCAGCAGAATCCACGCATCACTGTCAGGACTCGGAACCGGCGCATCTCCTCCACTGCGGACGCATCACCGCTGTGGCAAGGATCGACTCAAACGCATTGCTGACTGCTCAGCGCATTGACTCCATTCACGATGCATCATCGCCGTTGCGCGGACCGAAACTGACATAGTGGCTTCCTTTGTGGACCGTCAACAACGCATCACCTCACCTGCACCCCGCATCTCGTCCTCAACATTGACGCAACCAAGGTACTTTTCAGCGGGTCAAGGCTGGTCCCTGTATATGACCCGTGCTCCATTGTGGTTGGCCTGAACTTTTGGATTTGACCCGGTCTAGTATGACCAGATTGCCCTGGTTGGCGCTTTATGCTTTTAAGCACTACATTGCAGTTTTTTTATTTCATAACTCCAGTTCAACTTATTGGATTTTTGTCATTTTGGTCTTGTTTTGTTCATTAAAGTAAGCTCTATTGTCCAACCAGGTGTGGTATTTTTTTGTGTGGTGTTTTCACAGTTTTACTGTTTGAAGTGTTGCACAAATACTTTACACATGGCCTCTTAAATTAAACCTGACTGCTCTGTGTCAAGCTACCAGAGGATGAGCACAGGTTAATTTAGGGTGAAATTGTGACTTACTCCGACTAAGATTGTGGTTCCTTCTTGGACATAATGCATACCTCTTTCAACCAGAAACCCAATTTCTAACATGTCTCGAATAAATACTTAATTTACAAAGCCTTGCATACAGAAACAACAGTTCTTCACGTGGACAAGTGCATTTGTTATAAAATTGTAACAACTAGGAAGGCTCCGAGAGGGCATCTGATGGTTCATATAATCCAGTCAAATGAGGAAAAACCCATTCAGATTACAGAGTCCAGAGCGCCTCTGTACAGCCCAGGCGGAGACTGATGCACAAGAGAATCACTGACAGTGTGAAAGCAATCATAGTCAAACATGCCCAGTGTACCCACAGCTACTGCTCAGTGAGAGTGATATCACCATGTTGGACTAGACCCAGTATCCTTGTGTGGCTTAGAAGAATTGTGGTGCAACGTTGTATGCCCTGAATATAGCTACATACCTGGTGCAAGGCTGAGAGAGCGACTCGACTGCCCTAGTATCTTTCTTGAGCTTTAAAAATCTACCACTAATTTGATTGTTGTTTAGGTCTCGCCCTGAGCCAGCGCTTGCGCTGGTCTGGGCGAGACATTTAGTCAGTGGGCTTTCAGAAATGCGACCACAGCTTTTTGTGTGGCATTCTGCACGCGATTACACGCACAGGCACGAGCGCCATCTGGCTTTCCTCTCGCTCTCCCGCGCGCGCCTCGCTCTGCCTCTCTGTCTTGCTCGCCCCTCCCCCACCAGAGCTGCCATCTGGCTTTCTCTGCACGCACCACTCGCATGCTTTTCTTTCACTTTCGCGGCCAATGCTTGTCTTTATTTGTTGCGTTTCGTGCGGGTCAACACAGCCTCACACATCCCAGACGAGTCTCCAGTTTACAAGGTACATTGTTAAAGGTGAAGTGTGGAGTATGTGTGAGGCCGTCTCAGCCACGTACAGCCGCTGTGCGAAAGTAAAACATTAAAAAACATTAACATGAAGCGCGGCACCAGTCTATGAAGCTGCATTTTCCAACTAAAAGCCTGTGCAAACAAACTTTCTTTTGTTGTACTCCGCCCGCTTCTCGGACGGGTGCCGCGCTTCATGTGATTTTTTTTTAATGTTTTACTTTCGCACAGCGGCTCTATGTGGCCGACACAGCCTCACACATACGCCACACTTCACATTTATCAATGCTCGTTTCTGTTACACTATCTAACCTACAGCCTCCCTTCCTGCCTTCCTTCCTGTGCCCTTCGCGCCCCACACAGCGCTTGGAGGTATTCCCGCGTTCCTGAGCATCTGGCCCTCCCTGGACAGTGACCAAGTGGGGGAGCAGGCCGGCTTTATACACCGGTCTTTTTTTAAGTGTTCATGCAGTCAAAAATCTCTATTCCAGTGTAGTGGGTCATCAGATGTTTCTAGGAGGCTAAAATAACCTGCCTCTGAAGTAAGTGACCCGACCACTGAGAGCTGGTAACCCCGCCTCCACCTGCACTCCCCCTGAACATGTGGGTTTAATTAGTGTTTGGAACGGGCAGAGAAGTGCAGTTCTGTTTCGTGGAAGGAAACCGGTGTTGTGTTTGTTTCGGTCGTGTATCAATACAAGTGAAAGTCGAATTCACACGCCAGAATAGGCAATTTATTCACTTTACTTTGATTCCAGCCTATATTTGTGTGCAGTTAGATGTGCTTGAGCGGTCCCTTTAGTAAATATTTTGCAATCATTGCTTTACAACCATACATACGACTTTCAAACTGCAGTGTTGCTTTAATGTACGTTACCTGCGCTCTTATGCAATGAAAGTTTTTTAAAAAGCGCTATGGCATTCAATCAAAGTAAACGAAAAGTGGTAGGATAGCTCTGGTGTCAAATGTTTTTTTTGATTGACAAAAATTGACAAAGTCAATAGTTCTCGCATAGGCGAGACCTATTGGCTTTGCCAATGCTTGGTTTTTCAATTCCAGTTTCCCTTACTCTTCTCTGCCGGTCTCCCTTTACCGTTTTCAGTGTTTCTTAACTCCTTCTTAACCCCCTCTCGTTCCATCACCGCTTTCCCCCCTTCTCTCAGTGTCAGCATGCCCACCCTGGCCGTGCCCTTTATTTGTAGATCATCCGTTTTGCCCATCTGTTAGCATGTCAGCTAACTGTCAGCTAACTGTTAGCATGTCAGCTCCCTCTCAGCTTGATACAGCTTTTCACTCCCCACTCTGTTTGTCACCCCACATCTACACCTCACGGAGGTTGTAACCTCTATCCCTTTCTCAGCCCGGCAGGCCCTAATTGCCTTTTCTCCGTGCCATCCACACTCCCAGCATGTAATCTCTCACCCTGTCGCACCTTGCATCCTCATTCTCGTCATATAAGAATCCCACCCACGCCAATTTAGCATTACAGAGGTAAAGTATGTAGCTGGTGGTGCATTTTGGAGTACTGTTGTGGTTACGCACTGTTGTTAGAAACAGCACATTTTCAGTTGGAATGGCCAACAAATTTACATAGACATGCCCTGTTACTATCAAAACTATTTAGCACAAAAATGATAATGTGTGGAAATCGACAGGGACGTAATGCAGCCCCTGCGGAGCAAGGGGGCCCCATCAGAGGCCCCCAAATCTACAGCGGGCCCCATTCCGCCAAAGGCCAATGAACCTCTGAGATATCGGAGATGAGGGACCCCTCTCTTCACATTCTGCAGGGAGGCCCCATCATTTTACCTTCGCCACTTGAAATCGTTTTTCAGAGTATAGTTATGATTTGCGCATCAAGTAAAGGATCTTGATTTGATTCTATTAACATCTTTGGTACCACCACCCTTCAGAATTACCCAAAAACATGCTTCATTTAATCTTTCTAATTGCTGATGTTTTCTTGAATATGTGTACAATTCATTTAGTTGTTTAGTTGTTGTTGTGTGTTAGAAATAAACTGACATCCTACAGCCTTTGTTTTCACTTCCTGTACCCCTGAACGTTTTCCACCTAGCTCACTTTTACAAAATCCTCTCACTTTGCAGTCAGAGAAATAAAAGTATACACCAGTTTCTGAATAAGCAGTAATTTGTCCGAAGACATAACATGACATTTCACCATTGTCTTTGAATGCACAGAAAATGTGACAAAATAAACACAAAATCTAAAGGCATCTTTATCGTTCATTCACATTCTGAACTCCAATATAGTTATTTTTGGGAGCCCCTACTTTTAGCACCTATGGACAGTAGGTCCAAAACATAAGGAGTACTTCTGATTTAAAGAAAGCTTTCACCAGGCCTAAACAGAACAAGAACATGTATGGGGCAGTTGCTGGTATTGAACTGAATTTAGCTTTCTATGCACGCTAACAAGTTTTTTCCGATATGCACACTGTTTAAGTCTCTATATAGTAAGGGTTCGCTAAACCATATGAGATATCATCCAGCAACTTTTATACCTAACCTGAGAAGACCTCTGCTCTATTCTTCTTTCCATATTTTTTTTACAGCTGCTTGAGTGTGTTGTCAAATAACATATGGGCGATGGATACTGCCAGTAAGGTGTCAGGAGCATACCTGTGTAAAGTTAATAAAAGGCATTGTCATTTACAATGCCAATAGCTTAAAATTTTGCAAATGCGAGACCTATTGCATTGCAAATGCTTGTTTTATTATTGTATTCAATTGAATCCCATCCTACTGAGCTAGTGGGAAACACAGGTGTGAGACAAATAAAAATTCAAGAAGTGCTGTAGAGGACAAATGTACTTTACAAGTAGAGATGTATTATTGTAGAGGGGTCCTTTACAGGAGGGGTGTACCTCAAAGAAAAGGGTGCTTTTACAGTAGGGAGTGAATTGCAGGAGAGAGGTATATTGCAGGAGACATGCTTTACAAGAAGCCGGGTGCAGGCACTTTCAAAAACATAAGCCTAAAAGGGAGCAGTGTATTAGGAGAAATGAGATTTACTTGGCAGAGGTGCTCCACAGGAGATGGGTGCTTTGCAGGTGAGGGGTATTTTAGATAACAGGTGCTTTACAGGATATCCGTATTTTTCCCAACATATGTTTTTACCAGACAAGAAAGTGTACTTTTCTGGAGACAATTGCTGTATAAAACAGAGGTGCTTTACCAAAGAGGTTTTTTATATTGGAGGCGTGCTTTACACAAGACCAGATGTTTGCAGGTAAGATTCTTCACAGGATGTGTGCTTTAAAAGAGAGGGAGCTTTAGACAAGAGAGATGCTCTAGAAAGGTGTCTTTACAGCAAAGGGTTTGCTTCCAGGAGAGTCAGGATCTTTAGAGGAGAGGAGTACTTTAGAGAAGATAGGTTCTTCACAGAAAAGAGGTGGTTTAGATGACAGAGATGCTCTACAGGAGAGAGGTACTTTAAAAAAGAAAGGTGCTTGGGGTACTTGACTTCGCCAAGTGTCGTAGTGTTTAATATGCACTCAAGGACGAGGGCGCATTTGGTAGGCGAGGCCTCTGCTCTCTAGCCTGACCACACACTATTACCCAGGATTCCACTGCATCATGTGTAAGGGGGCTGTAGATGCCTAACTCCTCCTGCCAGAATTCTGGTGGTTGAGGTGGATGCTGGCTTTGGAGGTGTGGGTTGGTGGGATATCTGGTTCCCTGTATGTGACCACTAGTTAGTCGGGATTCAGTTTGACTAAGGGGGGGGTGATGCCTAGTTTTGCTACGGATATTGCTTTGGTGTACTCTTTTCTGTACTTCAATTAATTTTGTTTTGTGAATCTGACTGTACAATAGGTTAGCTGGGAGTCTGCTGTAGAAGACGGAGATGAGACAGACCCTTTGGACTGTATGATTGCTATTTTTTCCTACTTATGCGATCATTGTTTTTCTTGTTTTCATCTGCTGTACATATTTACTGTGTGGTGATTCTCTACGGTATCCTGTGTGTACTTGATAAAAAACAAAGAATGTTTACAGAAGAAGGGTTCCATGTTGTACAGGTTTTGTGAGAGAGAGGCAGGAACTGAAGCTTCCTATGCTATACCGGTTCTATGTAAAAATGTCCTTCACAAATGCTGCCCAGGCTGTATTTTTCCTATACCAAGAAAGCTGTCATTTGTGCTTCCAGAGCTCTGTGTTTTCATTTTGTGAAAGAATCATGCTCAAGTGTTGCTTGTACAATGCATTCATGTGTCTGGAAATCTTGCAATGCTGGTTTGTGTTCGGTGTGATGGAAACCTGCAATGGTGCTCCTGAATCTGCTGTGTATGGTGAAGGTTGGCACCACTTCCACAGCCAGTACTGTACCTGTACTGTGCCTAGGAAAGCTTACTGTGCTGAGGAAAGCTAATATTGCTGATGCATGGGGTGACCTGCATTCTGTCTGAGGTAATCCTGCACCTTGCCTATGGTGTGCCTATTTTGAGTATATATGAAACTTGGATCACTGCTAATTGTATAGTACCTATTGTGAAGTCTACTGCTGTTGCGCAGGCCTGCCAAGTATCACGCATCAGGCGTGACGCTAACGCATTTCAGTGTGGGGTTCCCGCATCACCGCACTGATATGCATTGTCACGCATTTTTGCCACTCACTGACCGCACTCTGCTGACAGCGCTGAAACTGGCTGCCTATGCCAGGTGCTAGCGTGCGCGGTGGCGCCTCCGACACCTGTGTGCGCCCCCGGCCGCAGCAGACTTCAATTGCCAGGCAGAGCAGAAACAGTTAATTTTAAGATCATCTGCTCAGTGCTGCTGCAATGTTATCACTCTGAACAAAGCTGTCAGCGGTCGCGCTGCCGCGCTGCTCTCCGCTTGGGGCTGGCTCAGCTGCGCTAGAAAGCTCTGGATACATTCACCCGTAGCATTCTGAATCACATGCGCAGGTCACAGGAGAGTGCAGTGATTTGCCCAATGGCTGCGCAACCGAGACTGGGCACTTAAAGGAGGGCCGGGTTGGCGGTAACTATGTGCCGTTTGAGACAGCCGCAAGTGACGGAGCCCAGAGCTAAGTACACATGACCAGCCGCCCAGAATCATGAATGGCCGGGCATTTCCATTCATTGCCATCTGGCGGCCGGCGGGTCTAGTGGGCCTCACCGAATTGCTCTTCTCGTCTCGCTAGGTGCTAAGAAGTAAGTGCCTCCCGTGTGAGAATCAATGACTTTATTTAATAACAGTAAGTTGCTGCTTGTGCTATAAACAGTGCTTTAAATGGGCCGGTACTCACAGGTACTGAGTACCGGCACTTCTTGTTTTTACCAAGCTGAGTACCGGCACTTTTCCAGTGCCAAGGAGAGTACCGGTACTCAGATTGATCAGATGGGCACTGGCCGATGCCTGAGGGCCAGCTGTGGCCCGCTTATTTCGCAGCATGTTTGCCGTTTTGGCGCCTGCTAGAGGCCTGCCGCAGGGGTAAGTGGGCCCCTGCTCCCGAAGCTCTCATTGTCCTCAACCGCCCCCTAAGGGGCCTCCATGCTGGGTCGTCTTGTTAGTGGATTGGTCATCGGCTGCCAGGGGCACAGTGATGTGTGCAGCCTGAATGGGTGGGAGGGAAGAGAGCCTGCATAAGTGACCGTGCTATTAAACGCTTGGCCTCCCACTGAGGCCTGACTCACTTGCTCCTGCAATTCGACCCCCACCCCTGTCCACCTGCTGGGACATTGACAGGGATGAGGTGGTGGATATGGCCTACGCAGCCTGCCTGGAGCCCAGGTGAGGTGGGAGGAGGTGTACTGACCTGCCCATCAGAGGCCAGTATTGTTCTTCCCCTGACCTCTGCTCTACTGGACTCTGCACATGCTCTCGACCCTGCAGTGCTCACTGCCTGCCACTGCAAGCTCTCCGGCTGTGTGCCCTTCTGTCGAGGGAAGAGGAAGGAGAATTGGGTGAAAGAAGGTGAAGAGTGAGGGGGCAGAGATAGAAGGAGCAGAGGAGAGTTTAAAGGGGGGAAAAAATAGAGACATAAGGGGTAAGTGCAGACAAAGATGGGGAAGAGATCAAGACGGCTATGGAAAGAGTAACAGAGGCACGGAGATGGCAGATTAGAAATAGAAAGTGTGATAGTTGAGGATTATAGGATACCTTAGGGGTAAAGAGAGTGGGGCAGCAAGAGAAATGGATACAAATGGGAGAGAAGCGAGTGGGGGAGGGATCGAGAGATTAGAGATGTGAAGATTGATAGAGTATATGTCTGCTTGCTTGTGTGCGTTTGCCTGGTTGTGTGTATGTTTGTTTGTGAGAGAGAAACTAAATCAGAGAGGAAGAGAATCAGGACACCCAGGAGGTATTTGAAAAGAAATGAGTCTAATGCTTCTTATTAATGATGCTATGCCAGTCTCTCTCGTCCTGGTGCACATTGATTCTTAGCCTGAAGGGGCTAATAGTGCTGTTGATGGCTCGGCTGCATTCAGGGTTTAGATGCTCCTTACATTGCTCCCAGAAGTACTTCACACCACCCTTTATTAGCATATGTACCTGTTAATCTGCACATATGGAAAGTTTGAGACAACTGTCAAGGGCAATGCATGGGCAAAATGAATACTCAATAGATGTTTTTTCTATCATCATGTCTCACCCCGCCTCTAACCCCGCCCACTAGCCACGCCCCCAACTCAATTTAACGAGTACCTGCACTTATCTTTTTCCATTTAAAGCACTGGCTATAAATGAATTTGCTCCCGTTACTAAAGTTGAGCAGAGACACCCCAGCAGCTCTGTGAGCGAGTGGCTGCTGGCGGCACCGTGCGCGCTGCTTGTGTTATTATCTGGTGCAGTTGCGGCCAGGCCTGTGTGACAGGCTGGCTGCCTGCGCAGTGCAGCCGTGAGCTGTAAACATTAAACAACTTTGGTGTTTTTGAAATACAACCAGCCTGAGGTTGCCTGGCTGTGACCTATAATGTGACTGACGGAGTGGATCAGCCTGTCTTAGCCTCGTCAACACCGACTCTCGATACTTTATGCATAGCGGCCAAGGTTCCAAATTGCTATGTGTGACATTTTCATAATTTCAGTGTAAATATGAGTGACATTTCAACGACTATGAGTGACACTTTCTCGGGAGCAATATCAAGCAATGAAGACAAGGGTAACATATAAATAGCAGAAATTACACCCATTTCAGCAACACAAAACTCTAAGAAGACCTTAAAACCACTGAAATGCACAAGAAATGGAAGGGCACTAACCATGACAGCCGTTCTCACTTAAAGAGGGCAGGCAGGCACTGCAGCTGGTCTGAAGATGATCTCATTAATCTGATGATTCATGACTGCGCGCTAGCCTAAAAAGCATATTTTATAGCATAGCAAGTACATCTAGGAGATTATACCATCACGCAGGAACTTACACATAGCTGCCAAGTTTTCAGACTTCTTATGTATCACATTTTCATGATTTCACTGTACTTAGAAGTGGCATTCAATGACAACATGTGTAACACTTAGATTGCCACTTTTTCGCAAGTCAAAACAAGCAATGAGTGCATTGATAGAAATAAATATTAGAAATTACACACTTACGAACAATGAGACGCTCTAAAAAGATATTGAAACTGCTACAAAATACCTGAAAAAGAAGTTCACTAACCTCCTGCCCCTTTCTAAGATGATCATACTGTGATCTGTCAGGGGCTCAGTGCTGCAGAGAGTTGTGGCATACATTACACTCGACTGCTGTCCTTTAACTTTGGCATCAGTGCTGGTGCTCACTGTACCTGACAGGCTGAGGCAGGAAATAGAACATCGGACCTGCGCTAGTTTGACACTTGTGTTGCCTGCGGGCCGGCAGAAAAACAATGAGACCATCCTTCCTTTTAGCCACCCTACGCCGACTGGGGCCCCTGGCTCCTACCCTGGCATTGGCAATCAATAATATTCGCATGATGCATTACAGCCCTTTGGACTTCAGGCCGCTCTGTGTCCCACGTAGGACCCGGGCAGGGGGGCCAGACTGCCACTCGAGTTTCCAAGAGGATGTGAAAGGCCCCAAACACGGTCGGATCTCATCATCAGCTGCTGCCTAGAGAGTCAGACTAAGTCAGCGGACTCACTCGAGCCGCCCGGTGCCACAGACGACACCGGACATTAACAGGCCTGCCAAGTATCACGCATCAGGCGAGACGCTAACGCATTTCAGTGTGGTGTTCCCGCATCACCGCACTGAAATGCATTGTCTCGCATTTTTGCCACTCACTGACCGCACTCTGCTGACAGCGCTGAAACTGGCTGCCTACGACAGGTGCTATCGTGCGCGCCGGCGCCTCTGACACCTGTGTGCGCCCCCGGCCGCAGCAGACTTCACTTGCCAGGCAGAGCAGAAACAGTTAATTTTAAGATCATCTGCTCAGTGCTGCTGCAATGTTATCACGCTGAACAAAGCTGTCAGCGGTCCGCGCTGCTCACCGCTTGGGGCTGGCTCAGCTGCACTAGCAAGCCACACACACACACCTCATCTTTATTCGGTTTATACAAACCATCAAAGCACACATAAATAAGTCAATTGTTCTTTCTTTCTCACGTTCTAAATAAAAATATATGATAAAAGAATAAAAACTATCATAAAAACACCAAACTGATAGATTTCCTCTTCTGGTAGAAAGTGGTTTGTGCAAATACCTAATGTGATAAAAAAAAAAAAAAGAGAGGTAAAAAAAAAGCCACTCGAGCAGCCAACAGTAATGCCTACTTCATATTTGCTTCTCTCGTAGGGGATGCCTCCTTCTCAATGAAAGTTACAGCTTTCTGGCGCCTGAATCAGACATTCATTAGAAAGTGGCTTACAGAAAAAAACAATAGGAATTGATGTATTCGTTTTTAGGATCCTGTGAGCAACCCAGTAGTGTCCAATTCCCAAATTCAGACAGATTGGTCGGATCCACTTCCTTCGTGGATGATGGTATTCAGTGCAAAAGAACAAAATATGCACCTTGGTCTCCATCTCTAAGCCACAAGCAGGACACAAAGATGCGTCATGGTCAGTGACCCAGATGGTAAAGGATCTTAGAGGCAGGCAGCCCAGGCGAAATCTCATGTACAAGTTTTTGGCCAGCGGTGGCGAGATAGTCTGAAAATTGCTCAAACCCAGGGTATAGCTTAAAATGTAAAAACTGAGTGGTTAAGCACCCTGAGGTTGTGGTAGTAACATACCTATCTATCTGTCACAAATGCCCAATACTTGGTCTTCGCATTAGCTATTGCTTGTTTTCCTATTTCCTCAGGGCTATCCCACAACTTGTCCAATCTTAATGTCTTGCGCCAAGTTGCTACATGGAGAAGCCCCAGGGATTTGATTTACACCACTGATCTTTGAGCCTTCCCTCAATGAAACGTGATAGACCGTTAGCTCAGGCGTGGACCATAATCGCAGTCAGTACGTCAGGGGTTTAAGTGAAGCCACATCCCTGATTCTCTTTATCCCTAAATCAAAAAACAATGGAAACAATGGAGTGCTAACTGGAACAGAAACAAGAGATCTAACATATGAGTTCTTGCATACCACCAGCCTGTGGGTATCAACGTGACCTCATAGATCTGCTCCATTAAAGTGCAGCGCTCTGGGCTTTCGACCAATAGACCTCCAGGGCAGGGGTAAGTGACTGAGTCAGTTTATAAAATCGAAATATAGATTTAGATTTATGACACAAGGTAAAGTAGCTTTTGTTGACTTGGGGTCCCCAACTAAGCAAATCAGCCAGCCTCAGCCCTAGGTAATCAAAACTGGTTACCCTCTCGAGGAATTTCTCAGCGATCCTCACTGTTCTTGATCTGGTTTTGGCCCTTTCAAAGAGCATAAACTTGGTTTTCTCTGCATTCAAATCTAATCCCCTTACTTCGCAAAAAGCCAAAAATGTATCTAATAGGTTCTGTAAGCCCGTGGGGCTTTGCAAGAGGAGTAAAGAATCATCTGCAAATAGCAGGATTGGTATCTTATTGCCATTTAGAGTCGGAGAGTCATTTTTGCAGTCCCTTAAAACGTTAACAACCTTATTTACATACAGGGAAAACAGGGTAGGTGCGAGTACGCAACCTTGTTGCACCCCGCGCCGAATAGAGATTTTACTAATTAATTTGCCCCGTTTCCCCAATCTGACCTGCGAATAGTTCCTCTTGTGCAACCTCGCAAGGTTTACCAGATTGCTAGGTGCACCAAGCCCTTATAAGACTTTCCAGAGTAATTCTCAGGGCACCAGGTCAAAGGCCGCTCGTAGATCAACAAATGCCACATACAATTTTTGTTTTTTGAGCAGCACATACTTCCAGGTAAGTAGTTTAAACTTAAAGACCTGATTGCATGTGCTAGTTTTTACACGGAGCCCGCTTGATAGGGTGACAGTATCTCATTGTCATGCATCCAATCTTGTATTTTGACTAAAACTTGCTTGGCGAATATTTTCTGTAGGTTGTCTATCAGGCTGATTGTCTGTAATTGGAGGGGACTGAAGCATCTCCTTTCTTATGAATGGCAATTATCTCTGACCCCTCTCCACGTCTCTGGAATTTCTCCCCCATCCACTATAGCATTGGACATCAAATTAATGTATGGGGCCCATACAGAGGGCTCTGATTTGTACAGATCACCAGGTATCCGGTGAGGCCCTGGCGCTTTTGCTGTTTTTAGTCTGTCGATAGCCTTGTGTGTTTCATCTAGGTTAAAGGCTAGAACCATATTATTATTTACACCTGGGGATATACCAATGAATGGACTTATTGTTTGATCCCCTGTTATACTCCCGGTGCAGATGGTTTCTACCTTATCATATAACATGGTAAAATGGTTGACCCAAACCTCGGGCTGTATATGGTAACGTGGGGTAGTGACATTATCTAGGCTCCCGTGTGCTACGATTTTCTAAAAGGAGTGACTATCATTGCTCCAGGTAGCCACCAGTAGATCCTATCAGTTTCTATCTGCCCAGTCGTGTTTAGCTCAGGTAAGAGCAATCCTGTGCCTATTTCGGGCTGTGACCAGATCTAAGCGATCGCCCTCTCTGATGGCAGTCTTCAATTCATGCTTTGCTTTTTTGCACTCAGGATTGAACCAGTCTATTTTCCTCCTCACAAATGGTTTATTCCCAGATGTCCTAGTTAAAAAAATATTTTTCAGTGCCTCATAGAGCTCGCTATGTGTTGCTAAGGTATGCTCAGGCACGGGGGAAGCACTTTCTATATCTTTGAGATGATGCACAAATAGCTTGTAGATTTTTGCGTGCAAATTGCTATCTTCGAGAACCCTGGGCCAGGTTGCTCTCCTATGATTGTTTGTTATAAGGGGGTTCTTGAGCTGTGGAGTAACATCCAGGCAAGTCTCTTAAGAAGAGTGCCCCTCACAGATAAAATCAAAGGGTTATGGTCACTCTCAGTTCTGGAGGAAATCACCATATCGACCACTAATGACCAGATAGATACTGACATCCACCAAGATATAATCAATGACACGGAGACTAAAAGCTTGCTTAAATGTAGGCTGCCTATCAGAATCAGAAGGAGTCCTACCATTGCACGCCCTTAAACTCCTCCTGACCACCAGGGAGGTGAGCTGGAGGGCTGCATTAGTAAAGTGAAGACAAAGGGCTTTATGGGCCAGGCTAGGAATTCCCCAGAGCTCATCTTCCTCTTCAGTGAGAATATTAGAGGATAAGGTTCGAATGAGGTATTGAAGTCCCCGACGACTATAATTTTAGTCTGGGGCTGGTAAGAACCAATAATATTGTCGCGGAAGGTCAAAACTGGGGAAATTGGTGCTTTTGGGGACAGACCTAGCATAGACATTTAGAACAGTTAGAATCAGACCCATGAAGAAGTTGAGCTGAATCCCCATACACACTCATATATTCACTGAAGAAAAAAAAAAAAAGGCTAAAGTATCGCTATAGTTAGATGAATAGGTCAGTGACAAAATTAATGTTTTGAACTAAAATAAAAAACACAAATTCACCAGTTATAGTTAGCAGAGCTAACTATAACTTGCACCCCCGCCATGCACTGCTTATGACCTCACATATTACCTCACTCATGTCATGTTCAATGACATTATTTATGACATCACTGATGACATCTCAAATGAGCAAAATAGTAACGAAAATTACAAATATATTTGCAATAAGGAGCACAGAAAGAAGAATGTCTGTGTTCATTATATTAGTTTGTATGTTTTCCCTACATTACCTATCCCTACCAGCTAGTAATATTCCATTAAGAACGAATAGTTACAGAATAGTTATTCCAGAAGCAACACTAAACCCATCATCAGCTGATACACACATTGCACAAGCTGTGCAAAGCTATTCCTGGGGATGATGCTATATGTACTTGGAGATTTTCCTCACCTGTAGCTTGGTTTTCTCTGTCCATAGACAGAGCATCAAGCCCTATTTGCATTAGTCCTCACAAGGCTGCACGAGAAGTTGTTCTTGTGACCCTGATGTGTGTGGGAATAACAGTGCAAAGAATAGTAGTTAGAATAAACTATTACAGGGAATATAGGCCCAGTACTTTTGTCTCAAGATGTCAGTAGTAAACTTCGCTTATATACACATGTTTACAGCGCCTGCAGTGGGGTAGGTTTGTGTTTCTCATTTTCAGGATTGTTTCTGCATTACTTTTTATTAAATTGTGAATTGTGTACTTTCTAGTATTTGACTTGGGTTTGTACTGCACCCTTATTTATATTTTAAGATATTATAAAAGTACAGCACTTTGTACAACTTCCAAAGAAACCAATCTTTCAGCCAGAAAGAAACACCTCTGGATAAACACATTTGGAAATTTGCTCATGGGGAGGGGTGTATATGAATTTAAAATGCTACTCTGTGCTTCCTCCTATAGGCATTACTGTCACACTCTTTCTCTCCTCTTCGACTATCAATAAAACGGACACGGACTCATTCCTTCACTCCTCATCTCTCTAGGTCAGTGGTCTTCAAACTTTTTAATACCAAGCCTCCCAGTGGGGGGGAGGGGAGGGGGGGGGGGGGTTGAATGAATAAAAAAGTCGGGCCCCCTTCAGAATTTTTCACAATTATTTTATTAAATTGCCAATGTTTAAATATATTTAGACTTATTTAAACATTGCAGTTAAGTACTGTTACCGTTTAAAAAGTGCAATCAGGTGGCCAAGATGGCGATCTGACTGGTCGCATAGCCCGTGGGCTCCTCGTCTCCGGCCCCTGAAACCGGCCATATCTACTCGCAATCCCCCTCGGATTGAGCAGCTCGTGGGGGTAAACTTGCCAAAAGATCGGCGGCAGCACTGCGGGAACTGTCGGTCGCGGTGCCTCTCAGACGGGAGCCTGCGGGTTCCGGCGGTCGGGGACAGCAATGGCACCGGGGCCAGGGCCCGCCGGCCGAGTGGTTTTCGCGGTGCCAACCCTGCGGAGGTGGTGATGGCGCGGAGAGCAGTAGACACTCCCAGCCCCTACGTGAGTGAGCCTTCGGAGCGGCGGCGCACACAGCAGAAGTGGAGGCGCGCAGCAGAGCGGGCCTGCGGAGATCCGTGCCCTCACCCCACAGCTACTATAGGGCGCTGCTTCAGGCCTACGGCGCGCGAGCGCAGGCAATCACCTCCAGCCAGAGGGGCGGCCAAGGGCGGTGAGGAGCAGGAAGAACGACGCTGTGCCCCTGACTTCGGTGTCACCATAGACTCAGCACTCCGGCGAGAGGCCGTCCGCGCCGAGCTGGGTTGTCGAGGAGCCTGAACCCAGGTAGGCAGAGCCGGGGCCGGGGTCCTACGCCGCCGAAGGGGAGTGCCCTCCTACCTACGCCTACAGGACCGCGAG
Organism: Calotriton arnoldi; assembly: GCA_963921515.1. Taxonomy (NCBI): domain Eukaryota; kingdom Metazoa; phylum Chordata; class Amphibia; order Caudata; family Salamandridae; genus Calotriton; species Calotriton arnoldi. Next base: position 963,530 of record CAWUFW010003295.1, read on the forward strand.
GCCTTGATCGAGAATACACACGGGGGCAGCAAGCACTTCGGGGATACAAGGCACTCGGGGACAGTTAGCCGACGTTGGAATACTTCCCACCCCGGCGGAGTGGAAGACACTGAAGGAGACCCCCGGAAGCATACGCATTGGCGTCCATCCGCCACTGGTGGAGCGGGGGGGAGAGGAGGCCCGGAGGCCTAGACCCCACCGACAGAGCCCCAGCGAAGCAGCAGCGACTAGAGGGGCAAGCTGCAGATAGTGCGCAGCGCGACTCCTGCCCAGAGTGGTCGTACCCTGGACCAGTAGACTGACGGAACACCAGGGCCCTAATTCTTCCATAGCGCCTCTTGGAGTATCACTCTACCCCAAGCCACAGGCGACACACGAGGAGAGACCTTCAGCCCCTAAGGCGGGGGACCGCCAGATAAACGATCCTCTCTCCGTGGCCGCTGGTTCTACCGAGACATTGCCTGCGCCACACGACGTATATCTTACCTAGCCACTACAGGGGGCGCGTCGTGACGATGGCCACAGCCCGGAGGAAGGGGGAAAGGTCCCTAAGGGAGATGCTCATCAAAGGGCCCTTGCCGGGGGACAAAGGCAGCAGAACGCCACCCACCATAACTACCCCTGAGGGAGCGGAGGGCCGAGATGTCCCGATCACTCGATCCTTTCTGGAATCCCTGTTCAACGTCCTACGTGACGATTTCCAGACGCTTAAAAATGAAGTAGCGGGCGAAGTAAAAGAAATTCGACGTGACGTTGATGAAATAGGGGAAAGAGTTGCGGCAATCGAAGAAACCGAGCTGGCCAAAGGCGAAGAGGTTGCATTGCTCCAGCAGGAGGTCCTCCGCCTTCGCGACCAACAACTTGACCTACAGGTACAAGCGGAGGACCTCGAAAACCGCTCACAACGCAATAACATCCGCGTCAGAGGGGTCCCGTCGAAGGCAGAAGGGGCTGATGTGACCCAATATCTCCAGGGTCTCTTCCGAGACATTTTGGGTGAGTCGGCAGATTTCGACATCCGTATTGACAGGGCACACCGAGTGGGGCTGCAGAGGCGGGCCCCTGCTCCGCCGCCTGACATTTTGGCCTTCCTGCCTGACTTCCCCCTGAAGGAGCGCATTTTGAGAGCGGCACGCTCGAAACAGCCCCTTACATTCCAGGGTAACCCTGTAGCCCTTTATCAAGATTTGGCCGCTATCACTTTACAACGGAGGAAGGCCTTCAAGGCGGTGACCACGCACCTGAGAGAGCAGGGAGTGGCATATTCCTGGGGGCATCCCTTTCGCCTGATTTTCAGGTGGAACAGCAAACTTCACCAGCTTCGTTCCCTCCGGGAATCATGCCAGATCCTGGGCTTGGAGACCCAGAGTCCGGAGAGCTCACCGCAACGCCCACAGAAGCTACCCGGGGCGGGATGGCAACGTGTGGGCCGCAGACGCTCACCTGGCGGGGAGATACGCCCGGATCCCAACGCTTTGGCGCAAGAAAGACAGGCAGCTGTTTGAAGCGGTCTTGAAGGACACTGCATCTAAGACTCCTTCATGAGGGCGCGAGGGGAAGTGATGAAGCAATGACATGGCAATGGTCGGGGACGGGGTCCGGGGGCGGGGGCCCGGGCTACTTGGTCCACACGTACACCCTGATTCTTACTTACCATGTGCCCCCATCTACGGATGACGGGCACGGGACAATGACTGAACTTGGGGACTACTTGGTTGGGGTTAGGGAGGGGTAGGGGGGTATGAGGGAGGGGGTCACAGTGGAAAACACAGACCCCAGTTTAGGGTGGGGGGTTGTTGGGGGGGGGAAGGTTCGGGTGGGGTGGGTAGTTCGGGAGCTTGATATCACAGATAGTGCCTCGGCACAACACTATGACAGGGCTTCGACACATGAAGACACACTAGCGCGTGGGGTCAATGTAGGTCATGGCGGTTAGGGAGGTAAAGGTCCTTACCCTTAACGTTAAAGGGCTTAACAATCCAATCAAACGACGAGCTATACTGTCATATTTGGAACACTCGGGAGCAGACGTATGTCTTCTCCAGGAGACTCATCTCTTGGTAGGGGATCACCATCGCATGCGCTCCAGGGCATTCCCGCACCAATATTTTTCGTCCTCGGGGGGGAAAAAGGCAGGGGTGGCCATACTCGTTGCTAAACGGTGCCCGGGAGCGATACTCGAGAAGGTGGCCGAAATAAAGGGGAGGCTACTGGTTCACAACTTGCGGATTGGCCCACACACCATAGTGATAGGCTCTATATACGCTCCCAATATAGGACAGGAATCCTTCCTCAAACAGGCATTAGCTGACTCGCTGGCGTCCCAGAATCGCATGACCCTCATTGGGGGAGACTTAAACTTAGTGATGGATGCAAGCAAAGATAGAACCCAATCCATATACTCTCCGAGCGGGGAGCTCTCAAAGGGAGGGAAACAATGGCTGCGGGAGATGGGTCTCGGGGACTTATGGAGGGAGGCACACCCGACCTCGCACCAGTACACCTTTTTTTCCCATGCACATAAATCCTATGCTCGCATTGATTATTTTCTCGGCACACAGGATATTGCTAGGGTGATTGGATCGGTGAGCATTGAGCCAGCGGCGTTATCGGACCATGAGGCAGTGGTGGCAACCATGTCATTCCCTACGGGACCCATGCGGGTGGGCCAGTGGCGGCTCAGAGAGACGATGCTGCACAAACAGGCCGTGGAGCAGCAACTCACCGCACGTATCCAGGACTACTTGGCTCTTAATGACACGCCAGGTATAGGCCCCACGATTCTTTGGGAAGCGTTGAAAACGGTCATCCGTGGCGAATTGATAGCTATAGCGGCGGCAGACAACAAAGAGCGCAAGGAACTCCACGCGACATTGACCGCACAGATGCAGGAGCTTGAAAGAGTCCACAGTAGAACTGGGGCACCCCGCGTGTGGCGCCAACTCAAGGCCGCCAGAGCGCAACTGGCAGGTCTGGACTTGGATAGGGCTGAATACGCGGCGGTCCGTTTAAAACACTCTTATTACGTAGGAGGCAACCGCACGGGCCGCTTACTAGCTGCTAGACTTCGGGCCCAGAGACAACAAACGCAAGTAACCTCGCTGCGGGACAGTGATGGGGAGGAGATAATGGGAGATCAAGACATAGCGAGGGCCTTCCGAGACTTCTATCAGAAGCTATACACGGCCGATGTATCAACGGACCAGGCGACACTAGATTACCTTGACTCAGTTGAAATGTCCACACTTACGCCCGATCAGACGGCACAGCTAGATGCCCCCATTAGAATAGAAGAAGTCATCACTGCGATATCACGTCTTAAGTTGCTCAAGTCTCCCGGCCCAGACGGGTTCCCTGCCCTCTACTACAAGAAATTCTGTCACTTACTGGCCCCGCTGCTGGTCCGACTGTTTAATTCCTTTGAGGGGGAGGACGCGATTCCCAATACAATGCTGGGGGCCGCCATAGTGGTCCTGCCGAAGCCCGGCAAGGATCGGCAGCAATGCGGCTTATACCGCCCAATATTGCTCCTCAATGTCGATTTTAAGATATTTACTGGAATACTCGCGGCCCGGCTAAGCCCATGCATGCTCAGCTTAATTGAGCCAGATCAAGCTGGGTTTATTCAATCCCGCCAATGCGGAGACAACACCAAACGGATATTACATCTCATTGATAAAGCCAACCAGACAAAACTTGATGCGATCCTCCTGACTATAGATGCCGAAAAGGCGTTTGATCGTGTAGATTGGCGCTTTTTGGGACACACGATGGCTAAATTTGGTTTGGGTGAGAGATTTAGGGAATGGGTGGGTTGTGGCTACAGTGGTCCTACAGCCCACATTAGAGTGAATGGCTCAACTTCGCAGCCCTTCGCGATTCGGAGGGGGACACGGCAGGGATGCCCGTTGTCCCCACTCCTTTTTGCATTATACATCGAACCCCTCGCGCAAAGAGTCCGTGACAACCGCACCATCCGGGGCGTTTCATTTGGGGGGGAAACTCATCCAATCAGTCTCTATGCAGATGATGTGATAGCGGCGCTCGAGGAGCCTAGGGTCTCCCTTCCGGCATTTCTGGAGGAACTGGAGATATTCAGTGAAGTGTCCGGCTTCAAAGTCAATGTTGGGAAATCGCTCATTCTGGATCTACACCCGACACCGGCATTGCTCAAAAGGCGAGAGAGCGACATGTGCGGCATCCAGGTAGTGGATTCAATCCCATACCTGGGGTTAGAACGAACGCCGTCAGTGAATCAAACGGTGCATCTGAACTACGCCCATTTGGCCCAGCAGGCAAAAAAAGACCTGAATAGCTGGAGTAAGCACCAGCTCTCCCTCCTTGGACGAATTGCGGCGATTAAAATGTCCTTACTGCCCAAAGCCCTTTTTCTCTTCCAAACTCTCCCAGCGCTGCCACCTCCCGGGGTAATAACTTCATTGCAACGCAACATCAATCGTTTCATCTGGGCGGGAGCGCGGCCACGCATGGGTAAAGCGCTGGGATACCAAAGACCGGAGCAGGGTGGGTTGGGGATTCCAGACCTCCTTGGCTACTACAAAGCCGCGCAGCTGAGATATCTAGTGGAGTGGGTCCGACCGGAGTCGGAAAAACTGTGGCTTTTCCAGGATAGGGCCCTAGCCGGGTACCACTCTGGAGGGTTCCCTTCCTGAGGAAAACGCAGCGCCCACCCGGCCTCATGCGCTCCCCCATCACTAAATCGATGATGTCGGTGTGGGAGGGGGTGGCGGTCCGCAGAAAGTTTACTACATATCCTTCGCCTCTGACTCCATTGTTCGGGAACAGCGATTTCACGCCGGGCTGGTCCGATAAAGCGTACACAGCATGGCATGGCACCCCCTGCCGCTCAGTGGGTCATCTTTTCGACCTGTCAGGAATCATCCCCTTTACTCAGCTGAAACAAGATTATGGGATCCCAGAAGAAGAGCGGTTTCGATACATGCAATTGAGGCACTGGGTGCTTCAACCGGACATAAAAACAGAGGGGGGCCGCATGTTAATCCACTTCGAAAAATGGCTGATTACAAAGACTACGGATAAGGGCTTGGTCTCCAATATATACGACATGCTCAGGCACACCACGCAACCACGAACCACGCCGAGCAAGAAAAGATGGGAGCGGGAGTTAGGAGGGAGCTCACGCAGAAGGACTGGGAGGGATCTACTCCAGGGCAAAGCGCACAGGTCGCAATGTGGCTAGCATAGAGACCGCCACGAAAATCGCTACCTATTGGTACCTTACTCCGGTCCGCCTACACAGGGGCAACCCGCAGCGCAGTTCTGCCTGCTGGAGGGGCTGTGGTGGAGAGGGCACGCTACTGCACATCTTATGGGACTGCCCGCTACTCTCCCCTTACTGGACCAAGATCCTCGATGTGGTAGACGAGCTGTTCGATACACAGATCCCGAGGCTCCCGGTATACGTGGTCTTAGGGCTTCCAAATCCAATCACATATCCACTTAAGCGCGTGAAGGGACGCCAAATGGGGTTGGCACTGGGGGCCGCACTGCAAAACATACTGTCTCACTGGGGTACCTCTACTTTGCCCACTCACACGGGTTGGTTACACAGACTCTGGTTCATCCTGGGCATGGAGCACATTTCGGCCACCCTGACTAACTCCACTACTTCGTTCCAGACAGTGTGGGCCCCCTTCTTGAAACCGTTATCGTCTGAATTTAATGAGGTCACACAACCCAAATACCTGCGGGTGCTCCGATTGTCGGATCTATGGAGACCCCCATAGCTCTCGCAGACCCTTTAACTAACGCTATAACAGCACTTGCTTCACATTGGCCCTTCGAGGGCGTAGGAACTACCGGACGGGGAGGGGGGTGGGTGTTATTGTTATTGTTTTTAGTTTATTACAGAATGAACCGATTCAGGGTGTGGCCTTCGCAAGGGAGAGGAACACGTCATTATACAGCATGCATTATTCTTTTCGGACATACCCTCCAGGCTATGTTTTTCACCATAAGTTACCTGATACTGCACCATGAATATTCTACTGCCATCTCTGTATGTTGAGCTTTTTGTGTGAAAATTCAATAAATACATTTAAACATAAAAAGTGCAATCAAATACATGATTGCCATACATAGTATTCTGGTCAGGCAGGCCTTACTAATGTGTACAAGTATCCATAGTATGATTATTAGAAACGGGTGTAGGGGCTTTGAAGAATATTTGTAGTCCCTTCTCTTTTGACACATACTTCCAGCTAGGAAATAAATGACAAATGAGGTTAGTGATGGCCCATTACAGAGCTGCTTACTGCTACTCATTTGTTTCCACTTAAAACAAAGCATTATCATCAGCATAATACTTCTTCTGGCCAGAGCCTAGCGCCCCCTGAGATCACTTGAGTACCCCTAGGGGGGCCCACCCCCCAGTTTGAAGACCCCTACTCTAGGTTGTCCTAGATGTTCTAATAAAGATCATTTAGATCAGTGTACAGTACACAGATCTAGTATCTCTGTTAACTGGTGTAGGAAGGTGGAATCTGACTATATGGTTGCCCCCACTTTTTTCCTGGTGTTTTGCTGGTTTATGACTTAGTTGGACTGGGACCCTGCTATTCAGGGCCCCAGTCTATCTGCTCTCTCTAAACGACATGGAGTGCACTCTAGGTGCACTAGTGATTGGATACTGTGGTGCCTTATGAGTCCCTAGTATATGGTACCTTAGGTGCCAAGGGCATAGGTACTTCACAGGCCTACCAGGGGCTGCAGCATGTGTTATGCCACCCCTGGGAAGCAGTCTAAATCTGACACCACAGGCCTGCTACTGCAGCCTGGGTGAGGTGGTGCTAGCACCCATCACTGAGATATAGGTTTCCTATATCTCTCCTGCACACACATATAAACCTATCAGTCACCCCTAAGGCAGGCCCTATCAATCCTGAGGGCAGGGTGCTTGGCTTCTATGTGAGGGGGTGCCTCTGCCTGAGCAGGGCCCCTCTGCAGCTCTCAGAGTCTATTCTCTGGTGCTGTTTGTGGATGCGGTTAAACCATATACTATTAAGTGGTAAATGCTAACTTTGGAATGGCTGCATCAAAACATGTCGTGTTTGGTGTCAAACATCTTGGAATACTACCCCCCCGCCAATCTTGGCGGCGGGGGTAGCATTCCACCCTTCTACCCTGCCGACGAGAATTGAATCAGAGATTGCATGCTTCAACTCTTATTCAGTACCATAAACATAAAAGGATACCTCGTGGCTTACGGTTAGCCATTAAACCCATGCTGTTTCGTTTTCAGTTCAATAAGTCTTTCATGGATCGTTGGTATGCAGTTCTCAACAAATGCTCCTTGGATTTAATTTTACTGATTGTAGAGGAACTTTCTAAAACAATCAAAGAACTTGAAGAAGAAATTTTTAACATCAAACAAGATTTATCAGCACGCATCGACTCAGGAGATTGGACCAACACATTGGAACAAATTAACATCAAATTAGAAAATTATGGCAAAGAATTACAAGAACGTAAATTGCGCAAATTTAAAAGGGATACAATTGATTACCGGTTGAATGAGGTATATACCTGGGCAGAAATGTACGCTCAGCGTAGACCATTCAGAAAAATCCTGATGTTTCATCAGAGGAAAGCGTAGTATCGGACCGCGATATACAATCCACCAGACCCCCTGTGAATAACAACGGAGCAAGAGTCCACGCGGCAAGCACCAGCAGGATGGGCACTGAATTAAGTGAGACTCATGCCTCAAGTTCCACGGAATCTTTTTTATCCAAGGGACAAAAGTCCTCACAGCCACCAGATGCAGCTACAGGTCAAACCGGTGGGAGTGCCGCAAAACAAGGCGAGGACAAAGAAAGAACCAAAGAGAAATCACGGCAAAATCTACGGAGTCAGAAACAATCATCATAAATATTTCCTCTCAAACATTGACTACCCAACAAACCCGCATCTTAAACAAAGGTACTTCCTTTGTACCAACATACAAGACAACCTTTCATGAAACAGAAGTTGCTATTTACCGTTTCATGCGCACTTTGCGTTTACGCCACTTTTTTGATAATGTTCTGACACAGCCAATCACCAAAGAGGATCATGAGTTTGCAGAGTTCAGACCCAAAAGTACCTTCGTACCTCCAGTCTCCCACAAAATATTGGACTGCTTTGAATCATCTGTCAAACAGGATCTGATTAAATTGAATTATCAGCAACATAAAGGTCAAAATCTGTCCAAACAGGAAAGGAACATCTTGAAAGATCTAGCTAACAAAGAAACTCTGACATTTCAGCCCGCAGATAAGGGAGGTGCCTTAGTCATGATGGACTCGTCATATTACCATCGAAAGGTGCAAGAACATCTGATGGATGAAAATACCTATCTTAAATTGGATCATGATCCCACTAACGAAATATTACAAGTATTAAAGATCATTTTGGACAATGCTCAGGATATGGACTGGATCTCCAGTAAAACCAAAAGCTTCCTCACCAAGCAGCACCCGAAAAGGCCACACATGTACATGTTGCCAAAAATACATAAACATCCCACCGATCCTCCATTCAGACCCATTGTGTCCGGATGCGGGTCATTATTTGAACCTCTTGGCATTTACATCGATCAATTTCTCCAACCAATTGTACGCTCTTGGAAATCGTACACACGAGACACCACTGATTTTCTATCACATTTACAACAGTTGAATTTAACCAACATGACTGAATGTATGTTATGTACCATTGATGTCACATCACTATACACTTCTATACCGTTACAAGAAGGTTTGGAAGCCATTGAATGGGCATTACTTAATCAACCGGACATGCGTGCTCATAAAGTGTTTCTTTTGGAGGTACTACAATTTTGTTTACAGCACAGTTATTTTTATTATCAGAATGAATTCTTTCTTCAAATTAGTGGTACTTCCATGGGTTTTGGGGGCGCCCACATACGCGAATATTTTTATGGCTGCATTCGAAGAAAAATACATCTTTGAAAATTTGAACTGGAGTAAACATCTCATTACATATCGTCGTTACATTGATGATATTTTTTAATCTGGTCCAACACCAAAGAATCTCTCCAAGATCAAATTCAAGTTTTGAATTCTAGAAACAGTAGAATTCAATTTACTTCAAACATTAGTGAGACTAGTTTACCCTTTTTGGACGTCTTGGTGAGTAAGTCTGATTTCAACATCGACACTAGCGTGTTTATCAAGTCCACTGATCGCAACAATACACTCCTGTTTCAGAGTTTTCACTCTCCCAAATTGATACAGAACTTACCATATTCTCATATGATTCGCTCCAAAAGAATATCTTCTACTACTGGGAAATTGAATGAAGAACTCGACAGGATCAGGACTAGATTCACAGCACGTGGATATCCCTCATCTACCATTAAACGGGCGGAGGATCGCATGCATCAAATTGAACGAAGTACTCTCTTAACCATCAAACCAAAAATACCCATCAACAGGCCGGTCTTTGTGTCGAAATTTTCCACGAAGTCCAAAAGCATCAAGAAAATTATCCTCAGCAGATGGGAACTATTAGTACGGGAACCTGATTTTGGAGTCTCATTCAACCAACCACCACTGTTTGCTTACACCCGCAGTAACAATCTCAAGGAACTCCTAGCCAAAAAAATTGGAGCACCAACATTAAACCAACAGGGATGAAAAGATGTACCAACTGTACGCATTGTAACAGTGTCATGCAACAGGATTTCATTACACACCCCAGGACTGGCATCAAAATTTCTCTTACTCATTCTTCAGATTGTAACAGTATGAATGTGATTTATTGTATTAAATGCCCATGCGGTTCTTTATATGTTGGAAAAACTGAGAGAAAAGTGAAAGTTCGTATTGGAGAACACAAAAGCATGATCAGAAACAAAAATACGAACTCAAATCTAGTAGTCCATTGGATGGAGCAAAGTCACAATATTTCTCAACTCCGGTTTATGATATTGGAAAAACTTGTATCGCAGACAGGAATTGATCTCAGCAAAAAATTGTCACAAAGAGAGGTGTTCTGGATTAGAAGGCTTAACACCATGATGCCACTTGGTCTCAATGACAAATTAGATTTGAGTTGTTTTCTGTAAACAATGTTCATGTCTAGAGGAGGAATTGCTCACACCTTATGAATGAACTGCTCCCACTTTACATTGTGTTTATTTTTCAAACATTTTTATTGTTTATTTTTCGTATAGTGTCATCCACGTCAAGGTAGTTTATGCCACATCAGGACACTTAGTATTCATCCCCATTCAAAGACAGAGTGTACTATTTGTTACGTGTAGATATACGCTGTTCTTTGTTATCTTTTAATTGATTTTGTATCATCATTGAAGTTATCCGGTTTATCACCAGAATTCTACTATTGAGCTATGTGTGCATTTGTTATCAACTTGATTGTTTTATCAACTGTATCTTTTCAATCTACTGTTTATTTCTTCATCATATTTCTTCATCCGATCGTTGCATGTCATGTGAATTTTTCGTCTTTATTCTTTCATGTGTTATTCTTTCCATATTATCAGCACTTGGTTACAATTTTTCTTCGTTCGTTTACCATTATACATGCAATTTTTGTGTTCGGTTTCATGTATGTTTAACGGGGTTTAGCACACTTCCGGTGTTGTTGATTAATTCATTGGTCATTGGTGGTGGTATCTTTTTGCATGCATTCATCATCTGGTTTACTTCGCAGTATTTTTCATGTTTCTTTCAGTTTTTCAGGGTGTTTTGCAGTGTTGAGGCACTCCTTAGAGCAGAATCTCAGGTTAAACACACTTTTAGTACATCTTCCAAGATGGCGGTTTCGCGCGTACAGTTTTTCTCCGTTTTTATGTTTCAAGTCTGTAGTTAGGTGACATTTGCAATTTTCGCGGGCTTCCGCGACAGCTCTTAACAGGACCAGCACTCATTAGTTATTTCGGTGTAGTCACTCACCGCCTTAGGGTTAATGCGGTTTTAAGCTACTTTTCAGAGCACGCTGGCAGGTTAATTCACCTCAGAGCGCATCTTTCTAAGATGGCGGCTCTGTAGACACAGTTTTTCTTTCATAGTTTTCCTTTCTTTGTTTCTCACGATAGGAGTCAGGTGATATAGTCCAATTTCCGCGGGTTTTCCGCGGTAGTTAAATACAGGATTAGTGCTGACTACTGGCTATGGTGCAGTCACGATCTTCTACATGAGACGCTGTTTTCTTACATTTTGGTGAGTTACACATTTTAGATCCTGGATTGTAGGTTTGTAAGTTACTGGCAGCTCTTTGGGGCTTTTTGTAAGCTTGTTGTATTTACTATTTTTCTGCATTTTGTTGCAGATGATTACGTTGGTTTACCCGCATTTTCAGGTATTGTCTTAGTTGTTATGGGTTTGAGGCTAGTTTTTTATATCACTTTCATTCACGTTTCTTATCTACTTCCACTCCTGTTATTTTCAGGTTGTTGACTTACAGCGCATCTTCTCTCAGCTTAGCAGTCTATTTGCGTCATGTTATCACACGTTTTTATTCAGTTATCTGACCGGCAGGTTTGTTTAAAGTATTTGTCAGATTTTTTTTTTTTTTATGTGTCATTATTTGTCTTTTTCATTTTTCCTTCCTTTACATTTTGCATGTGATTCTACAACATGGAGCATAAGGTAGCTTATGGCAATTGGTTCTTTTCCTATGGGGGTAACATCTAGGACGTTTTAACAGTTACATTCACTGGTGACGGCAACGCTTCCTCTCTCTATTTCTCGCTCATTACATTTTCTCTCTACCTTTTAGTATGATCACCAACATATGTTTTAAATTAGGCAATTGGGTGTCTCACCTTGGTAGCTATGTGGTTAAAAAACTTTTGCAAGTTGTTTCATTTTTCATAAATTAAGAATCATGCAGTTAATATTCACTTGTATATATATTTTTTGCATTACAGTGGCCCCCGAAGAAGGGACTCTGTCCCGAAATGCATCGGGCTATTTTTGATTGTTTGTGTATAAACTACACTGTATAAATTTCAAATGTATTCAGGTTGGATAACTTTGTATTAGTTCAAAAATTATGACAGATTATGTATTGTGAACACGCTTTGATGTTTTACATGATATAATTATGATTTGACATTTTCAATAAGAAAAATTATTGAATACAACCAACTTGAAATCTGTTTGTGTTTTCGTTTAAATGTCTTGTCTTAAAGCATCAGCATACATTTTGATGATTTAGTTCACATTGATTTAAGCTTGTTGAACTTACTTCGTAGTGCACGCAGTTCGTCACGTAAAAGTTTTACTTGACCTTCTTTATTCTTTTATCACAAAATGGATGCCACCAGTCACAGACACTGGGCTGCCCTCCTGCTGATGACCGAAACTCGCAGTGGAGGAAGCCCAACAATAGGCATCCTGTCACAGGGAGGTGTAACCACCTCCCAGACAGGGTTTAGTGTATTGGGGCTGGGTGGGTGCACTCTTAGAGTGCTTTGAAGTCCTGCACTGGGGGAGCAGAAGGCTCCTCTGTGCATATGCCAGTTCAAACCAGCTCAGGGGCTACCTGCCCCTGCTCTGGCGCGAAACTGGACAAAGGGAAGTGGGTGTAGCCACCCCTCCCTTGACCCTCCCATAGGTGGGGTCATAGAGCTAGTCCATCCCCTCTTTTCAGTATAAGAGGGGGAACCTTGCCATTGCAAGGCAGATAACCCCTGGACGACGCTCTACAGAAGAATCCTGGCCCTTCGACGTTCCACTACCTTTGGAAGACAGAAGAATCTCCCTTGGAGTCAAGGAGTGACTACCCTGCTTGGCAGGCACCAAAACGACAACGACGGTCGCAAACTACGCCGCTCCCGCCGGAGTCCGAAGTCCCTGCAGCCCAAGAAGTGGATTTCCTGACTTCTCCAAGGCCATCGTGAGTCCCCAGCGAAGCTGAGGCAAGTGGACCCCACGAGTGACGAGGAACCGCGACCCCTGGGTACCGTGCACTATTGTCGAGTGCAACCCCTTCACAACGTTCCACGAACTTGTGCTTTGGACCACGTGTGGTCCCGACCTCTAGCAGGAATCCCTCCGAAGATCAGAGGCCTACACCGTCCCGAGTGACCGTGGGCCCCTGTTGAGTGATTCCGCCCGAGGTGTCTTCGCGATCCCTTGCCAGCCGGCTCGTGGGTCCCCAGAAGACTTCTTAAAGAAACCAAAGGGCTCCCTGGTTGCTCCAGGCCTGCCCTGACTTACCCTCGCTGGGTGAGTCCCTCAGACCTTGCTGGTCTGTGCCATCGACTTTTCTTCATCTCCCCGAGACTTGCTGTTGCCAAGGCTTGTTGGCTCCAATCGAGTTGCCGACACCGCAGTAAGCTGCAGACTTTGTGGGACACACAGAATCCAGCTCCTGGTCGTCGTCGACGCCTCCTGGACCTCGTGGCTGAAGAGTCAAGGCACCCGCAACCGACCTGAATCAACCGACGACGGTGGGCATCCATCTTCCTTGCCCCGAGTCACTGCCAAGTGACTTTGAACACTGTCCCCTCTGCTTTCAGGTCATCCTTCTTCAGAATCCAGGCTTGGATTCCACCGGACACTTCTTCAGCTCCCGCAAGCAGCAAGTCTTCTTTGTTCGCCATTGAAAACGACGCCGCGACCCGACACCAAAGGACACCTATGCACCCGGCTTCCCTGGGTGAGGTAACTCCAGCACTACGGTGCTCCTGTGGGTGTGGGCCCTAGAACTACTTACCCTGTAAGTGACTTGCTTGTAGGTTCTCCCGAAGTCTCCTAGAACTCTTAATTTCCAACCGCGACTTGCCCCATTGAAGTTAACGGCGATCCGCGCCTGTGTATCCACACTGCACGCGTCCCCCGTGGGTCCTTTACTTACCTGCCTTGGGTGGTTTCGTGAGGCCCCAGCACTTCTGAAGGCCCTAGGCCTTGTCTCCCTGCAAGTCGTTGTTGCTAAGTCTCTTTTTTAGTATATGGTCTGGTACGCCCCTAGGGCCCCAGCCATATTTTGTGCTTAACTTATTGTGAAACGTTGATTTGTGCATATGTTTGTCTTCTAATCTCATAAAGAGATTAGTAGAGAGTTATTTAGAAATAAATACATATATATTTGATATATATACCTGTGTGGTGTCTTTTCATTTGGTGATTCAAGAGATTATATGGTAAAACAAGCTGCTTTACATTCCTTCAAGACTTAGCCTGAAGGCTGCTCTCCACAGCTACCACTAGGATAGCTTTCTTTAAAAGGTTGTCTTAAACCTATCTACCATAAGAGTCGATTTGCCCTGGTGCAAGGTGTCCACTTTAATTAGTGAACAGCATATACCAGGCCAACTTCTCACATTGGTGGGCAGCGTGTGGGATTCCAGCTTGCCATTGTTTTACCAGAAAATCTCTATTTGAATTACTAACTGAAAACCATTATAGGTACTCAAGGTACATATAAAGTCAAGCTTAGTATCAATAAGTTCTACTGAACTTAGAGCTGTGTGCCAAGGGATAGCACACCCTTTCCACAGCTCAAGCTAGGATCAGTAGGCCACAAACTAGTGTAGGTAGTACAACACTGCACAACACTAGAATGTCCTTAAGGGGTGGACCCAGTGGATCCACTCAGCCTCAGTATAAGGACATGGCTTTCTCTGACTTGAGAGCCATGTGTGTTGACAGACACCTGAGGCTAGGACAGAGTCCCTCAACACTACACCTGATAGATCTGCTGACAGCAGATGACCTTAGATTGGCTCTAGGAGCTAAAGGGTCTGAATCAGTGGGTGGGTCAGTCATAGTATCTGGGTCAGATGATGAAAATCAGAATGACCAAGACTCTGTGATTGAAGGGCCAGGCTTCAAGGGGCCTGAAAAGGACAGAGGAATTCTCCCTAAGAGAACTGACAGAGAGGAGGAGAGGCACAGATCCCCTTCCAGGGAATCTGACCACTCTTATCACTCTGGCAGAGAATTTGTCCAGCAGAGGAGCTCATACTTTTCCTTAAGAGAGACCTCCTCTGAGAGAAGGTGCAAACTGCTCCAGTATGAGGAAGCCAAAGTGGCCCTCAGAACCAAGCAGTTGGCACTGGATAGGGAAGCCCTGGAGATCCAGAGAGCTTCTAGAAAAGAGGGGTTAGAACCCCTGGTGGCAGCAACAGTGTCCCTAGAGGCAGAGAATATATTCCTGACCATAGGAACCTGAGCAAGGTTGTTCCTCCCTACCAGAGTGGGGATGATATCCACAAGTGGATAACTGCTATGGAGAGGGCCTGTAGAGTACAGCAGGTCCCCAAAAGCAGTGGGCAGCAATCTTGTGGCTCTCCTTTTCAGATAAAGGAAGAGACAAGCTCCTCACTGTTAGAGAGGAGGATGCTGATGATTATGAGGTCCTGAAGAGTGCACTGATAGATGGGTTTGGCTTAACCACTGAGCAGTACAGGTTGAAGTTCAGAGATACCCAGAAGGCACAGACTCAGGACTGGACAGACTTTGTAGATTGTGCATCCAAGGCTCTGGAGGGTTGGCTGGTTGGCAGTAGGGTTACTGATTTCAAAGGATTTTATAATCTAATGATGAGAGAACAGATCCTTAATAATTGTCAAAACCAGCTTTTACACCAGTACCTGGTGGACTCTGATCTGACCTCTCCCCAAGAATTGGGAAAGAAGGCAGACAAATGGGTCAGAACCAGAGTAAGGCCTAAGAATCAGGGTGGTGACCACAAGAAAGATTCTACCAAGTCCCAAGAGAAAGGTGGGGATAAATCTAAGGATAAGTCCACTACAGGGCCCCAAAAGTCCTCTTCTGGGGGTGGGTCCCAAACTCCTTCCTCTCCTGAAAAGAAACCCTATTGCCATGTCTGTAAAAAGCCTGGGCACTGGAAATCTGATCCCAGTTGTCCCAGGATTGGCACAAAGAAAATGTTCCTCCAACAACTACTACCACCCCTCCTGGTACTACCAGTAGTAATCCTCCAGTTGGGAGTAGTGCACCCAAAAAGTTAGGTGCTTTTGCAAGAGGAACAGAGGTGGGCCCTAGTTCAGACAGGACCCCTCAACAGACTCCTCAGATTCTGATGGTGGTATAGGATTTGCCACCTTTACCGTGGGTCCCACAGCATTGGGCAGGTACAGACTGGAGCCAATAATTAATGGTCAGAAAGCTGTGGCATTTAGGGACACAGGGGCTAGTGTCACCATGGTGGCAGGGAAACTAGTCCCCCCTCACCAGCTTTTACCTGAGTTTAAATACCAGGTGACCAACATTGATGGTGTCAGAACAGAGCACCCCATGGCCATAGTCAATCTCAGCTGGGAGGGGGTCACAGGCCCAAAAGAGTGGCAGTGTCCCCAACCTTACCTGTAGATTGCCTGATGGGCAATGATCTGGAAATTTCAGCCTGGGCTGAAATTGAACACCAAACCCATCTGAGGATGTTGGGTGTCCCTGTAGAGGTTAGTGGGGCTGTGATGGCCACAGCCCCAGCCCAAGATTTTGGAGAGATGGAGCCTGGAAGAATGGCCCACTCTCCCCAGAAGAGAGCACAAGGGTTGAAGAAAAGTCTTCTTCCCTCCAGACAGTAGGTAAGGGTCAGCCTCCTCAGGGAACTGACCCTCCCCTAGTGAAGGAACTGCCACAGAGGTAGTCAGGCCTGGCCTGGCCCCACCCCTGATGGCAGAGGACCCTTCCAAGGTGGTACCCAGTCTGGAGCAGGTAAACTGCCCCTCTCTACCCTGCCTCAGTCAGCCCAGGGCTGCAGAGGTCAGGGAGGTCAGTGGACCCCCAGGGCCCCTGTCCAGAGGAACCCCCATCAGCAGATTAGGGGCACCCAGTCTAGTAGCCCTAGCCAGGTGAAAATTCCTCAACCCACTGAGGGATCCCCCATACCTTTATGTAGGGACCACCCCAGAAGGACTCTGTTAGGCAAGGGCAAACCTGGAACCAAAAGGTTCCAAACATGCCATGTCCCTCCAGTGTTCCATCCAAAGGGACCCAACCCCCAGCTGTAGGCAGTCAAAGGTTGACCCTTAGAGCAAAGTGCAACTCAGTCATGGAAAGACAGGCATACATGGTGACCAGTGATCTGAGGAAGCTGAGGCCAACCTTCCTAGGGCCTCACTTCCCTACTCAGACACCCCACCAGCCTTGTACTTTACCAAAGCACACCAGAGGTAGTGATTCCCCATGGTGGAGACCCTCTCATACCCTTAGGGTGAGGGATTGCTTAGGGGACCATAAGACAGGGGGCAACCATGCTAGTGCAGGTGCTTCCTTATATGGCCACTTAATCAATAAAGGCTCAACTGGTCAAGGTTAGCCTTATCTCCTTTCGTTTGGGGGTTATGTAGGAAGGTGGAATCTGACTATATGGTTGCCCCCACTTTTTCCTGGTGTTTTGCTGGTTTATGACTTAGTTGGACTGGGACCCTGCTATTCAGGGCCCCAGTCTATCTGCTCTCTCTAAACGACATGGAGTGCACTCTAGGTGCACTAGTGATTGGATACTGTGGTGCCTTATGAGTCCCTAGTATATGGTACCTTAGGTGCCAAGGGCATAGGTACTTCACAGGCCTACCAGGGGCTGCAGCATGTGTTATGCCACCCCTGGGAAGCAGTCTAAATCTGACACCACAGGCCTGCTACTGCAGCCTGGGTGAGGTGGTGCTAGCACTCCATCACTGAGATATAGGTTTCCTATATCTCTCCTGCACACACATATAAACCTATCAGTCACCCCTAAGGCAGGCCCTATCAATCCTGAGGGCAGGGTGCTTGGCTTCTATGTGAGGGGGTGCCTCTGCCTGAGCAGGGCCCCTCTGCAGCTCTCAGAGTCTATTCTCTGGTGCTGTTTGTGGATGCGGTTAAACCATATACTATTAAGTGCATTATATCCTCGCGGTAAATGCTAACTTTGGAATGGCTGCATCAAAACATGTCGTGTTTGGTGTCAAACATCTTGGAATACTACCCCCCGCCAATCTTGGCGGCGGGGGTAGCATTCCACCCTTCTAGAGGGATAAGACATGTACCTGCTGTGGAAACGCGGTAGAATCCTAAAGAGCCCTGGCATCACAAAATGGATGCCACCAGTCACAGACACTGGGCTGCCCTCCTGCTGATGACCGAAACTCGCAGTGGAGGAAGCCCAACAATAGGCATCCTGTCACAGGGAGGTGTAACCACCTCCCAGACAGGGTTTAGTGTATTGGGGCTGGGTGGGTGCACTCTTAGAGTGCTTTGAAGTCCTGCACTGGGGGAGCAGAAGGCTCCTCTGTGCATATGCCAGTTCAAACCAGCTCAGGGGCTACCTGCCCCTGCTCTGGCGCGAAACTGGACAAAGGGAAGTGGGTGTAGCCACCCCTCCCTTGACCCTCCCATAGGTGGGGTCATAGAGCTAGTCCATCCCCTCTTTTCAGTATAAGAGGGGGAACCTTGCCATTGCAAGGCAGATAACCCCTGGACGACGCTCTACAGAAGAATCCTGGCCCTTCGACGTTCCACTACCTTTGGAAGACAGAAGAATCTCCCTTGGAGTCAAGGAGTGACTCCCTGCTTGGCAGGCACCAAAAACGACAACGACGGTCGCAAACTACGCCGCTCCCGCCGGAGTCCGAAGTCCCTGCAGCCCAAGAAGTGGATTTCCTGACTTCTCCAAGGCCATCGTGAGTCCCCAGCGAAGCTGAGGCAAGTGGACCCCACGAGTGACGAGGAACCGCGACCCCTGGGTACCGTGCACTATTGTCGAGTGCAACCCCTTCACAACGTTCCACGAACTTGTGCTTTGGACCACGTGTGGTCCCGACCTCTAGCAGGAATCCCTCCGAAGATCAGAGGCCTACACCGTCCCGAGTGACCGTGGGCCCCTGTTGAGTGATTCCGCCCGAGGTGTCTTCGCGATCCCTTGCCAGCCGGCTCGTGGGTCCCCAGAAGACTTCTTAAAGAAACCAAAGGGCTCCCCTGGTTGCTCCAGGCCTGCCCTGACTTACCCTCGCTGGGTGAGTCCCTCAGACCTTGCTGGTCTGTGCCATCGACTTTTCTTCATCTCCCCGAGACTTGCTGTTGCCAAGGCTTGTTGGCTCCAATCGAGTTGCCGACACCGCAGTAAGCTGCAGACTTTGTGGGACACACAGAATCCAGCTCCTGGTCGTCGTCGACGCCTCCTGGACCTCGTGGCTGAAGAGTCAAGGCACCCGCAACCGACCTGAATCAACCGACGACGGTGGGCATCCATCTTCCTTGCCCCAAGTCACTGCCAAGTGACTTTGAACACTGTCCCCTCTGCTTTCAGGTCATCCTTCTTCAGAATCCAGGCTTGGATTCCACCGGACACTTCTTCAGCTCCCGCAAGCAGCAAGTCTTCTTTGTTCGCCATTGAAAACGACGCCGCGACCCGACACCAAAGGACACCTATGCACCCGGCTTCCTGGGTGAGGTAACTCCAGCACTACGGTGCTCCTGTGGGTGTGGGCCCTAGAACTACTTACCCTGTAAGTGACTTGCTTGTAGGTTCTCCCGAAGTCTCCTAGAACTCTTAATTTCCAACCGCGACTTGCCCCATTGAAGTTAACGGCGATCCGCGCCTGTGTATCCACACTGCACGCGTCCCCCGTGGGTCCTTTACTTACCTGCCTTGGGTGGTTTCGTGAGGCCCCAGCACTTCTGAAGGCCCTAGGCCTTGTCTCCCTGCAAGTCGTTGTTTCTAAGTCCCTTTTTAGTATATGGTCTGGTACGCCCCTAGGGCCCCAGCCATATTTTGTGCTTAACTTATTGTGAAACGTTGATTTGTGCATATGTTTGTCTTCTAATCTCATAAAGAGATTAGTAGAGAGTTATTTAGAAATAAATACATATATATTTGATATATATACCTGTGTGGTGTCTTTTCATTTGGTGATTCAAGAGATTATATGGTAAAACAAGCTGCTTTACATTCCTTCAAGACTTAGCCTGAAGGCTGCTCTCCACAGCTACCACTAGGATAGCTTTCTTTAAAAGGTTGTCTTAAACCTATCTACCATAAGAGTCGATTTGCCCTGGTGCAAGGTGTCCACTTTAATTAGTGAACAGCATATACCAGGCCAACTTCTCACAACTGGCTAAAAGTCTTTTAGAGATCTTAAGTCAACATCACTGCTCAGTCAGCCAAACAAATTATGAATGGTTGTTTTATGCATAGTTTTCCATTGCTCCTGCAGACCCTGCTACCGTTCTGTTCTACCATCCGCACCACCACAGACATTTGGCATTCAGTGTTCCTAGCAGTCCTAGTGCATGTAAGCCCAACAGAGGCCAGTATAAAGAATAGGTCTCACGGTCAAAACAATCTCAGTCAGTTGCTTCAGGAAATCCTAGAAAGAAATTGGCTAGACGAGAGCTGGCTAATTGATGCATCCTAAACAGATTAAAGGAGGACAGAAACCTCTCCTTAGCAGCAACAAAAGAAATTAGGAAGGAAGGTTAGAAACAGAAGGCAAACTATCTAGTTAGTAAAACGTTTACAATACATTTTTGCGAGGCAAAGCAAAAACAGGGAAAGACAAAAAAGGTACGAGAAGAACTTTATCCACAGAGATACATAGGATAACCAAAAACAATATTTGTACACCCATGCTTAAATAAAGGTTATATAAAATATATATGTATCTATTGTTGGGAAAGGTAATGTCCCCTGTATAGTGTACAGAGTATCAAACTGCCAGTATCTGGTAACCTGGTTCAGGACTGTCTCTTGATGCGAGTCTAGTACTAGACGTGCAGTGGAACATCAAGCACGCTCTCCACAGTGACCGGGAACTATTGTCACAGTTTCAAGAGCATATCAATGTGGTGGCAGTATACCATGTTTTAAGTGATCCTGGTGTGACCAAAACGTTTTATCCGTGCCAGAAGAGAGGTGTATATGTGTGTGTGTGTGTATATATATATATATATATATATCGTATTTTACTGAATGAAACAGGGTGAAGGTGGCCTGTGGTTTCCATTTTGAAATTCCCCGGCCTCTTCATGTGGACAAGACGGAGGTGAGGTTACTCTCCCAGACAGTGGAAGGGTATTACTGACATTCCTGAGACTGGAAGGAGAGGACCTAGACACTGACGTGGAGAAACAGAAGACAAGCTCCCCTAAGAAATTAAATGAGGTCCTACTGCTATAGAGGGCTGATTAGTCTCCATAAATACTGTAATTTTGTAGATGGTTGGGGGGGCAAGAGGGGGGTTGGACTGCAGTTCCTGTTGACAGGATGTGAAGGTTCCTTCTAATGTTATGTTATGTTATTGTAGGGGGGCGTGGCTTAGCCGGCTGCAAGATGGCCACACTTTAAGTGGGCTCTGCCGGCCAAGCTCAACATCCGCCAGAATCCTGCAGATAATAGCTCTGAAACTGCCTGGCTCCGGCATATCTACACTCACCACGTCCCGGGGCGCTGCCCGATATCTTCTGCGACCCCCCTCGCCGCTCCTGGGCTGAGATCTGCTCCTCGAGGTTGGGCCTTCCCGCCACCACCGCAAGGCCTACCTGCCTCTGCTCTGCCGCACCGACCCGGGGTCTGTCCTCCCTCGCTGCTGGAGGGTACCGGTGAGTGCTGCGACCGCTGGGGCTCTCGGCGGCGGGGTTGGGGGCTCGCGTGCCGCACTGCCCGGCCTTTTCCTGATTCTCTGTACGGGCGCCGCTTGTTCGCGATCCGGCGCCCGCCGAGACTGCCTCTTCCTCACTCAGGCCTGGCGACGTGGGCGGCGCGCCCCCCGCGACTCCCCGCTGCCGCCCGACTCCCGGTACCGCGACGCTCGGCCCCCTTCAAAGCCCGGATGCAGTCTCTCTGACCGGCCGCCTGTGCACGGCGAACCCGGCCCCCTCTGTGGCCCCACCTTCATTCCTGGACTCAATTTTGGCTCGGCATGGCTGCCCAGCCGCTGCGAACGCGCTTGCCTGCGTGGCGCTCATCGCCCGGAGCCACATCGGACCCTGCTCCAGGCCTCCTCCTAGCACAGCGCGGTCATCCACCGGATATCGGCAGGGGCCTCTGCATGCCGCGGCTTCACCGGACGGATCTCCTCGACCCCTCTCGACGTCCCAACCGCCTGCCGGCGCCATTCAGAACCTGCTAAAACCCACCTGATGCCAGTACCCTGCTGATAGGGGTAGGTGCAATTGCTGCGGGGGGCCGTCGCGGCTGGGTTGGGGGAGCGTGCCACATCACGGGGCCCCCACCTCAGTTTTCCAATACCACCTCTGCTGCCTCGCCCTTTGGCCCGTGGTTTCTGGCCCGTGTGGTAGGCCGCGTTCCCTCCGTGCATCCCCGCTGCCCCGCCCCCCCGCGGCTGCACCCCCCCTCCGAGCGCCACACCTGAACTGCTGCCACGGAGGTCGCCCCCCCCGCTAGGTGGCAAGGAGACCGGCTAACGATTCACTTCTTCGGGCCGGGCCTGCCGAGGTGGAGGCGCACCTCTTCGCAATACTCGCCTGACTGTCCTAGAGGTCCCTGCTGGTGCCTTTTGGTGGCGGGACGCTGCACAGCCCAACACTGCTCCTTGGCTCCCGACACCTCCCTAGGCACTGCCCTCTGACTCATCTCCTCTTTACCTTGATCGACTCTCTCGCAGCTGTGGGCACTGCCACTCCGCCATCCAGTTGTGCTCCCTGTCCACTCTCCTCACAGCCTGTGCCTGACATGGGTAAAGCTGACCCCAAGCAACCCAGGCTCACTTTCAACCAGCGCCGTCAGACGCACCAGGATGGTGCAGTCGCGGACGGGGGCGACTCCGCTACCCCCGCGGAGATGGCCACCTCCCGGGAGGACGACCTCAAGGCCATCATGTTGGAGGTTAAATCCGCTGGCTCTGGCATAGCTGCCCAGCTGGACCAGCTGTCTTCGCGCCTGGATGTGGTCAAGTCACAGGTGGACTCACACGACAATCGCCTGCTGCATGTCGAGTCGAGGGTCTCCAACGTTGAAGACGCCGCCACCCAGGATCGTCAAAAACTCCTTCAAATGGACAAAATCCTGGAACTGATACGCACCAAAAACGAGGACTTGGAAGCGCGCTCCCGCAGGAGCAATCTCCGCATTACAGGGGTGCCCGAGTCCACCAACATTTCGCGAATGGAGGATTTTGTGGAGCAACTGGTGCGTGAACTGTTTGGCGACGTGCTTTCTCCGGTCTTTATTGTGTAGAGAGAGCCCACCGCTCCCTCGGCCCTCGCCTAGGCCCCGGATTGCCGGCTCGCCCGATAATCGCTAAAATCCTCAATTTTCGGGACCGTGACGCAATCCTCCGGGCGTCCAGGGAAAAAGGTGAGATCTGCCACCAGGGTAATTCCTTGTCCTTTTATCCAGACTACACCCTGGCGGTACAGGCTGCCAGCCGCGAGTTCCTGCCTGCGAAGCGCATTCTCCAAAAGCACGAGATCCCATACTCTCTGGCATATCCGGCCAAGTTACGAGTCAGGCAGGGCTCCAAGACTCATCTTCCCGGATCCTAAGGGCGCCCTCGTCTTTGCCAAGAAGCTTGATCGCACTCACCGTGCCACCCCTGCAAACTCTCAAGAATCTTCTACCGGCAACCTAAGTGACAATGACTGACTACCTCCTCCCGCGGCACTGTTAGTAAGCTGTTTTTCCCCATGGTTTCCTGTCCGCCAGCCTCACCTGGCTCAATCCACACCTCCCGGCTCCAAGATGGCTTGCCCCCCCAATGTAACGCTCAGGGGCTAGACACTACTGTTCCTCTGTTAGACTCTATCTACACTGTTGTCTGCTATCACTGCTGGCTTGGCCACCCTGAGTCGGCAGGGGTGTATGCCGAGCGTCGCCATGACTCCGCGGGATGATTCCCACTTCGGATATAGACTTTCCCCTTCCAAGTTGGGATTCCCTGGGGCGGTTGTGGGTGGTTTCTCAACCTGTTTGGGGGGTTGGTGTGGGCAGGTGGTGGGGGGATTTTGGGAATTTGCAGCCTCCCTCTGAGGCGTATTTGATTTTGTTATTATGTATTTTGTTGTTCTATTGCATGTCTTTCGATGCAGTTCCACATTTGCTCTGCTATGCCATGCCGCATCGCTTCACGCACTCTCCCAAGGCCTTGTTCTTGTGCACGGCACTTATCGACATCTCTCATCCTGTGTTTGGGGCTTGTGGTTCCCCTCCGAAGCCAAGCTGTCTGTCACGGCAAGTTCTTGGTTGTCTTCTTGCACCCCCTATGTTGTTGCACTGCTCATCTCTTCCTCTGTTGATTTGCACCATCACACGCACCTGTACGAGGGTCCAGACCATACTTACCACACCTCGTGTTACCATTCCCCACCATATGACTGTATGACAGACACTATCTTTTGGACATGGAACATACGTGGTCTCAATGACCACCGCAAAGCTCGACTAGTACACGCACATCTCCTTCGGCACAAGGTGTACATCTGTCTGCTCCAGGAGACCCACCTGCTCCCTGCATCCGCCTCCAGACTCCTCTCCCGGCACTGGGGAGAATCACACTCCTCTTTCTACTCCAACTACTCTCAGGGGTATCTATCCTCATACGCAGAGGACTCCCTTGGCAAACTTCCCAGGTAATCACTGACCCCGCTGGGCTCTTTGTTATTCTCCACGGCTCCCTCCAGGCCCAACCTTTGACGTTTGCTGCAATGTACGGCCCTAATAATGATGACCCAGACTTCTTTGCGCAGGTATGGCATCACATTTCGTCTCTTGGCACTGCTGCGCTCCTCCGGGGGGGGGACTTTATTGTCACACTGTCTACGGTCTTGGACCGTTCTGGCCCCTATGCCTCCCACCCGCGCGCCGCGGCACTCCTAACCTCCATTCTTGCTGAGAACTCCCTGTACGACGCTTGGCGTCACATGCGCCCTGAGGCCCGCGAGGGCACTTACGTTACTGGCACTCGCGGTTGTTGGTCCAGTCTGCATCTCTGGATCACATCTCCAGATGTCTTCTCCTGGCTTACCTCTGTCGGTCACATGGCGCGCACCCTTTCAGATCACGCGCCGGTTCAGCTTAGTCTCCGTCTTCCCCAGTCCCCTCGGCTCGCTTTCTCCTGGCGGCTCCCCTCTAACGCGCTGCGAGATTCTGTCTTTTGTGACGAGATCCAGACAGCGATCACTAACTATTTTGAGCTTAATGAGGGTTCTGTGGACTCTCTCCCTCTACACTTTGGGAGGGTTTCAAAGTCGTCATTCGCGGAGAATGTATCTCTAAACAGTCCGGAGTCTTACGCTCCATTCGCAGCACTCTCGATAAACTGGAATCGGAAATTAAATCTTTGGACTCCTCCCATGCTCTTGACCCTAGCCCCGATACACTCACTCGACTCCGCGAGAAACACACTGAATTCGCCGAGGAGGCCAATAGAGAGCTCTCGTTCCTTGGCAGGGAGGCCCGGGCACGCCGCTTCGGCGAGGGCGATCGATTCGGTAAAACCCTGGCCAACCTCCTCCGCCCACCTCGCGCTGCATCCTATATTATAGCTCTTCAAGATGGTGGCCCAGCTCGGACCACCTCCCCTGTAGAAATCAAGGCGCGATTCACGGATTTTTACACGCAATTGTACATGGCGGGATTCACCCCCCCCCGCGTGAGGTCCTTGGTCAGTATTTTGATAGTTTTCAAGCCAAAGGGGCTCGAGGGTATCACCAGGAATTCCTTGACGAGCCCTTTTCTAAAGAAGAAATACTTGCCGCCATCAAATCGTATGCCTGGTGACAAGGCCCCCGGTCTGGATGGCTTGCCCGTCTTTCTACAAGACCTTCGCCCCGCTTTTGGTGCCGCACCTGACCGCCATGTATAATGAGTCTTTTGAGAGCGGTCAATTCCCACCTTCGCTCCGCGAGGCTATGCTGACTCTTCTTCTCAAACCGGACAAACCTCCCGAGTTGCGAGATTCCTATCGCCCCCTGTCCCTCATTAATACGGATAACAAAATCTTCGCCAAACTGCTTGCTTGGCGTCTTCTCCTTCTCATGCCGCACATTGCCTGCCCGGATCAGTCCAGCTTCATTCCTGGCCGCGCGACCTCTCACAATCTCCAGACCATCTTCTCCGTCCTCCACCAAATTAACCCAGCGCTCCCTGCAGTGGCCGCCCTGCTTGACGCCACCAAGGCCTTCGATACCCTAGAATGTTATGTTATTGTAATGTATTACGTACCCAAGGAAAGGTATCTTGGCGCAAATCAGAGGTCCATCTTTTGTCTCTCTTCCTGATCACTGTCAGATGTGCCTGCGATAGTCAGGTGTAAAATGCTCGCACCTCTTTGTGCTTCTTTGTGGGTACTCGGAGCTGGAGACGACCCATCTGTAAGGAGCATTACTCTTGACAAATGTTGAGTCCGGGTGACAGCCTGAGAAGGGCAAATCAAAGAACTACTAACCAGACCGGTTCTGAAAGTGCAGACAGGGAATACACATCCCCTGTTTCTATATTAAGAGTCTCAGAAGGTGACCCAATTATTGTTCCAGTTATCTTTGACCACAGAGGGTGTGCTCTGCAGAGTACCAAGTTTACTAGTGAGCAACCAGATCTGGATTTGGCCTGCCAGCCAGCTCCCCGGAGGTGAAGGGACATCCACTGGAGTCTGGCCTGAAAGAAGAGCGGTTCCTTGTCCTGGGACGACTGAAGGATCCCACCCTGAAGAAGAGGGAAGAGTAGGCTATCCTCACAGGAGGAGCAGACTGCTGGCGTGGGCAAGAGCAGGTGACCGCAGCAATGTGGGTCCATCTGACAGGGACTTATGGAAGAATGACTGGCATGCTTCAAATTCGGGGCTGGTCACCATCGCCAAAGCGGAGGATTTGCTGCACTGTAGAAGTGTGCCTGAGCAGAGCGACCCTGCATTGCCGCAGGGGCACTCACCCCAAGTGTGTTCAAGCAGTCTGTGCCATTAACAAAAGATACTATCGCTAAATCATGACACTCGCCAAGAAAAGCTGAACTGTCTTTTCTGTTGCAGCTTTGCCATTTGCTCTACCTGTGCCTGAATGGACTTACACTGTGGCTAGCCCTGTGATACTTCCTCAACATGTGCCTATGTGGACTACACCACTAAAAGTGAAGCAGCTGCCTTGAGGCACTTGCCACTGTGTGTTCACTGTAAACGGGAGGCGGAAGAGAGGCCTACTGCAGACCAGACATGCAGATGAGACAAATACCGAGAGATTGAGTGCCTGCTACCATCACCATCGCTAACACAGAGTGGAGTGCTAAAGGGCTTGTACTTGGCCCCGTTTGCAGCAATAGTAGGACAGACCAAAGGATATCAGAGGCAAATGACCCTGGCCCCCAAATCTTTAGCCCAATAGCACCCGCTTGCCCCATGGCCCCGAACAGGGACTAGAATCAGTATTTAATACAGCACATATAATCATGAAACAAAGATGCAGATGGTTGTCTTACCCTTCAATATACAGAAATATAATAATGGTATAATCAAAAAGAAAAGGAGTGCAACATAAAATAGACAGTCTAGTGATGCCAGACTGTCTTTCACTGCTTACCCTAACAATACACAAAGATTTTCACAACGTGCACCTACTACAGCCTAATTGTCAACTTGTTTCAGCCAAGACGGCTAATCTGGTACCCAAGGCCTTCATCAGAATAAACTACAAAAAGCATGCATTAAAAATAAATATAGATATATGACCTTAACGAGTAACTGCAATTACAGCAATACAAGTTTAATCTGCATGACATGATAATCACCCATTTTAGACGAAAGAGTTACTAATAATCGATCATCAAAAGAGAATCGCCTTGCAATGTTTGCAGGTGTATTTAGATGGTGGCATTGTTGTGTGTAGAAAGGAGGTCTATACATACTTTAAATCAGATTTTAGAGCTACATTCGCTCTTAAGAAACAGAATAATGTAACACACAGCAAGTTTAACGTGTTTGCTGCACGTGTCCTGAGCGAAGGATCGAACCCAATGCTTAGATGTTCTAAGTCACATTTTCACTTGTATACATTCAATGAAGAACTAGAGGGTCTAGAAATAGCTTAGTGAGCAGTGGCAATTAGCAGCACACTTAAATGCAGGTTGCATTAAAAGAATGTATAATGCTGCCATTTCCTTCAAACAGTTCAGAAATATGTTACAATAACACATTTGATGCTGCAAGTACAGTGAGGCCCATGAGTCTCACTTGCCTCTAGCAATCAGAGGTCTATGGCTTTGATATTACACAAACGAGTGCTTTCTTTATTCACTATCGTTTCGGAGAAAGGATATTTTCAATTTTACTCCGGCGTTTACCGCAAACATACTGCTAGCTGCGCTGAGTTTAGTCTTTTCAGTATTTTGGGTGTCGGGTACTATTTCACCTATACTTCTTTCCTGTTATCTACCTCTCCTAATAGGACCCTGTCACTACACAAACTTCATTGACCCAAAAGCCATTTTCGTAGCTCATCCCTGGGCTGCATCCTGAACTATGTTCGAAACAAAAGATGGGGTGTCCACAGTGATATCCAAAACCTAACCCTTTGTTCCTGCTGCTTACACCTCTCTATGGTCACGGTCATGTCTATGATGCCTCTTCTTCTGGTTCAGTTCGCCCCCATATGGTGACTTCATCATCTTCTTTTCTATCCCACGCAGCTCCTCATGATTCTGGTACTCTACGGGTCCCTGAGACTCAAGTAGCTAACTCCTAGTGTACGCAACACATTTTTAAAATCTTGATATTTTCCGCTGGTGCCCCGTTACAGATCCTACCCGCTCAGTGCAATGCTGCTTGCAGATTAATAGAGAAGCACCAATTTGAGAACCTTGCCAAGAGGCATGAGATCCTGGCTACGAGGCATATTCAAATAATCAAAGGGGAATGGATCACTTGTCCTGTTGTTACCAGGGTCTGGGGTTCTGGCCGTCTTAAAAAACCCTCATTCACGTGATAGTCGTGGGAGTGGTATATCTTGGTTGTCCGCTTCAATCTGTTACGAGAGCAGCATCATCATTGGGTCTTTAGTCACGCTTTCCTCCACCAGGAGGGAGACCAACTGGTTATTCACAGTAGTGATCAGGAATGGAGAGGGTGAGAGTGAGGTGAATTAAAATTACCTCTAATCCTCTGTTTCGAATTTATTCTGTCAGGGATGGGGCAAGCTTAAAAACGAATCTGGTGCGTGAATAGAAGGGCTAATGTTCTATAGCACCTGTATCAAAGGAGTGATTGGTCGGATGGTCGACATGTTTCAGCCCCTTGGGTGCCAGGTAGGGTCGGGGGCTTTCTTCAGGACCAGGTTGTCAGATCACTATTGCGTGACGTGCGGGGGGAAGTGGTTGCACTTACCCTTCTTCTCAGTGCATTAATTTAATACGCTGGATGATTGTAGGTCAGTTGTACCTTGATAGGAGACATACTGGGCTCCCTCGGAGGACGTGCATAGTAAACGCACTTCCACACTCTGAAGTCTGCGTTGCTGCTTGTGCTGCCTCCATCTGCCGTGCTCCGGCATATTCTTCATCGGCTCCCCTCTTCCACGCGGCTTCCGTTTACCGGATACCTTCACACCATCATGCAAAAATTTGCTATTTCCAACCTGGCTGCCACCAAGGATCTTCACTCCACTCAACAACTCCCCCACCAACCGCCAACTCTTTTCTCGCAATGAAAAAAACAAAAGAACAATGTTGTTGTATTCCGCTTTAGGGGTCCGTATATAGGTTTTCCTGAATTATGTCCTTATATAGGCACAATTTGCCTTGCCCTTATATAGGCATAGAATCCCTGTCCTTATTTAGGCATTAACCGTGCACTCCAAATACAGGCATGGTCACCGACATCCGTCCACCCTAACGTCACAACGAGTTCTTAGAAACCAGACCCTTAAGCTTCGGGAGTTCTCCAAGCACAGGACTATTGATTTCTCCAAGAACTCATCTATTATGTATGAACCTTAAGGGTTCATTACTGACGTCTTCCTCTGTCCGACTTCACGTCAATGCTAACATTCCTCGACACCTACCAGGTATAAATATACCTTCCCTTGCCCAAGCAAGTTAGAGGAGACCTCGACTTCAGAGGAGCCCGTATCCCGGCCTGACGCACTGAGAAGACGCTGTCATTCCTGCACGCAGACGAATCCAGCTTCCAGTGTTCTGACTCCCTTCGCGGGGTGTTAGAGTTCCAAGACCCGGCATACTAGACTTAACATACTCTTAGTCTACCATACTAGAGAATACTCCACCTACTTCTACTCTTCCCTACACCTAGACTAGGTTAGGTACACTGGGGTAGAACTAGCTTAGAGACGCATCGTATGAGTACTCGCATTCTTAGCTCATGTTATTTATGTACGTGAATATATGCTAAAAGATAATGCTAGCGCAGTATTATTTATTTCTACTGCTCACGCTGTACATTATTTATCTTGCATACTGTCTTGTGATCATAACAGCACATATCTCTTACACGAGAAACAAGACTGTTCAAGAAAACCCTTTTATTGAAACGCCCGTCTTTCCTTTCTGTGTAACTCTGCAGAAACTAAGCATGCACGATTGAATGAGTGAAACGGTTATCTATTGTTTCCACGATTCTGAGACATGTTCCGCTTCTAAAGGGAAACAAAGTTGTCATGTTTTTCGGTTGCCAGAAACTACTCCCTTCTTGTTCTCAAGGAGTTTCTAGTGGCCTCTGATCTAGCTGGCACAGGTAATTAAGTTTAATATAAATCGATAGGGACATACCGACCTTAGTCCTATGTCAAACCTATAGGTTATATTATTCCAATGCGCAGAGCCTATTAGGGAAATAGGAACTACACTACATGGCGCCCAACGGTTTGGTAAGGCAGTAATTTAACGCTAGATACTGAGTAACTCATTCGTGCTTTTCTCAGATACCCCATCTCACATACTCCATAAGACGTCCGGAGTGGGTAGGGTTAAATATCCGCCATAACTAAATAGGGAAGCACCCTATATATTAGTTGTTTGGTTTGTTCAACGTTGAAGGATACAGTGTTCCAAAATATTGTGCACCTTATCTTTTTGTTTCCTTGAAACTTGTTCTACATTTTTCAAAAAACAAAATGACCGAAACCGGTGGAGCTGCGGCTGACCCAGCCATAGCAGTTTTTAACTTTACAGGTTTAAATGAACCTGAGGAGGGTGTCATAGACATCGCTCCAAACTTAAGAAGAGCCATCACTCTAAAACTTATAAAACATGGCCTACCACCGAGAGGCGGTAGAGCAGTTTTCGTGATAGAGGCACACGAATCCTTTCAGACAGAGGTATTCTATTCATGGGTAATATTTCCTGAATCAAATTCAGTAACAAAACTAATTCACTTCTACAAAGAAGATGATCCACCAGAGGACTATATTCCTTTCGAGGATATTGAAATTCCACTAACATACTAGGAGCATCAGCTCTGGTTTAAAAGCGCCCTAAAACATCACAGAAACATAACCAGGCTCGGTCCACTAGGTAGACCAGGAGCAACATGGCCGATTCTAGCCGGCTACACTCCTCATCCTGACCTCGAAATAATGTCAGACGAGGAACTACTTACTCAACTTACAGAGTTAATAAAAATTTACAGACAATTAGTCCAATATGTCATGCGGACTTTCACAGTCCAACCACCATTAACCATTCAAAATCAAACTCCTCAACCGGGGAATACACTAAAAATTACACCACAGACTCTATACGCAGTCATGGGAAAAATGACAACAAAACGTGAGCAAATTCCGTTCTGGATAGCTCAAAAAATTACTCAAATCGAAGCAGTATTTCCAAATACTAGCCCGTATGAGAAACACAGAATCCTAACAATCTGTTTACCGATGGGGATCACACCACAACTGGAAGACTGTACCACTTGGGGCTCAGTCTTTGCTGCCATCTATACTAAAACACATGGTATTCCATCAATTGCAGTAATACCAGATGTCCTGAAACAAATTCAAAACGAATACGGGGCAGAGCCTGCTCTAAATTTAGGTATGAAATTACTGAAAATTTCGACCAGGTCTCAACAATAATATGATCTAATATTAAAGGGGAGGCAGCAGCAGTGGCGATCCGCCAACGATTAAGGGAATTCGATGTTACAGAACATCAAACTGAGCTACCCAGAATAATAGAACAATCATAAGCAGAAGTAGGCAGAGATGGTTTCGGTGGAAGACCAGTGAAGCCGAAACTATCTGAAAGTCCTGAGAAGGACTCTATTAAACAAACTCCTACACCTTCTAAAAAGAAGTGGGAAACTAATAAACATAATTCAAACGAGAAACGTTCTCAATCCCGAGGTAGGTCTCCTCAAAAGGAGCCCTCTAAAAGGAGGTATAACCTCAGGAATAGGGATAATTTGAAAAAGCCTGACAGGTATCAAGATACTGATACACGTTCCTCTCGTACCTTTCAGATCTCGTCACAGACATCGGAAAGAAGAGGACGGTCAGAACATAGAGAAGAACGCGTGAAATCGAAAGACGACAAACACGTTCCGAAAAGTAAAATCAAAACCTCAATTCTCAAAGAAGAAGGTAGCTGGTCTGAAGGTCAGACATGCCGAGGATACGGAGAACACAACTCAAGAACGGAGAATGGGCTCAGACAATGCTGGACAGTGCAGCAGAAGTCACAATAGCTCGCCAGAACCTGAAGGAACTTCTGGAGACAGTGGACTTGAATGAGTACATTACAGTTGAGACTGTAGACACCAGGGTTAGTACTCCACAAAAGTTATATGAAATAACACTCCGGATGGAGGGAGACATACCTAGACAGGTGAAAGCACTCTTTTGGGGAAAACTTTCAAGGGGTTATGACATACTTCTAGCAGAAAAAGACTGGCCACCACAATTTGTCAGGGAGTGCCCACATGGCGAGGACATTATGCCGCCTGCCTTCTCCAACCATATTCCAATTCATCTAAAATATACTTATGCCAGGAAATGGGAAGTTGCCCAGGCCCCAGCATTATACAAAAATCATGTAGGATGGGATGAGGATTCGCCTCACCATAAAATACATCTGAAAAATGAACCTACTGCACAAAGGCAGTACCCAATAAAGCAAGAAGCTAAAAAACAGGTCAGGAGATCTTAGATCAACTTGAATACCAAGGGGTGATTGAAACATGCACCTCTTCAATGAACAATCCTTTGTTTCCTGTCTCCAAACCAGACAATACACATCGTCTAGTTTTGGATTACAGACACTTAAACACTTGTTCAAAAACATTTGCAGTGCAAAATGCACATAGTACAGCATTAATGAATAACATTGTGCGTAAAAAATACAAAACCACATTGGATATCTCAAATGGTTTCTTTTGTCAAAACTTAGCACCTGGAAGCAGGTACTTAACAGCTTTCTCAATAATGGGGACCCAGGGTCAATTTTGTCGACTCCCACAAGGGTTCAAGAACAGCCCGGGGTTATTCTCAGCGAGAGTAACGGAGTTACTACAAATTTATGATAATGAGGCATTGTCATGTCGATGACATCTATCTGACAGACGATGACCTGGACAAACACTTGAACAGGGCGAGTACCATTATATTGGGCTTCGCCTCTGAGGGATATAAGTTTAACTTTAAAAAATCCAGAATTGCCCATCTCAATGTCCTGTTTCTAGGATATGAGCTTTAAGTGAAGGCAAGAGCTTGGCAGCCAACTTTTTAGAAAGGTGTGCGCTGCTCCAACCTCCAAAGACGCTGAAAAATGTACAATCCATCCTGGGTTTCCTAAATTTTGGAAGAACTTGCATTCTAAATTTCGCAGAAAGGGTTAAACCTCTCTACGCACTAATCAAACCTGATTTTTCAATAAAAAATTGGACACAAGAACACACAGAAATCTTGCGTTCACTCCAGGCTAACATGTTAGCAACAAATCACTTACAAACACGCGTAAGTCAACGCAACTTAGTGATCCGAATAATTTCGGGTCAATGCGGATTCACCTACTTAACATTTAATGAGGGTGAAAAAGTACCAATTGCATACAAATCACACTTGTATACACAAGCAGAAATGCGCTTCACTTCAACAGAAAAATTCTGACAGCAGTTCAAACCGCTGTAGCAAAAGAAAGAGCTCTAGCCCAAGGGAAACGCATTATTGTCGTAACCCCAGTACCGGCCTTAGAGGCGGTAACAAAAGCAAGCATTCCAAATGCTAAAGCATTACATCCTAGATGAATACAATGGGTTAATTCTCTTGCTGCAACAGATGTTGAATATGTTTTTGATCCCGATCTAAAAACACAAGCGTTCCTGCAAAATGAACATGAATATCCTCTGCCTACTGAGATTCTGCCTCTCGATCAGTACGAATTCATAATTTACACTGACGGATCCGCACAACCCACAACAGGGAGTAAGCAAGCTTACAGTGCAGCGTGCGCAATCGTTAAAGGTCGCATGCGAAATGGCAACTTCAGACCTATGGTCACAAAAACCCAGTCTCTAGGACATTGCACAGCTCAGCGAGCTGAACTACAAGCATTCAAACTGGCACTTGAAAGTACAGATCGAGAATTCCCCACACTAATTGTGTGCGATTCTTTCTACTGTGTGCAGTCGTATAATGAATATATACAAACTTGGCTTGAAAACGGGTTCAAAGATGCAAAAGGTGGCACAATTAAGCATAAAACGCTTTGGGAACAAGTAGTTCAGTTAAAAAGCTAACTACCAAAGGCTCACGTGATCCATACACTGAGTCATCAACATGATGGCGTTCACGTTGCAGGGAATTCATTGGCTGACGAAGCCGCAAAGGGGGCTGTTCAGACGGCTTCCGTAGCTGCGATCACTCGTTCAAAAACGAAAATAGACAGTGAGATAATGTTGGCTGTCAAAGCTACGAGCAAAGGCAGTGGTGCAGCGTTACCAAAAGTTTCCACTCAAGTACTCATATGTAATTGATGCGAACAACGTTCCTTTTGCTCGAATCCCTGGAGTGGGGGATAGGGTAATTCCAAACATGGAACGCAGAGCAGCTTTGATTTATGAAACACATCTGGGGGAGGGTCTGTCACATCAAGGGATCTCTAAAACAATATTAACATTAAAAGAGATGTACTGGTGGCCTGGAATGAATACAGAAATACACATATTCATCAATAACTGCTTAGACTGTAAATTACAGCGAGAAAGCCACCAGACACCATGCTACGAATGTAGCTGCCCAGTACAGACACCATTGTTAGACAGCATTAGACTATCTATGCGCAGGCGTCCCTCTGGACAAATGCATTCCCACAAATACTGAATCAAGGTTCCTATGGATATGGCCTCAGCGCTCGGCTGACGTTCGAACTGTTATAAAAGATTTGCGAGTCTTTAATCGGCACATACGCAATAGGCACGCTACATTCTGACCAGGGCCCTGCGTTTAGCTCTCGAGCTTACAAAGACGCCATGGCCAGTCTGGGCGTTGCATTGCGGTACTCCTCTCCATTTCATCCTGAGGGAAATTCTGTTGTGGAAAGGAAAAACCGGGACATAAAGCAGTCTATAACAGCTAGGGTATTAGGTTCGGGTGATGGGTGGGTCAAACATCTTTATGGGGTCCAACGCTCCTTAAACAACTTGCCAAGAAGTTCTCTGGGGGGGGTCACTCCATATGAGGTCCTATTTGGGACAAGAATGTGGGTGCCCGATCTGGAATGCAGTGGCACAGTGGTGGAAAATAAACCCTTTGATATCAAAGATCGTTTGGCTGATTTACAGGACCTAAATGAAATAAGAACGAAACAAAGCAACGTATTCCTGAAGCCAACCACCACTGGGTAAAAGCCGACGGTCCCAGCAAGGCCTGTCTGGATTCCAAAAGTTGGGGATCTAGTCAGAGAAAAAATTGCGGACAACAAGGAATTTGGACCTTCATACAGACAACCAGTACCTGTCCTAGCCATACACGGAACAAGAACAGTACTTCTGCCGCCCCTTGCTGGAAAAAAGGAGAAAATATTTG
The DNA here is from genome assembly GCA_963921515.1 of Calotriton arnoldi. Lineage (NCBI taxonomy): Eukaryota > Metazoa > Chordata > Amphibia > Caudata > Salamandridae > Calotriton > Calotriton arnoldi. The sequence continues at coordinate 999,475 of CAWUFW010003295.1, forward strand.
TGTCCATCGACCTCATCAAACCACAGTATGTGGCCAATACTAAATAGTAGGCCTCATGAACTCCGACCTAGTAGCAGACACACTCCTCTCGCTACTATCCAAGAGGTTCAGACTGAAAGACTGATAACCATCGAGAATTCAGCAGTAACAGATGAAGGACTGAGCAACAATGCTATGGAACTCATCCCTCTTGAAACACAAGTAACAGTTCGTCCAAATACACCTGTCTACACCAATGTAACAAGTGATCAACTGGTTCCAGCGATTTCTACAAATCCTGATGCAATTCCAACAATTGACAGAACTGCTTCTGGCTACTTCATTAACTTTGATACGTTTTCTGAGGATCCGAGTGAGCCCGAGACGTCGCCAGCATCAAAAACTTTTAAACAGCAAGTACAAGACTTTTTTCATTTTCTGAGAAAGACTTATCTGGTTTCACCATGGATTGAACTTTGGGTTATTTCTGGAATATTTTTCTTCCTGCTTTGGCTAGCTTTGGTTATGACTATGAGCGTGCTTATAAATGGAAGATACATCCATTTGGACATTGAAAGAAAAGAAGTGAACTTACTTTTGAAACCTCACAAATCATCCCATCGTGAAACAAGAGACTTGTCTGCAGTGAACATCACAGCCATTCCTATACAGGATGGTATAGTGTGGGACAAAACTGATTTTGATATCTTTGGCCCGACGGAACATTTGAACATTCCACATTTATTTAAGATTTCACTAAGTGATTTTGTTTCATCCAGTACCTTTTCTGATGATTGGGACTTTGAAACTATAAATAATACGATATTTGACCTAGAAAAATCTGCTGCATTTTCTAATAATGAATATTTAGAGGGTTCATCAGACTATGAACAGCTGTATTGCTATAACCACTATGGTCATCATTTTTTGCATAAATCTGCAACACCTAGAAATGTGTTTATGTTTAACCAATGGGAGCATTGTCCTACACCACCAAAAGGTAGTTCAAAAACATTTGCTAAAAAGTTTCCATATTTTTCAGGATACAATACATCTGATCCAGAAACATTTTACTATAGAAATGTAAACAAAACAGGACTGAAAATTATGTTAACAAATACAAAACAGATTTACTCTGCAGCTTTTATTGCCCAACTGTCTAGACAGGGTTTCCACTTATGGAAAGACACAATAGACACAAAATCTGTCTGGGGTACTAAAGATTGGCAAGTGCAGGGGATAGAAGCTTTATTTAGAGCCTGTATCGTCCCTCAGCAAATAATGTTTTTGAATGACACGGTCCAACAAACGTCTTGCCTTGGGTTAGCCAAGATTAAAGACATGAAAGCACCTTCTGTACCAACACCTGCAAGTGATAACAACACACAGGCAGCGGTTACAGTTGACACCATACTACAACTCAGCAGAACAAATCCTGATTGGAGAAAATGGTTGATCTGGCCCACAGACACAAACAACTGTCAAGAGAGATTCCTGAATAAAACACAGGGGTTTACTATTCATAGGCCAGACCCACGATACGTCCAAAGACAGCATCCGGGGGTAGTAACTACAGTGTAAGAAAATTATGCCTCGATTGGCTGCAAAAATCTACACTTAAGGATGTGAAACAACACTTATCTATACTAAGACGCAGACCTTAGGGAATTCTTGCTTGGACCAAGAAAACCGCATCAAAAACATTTCATATATGCCGGCATTTATGCTGCTTATAATGAAGCATGGAAGGTGTCACAGATCGGACGTTTTTTCGGCCGTCTTTGGACCCAGGGGGGGCAGAAAAGCCCACTAGACCCAGGGATTACCTTTGCAAATTAAATGGAAGCGACCCCTTGGGCAAGGGTCGCTTCCAGGGGGGCAATTTTTTTTGTTTGGATATTCTGCTGGGGGCAGATCGCCCCGTTTTTTTGGCCTTTCTGCCCCGGGGGGGCAGAAACCCCCACTAGACACCAGGGCATTTATTTAAATTGTGATGGGAGTGACCCCTTGGGCAAGGGTCATTTCCAGGGGGCCATTTTATTTTGTAATGGGAATTCTGCCCCCCCTGGGGGCAGATCGGCCCGTTTTTTGGCCTTTCTGCCCAAACCCCCACTAGACACCAGAGAATTATTTTCAATAAAAATGGAAGCGACCCCTTGGGCAAGGGTTGCTTCCAGGGGGCAATTATTTTTTTTAATGTGTATTCTACCCCCCCTGGGGGCAGATCGGCATTTTTATTGGGCCTTTCTGCCCCCAGGGGGGGCAGAAAATCCCACTAGACACCAGGGACTCATTTTAAAAATGAAATGGGAGTGACCCCTTGGGCAAGGGTCGCTGCTAGGAGGCATATTGTTTTGTATGCGTAATCTGCTCCCCCCTGGGGGCAGATTAGCCTGGTTTTTTTGCCTTTCTGCCCGGGAGGGGGGGAGGCAGAAAACCCACTAGATACCAGGGACTTCTTTTAAATTAAAATGGAAGCAACCCCTTGGCCAAGGGTCGCTTCCAGGGGGCAGATTTTTTTTATATGTGTATTCTGCCGCACAGATCTGCCCCTTTTTTTGGCCTTTCTGCCCTAGGCGGGGGGGGGGGTGGGGGGGCAGAAAACCCTACTAGGCCCTAGGGATTTATTACTGTTGCAAGGGGGCACATTTCTGTCTGCTGTTTTCTGCCCCACCTGGGGGGCAGATTGGCCTGGCAGACAACCTCACCCGATCCCTTGGGCAAGATCACCCCCTATTTTTCTCAGCCCTATTTGAAGGCCCATCTGGCCGATTGACCATTTGGGTAGTAACATAGCGTGTTATAATGTTAATTGTTTTATTTTTTGTGAATTGCAATTGTAATGCTTTTTTCTCCTTTTTGTTCTAGTTGAAGGCTTTTGCTCTTTAGACTGTTCCAGGTTGCGGTTTCGTTACTGGTGGTTCTGCTGTTTGTGTAGTTGCATGTGTTTGGTAAAAGACTTTTTTGTACAATGTAAATGAGTTTCATTTCTCTGCATGAATTTGTTTTTGCAAATGGTGTAATAATAGCAGTATGTTTGGCTTCTGTTTTTGAGTGTCAAAAACTTTTTGCATTTGTGCTCGATGTGTATTTTGTTGTCTTGTGAGTAATTGGTTTTGTTTTTTTCTTTCTAGTGGGATATCGTTTTTGCTGTGTCTCTGCAGAGTAGGTGCTGGTGAGTGTAGCTGTCTCTTGTAAGTGGATTGTATAGTTTTTGAGTATATAGATCTTTGTGATAAAGGCACACATTATTTTACTTGTTTTGCACAGTGTTGGTTGTTGTTGACTTGTTTGTGCAGTCTCCTTTCTTAGTAAGGATAATGGCTAGCGGCAGGATTACTGCTCAGCAGGTAGTTGGTATGCTTTTTGAGTCTTCCTCTGACCATGGTTCAGAGACTGACTCTGCATCTGAGTCAGAGGAGGCAGGGGACGATTCAGGCAGTGAGTTCTCTCTCCACATGGAATCATCGGATACTGAAGATACTCTTAGTGCGGATGAAGTGCCTGTGTTAGAGGAGGAGATTGATGTGCCGATAGTTCGGCAAGAGGCATCTGGGCTGCAGCCTGGGGCTGCAAGGCTTCCAGTTGGTGTAGTGCGGCAAGAGGCATCTGGGATGCAGCCTGCAGCTGCAAGGCTTCCCGTTGGTGTAGTGCGGCAAGAGGCATCTGGGGCAGCAAGGCTTCCCGTTGGTATAGTGCGGCAGGAGGCATCTGGGCTGCAGCCTGGGGCTGCAAGGCTTCCCGTTGAAAGTGCTGACCTCTGGGTTGCCCCAGGCATGGTGCAGGCGGCATTGCCAGACTTTACTGGTGTTCCAGGGTGTAGAGTGAATACTGAAACCTTTTGCCGATAAATTTTTTTCAGTTGTTTATGGACGATGTGTTTTTGGCAGAGATTGTTGAGCAGACTAATTTGTATGCCGAACAGTTTTTGAGGGACAACAGTGCCAGTCTTAAGCCCCACTCTAGAGCTACCGGTGGACTCCCACAAATCTGGAAGAGATGAAGAAGTTCTTGGGTTTAACTTTTTGATGGGCTTGCTAAGGAAGCCATCAATGTCTTCATATTGCTCTACTAGTCCCTTGATGGCAACTGCTATTTTTCCGGCAGTCATGAGTCGTGATAGGTATTGGCTTCTGCTTCGGATGATGCATTTTGTCGATAATGGTTTAGCGTTGCCACGAGATCACCCTGAATGTGACCGTCTTTTTAAGATTCGGCCTGTCATTGATCACTTTGTTGATCGATTTTCTGCGATCTATGCTCCAGGGAAAGAAATTGCAGTGGATGAGTCTTTGGTGTTGTTCAAGGGCCGCTTGGTTTTTAGGCAATACATTCCTAGTAAGAGGGCACGCTATGGAATTAAGCTGTATATGCTGTGTGACAGTAGGACTGGATATGTCTCTAATTTCAGGGTGTACACCGGTAAGGAATCCAGGATTAACCCCCTGGTTGTCCGTCCACTTTTGGAGTGACTGAGAAAATTGTGTGGTAACTTGGTAGAGGATTTTTAACAAAGGCCACCATTTATATGTAGATAACTTCTACACTGGTGTGCGGTTGTTCAGGGAATTGGCCAAAGTGGACACTGTTGCTTGTGGCACAATCCGCTCTAACCGTAAAGGTTTCCCAAAAGAACTTGTTTGTCAAAAGCTTGTGCGGGGACAGTGCAGTGCGTTGCGTTGCGAGGAGCTTCTAGCTGTGAAGGTTTCAGACAGGAGAGATGTCTACATGCTGACTACCATCCATGATGAAAGCACTGCACCTGTGACTGTTTGGGGTCAGGTTGCTGAAGCGCGCAAACCTGTGTGCATTTTAGACTATAATAAGCACATGGGTGGTGTTGACAAAGTAGATCAGAGGTTGGAACCTTACGCTGCTCTTCGTAAGGCTTACATTTGGTACAAGAAGTTGGCTATCCATCTTTTCCACTTGGCAACCTTTAATGCTTTTGTTGTGTTCCAGGATTCTTGTCCTGAGTCAAAGATGACTTTGCTAAGTTTCAAGAGTCTGTAATAGGCAGCCTTGTTTTAGTGGAACAGGCAAGTGTTCCTAGAGTTGGAGTGGTGGAGGATGTTGCTAGATTGAAAGATCGCCACTTTCCTGATCACATTCCTCCCACACCCTCAAAAGACTTTCCCAGTAGGAGATGTAGAGTCTGTTGGCGAAGAGGTACGCGGAAGGAGACTCGTATGTACTGCCCCGAGTGTCCTTCTAACCCTGGGCTGTGTGTGTCTGCTTGTTTTAGAATGTACCACACGCAAAAGAATTTTTGAGAGCATCCATGAGTGGTAAAGTGAACTGCCTGGCCTCTATTGTTTAATATTTTTGGTTCAGTTTCAAGGTTGGCATTTGTGTAGTGTATTGAGTTTCAGATTTTGTGTTAGTAGATTTGTATCTATTTGCAATTTGTTTGGTTTTTCTTATTTATATAAAAAAAATCCTAAATGTGATGGCGGTGTGCGTGGAGTGGCGCTTGTCTGGCGGTGTGTGTGGTCTGGCGTTTGGCTGGCGGTGTGTTTGGATTGGCGCTTGGCTGGCGGTGTGCGTTGACTGGCGCTTGGCTGGCGGGGTGCGTGGACTGGCGCTTGGCTGGCGGGGTGCGTGGACTGGCGCTTGGCTGGCGGGGTGCGTGGACTGGCGCTTGGCTGGCGGGGTGCGTGGACTGGCGCTTGGCTGGCGGGGTGCGTGGACTGGCGCTTGGCTGGCGGGGTGCGTGGACTGGCGCTTGGCTGGCGGGGTGCGTGGACTGGCGCTTGGCTGGCGGTGTGCGTGGACTGGCGCTTGGCTGGCGGTGTGTTTTGATTGGCGCTTGGCTGGCGGTGTGTTTTGATTGGCGCTTGGCTGGCAGTGTGTTTTGATTGGCGCTTGGCTGGCAGTGTGTTTTGATTGGCGCTTGGCTGGCAGTGTGTTTTGATTGGCGCTTGGCTGGCAGTGTGTTTGTACTGGCGCTTGGCTGGCGGTGTGTTTGTACTGGCGCTTGGCTGGCGGTGTGTTTGTACTGGCGCTTGGCTGGCGGTGTGTTTGCACTGGCGCTTGGCTGGCGGTGTGTTTGCACTGGCGCTTGGCTGGCGGTGTGCGTGGACTGGCGCGTGGCTGTCGGTGTGCGTGGACTGGCGCTCGGCTGGCGGTGTGCGTGGACTGGCGCTCGGCTGGCGGTGTGTGAGTAGTGACTAGCTGCTGGTCCCTACACACACTGCTAGCCAAAAGCCACTCAACGCAATCCGTGAGCTGGTGTGGTTGCTGTGTCAGGAATGTGGGCGTGTGAAAGTGATGGGCCCTTGAATGGCGCTGTCTGCTGGTGTGAGTGTTGTAATGTGCTGGGCCCACGGCTGGCGTGAATGGTTTTGTATGTGTCACACGTATGAAAGGTGTATGAATGGCCTGTAAAGAGGTTGGTGCCTTGTCGTCGCTTTACAGCTCACGAGCTGCGAGTCAATGGTTCAGTTTCTTGTCCTTTCAATTAACAGTGCATTTCATTTTTGTGAAATCTCTTGTTAATACAATTTTATATACTGAACCATGACTCGCCCTTGTGCCAAATCCAACCAGTATGTGTGTGTGCTACAGGAATAGATGGCTGTGCAGTAATCTTTGTCTGTTTTGTCTCTCTGCCAAGCTGTACATTTCGTTTAAGAATAACCTAACAACTGTAGTTTTTGTCGTAAACTAAACACCCATGGGAGTGTATGGTGATGTCTCTCTTGTGGATCCCAACAAGTTATCTTACCCACAATGTCCTGCAAACCTCAAAATGTGACTGACATTTTCCTTGCATTTTTGTGCCCAATTTTTCACACTGCAGAAAGTAATAACAAATTTCCAACCCCCCAGCATTTCTCCAAGTATCCCAATAGAAATGGTACCTCACTTGTATGGGTGGGCCAAGTACCCGCGGCAGGGAAGGGCCCAAAACCTATTGATGTGACATCAAAATTACCTATCACAAACCAACCTGGTTTTGCATGGGAGGTCCCATGAGTTTTTGGTCCGGGGCTCGGCGGCCATCTAGGGAAACCTACCTAACCCACACATTTCTGGAAACTAGACACCCGGGGGAGTCCAGGGAGGTATGGCTTGCGTGGGTCCCCCATCATTCTCCTACCCAGAATCCCCTGCAAGCCACAAATTTCGCTGAAAAATCCACTTTTTTCTCACATTTCTGTGTGGGAAAGTTCTGGAATCTGCGTGGATCCACAAATTTCCTCCCACCCAGCGTTCCCCCAGGTCTCCCGATAAAAATGGTACCTCACTTGCGTGGGTGGGTCAAGGACCCGCGACAGGCAAGGCCCCAAAAGCTATTGAGGCGACATCAAAATTACATATCACAAACCAACCTGGTTTTGCACATATTTTGTGTGGAATCACCGTGCTGGCACAAATGTCCTACCACCCAGCGTTCCCCTTGTTCTCCCGAGTAAAATGATACCTCACTTGTGTGGGTGTCCAAAGCAGAATTGGCTAAAAACGTATTTTTTTAAAAATGTAGCGCTTAGAATTCTCGGTGCTATACTCTAAATCCCTATGTTTTGGGCTCTTCCTAGCCACAGGCCTTTGGCCCACCCACATAAGTGAGGTATCATTTTACTCGGGAGAACAAGGGGAACGCTGGGTGGTAGGACATTTGTGCCGGCACGGTGATCCCACACGAAAATGTGTTTTTTTCAGCTAACTGAGGTTTGCATGGCATTCTGGGTAGGAAAAAGGTGGGGGATCCACGCAAGCCATACCACATTGGACTCCCCCGGGTGTCTAGTTTTCAGAAATGTTTGGGTTTGGTACTTTCCCAAGATGGCCGCCGAGCCCGGGGCCAAAATCTCAGGTGCCCCCCGCCCCTGCCCAACCAGGTAGTTTTGCTATAGGTAATTTTGAAGTCTCCACAGAACGATTTGGCCCATTTCCTGTTGCAGCCACTATGCCTACCCACACAAGTGAGGTACCATTTTTAATCGGGAGACCTGGGGGAACGCTGGGTGGGAGGAAATTTGTGGATCCACGCAGATTCCAGAACTTTTCACCACAGAAATGTGGGTTTTTTTACATTTTTTTAGGTTTGCAAAGGATTCTGGGTAACAGAACCTGGTGGGAGGGAGTCAAGTCACCCCATCCTGGATTCCCCTGGGTGTCTAGTTTTCAAAAATGTATAGGTTTGCTAGGTTTCCCTAGGTGCCGGCAGAGCTATGGTTCAAAAACTACAGCTAGGCACTTTGCCAAAAAAGGGTCATTTTTCACTGCGAAATTGAGGTGTGTCCACGTTGCGTTTTGCGCCATTTCCTGTCGTGGGCACTATGCCTACCCACACAAGTGAGGTACCATTTTTAATCGGGAGACTTAGGGTAATTCAGATTTGTAAAGCAACTGTTATTACCTATTGACTTTAGATGCATTTCTGCCTTCCAAATGAAAGACATTGTGTAAAAAAGAAGTCATTTTGAAAAATGACCGATAATTCTCATGCTATATGAGTATTCCCAATTTCGAAAATGTGCAAATATCTACTGTTTCTAAACTCTATAATTTGTTCCCATTTCAGAAATACATAGGTGTCTTCCATACCGATTTTTCCATGTATACATTTTCCCACAATAATTGCTATATACCCGGTACATAATAAAAAGCCATTGCAAATTGCTGCTCAGTTTTTGACTCTGGGTTCGTCGGGTTCTTGGTAAACCTACAAGTCCTATATATCCCCACAACCAGTAAGGTCCAGCGGATGTAACGGTATATTGCTTTCAAAGAGCTGTCATAATTAGAAGAAGTTACAGGTGAAAACGTTGACACAAAAGGCTGTTTTTTTCAACTAATTTTCAATTTTTCCTATATTTAACTGTAAGTTTCTATAAAGAAACCTTGATGGATCTACACAAATGACCCTTTGCTGAATTCAGAATTTTATCTACTTTTCTAAAATGTATAGCTTTCCAGGATCCATTATTGCTTTCATACCCATTTCTACCATTAACTGGAAGGAGGTTGAAAGCACAAAAAATTGCAAAAATAGGCTATGTCCCAGAAAAATGCCAAAACTGTGTAAAAAAATGTTGGTTTTCTGACAAAAGTCTGTCATTCCCTAAAAGCTGGGAAAATGGTGATTTCAGCCCCACAAACCCTTTTTTGATACCATTTGCAGGGAAAAACCCAGACGCTTTCATTTTCAGCCCTTTTTCCCCCCATTTTTCCCCAAAAACCCCAAATTTAGCTGTATTTTGGCTAATTTCTGGGACCCCTCCAGGGGAATCCACAAACCCTTGGTACCTTTAGAATCCCCATGATGTTGGAAGAAAAGGACGCAAATTTGGCGTGGATACCTTATGTGGTCAAAAAGTTACAGGGGCCTAAGCGCAAACTACCCCAAATAGCCAAAAAAAGGCTTAGCACAGGGGGGGGAAAAGGCCTAGCAGCTAAGGGGTTAAGAACTTATCGACCATTTCATCATATGTATATATTACTGTTTCATTCACGTTGCAGTCCACTTCAGTTATATGCTTAGAATGAAAACAATGCTTTAATGTACAGTACCTATGGCATTTCAATAGTTTTGAGCTTCTTTTAAAATGCTTTTAGAAATGTTTTTAGTAATATGTGGTACTCAATTTTATGTTTAGCATTTAAATGTTTAGCATTTAGTATTATCGTTCAATCGAAGATGGAGTGGGTGTTGTATTCCGCTTTAGGGGTCCGTATATAGGTTTTCCTGAATCATGTCCTTATATAGGCACAATTCGCCTTGCCCTTATATAGGCATAGAATCCCTGTCCTTATTTAGGCATTAACCGTGCACTCCAAATACAGGCATGGTCACCGACATCCGTCCACCCTAACGTCACAACGAGTTCTTAGAAACCAGACCCTTAAGCTTCGGGAGTTCCCCTAGCACAGGACTATTGATTTCTCCAAGAACTCATCTATTATGTATGAACCGTTATACCTTAAGGGTTCATTCCTGACGTCTTCCTCTGTCCGACTTCACGTCAATGCTAACATTCCTCAACACCTACCAGGTTTAAATATACCTTCCCTTGCCCAAGCAAGTTAGAGGAGACCTCGACTTTGTAGGAGCCCGTATCCCGGCCTGACGCACTGAGAAGACGCTGTCATTCCTGCACGCAGACGAATCCAGCTTCCAGTGTTCTGACTCCCTTCGCGGGGTGTTAGAGTTCCAAGACCCGGCAGGAGATTCCCACCTCTCTCATTCTCAAGGTATGGAGTGGACTAGATCCTAGAGGGACTCTTGGCATACTAGACTTAACATACTCTTAGTCTACCATACTAGAGAATACTCCACCTACTTCTACTCTTCCCTACACCTAGACTAGGTTAGGTACACTGGGGTAGAACTAGCTTAGAGACGCATCGTATGAGTACTCGCATTCTTAGCTCATGTTATTTATGTACGTGAAAATATGCTAAAAGATAATGCTAGCGCAGTATTATTTATTTCACTGCTCACGCTGTACATTATTTATCTTGCATACTGTCTTGTGATCATAACAGCACATATCTCTTACACGAGAAACAAGACTGTTTAATAAAACCCTTTTTATTGAAACGCCCGTCTTTCCTTTCTGTGTAACTCTGCAGAAACTAAGCATGCACGATTGAATGAGTGAAACGGTTATCTATTGTTTCCACGATTCTGAGACATGTTCCGCTTCTAAAGGGAAACAAAGTTGTCATGTTTTTCGGTTGCCAGAAACTACTCCTTCTTGTTCTCAAGGAGTTTCTAGTGGCCTCTGAGCTAGCTGGCACAGGTAATTAAGTTTAATATAATCGATAGGGACATACCGACCTTAGTCCTATGTCAAACCTATAGGTTATATTATTCCAATGCGCAGAGCCTATTAGGGAAATAGGAACTACACTACAATGTGCTCACACAGAAACCTAATGGTGCTGCTTACTAAAACTGAACAGGCATTAGACTTAAATAATAGCATCAAGGCTCAAATCTAACACAACGCAGCTTTCAAAGGAAACATGTTTATATAGGTTGGGTGAGACATGAAGAGCGGGCGAGGCACAAGCACAGACTTGCCAACTTGAGAGGGAAGTTTATTTGAGAGTCTGAAGCAAGCATCTGTGGCAGCTTTTCTTAGAAAATGCTTTACGTTGGCGAAAGTCTATTGATTTTTAGATCTTTCTCAAGTTTGAATTCTTATTTGGTATGTGTACTGTACTGGAGCTCCTTATCTGCTACTGATTGTATCTTCGTGCAGAGTCATCTATGCGGAGGTTAGACAAGCTACAAAGTGTGCATTACTATGGAATGGTTATGTTTTTAATGGTGTTCCTTTTTAATGCAATTCCATTGTATCTTAATGTATTTTTATGCTTGCTCTTTTATGAATATATATTTATAATCGAATAAAGAAACAATCAATCATCCTGTGCCAGCAATTTGAGGTACATTGTATAGATGGGCTTTCTTAGGAAATGTAAAAACGAAGAAATGTTCCACAAGCTGTCACTGTTTACTTGACTGTTACAAAGTAATTCTCCTTAAGTCAAAGATTTCGGGAGGTATTAACCACTCTGCCCAACATGACTCAACAGTGATCGTGTCGACAGATGTGCAAGAAAATACGCATATACGAAAAGTCGAGTCAATGGAGGCAAACACACTTTAAGACACATTCTCTTAACTCATGGTGGAACTGGAAATGGAAGGGCACTGTGAGAGCTTTGTGAAAGCTACACTATGCCACTACTGAGGCAAAGTGTAGAGGTGATTCATGAGAGCTCGAAGAATGTTTCATGATATGGATATCAGTGCATGATGCAGGTCACAACAGAGGTATACAGACTAGGGTATGTTCTTCATCTAGGATGTCATTAGCGAATTTCCCAGACAGCTTAGTTAGTCAATGTACCTTAGTCCTGACTGTCCTTGTGTGCCACCCTTCCAGTGCCCCTTCTGCTCGGTATGTCCCCCTGATCACTACCGATCATCCCTTTCACTGTTTTCTACTCATTCTTTCCATCTCACTTTTTCTTTCTCTCTCAAGTTCAGCTCCTCGGTTTTCATTTAGCTCTTCTCCATCTCCTCTAGTCTTCTACTGGTTTCACCTTTATTTCTCTTTGTATCTTTTTCTCTTAGCCCCTTCCACCCTCTCACGCTCTTTGTTCACACCTGTCTCTCACACCTTCCTATTCTTTAACACCCACTCTTCTCATTTCCCAGCTCTCATCATCTCTTACTTCCTCCCTTCTCCTACCACTATTGCACTCTCCACCATAAAGGGCTAGTGCAAAGAGTATGGCCACAGTAGTCAATGAACCTTTTTCTGTGCCACATCCTCTAGTAAGGGTGACCATTTGCTGCCTATACTGGTAATACGAAGCAAACACGAGATGATGGACGGAGCGCTGAAACTTTTCAGACACTCACCTCAGTCACAGATCTGGGTTGAATCCATCATCGTTCTTTAGCTCACTTCGCCACCCCAGTTGAATTGAATTGAAACTTATATAGCGCAACAAACTGCAACCCTATGGGTATCCTGGCGCTTAGATTGAGAATAGCCACTATAACAGCAGAACCAATTGTCAGTGGAGGGATCTAGTGTTCACTCCTTGGAAATAGCCAAGTTTTCAGACTCTTCCTAAAACAGGTCAGAGAACTGGCCTGTCTAAGGTTCTGAGGCAACTCATTCCATAGGCGCGCAGCAGCCACACCAAAGGCTCTGCCCCCATCCTGGATCTCTTAAATCTGGTGGTTGTTATCAGATTTGCACTCGAAGAGCGAAGCTGCCTCCTGGGATTATACCAGGTGAACATCTCCTGCAGGGGAGCTGGACCCAGGTCATGTGCTGCTCTATATACAATGCAGAGGGATTTGAAGCAAATTCTTTCCTTGATAGGCAGCCAATGCAGGTCTTCCAAGGCCAATGCCGTGGGAGACCTGCGCTGTCTATTTAGCACCAGCTTAGCTGCCATGGACTGGACTCTCTGCAACCCCTGCAGAATATATTGCGGTGCTCCCAAATACAGGGAGTTGCAGTAGTCCAATCTGCTCAAAATTATACTCCTCACTACAAGAGATCGAGTATCTTTTGGTAGTAACGGAAGAACCTTCCGTAACATACGTAGCAGGGAGAGACAGACACTAACAGTTTTATTAGCCTGTGATTCCATTTGGAGATTTTCATCAATCATGAGCCCCAAATTACGCACCATTTTAGCAGGAATCAGGGGTTCATCCTCGGGGGTAAGCTTAAACTCCACCGGTAGATGTCGGGACATTCTCGTGGCAGGACAGTACACCACCTCTGTTTTCCCCCCATTAAACTGTAAGGAATTTTTCCTGAGCCAACCAGCAGTCTGGCGCAAACACTCCTGGAAGGTGTCCATAGATACCGCTTGTTTCCCCTCCAGGGAAAACACCAGTTGTGTATCATCGGCGTAGTTGACCAGGTCAATTCCATAAGATTTAATAATGGGGAATAGAGGGCGTAAATGAATATTGAAAAGAACAGGGCTGATCGCCGTGCCCTGCGGCACCCCGTGGTGCACTAGGGACTTGCCAGAGGTGAACGGTGTCATAGACACACAGCCTGTTGTCTTCCTGACAAATAAGATTGTAACCACTGCAAGGCCCGTCCTTTAACCCCTATACTTTTCAATCTTTCCACTAGCACTGTGTGGCTCACCATATCGAATGCGGCTGACATGTCCAATAGAACTAGGACAGATGAATTCCCATTGTCAGCACGCATTCGTAGATTGTCCATTACGGTTGCCAAAGCGGTCTCAGTGCCGTGTCCTGGGCAGAAACCAAATTGGTCCCTATCCAGCAAAAAATTATCGTCAAGATAGCATGATAGAATTTTGCTAACTGTCTTTTCTAAAATTTTGATCGGATATGGCAGGAGGGAAATTGGTCTAAAGTTGGCTGGAATTGTAGGGTCCAAAGATGGTTTTTTGAGCAAGGGGGTCACCACTACCTGCTTCCATACCTCTGGAACCTCTCCTTCCTCCAGAGACTGGCTGCAAATCTGTCGCAGCCAAGGGAGGGTTTCTTGCCCAAATATTTTCCAGATTTTATGTGGAAGGGGGTCTAAGGGAGATCCCGAGGACACACTTTGGGCAAGATGATTGAAAGAGTCCTCCGTAGGGACTTGAAAGTATTCCAGGGAGGTGTCTACATCTAACTTCCAGGGTGAATCATCCTGACCACTGGTATCAGTGGGGTGAAGATCTCCAACGATTTTGATTATTTTTTCTTCGAAATAAAAGGCAATCTCATCGCAGAGGTTCTGCGATGCGACCACCTTATTGCTCGTGCAAGCTGGGCTAGAGAGATCCCTAAAAATATTAAAGAGTGCTTTTGTGCTATTTGGTGCCTGCAAAATCGATTTGGCATAAAAATCTGCTTTGGCCCTGGCGATGGATTCCTTATATTGTGACTGTACTAATTTCAAATCTTTCTTATCTGACTCTAAATAAGCCCTCCTCCATTTTCTCTCAGCCTTTTTACATGCTACTCGTAGCGGTTTCAACTCATCATTATACCAGGGGCAGATATTTTTTCCTACTTTTGAGTCGTTTTACTGGGACTATTGAATCAAGGGTTCCAGCTATATAATTGCAGTAAATTTGATAATTTTCGCCTACAGATGCAGAAGAAGCAAAAGATTCTGATTCGGAAAGGTGGGATATGTCCTATTTTTCACTAACTTAGCCCATTCTCTTCCCTTTCGATAAACCACCGGCCGATTGTTATTATCCTCCAATCTAGGTGTCGTAATACTGAAAATAGATTAGAGAGTGGTCGGTCCAGCTTTGAGGCAGTATATCAACCACCTCAGTCTCGGCCTGGTTTGCAAACACAAGATCTAAAACATGCCCTCCTAGATGAGTCGGTTGTTGTACCAGTTGGTGTAAGTTAAGATTCTCACATGTATGCCTTAGGTCTCTCAGATGGTTATCTAGGCTGCCGTTATCCCATAAGTTAAGATCCCCTAGTAGAATCATTCTGGAATGGGTTAGGCTCAGGTCAGTGATGGTATTAAATAGTGCTTGAAATTGGGTATCAGAGCCCGGGGGTCTATAACAGACCACCCCAGTAAGTAGCCTGCCTTTAGCCTCTTGAAGTGAGAAGCCCAACAGTTCAATCCCTATAACATCATCTACCTGTAGAGGTGCAAAGTTCCACTTTTCCTTAAAAATCACCCCAACCCCCCTCCTCTTCTAGCAGCCCTCGGTTTATGGAATATTTTGTATCCATCTGATACAAACACAGTTCAGACAAATCAGTCTTGACCCTGTGCCTCATGGGAACAGTCCAGCCCGAACTGCCAAGCCATGTCTTCCCTGGACCAGAAACAAGCATCCTGGGACCGGTTTCAGGCTAACAGCCCTCATCAGCCAGGCTAGCTTGAATCCAGTGGCAAAGTGAGCAAGGGACCCACGTCTGGGCATACCCTGCCAACTTAGGGTGAACAAAGCAAACACAAGGAGATGATGGACGGAGCGCTGAAACTTTTCAGACTCTCACCCCCAGTCACAGATCTGGGATGAATCCATCATCGTTCTTTAGCTCACTTCGCCACCCCAGTTCAGACACAGCTATATGTAATACAGCATCCCCTTCTGGTAGTAGCCTAGCATTCACCGGAAGAATGCTGAGGGTACCACTAGAAGGATGTCCCTGCCCGCTCCTCTTTCTCACACACAATAATCTCTCACACCTGCTCCCTTGATCGCTTTTCTTTTATTCATCCTCTTTCCTCTACTTGCACTCGTCACCTTCCTTCCCTTTTATCATCTTACTTTCCTTTCTCTATTTCACATTTACTGCTCTCTCCTAGTCCCATCTCCCACTTTCAATTTGCTAGTCCTATCTCTACATCCTCTGAAGCACTACTCTTCCCCCCCTCACTTTTCTATACCTCACCTCTCACACCATACTATCTACCTGGCCCCCCATCTCATGTTCTCTTTTATAGCCTCCTCACAGCCTCTCACCTCTCTTCGGGTCTGACCTCTTTCATAAACCCATTATTCTAGGATCCTCCTTTCTATCCCACACACTCCTCTCATCAACCAACCTCTCTCTACACTCACAAGCTCCTCTCACAATGACAACCACCACCCCACACTGCACTCCCATTCTCCTTTTTATCAAACCCCTTACATGCCCCGGGACACAAACCATCTCGCTTCGCCTCCTTTGCACGCCGTTTTTCTGCTTCACAATCTCTTTTTCTCCTCCTGTTTCGTACACACACTTTCACTTTTTTGCTCTCAGTCACACATGTGGCAGGAACGGCCGAGTTTCTCATGCACCCCCATCGCCAGTGAGCTCATGTTTCAAAATTACACTGGTGAACACAAAGTACTACTGACACAGATGCCCTGTTGACGAAATATGAATTTAAATAAACACTTGATCAGTTTTAAGACTTAAAACAACGCAGTGAAATCAATACGAAACAGGGACATTTAGTTGTGTAAAAAGCTGTTTTGGGGCTGTTACAAACTGCTGGGCTTTATGTTGATTTTTCACGTTTTGAGGAGCACCTACAACCTCCTACGTTGATTCTGCACGCGCTGAGAGCCGCCACTGATTAACCCCATCACACGTCTTCTAAACACGTGGACACACTTTTCCCACTTTGATTTCCATTATCTGACCTCACCACCTTATGTTGCAAGCGACCACTGACATCCATATGAGTGAGTAATCATTGACGCTGTTTTAGGCACTTGGTTAAAAGAGTAATATCAACAAAGCGCCCCACTCCTCTTTGCTACAGCTGCAGGAGAACGTTAGAGGTAAAAATGTTACACTGAAATCAAAGGTTTTCCAAGGTCAGGAGTGGAAATTTAATGTAGTCTTGTTTTTGTCTTTACATACCGTCACTAGTAGTTTTGCGATTCTCCCTACGCTCTTAATGGAGGAGCGAATCAAACCTGATATGCGGCAAAGTTCAATCTCTCAATACAATTCTGTTTGTTTTAATTATTGATAATTGGCATTCGTACAGCGCGCCACCGGGTGTTAATATGGCACTACAGCACTTGCACACATACACACGCTGTTGGAAATGCCAGTGCCCTATGAATGTCCACTGATGCATTGAGGCTTGATGGCGTACATACAGCACCACATAAAAGACGCGCACACGAACCTTGAGGAAAGCAGATCAATGGTCGGTGGAAGCCACTTTAGGAGGAGGAAGAGGGGGGGGGGGGAGTGCTTCTCTCCCCTTTATTCCCCATTGGGCTCTCCCTACATCCTGTACAAAGTAATAGTCGTGAACAAAAAAATGATGTGGCCGCCCAAATGCATGAATCTTTAATGGTGCTGCGCGCTCACTTAGCGAGAATGAGAGTATCGGCTTCGTTGTGAGACCTTGGACTAAACATGCTCCTCAACCGCACTCTCACGCAGGCTTCCAGGCGACCCTCGCCGGGCAAAGTCTAGCGCTCGCTAACGCTTGATTCAAGACGAAAAAAATGCAGGTTTACGACTGCAACGCTGCAAAACATTCAGCCTGTCAAAGCAGCATGCCAGGGGAAACTCGTTGCAGCTCTGACATACGCAACAGGAAGGGCGCATTCAAACTTGTTTTGACTGAAAATAGCACGCTCTGCTCGCGGGACTGCGGAGACGCACACACGAGAATGCGATGTGATAGGATGGAAAACGGGTTAGAAGTGCACAAACACCCGGCCGGGAACGATGATTACAAAATAACTTCTCTCGCCGCGAGCACCTTGTAGGGCAACCAAACAACCCGCCAGAAAGACATCGGTAACACACGTACCGCGGTGGAACAGGGAGACAGACCTCCTCTCTCCTCCAGATTCTCTCGCCCTGCAGTCACACGCTACGGGAAGCGGACCAACAAAACTTTGGCAATCTGCCGAAAGTCTCACACGCCCCTCTTCGCAAATAGAAAAGTGGTGGGGGCAGAAAAGAAACTTTTAGAACACACCTGGCAAACAAACTCGCTCCCCGAGTGACGTGCAAGCGCGCCGCTTATGGTGACAGGTCTTCACCAGCTCTCCTAACGTACAATAAGTCTCTCGTTTGACTTTAATACAGTCGGTTATGGGTGAAACAAACTCGTGTAGACTCGTTTGCCCTGCTGCTCC
Source organism: Calotriton arnoldi (assembly GCA_963921515.1). Lineage (NCBI taxonomy): Eukaryota > Metazoa > Chordata > Amphibia > Caudata > Salamandridae > Calotriton > Calotriton arnoldi. Next base: position 1,017,556 of record CAWUFW010003295.1, read on the forward strand.
AACCACACATAACAACAAAAACAGAGTACTCACGAGAGAGCAGCAGCAGTGCTTGTGTGCGTCCGCTTGCAGTACTAATGGTAAATTCTGCCTCAGAGTTTCCCTTCTCTCCCGCTACTTGGAACCACAGCTTGCTGCTGCCGCTTCTTCTTGAGCACTCCAGGGTTGGCCCGTGGTGTCAGCCGCGTGACGTCCCGGAAAAGAGGCTGGGCGGCCGCCGTCGACTGGATGGGCGTTTGTCAAACTCCTCTATGCGGCGGGAGCCTCCCTTGTTATCTCGCAGACTGTGCCAGGATTTTGTAGCTGGAAGAGTGTGTCAGGATTTTGTAACTGGAAGAGCTTTGACCCAGTCTACCAGTGGTTAGAGCTGGGCGAGCCACTGAAAGTTCGAGCCAGATACCTGGCTCTAGCTTAGCTCGAGGTCTTTTGGGACCGTCGAGCCCAAAACGAGCCGAGCTTGAATGTGCATTCTGCCTGCCACTCGTTAACCGGTAAACGGGAGACGAAAATAGATACTTATCTAGTGGCTGAATGTTACAATGTGAAATCAAATTCCTAGAATTTTTCCGGGTTTAAACAAATTGTGTAAATCTAAACAAATAATTTATTTCATTTTTTCCTCATAGCATTTGAGAGCATTTTGAAGTATGTAAGTTCAGGTTGTATGCTGCTATCCGAGCACCTTCCTTGTTTCTGATTTAAATAGACTACATTGCTGCTCCATGTAAAAATCTAGGCTACATATAGGGTGCAAAGGACAACTGACGTACCTCTTAATTCAGTAATAACATTGTTATGGCAGGAGATAGGTGGGACGTGAATAATTTTAAGTTCATGTTTAACAACTGTCAGTTTTAATAAATGCCTCTCAATTCAGTTGTATAATCTCATGTACTAAATTGAAACACTTCCACATATTAAAGGAAAACACTTTTTTTTTATTTTGAAAAGTCTTTATCTTATATTTATATGGTGTTTGTTGATAAGTTTATGTGCCAAACCTTTTCTGGGCTCAACTGGTCCATGGCTGTTAAAGACCCTCAGCTCTGGCTAGGTTATCAGTGTTAATTTGTTGGCGTGCCCACCTCTACCAGTGGTGGCAAGTGACTGGAGACAGTCCAAATCTGCTGGGGGTCCCCCCAAAAAATGTAACATCTGCGGAAATATTTCTAAATGTGTGCTGGAACGTAAGGTGAAACCTGCAAAAATGAGGGTGAACAACTCTTAGGCCAATGACACCAAGCATTTGCAATTGCAAACCCAATAAGTCTAGCACTGGCAACCAACCTTTTGACTCTGACATTGCTTGTTTTGTCTTGGCTTATGCAAAATGTATTGTTGCTTGAGCTGCTGGATCCTCATCAATATATATATATATATTATACATTATATATATATAATTTTTTTATTTAAAAAAAAAAGCATTTCTTAAAAGCAAAACTTTATTTTGGTCTGAAGAAGCACACATTGTCATGATATCCTGCTGCACTCAAGAGAACTACTTTGTCTAGGATGAGTCTCAGGCTCAAATCCTGATGATCACAATAAACACATTGGAATACGTAAACAGTATTTGGACATTTATTCCTATAAATAATTAGTAGTTTTAGGTACAGCCTGTCTACTTCAAATTATCTCGTGGATTACTTGGTGGAAGGTAGGGGTGTGTCCATCTGATAGGCTGTCCAACCTTGGATCATTAGAAAGGGTCCTGTCTCATGTGCGTAAACCCCCGTGGGCCTCACCCCTACTACGATGAAACAATATCCAGACTGTACCAAGTGCAATTTTTTTTATAACTCTATTGAAAGCATGCATCCGATAGCTCATCAGATCACCTTACAATACCTCTCAAAAATACTCTTTCAGGGACACCATCCATTAGAACCAATATCGGCTTCCAAGCAGTCTTTACATTTGCATACTAACCAAATGTGTGCATTTACATTTCTTTCAGTTAGCAGACACCCTGGCAAGAAGTCTTCTTTTTTGTTCAGCAGTCTGTCCCTCACTCAACTTCACAGCACTGGAGACTTCCGCCTATCCACATCAGCTGATGCATCTCAAATGTCAGAATTAACCGTCCCAGTACATTTGCCTAGGAATTGCATGTGTCAAATTTAAAAAGTATGGGCACGTCGTGCCCTTCAGATCCCGCCCACTTCGACCTCTGTGAGCTGGACCCAAAGTTTTGTGTAGAAGGCCACGGCTAGCACTACTGAATGTCGAGAATGAATAGCAAGGCAGCGTAGCAAAACCAAAGGGGATGATGGACGGAGTGTTGAACATTGCAAGCACCCACCCCCAGTCAACTGATCTGGGTTTAATCCATCATCATTCTTTAGCCCACTCCGCCACCCCAGTTCAGACATGGCCATATGCAAATCAGTCTGACCCTGTGCCTCATGGGAACAGTCCAGCCCGAACTGCCAAGCCATGTCTTCCCTGGACCGGAAACAAGCATCCTGGGACCGGTTTCTGGCTTACAGCCGTCATCAGCCAGGCTCTCTTGAATCCAGTGGCAAAGTGAGCAAGGGACCCACGTCTGGGCATACCCTGCCAACTTAGGGCGAACATAGCAAAACCAAAGGGGATGATGGACGGAGTGTTGAACATTGCAAGCACCCACCCCCAGTCAACTGATCTGGGTTTAATCCATCATCATTCTTTAGCCCACTCCGCCACCCCAGTTCAGACATGGCCATATGCAAATCAGTCTGACCCTGTGCCTCATGGGAACAGTCCAGCCCGAACTGCCAAGCCATGTCTTCCCTGGACCGGAAACAAGCATCCTGGGACCGGTTTCTGGCTTACAGCCGTCATCAGCCAGGCTATCTTGAATCCAGTGGCAAACTGAGCAAGGGACCCACGTCTGGGCATACCCCTGCCAACTTAGGGCAAACATAGCAAAACCAAAGGGGATGATGGACGGAGTGTTGAACATTGTAAGCACCCACCCCCAGTCAACTGATCTGGGTTTAATCCATCATCATTCTTTAGCCCACTCCGCCACCCCAGTTCAGACATGGCCATATGCAAATCAGTCTGACCCTGTGCCTCATGGGAACAGTCCAGCCCGAACTGCCAAGCCATGTCTTCCCTGGACCGGAAACAAGCATCCTGGGACCGGTTTCTGGCTTACAGCCGTCATCAGCCAGGCTATCTTGAATCCAGTGGCAAAGTGAGCAAGGGACCCACGTCTGGGCATACCCTGCCAACTTAGGGCGAACATAGCAAAACCAAAGGGGAGTCATGATTCCAACTCATGCCTCCTTCATTCACCACCAAACACTCCATGCTACATTTATCTCACGGCTCTCTTTGATACCTGCTTTCTCCATTTGTCACTCTTTTTCTGTCTTTCTATTCCTCTTTCTGTGCCCTGTTTGTCATTTTTTCTTTCTTGCTTTGGCTCAAAGCCTTTTGAGAAAAATAGGTGCCGATCCCTAAAAATGAGTGCCCCACCTGCTACCACTGACTCAAATTAAGCGCTAGCAAGTGCCCCATATTGTATGCTGTAGTAGGGTGGAATAAAATGTGAATGACACAATAACAGATCAATGGGCAAAGAGGGCTGGCTGAAATCCCCTCTAAGTAAGTATGTTATATATATTGTTTTACTAAACTGGGAAGGTCTCGGCTTATGCCAGACCTAAAAATCATTAGAAAAACACATTAATCTGAACTGGTATTTATTTCCAGCATTTCTGAATGTCTAGCAAACAAGCTTTCTTTATTTATGTAGATTTAAATGCTATGAATTTAGCCAAAAGACCACAGATTGCTTTACAAGAAAACTAAGTTAGTTAAAGATAATAATACTAAGATGATCAGTTTATACTTCTACCACCAAGGTTAAAAGAATTACAGCCAACGAACATAGAAATAATAGTTTTTCAGTGAAACAGGGACAACGGTAAAACAGATAGGCATAACTGGGAAGTTAGCAGTCCCAGGACAGTCAGGGATTACTGGACTCAGATTTTACCAATCAGAGCAGTTTACCACTGGTGTTCTGGACTCAAAACTGAGAACCCCTTAGCACTTGACCTTCAGGGTAACAAAGGGGAGCAGTCCAAGTCTGATTCAGGGATGCGATGTGAGACTCGACAAACTACTAACATACGTTAACAACTGAATGTCCAGCCAGTGATTAAACTTTTTTTGCAGCAGAATACATGAGTATAGATAATATGCATAACATATTAATGTCATCTTAAAAGTTTTAGAGAAGCTGTGGATGGGTGTGACTGGATACAATGTTCATGAAGGCATACATTTTATTCCATCTGCGGTAACATCTCTTTAACCCTTTTCCCCCGCAGCGCTGAGCACTTTTTAGCTATTTGGGGTAGTTCGCGTTTAGGGCTCCATAACTTTTCTTCCACATAAAGTATCCATGCCAAGTTTGCAGCCTTTTTTCCAACATCCTGGGGATTCTAATGATACCCAGGTATTGTGGATTCCTCTGGAGGGCACCGAGAAAATGGCCCTGGGGTGGGGAGGCCACAGGACCATGCCCAGGGGGCTGCCCCCCCAACAAAATACTGCATGGACGTAGTCCCTGGTGTCTAGAGGGCTTTCTGACCCATGTGAGGGCAGGTTTGGGGTAAATACCTCTATTCACCCCCAATGAGGGGCAGAAAGTCTATTGGGCACCGGTGTGGGAGAGAGCACATGCCCAGTTGTGGTGCTACTCCACCAAAAAACAAATACTGCATAAATGCAGTTCCTAGTGTCAAGTGGGCTTTCTGCCTCCCTCAGGGGTGGCTGATTTGGGCATAATTGCCCTCATTTGCCCCCACCTGGGGGGGCAGAAAACTGTCTGTGCCTTTTTGGGGTGGGGGCATGGCCATTCCCATGGTGGGCAGGCCCCAGCCCTCTGTTATTGTCAAATATTATCCCTGTTGTCTAGCGGGCTTTCTGCCCTCAAGTGGTGACAGATTGAGTGTAATTACCCTCATCTGCCCTCCTGAGGGGGCAGAAAGACTATCAGCTTTGATTTTGGGGTGGGGACATGACCATGCCGATGGTGGGCACCCCCCACCTCTCTATATATAGTTTAATTCCCCTGGTGTCTAGTGGGTTTTCTGTCCCCCAAGGGGCAAATTGGGGGTAATCCCCCATATGCCCCAGGGGCCAGAAAGACCGTTGCCACATTTCTTTGGGGTGAGAATACATTTTATTTTTTACAATTTTTCCTGCTGTCTAGTGGGCTTTCTGCCCCCCAGAGGGGTAGATTGGGGGTTAGCACTGCATCTAAGCCCTGGGGAAGGGGGGCAAAAAGACTCTTGCCACATTTTTTGGGATGGGTGCATGGCTATGCCCATGGTGATCAGCTCCCACCCCTACATTTTCTTTTTTCAAATGGTCCCTGGTGTCTAGTGGTCTTTCTGACCTCCCAAGGGGTAGGGGGGCAGATCGGGAGTAATCGCCCCCGGGGGGGGAGCAGAAAGATTGTCTGTGATATTTTTCGGATGGAGGCATGGCCATACCCATTGTGGGCAACCTCCACTCCTATATTTTGTTTTTTATAATTTCTCCTAGTTCCTAGTGGGCGTTCTGTCCCCTGAGGCAGATTGGGGTAATCACCCGCATCCGTCCCCCAGGGATGACAGAAAGACCGTTGGCACATTTATTTGGGGTGGGTCATGGGCATATTTGTGGTAATCACTCCCATCTACCCCAGGCGAGGTAGAAAGACTGTCTGTATTGTTTTTGGGGTGGGGGCATGGCCATGCCCATGGTGGACAGCCTCCACCCTTATATATTTAAAAAAAAAATCCCTGGCATTTAGTTGGCTTTCTGCCGCCCCCGGGTAAAATGTAAAAAAAAAATGTAAAAAAAAGATGTGGCAGGTTGAGGGTAATCACCCCTATCTGCCCTCCGGCGGGGGGGTCAGGGAGCAGAAAGACTGTTGCCATATTTCTAAGGGGTGGGGGCATGGACATACCCATAGTGGGCGGACCCCCCAAATTTTCTTTTTTACAATTTTCCCTAGAGTCTAGTGGGCTTTCTGCCTGCCCTAGGGTGGAGGAGGGTTAGCAGATTGGGGGTAATTACCCACTAGGGGTGAGAATAAAGACTGTCTGTATCGTTTGTGGGTGTGAGGGCCTGGCCATGCCCATGGTAAGCAGCTCTCACCCCTGTGTGTGTTTGTGTGTGTGTGTGGGTATATATATATATATATATATATATATATATATATATATATATATATATATATATATATATATATATATATATATATATATATACATATATATATATTCAAAACATCGGTAGCCCAATAAGCCGCACTTGAGACCAACGAACAGGTTACCAGCCTTTATTAGAGGTATGGACTCTCACCCAGAGCCAGCAAAATCCGCAGCTTTCCCCTCGCCTGACGCGTTTCGAGTGATTCTCTTCCTCAGAGGCAGAGGCTTGGAAAGTTCGTGCTTGGGCGGGCAAAACACTCCCTCATTTAAACAATGTCACGCCCCTAATTCACGTCTGTATGCCTTATGGGAGATGCAGTGCCCAATTATTGCCTCCTTTGTATGGCGCACTGATGACTGCGACAAATAAGGCCCAAACAATGAGCCCCAGCTTAGGTGTAAGGCCTCAATCCTCGATCGTTGCTCCACATTAAGAATGGTGCATCCATTCTCGTGGCCCCCTTGGAATCCTGGGGTGGTGCGTGCTTGGCGGAAGGGCGTCCGCCTCATAGATTCAAAAACATCGGTAGCCCAATAAGCCGCACTCGAGGCCAACGAACAGGTTACCAGCCTTTATTAGAGGTATGGCCTCTCACCCAGAGCCAGCAAAATCCGCAGCTTTCCCCTCGCCTGACGCGTTTCGAGTGATTCTCTTCCTCAGAAGCAGAGGCTTGGAAAGTTCGTGCTTGGGCGGGCAAAACACTCCCTCATTTAAACAATGTCACGCCCCTAATTCACGTCTGTATGCCTTATGGGAGATGTAGTGCCCAATTATTGCCTCCTTTGTATGGCGCACTGATGACTGCGACAAATAAGGCCCAAACAATGAGCCCCAGCTTAGGTGTAAGGCCTCAATCCTCGATCGTTGCTCCACATTAAGAATGGTGCATCCATTCTCGTGGCCCCCTTGGAATCCTGGGGTGGTGCGTGCTTGGCAGAAGGGCGTCTGCCTCATAGATTCAAAAACATCGGTAGCCCAATAAGCCGCACTCGAGACCAACGAACAGGTTACCAGCCTTTATTAGAGGTATGGCCTCTCACCCAGAGCCAGCAAAATCTGCAGCTTTCCCCTCGCCTGACGCGTTTCGAGTGATTCTCTTCCTCAGAGGTTCCGTGAGGTGGCCCTTTGCTTTCGCTCTGATCTACGGCCAGGAGCGAGAGGCTGCTTCTTAAATATTTTTAAAAAAAGAATCTTTTTAAATTTCTGATTGCACTGTATTTTTTGGGGGCACTTACGAGCTGTGTTCAATGCTCGGGGGGACCTCACGCTACCTTATGTAATTTGAGTCAGCATTCTAGCTTTTCTGATGCTGACGTGCTGACTCGGCTTTAAATTCGGCCGATGACGCTTCCGTGAGGTGGCGCTTTGCTTTCGCTCTGATCTACGGCCAGGAGCGAGAGGCTGCTTCTTAAATATTTTTTTAAAAAAGAATCTTTTTAAATTTCTGATTGCACTGTATTTTCTTGTGTTTTACTTTTGGGGGCACTTACGAGCTGTGTTCAATGCTCGGGGGACCTCACGCTACCTTATGTAATTTAGGTCAGCATTCTAGCTTTTCTGACGCTGACGTGCTGACTCGGCTTTAAATTCGGCAGATGACGCTTCAGCGCAGCGGACAAGCGCAGCGGGCGCGCTGATGGCGCGCCAAAGGCGCGCCAAAGGCAAGCCCGTCTGCGCCCGTCCGTGCCAATCCGGGCCCAGGAGCCAGGAACCCTTCTAAACGCATTCTAGCTGATCATCGTTATGACAGGGAACACCTTATTAAGCTTAGAGGTGAGATCAGAAGTGAATGTATGCATCTTATGTCCCAGGTTGAATGGAGTAAGTCATGTCCTCACTGTGATTTCAAATTTTATCCTATCACATCGCCTCTGATAGGTGCTGAGGCTAAGGAAAAAATCGTGATGCTATCACTTAACTGTCGCTCACTCCCGAAGCACGCGCTTGAAATTTACTTACACCTTGAAGATCTGAGTCCAGATATCCTCTTTCTGACCGAAACATGGTTAAACAAGGACTCTGATGTTGCTTTAGTTCAAGCTCTCCCCCCCAACTATGCCATTTGCAGGCAAGACCGTGATACCGGACGTGGAGGAGGAATTGCGGTCATCTATAAAAATAAGTATAAATGTAGATCCACCAGTAGTCCTGTACCTGAAAGTGAGAGCTTAGCCTTTGCAGTTAGTTTTTCTCCTACCTGCACTTTCTCAGGAATCTTAATATATCGCCCTCCAGGAGCATTGGGCGATTTCTGTAAAGAGCTCCCTGATATTGCTGCTAACTCTGCCAGTCTATCGTCAAATTTTTCGATTTTGGGTGATTTTAATATACACTTTGATGATTCGAATTCCTCTGTTACTCAGGACCTTATTGATGGTCTGGAAATGTTTCAATTTAAGCAAATAGTGCACAGTCCCACCCATAACTTAGGGCATTTGCTTGACCCCATATTCACGAACCTTCAGGATCTTAGAATGGCCGAGTCCATTCCGGTTCCTTGGTCAGACCACTTTTTACTTTCACTTACTTGGATTCCTCAAGATTCTCCACGGCCTTTCACCAGAACAATTAAATATGGTCGAATTTGGCCCAAACTTTCTGAGGAAAACTGGGCTACCAAGTTAAAAAACTCTATTCCTCTACCTCATTCCAATCCTACAGTCGCTAATGACAATCTTAATAGTTGGCTGGATTCCTCCTTGGATTTAGTCCTCCCGCGGGTTAAATCCTGTCATTGAGTGGGACCTAACAAAAACCTTGGTATTCTCAGAAACTTAGGCAGCTCAAACAAGCGTGTAAACAATATGAAAGGAGGTGGAGGAAAGATTTTACAGCTATCAGCAAACTTAATTATAGAGAAGCACTTAAACTCTATAAAAATGAAATAAAAGCCGCTCAAGTAAGTTTTTATCATGAAAAGATTGTTTCCTCGTCTAATTCCCCTCGGGAAATTTTTAAAATCGTAAAAACTCTTACTATACCTCCAAGCCCCCCCTTGAATTCTGATAGTGCCCAACGGCGGTGTGAAGAAATAGCGAATTTCTTTTCCACCAAGGTCCATAATATCTACAGGACCTTTTTGAAAACTAATTCAGTTACTGACCCTCCCCCCTTTAAACAGCAAGCCGTGTTGGAAGAGTTCCCCCCCTTGACTCTACCCTCTCTGCAGGGACTTCTCAGACAACTTAAATCAGGCTCCCCTGCTGATCCTGCCCCCCCCGGCTGCTCTAAATCTGGTTTCAGAAATAGTTTCTCCAGTTATTCAGGACGTGATTAACACTTCCCTTCTTATGGGGCAGGTTCCCCCTCTATGGAAACAGGCAAGAGTTAAAGCTCTTCTGAAAAAGACAAATCTTGACCCTGAGGAATGGGCTAATTACCGGCCCATTTCCTTGCTGCCTGGAATAAGCAAACCTGCTGAAAAATATGTTAACTCCATATTGGCAGCTTTTCTGGAGGAAAACAATTGTCTTCATCCTACTCAGACAGGTTTCAGGTGCCAACAGGGTACGGAGACGGCTATACTTGCCGTGATAGAAGAGTCTAGAAAAATCTTGGACAATGGAGGCTGCGCTGCTCTTAAATTGTTAGATCTCAGCGCAGCCTTTGACACCGTCAACCACCAACTTATGGTCCAAAGACTCAGTGAGGTGGGGGTGCCTGGAATCGCCCTGAAATGGCTGCAGTCCTTTCTTGAAGACAGATTTTTTGCTGTCTACGAGGAGGATGCTTCATCAGAGCAGATCCCGCTGCAGTGTGGAGTCCCCCAGGGATCCTCTTTAAGTCCCACCATGTTTAACATCTACATGAGATCTCTTGCAGATGTGGTGCTTCCTTGGGGGATCCACATTGTCACCTATGCAGACGATACCCAGTTGGTGGTCTCCCTTAGTCAGCAGGACAAATCTGGGCCTGGTCTAACTTCATGCCTTGTGAAGGTATCTGAGTGGATGGACAAGTCATTCCTAAAACTCAATGGAGCAAAGACAGAACTTATGCTCCTGGGCCATTCTGCCCCCATGAATATAGACCATTTTTGGCCCACCTGCTTAGGTCCCCCTCCTGCTCCGAAAAACAAATTAAGAGTTTGGGATTTTGGTTCGACTGCAATTTGGATTTTAAAATACAGGCTCGTAAAGTCGCAGCAAATTGCTATGGACTTCTTAGGATGTTAAGGAAGATCCTCCCCCTTCTTCCTTTTGATGCCAGACGTATTTTAGTCCAGGCACTTATACTGTCTCGCCTCGACTATGCGAATGCAGTCTACTTGGGTGCTCCACAAGGAACTATTAAGATACTGCAGGTTGTTCAGAATTGTGCAGCCCGTCTTCTAATGAACATTCCCAAACGTGTCTCAGCCAGACCTGCCCTTGGTTTATTGCATTGGCTCCCTATCCAGGAAAGAACTAGATTTAAGGCTATGTGTATTGTTCATAAATCTATTTCTGGGAAGGGTCCTCCGCTGTTCCAATCAATGGTGCAATTATATCGCCCCAATAGAACCCTGAGATCCAATAACAAATGACTACTTACAGTTCCTAGGATCAAGCGGTCACGAACTGGAGGTCGGCGGTTTTCCCTTAATGCAGCTAAATTCTGGAACCAGCTTCCAGATGATCTACGACTGGAATATAGCTACCTTAAATTTAGGAAGAGGTTAAAAACCTTCCTCTTTCCGTGATCAGTCCATGTCTGCAAAGTGTCACAATAAGCGCTGGGATGCCCATGGGTAGCCATGCGCTATATAAGTGTGTATTCAATTCAATTCAATTCAATTCAGAGGCAGAGGCTTGGAAAGTTCGTGCTTGGGCGGGCAAAACACTCCCTCATTTAAACAATGTCACGCCCCTAATTCACGTCTGTATGCCTTATGGGAGATGTAGTGCCCAATTATTGCCTCCTTTGTATGGCGCACTGATGACTGCGACAAATAAGGCCCAAACAATGAGCCCCAGCTTAGGTGTAAGGCCTCAATCCTCGATCGTTGCTCCACATTAAGAATGGTGCATCCATTCTCGTGGCCCCCTTGGAATCCTGGGGTGGTGCGTGCTTGGCGGAAGGGCGTCCGCCTCATAGATTCAAAAACATCGGTAGCCCAATAAGCCGCACTCGAGACCAACGAACAGGTTACCAGCCTTTATTAGAGGTATGGCCTCTCACCCAGAGCCAGCAAAATCCGCAGCTTTCCCCTCGCCTGACGCGTTTCGAGTGATTCTCTTCCTCAAAGGCATAGGCTTGGAAAGTTCGTGCTTGGGCGGGCAAAACACTCCCTCATTTAAACAATGTCACGCCCCTAATTCACGTCTGTATGCCTTATGGGAGAAGTAGTGCCCAATTATTGCCTCCTTTGTATGGCGCACTGATGACTGCGACAAATAAGGCCCAAACAATGAGCCCCAGCTTAGGTGTAAGGCCTCAATCCTCGATCGTTGCTCCACATTAAGAATGGTGCATCCGGTGGCTTGGCGCCGACCGAGATGGCGGCGTAGTTCTCGAGCTCCGTCAGGGCCAGTGACATAGCCCGTGAAAATCCGACCTAAATCCGGCAGCCTGAGGGAAAACACGGACGCCAAACAGCCTCCGAGCTCCTGGAGCGGCGAAGGGAGACTCCTTCAACGCTGTGGCAGAGAAAATAGACGTAGCACCGACTCGAGACCCGGCCTGGCTGCAGTGCGGCGGCTTGGGTGGGAGGGGGGCGGAGTCGAGTAATGGCTCGATCGGCAGCACGACCGTGAGGCCGAGGCTATGGACTGCGCGAGTTCCGTGGTTTGTGGCCTGGAGCCTGCATGGTACTGATTACGAGAGGCGACCTCGATTCGGCCACTGCGCTGCATGGAGAACTGACCGGTGAGAGCACGGCAACCCCCCCCTTTCCCCTCACCGCAGCACGCTAGAATCGGTTGTCCTCCTCTGTGCGGCACCAAACTCGGTCTGGAGGCGCCCACGGCCTTATGACTAGGGGCTCTGGTGGACCCTGGACGTCGAATAGGACGCTGCCGCCTGCATGAGACTGCCGCAAAACCATCAGAGGGAGCGTCGCTGCGGCGGGCGGCAGGCAGCGGGTCATCGCCGCCGGTGAGTGACTGCCCCTTGACCACCAGTATGGCACCAGTGTAACGAGCGGCAGTGAGTGCGCGTGGCTCCGTAGATACGGCGGAAAAGAGCCTGTGAGGGAAAACGCCTGGCGCCGCTGCATGTGGCACAGTGGGAACATATCCTGAACTGGGGGTGCTCATTGCTGCGCTCCAGGACGCACTACCACCGGCACGACTACTACCGGGGACTCCAGCCAGCACGCGATTAATTAGGTGATTTGATCCCGGCACATGTCGATACACACACCCTAAAGGCGCAAACAACACTGGAGCGACACAACACCCCCCCCCCCTGGACCTGCATAGAGGGGACCGGCTGGATTGCAGATCGGGGGTGTTTCATAGATTGCTGATCCCATCTGGAGGTGGACTGACCACATTAACAATAGTTAACAATAGTGGGGACAGCGGACCCCTTGGCTGGAAATAAGTACTGGCTGGAGGTGAGACGAAGATCCTCGTTTTAATACAGGGCGCTTATCCCGGTGGCACTCCACAACATGACGAAACCGAAAGGGGCCGCAGCGTCCATTCAAGCCAATAAAATGGACAAATACGCGGTGCCGAGGCAGCTCACAGTGGAGGAGGGGGCACGGGATGACGCCATGACTGCCAAGGAACCGTCTCTCAGCTCCATAATGGCGGCGATACAGACTGTCGGGACTAACTTAGAAACAAAAATCGACAAGGTAATGATTGAAATGAACCTAATGCGAGCAGACATGCGGAAAACGTCTGAGAAGGTCACTGTCGCGGAAGAAAACATAGTGGAGCTACAGTCAACGACACGTAAACTGGAGGTCAAGAACCAAAAATTAGTACATCAACATAAGGAACTAGCACTGCATCTGGACGATCAGGAAGGCTGCGCCCGCCGCAACAACATTCGAGTGGTGGGGGTGCCGGAGGGAACGGAGGGTCCAAGTGTGGACCTCTTCCTCGAAGACCTCATCCTGAATCGCCTCAAACCCAAAAGGCTGTCCCCACTGTTCTCTATAGAGCGGGCACACAGAGCCCCGGTCCCTATGCCGAAGCCTGGTGCGCCGCCTCGGACCATTATTGCACGTATTCTGAACTTTCGCGACCGGGACGCAATCCTACAAGCGGCCAGAGTTCACGTGACCTTTCCTATGACAATGCAACAGTCCGTTTCTTCCCGGACTTCACGCTGAGGGTGCAGCGAGAACGGCGCTCCTTCGAGGGGATCAAGCGGGTCCTCAGAGACAAAGGAATTAAATACATGATGTTTTTTCCAGCTAAATTGAAAGTAGTCGATGGTGACAAGTCCTGGTTCTTCCTGACGCCGGAAGAGGCACAACACTGGCTCGACGAAGGCCCATCACGAACACATCGCAACAGAGTGGAGGAGGACCGCCTGACCACCGATCAACGCCCAAAAGATTCTGAACGCTGGCGTGGAAGCAAAGTGCGCTCGCCATCAAGACCCAGAAGTTCCCGCTCCGGCAGCCCTGGCAGCAACACGACACGAGCAGGGAGGTGAAAGACTGCATGAACTTCCCTGGTCTGTAATTATCTATCTTCCTTCGTCCTCTTGTGACCATTGATAATGCAGGGGGGAGGATCTCCCCGTCATCTGGACACGATATGTACTATAGGTTAACCCAATATTAGACTGGCATAAGGCTGAATAAGTTATGTACTTTGGAATGCGAGAATGACCCTCAATCTTGATTGGGCATAGTTGCTGGCCCGGGAGGGAGAGGCTACTGGGTGCCAGCACCGCACACCCCTACATTTAAATGTTATGTGTTTTTGGGGCCATAGGCACTCTGCTATTGGGGAGGTGGGTAGTTTTGTACCTACTAGGCAGGGATGCAGGGAGGGGGGATGTGTTCTTCTTGGGGAAGTTAGGGAGGGTTATGTTTTTGTTAGACATTGCCACAATACTAGCACTCTCACTTGCCCTCCTTAGGACTGTGAAATTTGATGATATGTCTGTGGTAATACTCCGGTCTAACAGGGGCTGGGTAATGGAGAATTCATGCGTCGGAAATGTATACATGCAATGCAAAATTCTTTGGGATGTTAATGTTTTAGTAGTTATTGATCTGCAAATACTCACACATGGTCATGACGGGACTAGGCTCACTCGGACTCTTAATATTCGTTATGTTGCAACCACACACACCCTCTATGACGTCGCCTGATCCACTGACACAACGTACCACAACGCCAACACTACCGTTTATATCCTGGAATGTCAATGGGTTAAGGGATAAGATAAAAAGAGGTCTGGTGCTGCAATATCTGAAGTGCGCAGCCCCAGCACTCATACTGCTACAGGAGACACATCTGGTAGGACCCATGAGTAAATCCCTCGACCGGTGGGGGCTACAACTGGTAGTGCACTCCGATTTCACCACAGGATCCCGGGGGGTGGGCATCCTGATTCGTAAACGATTTCCACTCATTATCCACCGTACTTTTAAGGATGACCGGGGCCGATTTGCAGCAATCTCGATTCAATGGGAGGGTCGCCTGATTAATTTTGTGTCTATCTATATCCCGCCCACTCTGCATTCCTCCGCCTTTCAAGACTTGGGCAAATTCCTTCTAACACTACCAGAGGGGGATTTGATATTAGGGGGAGACTTCAATATGACCATAAATGACGCACTGGACCGCACGCCTGCTCGTCCCCAACATCGCACAACCTCACCATTGGCCGAATTTATAGACGCCCATGGGTTATTAGACATATGGCGGTTCCAGAACCCATCTCAGCGACAATATACCTTTCATTCAGGAGCTCATAATAGCCTCTCCTGTATAGATAGTATATTCACGGCACTCGACAACATGGGCAGGATGGGCCAGACTTCACATTTACCCAGGGGTATCTCTGACCACTCCCCGATAAAGGCGGAGATCCGGGCATACAAGGCTATCCAAAGCCGTATGTATCCCATATATCCTGGATTCCTCCTCAACTCAAAGATCAAGAAAGATCTAGTCACTGCGACAAAACAATACTTTCAGGAAAATGAGGCGTCAGTCGCCTCCCCATCCACACTATGGGAAGCATACAAACCAGTGATACGAGGTCAAGCCATTTCCCTCATAGAAGGGCATAAGAAAGAAAAGAAAAAGGCAATAGAGACCCTGGAGCAGGAAGTACAGCAATTAGAATCCCAACATGCCCTAGACCCTACCGACGATGCGGCACATACACTGCGACTTAAGAGACAGGAATATAGAGAATACCTCTGGGCAGATGCTAGCAATCGTCTGAAGGCAGTCCAACATCGGATCTATGAAGTGGGAGACAAAACAGGCAAACTTCTTGCATGGTTAGATAAGAAGGAGCGGGCGAGCAGATGGATAGCACAGCTCCGAATTCAAACGGGAGATATTACATCAGAACCACAAGAAATAGTGAATGCGCTAGCGCAACACTATGAACAAATTGACACATCCGCAAACGACATCACGGTCCAAGGGGCGCTTGCATTCCTAAAAGATATCCGTATGCCGAAACTCACGCCGCAAGACACGGAAGGTCTAGAGGCAGACATTACGGTGGACGAACTCAAAGTCGCCATCTCCCAGATACAATCGGGTAAGGCTACTGGTCCTAACAGTATCCCACTAGAACTATATAAACATACGGTAGACACGATAACCCCCTATATGTTGCAAATGTTTGAATCTAGCCGTGACATAGGAATGCTCCCCAGAGATCAGCGTATGGCAACCATTGTGGCGATCCATAAGCCTGGGAAGCCGGTGGAAGAATGTACGTCATATCGACCGATCTCATTGATCAATGCAGAGGCAAAAATGTTATCCAAAACATTGGCAATCAGACTGACACCACATCTCCTCAAACTGGTTCACCCGGACCAATCAGGCTTTAAGCCTGGTAGAAACACAGCCCTGAACCTTAGGCGCCTACACGGAGTACTGGGCCGAAAACATACAGTACAGGAAGATGCAGCAATCCTATCGATAGATGCGAAAATGGCCTTCGACTCGGTGGAATGGGCCTTTTTATTCGCAGTCCTCCAGCACCTGGGGTTTGGACCAAAGTTCTGCTCTTGGATACACCTATTGTATACGAACCCGGTGGCACACGTTGTCGCCAATGGGCACATATCAAGGGAAATAACCTTGGCTAGGGGAACACGGCAGGGCTGCCCACTATCGCCCCTACTGTTTGCGTTAGTCCTGGAGCCGCTGGCGGCCTGGATAAGATGGGATCCCAGGGTCGTATCTCTCTCTATGCAGATGATGTCCTAATCTATATGGCCTCGCCATCGCGAACCCTCCATGCATTACTTAACATGTGCAGTGTTTGGATCAGTGTCGGGATATGCTATTAATTGGGATAAGTCCGTACTCTACATACTACATGGACGACCTCCCTGTCTCCCAAAGGGATGCACGGTCCAGATAGTGACAGATAGCTTTAAGTACCTTGGTATCCACGTAACGTCGGACCCGGATATCAATCAATCAATCAGGGAATTGTAAGCGCGCTACTCACCCGTGAGGGTCTCAAGGCGCTGAGGGAGGGGGTCCGCAGATCTGTTTAGCCGAAGAGCCAGGTCTTGAGGGTCTTCCTGAAGGTGTTCAGGGAGGGGGCGCGTCTGATGTCTGCCGGTAGCTCGTTCCAGGTCTTGGCTGCAATGTGAGAGAAGGATCTTCCGCCTGCTCTGGCTCTGTGGATGCGCGGGGTTTCGGCCAGTGCGAGGTTGGAAGATCGGAGGTTTCTTTTGGGTACGTGGAAGTTGATTCTGTCATTGAGGTATTTGGGTCCGTTGTTATGTAGGCATTTGTAGGCGTGAGTGAGGATTTTGAAAGTGACTTTTTTCTCCACGGGGAGCCAGTGGAGACTTCGTAGGTGTTGGCTGATGTGTTCGTGTCGGGGATGCCGAGGACGAGTCTGGCGGCGGTGTTCTGTACTGTCTGGAGTTTGCGGAGTAGGGACTTGTTGATGCCGGCGTAGAGTGCGTTTCCATAGTCCAGTCTGCTGGTGATGAGTGCATGGGTGACTGTCTTCCTTGACTCGGGGGGGATCCACTTGAAGGTCTTGCGGAGGATGCGGAGGGTGTTGAAGCAGCTGGAGGTGACGGCGCTGACCTGTCGGTTCATGGAGAGTGATGAGTCGAGTACGATGCCGAGGTTCTTGGCGTGGTCTGAGGGGGTAGGTGGGCTTCCAAGGGCGGTCGGCCACCAGGTGCTGTCCCATGCAGAAGGGGTGGTACCGAGGACGAGGACTTCTGTCTTCTCGGCGTTGAGCTTCAGGCAGCTGTTGGTCATCCAGACTGCGACGTCTTGCATTCCTTTCTGGAAGTTGAGTTTGGCAGTGGTGGGGTCTTTGGTGAGGGAGAGGATGAGCTGGGTGTCGTCGGCGTAGGATACGATGTTGAGGCCGTGTTGTCGGACGATGGCTGCGAGGGGGCCATGTAAATGTTGAAGAGGGTGGGGCTCAGTGATGAACCCTGTGGGACTCCGCAGGTGATTTTCGTGGGGTCGGAGAGGAAGGGTGGGAGTCTGATCCTTTGGCTTCTTCCGGTGAGGAATGATCGGATCCAGTCCAGGGCTGTTCCTTGTATGCCTGCGTCGTGTAGTCTGACGACTAGTGTGCGATGGGAGACGGTGTCGAAGGCCGCTGATAGGTCGAGTAGGATGAGGGCTGCGGAGTGGCCTTGGTCCAGGAGGATGCGGATGTCGTCTGTGGCGGCGAGTAGGGCGGTCTCTGTGCTGTGGTTGCTTCGGAATCCGGATTGGGACGGGTCGAGGACGGCGTTTTCTTCAATGAATCGTGTCAGTTTCCTGTTGACTGTTTTCTCTGCAACTTTGGCTGCGAAGGGGAGGAGCGAGATGGGCCGATAGTTCTTGAGGTCGGTGGGGTCAGCTGTGGGCTTCTTGAGCAGGGGTCTGACTTCTGCGCGCTTCCAGTCTTCTGGGAAGGTGCCTGTTTTGAAGGTGGTGTTGATGGTGCGTTGTAGTTTGGGTGCGATGGCGGCCACGGCTCTGTGGTAGATGTGAGGGGGCAGGGGTCGGTGGGGGCCCCGAGTGGATGCTTTTCATGGTCGAGGCAGTGTCTTCGGCCGTGATCGGTGTCCAGTTGGAGATGGTGGGCTGGCTGGTGTTTCTGGGGGCGGGGGGCCGTCTGTGGCACCTGGTGGATGGTCGATGAAGTTGTCGAAGAGATTTTTGATCTTGAGGTGGAAATAGGTTCCAAGCTTGTCGCAGAGGTCTTGGGATGGGGTGATGTCTGTGGCTTCGCTGCGTGGGTTGGTGAATTCTTGAATGACACTGAAAAGTTCCTTGGAGTTGGTGGAGTTGGCCAGGATTTTGTTGTGGATGAAGTTCCTTTTGGTGGCTCTGATCTGGTTGTGGTAGTCCGTCATGGCGTCCTTGTAGGTGGTGTGGTTTTCGGTTGTCTTGGTGTTTCTCCAGTTCTTCTCCAGGCGTCTGCAGGTGCATCTGGCTTCTTGGAGAGCGGTTGTGAACCAGGCGGCTTTCCTGGGGTGTTGTCTGTCGGGGTTGCGTAGCGGGGCGAGCTCATCTGCGCAGTTGGAGATCCAGGTGTGGAGTTCTCTGGCTGCGTCGTTTGCGCTGTTTGCATCGGGTGCCCAGGTGTGGTTGTCTCGGTTGAGGGTGGAGTTAAGTTGCTCGTCGGTATCCTTGCTCCAGTTCCTTCGTGGTGGGCGTGGGGCTGGTTTGGGTGCCTTGGGTTTGTTGATGGCGAAGTGTACGCAGTGGTGGTCGGTCCATGGCGGCTGCGTTGTGTGGCTGAAATGGACGCTGTTTCCTGCCGCGAAGATGGGGTCGAGGGTGTGTCCTGCTCTGTGGGTCGGTGTGTTGACGAGTTGTTTAAGTCCGATGCTGGCGAGGTTGTCACGAAGGATAGTGGAGTTGGGGTCGCTGGGGTTGTCGAGGTGGAAGTTCAGGTCTCCAATGAGTATGTAGTTTGTTGAGGCGATCGCATGGGGTGCGATGAAGTCGGTGATGGTGGCGGCGAAGGGTGTTCGGGGGCCGGGGGTCTGTAGACGAGGGTTCCTCGGAGTGTGGCTTTGGGGGTGGTCTGGATCTTGAAGTGCAGGTGTTCGGCGGAGGGAAGGTTTCGCTGGAGGTGGTGAGGCGGAGGGTGCTCTTGTGGGCGATGGCGAGGCCCCTCCTGGGTGGTTGGGGCGGTCTTTCCTCTGGATCTTGTATCCGTCTGGGATGGCGGTGCTGATGTCGGGGGCGGAGGATGCGTTGGTCCAGGTCTCTGTGAAGAAGGCGATGTCGGGCGAAAGAGAGTCGAGTAGGTTCTAGATTTCCATGGCGTGTTTGTGTACGGAGCGTACATTGAGGAGGATGCATTTTAGGGTGTCGCCGGTGCTGGCGTCGGCGGTGTTGGAGGCTGGGGTGGCGGTGAGGGTCTGGCGGCAGTGGAGGCAGGAGAACTGGCCGTGGGTCGTGTTCGGCGAGGCCTGTTGGCATTCTCTAAGTCTTCCCGGGTTGAGTGCGAGGAGGGTGGTGGTGTCGTAGCGATGGGTAGTGGGAGGGCGAGGGTTCCTGGCGCTGGCCGCGGTCGGGTCGCGGACGGGTGCAGACGGGCTTGCCTTTGGCACGCCTTCGGCGCGCCAGCGGCGCGCCCACTGCGCGCGACCGCACAGCGACCGCACAGCGATCGCGCAGCGGTCGCCATTAAGTAGGGGAGGTGGGAGGGAGGAGAGGCTGGGAGGCGGGAGCAGGGGAATTCCGGGGGGGAATTCCGGGGGGAAATTCCGGAGGGGAAATTCCAGGGGGGAATTCTGGGGGGGAGGGGTCGCAGGGGCAGCAGCGGCGAAAGGCAAAAGGAACAGGCAGGCACGAGAAAATAAAAACAGTGGTGGAATTAGAGCAAGACACAGATGGGCACAATAACAGTGGCACAACAGGGGAAAAAAATTAAGAAAAAAAGTGTCTGAGAAAGGTTACGATGGTTGGAGGCAGTCTGGTCCCAGTTGGAGCGGGCAGCAGGCGCAGGAGCGGGCAGCAGCCTCGAACCTCCCAAGGAGGAGGTCGGGGTCTGGAGGCAAGAGACGGCACAGCGGAGCAGTGGGGAGAGAGTGGACCTAGACCGAGGGTCGGAGGTCTCACTTAATTTACAAGCCCCGCTGCACAGATTGAAGCGAGACATTAAGCACTGGAAAACACTGCCACTCACCCTGTTGGGTAGAGCAGCTCTTTTCAAAATGATGGCCCTGCCCAGATTTTTATACGCCCTACACAACACGCCTTATCCAGTCCCGGATACGTACTTTAAAGCGGTTAACGCGGAGGTCACTGCCCTCCTATGGGATAGTAAACCGGCAAGGGTAGCAATGAACAAACTAGTCAGAAGCTGGTGTGATGGCGGGATCGCCTTACCTGATATTAAAACCTACTATTGGGCATCGCAACTCACAGTCATCAATCAATGGCTCCATGTGCCAGACACAGACCCTGCTTATCGCCTGGATAGAGTGACCCTGGGGAACGGTGGACTTAATAGGGGACTTTACAACAGACGGAAACTCCGAGATCTTATAGGCCCCACGGCACACACAGTTCGTACATGGCACACGGTCACCAAACACCTGGGATGGTCAGACAGACTGACGCAGCACACTCCACTCTGGGACACAGACAAACTAGGCATACTGGGAGAAAGTAAGGGTTTCCAGAAATGGGATCTGATAGGGATCTCCCGACTGGGAGACCTCTGGCAGAATGGAGAAGTGGTGAGCTTCGCATATTTGCAAGAACAATATCAGATGGCTACGGGGGAACAATTTCGATATATGCAGATAAAACATGCAATCAATGCAGTCCTCCCACCTGCAGAAATACTCCCGGAGTCCTCCCCTTTGGAGGATCGATTGCTCACTACCTACCTAGAGCAAAAAGCAACCTCATCCATTTATAAACAAGCATTGGCATAGCCAATAGGTCTCGCCTTTGGGACCTTATAAGTGTTTAACCATGCAACCGTTAATGTTGTTGCACCAAGGATATTGTGCTGCATAACTAAATACTTATAAGGTCCCAAAAGCGAGACCTATTTGCTATGCCAATGCTTGTTTTCCTCTTCCCCTCGGTCACCTGACAAGGCTGCGAGGAATGCGAGCAATGCTACCCAGACACAAATCTTTTGACGTAAAAAATGGACTACATAGTAAAAAGTGGAAACTAAGGTAGGACAAGACGAGGCCCAACACATTCCGAATATATCTAAAACAAAATGATCGAACTGCACACTTCTCTTAATATGTTCGAAAATGCTGATGAAAATAAAAGATACGTTTGTGGGCTAGTGTAATAAGACGTGTATTATTTAAATAATTGTTTACTCTTTAATTTCGGAAAAACTGAATCACAAAGTACGCATTTCAAAATGGCCGCACAGCAGCTTCAAAGCTATGGCCTTTCTCATCAAACATGATGACCAGACCATGTTGTAATGTAGTGAACCCTTTTATCATTAATGGGGGGGGGGGCATCAAAAGTTTAAATTCGTTTAACAGGCATGCTGAAATCTTTTCAGAACACAAATTATTCATAATAATATTTTGCGCATTATTGTTATTTCATTGAAAAGAGCATATTTTATGAATTTATTCGTAATACTAGGCGATGCGTAGTTCTCAAATATTTATGCAATTTACTGTCTCTGATGCAGATCAGGAAACGTGTTTTTTTTTAGTAAGGAGCTCTCTTAAATAACAGCACACCTCTGAAAAGCCAACGTACTATTTAGCTCAAGGCGACCGTAGCTCGTTGGATGTATTTATAATCACCTTGAAACAAACATAGCGGCCATTTCAGAATGGGAGCATCTTCATTTTCGTGAAAGAGAAAAAACCAGCACAAGCGCGCGCCTCGCGCGGCAGCAGGGGGAGGGGGCCTGCGCGATTCCCTTGCGGGAGCGTGCAGCAAGGCGCGATGATTGCCACCATATGGCGCCACCATATGGCGCCGCGCGCTCCCGCAAGGGAATCGCCAGACGTGCACGCGTTGCCATTGCAAGCAATGCAACGCGTGCACGTTTTTGCCCCCAAAGCTGTGCCGATCGCTAAAGGTCTCTCCTATGCAGCGCATGCGCGCTGCGTAGGCGAGACCTAAAAAATTATCAACAACCGGACAGACCCCCTTGGCAGACTTAGGACACTCTGGCAGGCCGCGGTTGGGGATATGGACGACCCTGACTGGCAGGAAGCGACTGCGTCGCCCAAAGAGGTAGCAATCTCCTCCAGACTGCGACTGGTACAATTTAAAATCTTACATAGAACCTATTACACAAGGGAAGTACTACACATGATGGGAAGAATTACGGACCCATACTGCATACGCCGCTGTGGGGCTATAGGTACTTTCTACCATACTCTGTGGGAATGTCCGAGGCTCGTACCATATTGGGAAGCAGTGATGAAAACCATCACGGAGGCCGCCGGGAAACAGGTCCCGCCTGAGCCCAAATGTTGTCTCCCTAATGTCTGGGAACCGACGGACCTTAACCATGTCGAACGTCAGTGGGCAGCGACAGGCATGATGATAGCCAAATGGAATATAGCACAAAAATGGGGAGCAGAATCTCTGCCGACTTTACGAGACTGGTGCAGAGATATGGATATAGCCATGGTAGCAGAAAAGGCTGTATTCATACATCGAAAGTGCCCAAAGAAATGGGGAAGGGTGTGGGGAAATTGGAACATATATAGAGGGAACATCTGCGACCCCCTACAAACGGATCATGATGCTGCAGTGGACATATAATATTGTTGTAGTTGCCTGAGCAGCGATGACCCTGTGAAAACCTGTCTATAGATTGATTATTTATTTGTGAATACTGATTATAGCAGTGTATAATGCAGATTGTTTGTTTATCAATAAAAATTGTTTAAAAAAAAAAAAAAAGAATGGTGCATCCATTCTCGTGGCCCCCTTGGAATCCTGGGGTGGTGGGTGCTTGGCGGAAGGGCGTCCGCCTCATAGATTCAAAAACATCGGTAGCCCAATAAGCCACACTCGAGACCAACGAACAGGTTACCAGCCTTTATTAGAGGTATGGCCTCTCACCCAGAGCCAGCAAAATATATATATATATTTATATTTTAAATCCTAGTGTCTAGTGAGTTTTCTGCCCCCCCCCCCACCCCTCCTTCCCCGGGAGGAGGTGGGCAGATTGGGGATAATCACCCCCATTCACACCCCAGGGGGGCACAAAGACTGTTTGTGTTGTTTGCATGGTTTTCGGGTGGAGGGCATGGCCTTGAGCATGGTGGGCAGCCCTCACGTCTGTATATTTTTCAAAAACATTTCCATGGTGTCTAGTGGGCTTTTCGCCCAATCTAGGGGGCAGATGGGAGTTATTACACCCAATCCGCCCCCCCGGGGGAGGCAGAAAGACTCTTGACACATTTCTATGGGGTGGGGGCATGGCCTTGCCTTACCTTTTCTTTGTTAGAATTTTCCCTGGTATTTAGTGGGGTTTTCTGCCCTCTTATGGAGAGGGCCAGTTGGGGTAATCACCCACATCCACTCCACAGGAGGGCAGAATAACTGCATTGATTTTGGGGTGGGGGCACAGCCATGCCCATTGGGCACCCCCACCTCTATATATATTTTTTTTAATTTCCCTGGTGTCTAGTAGGATTTCTGCCCCCAAGTGGGCAAAATGGGGGTAATCCCCATATGCCCCGGGTGACAGAAAGACTGCTGCCATATTTTTTTGGGGTGGGAGTACATTTTCTTTTTTACAGTTTTCCCTGGTGTCTAGTGGGCTTTCTGCCCCTCAAGAGGGCAGATTGGCGGTTAGCACTGCATCTAATCCCGGGGTTGGAGGGGCAGAAAGACTCTTGTCACATTTCTTGGGGTGGGTGCATGGCCATTCCCATGTTGATTAGCCCCCACCCCTACATTTTCTTTTTTCAAGTGATCCCTGGGGAGGGGCAGAAAGACTCTTGTCACATTTCTCGGGGTGGGTGCATGGCCATTCCCATGGTGATTAGCCCCAACCCCTACATTTTCTTTTTTCAAGTGGTCCCTGGTGTCTAGTGGGCATTCTGCTCCCCAAGGGGTGGGGGCAGATCGGGAGTAATCGCCCCACTCGCCCCCTGGGGGGCAGAAAGATTGTCTGTGATATTTTGGGGGTTAGGGGCATGGCCATACCCATTGTGGACATCCTCGACTCCTATATTTAGTTTTTTATAATTTCTCCTGGTCCCTAATGGGCTTTTCGCCCCCAGGGACAGATTAGGGGTAATCGCCCCCATCTGTCCCCCAAGGAGGACAGAAAGACTGTTGGCACAATTTTTTGGGGTGGGCCATGGCTGTGCCCATGGTGGGCAGCCCCCACCCCTATATTCTTTAACAATATTCCCTGGTATCTAGTGGGCTTTTGTGCCCCCCCTGGGGCAGGGCATATTGGAGGTAATCACCCCATCTGCCCCGAGGAGGGGTAAAAAGCCTGTCTGAATTATTTTTGCAGCCCCCACCTCTTATATTTTTTAAAACATTCCCGCGTATCTAGTTGGCTTTCTGTCCCCCGGGTGGGAGATTGGGGGTAATCACCCTGATCTGCCCTCGGGGAGGGGTGCAGAAATACTGTTGATGCATTTCTATGGGGTGAGGACATGGCCATGCCCATAGTGGACCCCCCTACATTTTCTTTTTTACAATTTTTCCTGTTGTCTAGTGGCCTTTCTGCCCCGCCCCTTAGTTGATTGGTGGTCATCACCCCATCAGCTCCTCAGGGGTGGGCATAAAGACTGTATTGTTTTTGGGTGTTTGGGCCAGGCCATGCCCCTGGTGGGCAGCCCTCACCCCTGCATATATATATTTTTTTAAATTTCCCGGTGTCTATTGGGCTTTCTGCTTCCCCTCCACCACCCGGAGGAGAGGGCAGATTGGGGGTAATCACCCTCATCCATACCCCAGGGGGGCAGAAAGACTGTTTGTATTGTTTTCGGGGTAGAGACATGGCCATGAACATGGTGGGCAGCCCCCACCCCTATATATTTTTCAAGAATATTTTCATGGTGTCTAGTGGGCTCTCTGCCCCAGGGTGATCAGCCTCCACCCAATCATTATCTTTTTTCAAGTGGTCCCTGGTGTGTAGTGAGCATTCTGCTCTCCAAGGGATGGGAGGCAGATCGTGAGTAATATCCCCATTTGCCCCCTGGGGGGGCAGAAAAATTCTTGACACATTTCTTTGGGATGAGGGCATGGCCATGCCCATGGTGGGAGCCTTTACCCCTACATTTTCTTTGTTACAATTGTCCCTGGTGTTTAGTGGGCTTTCTGCCCTCCCGCAGACTGTGGCAGATTGGGGTAAACACCCACATCCTCCCCACAGGGGGCAGAAAGACTGTCTGTATTTGTCAATTCTCACCTGTATTTCCGCAGGAGCGATAGGAAGATAGTGTAGCAAGCTCCCAACTTCCTCCCACCACCAACACTGCTCAAAAAGTCAAAGCTAGTTAGGGTGAAATGGGGAAGAGGGAAAGGAAAGAGGAATAACACAGGTCCCACAGAGTCAGCGCAGGAAGGTGTGTGGTGCCCAGGGAGTTTCTCTGTGTATCCTTTATATGAAGAAGGGAACAGGGACATCAATTTATGTGTCAGTGCCTAAGTGTATTAAACATCAGTGCTAACGGGAATTCACATATATCTGTAAGTATAAAAGTACCTGGAACTAAGTGACTGCATACATAGAAGTGGTATACAATCTATGAAAGAGAAAGAGAGTGTATAGGTTGTAGAGCAAAACAGGTTATCATTACTATAGATATAAATGAATGTAAGTACAAGCATACCTAAAAGCTTTCAGTAGGAGGCAATGATATAAGCCCCAGAAATGCAGAAATTCCAAAGCTTGGGAGAGTATATGAAATGATATCACATCTATGCAAAAATAAAAAAACTAACACAAACATTTTTAGGGCCTTTTTGGTTGATTCAAGTACATGTATCTTATTAAGGCAGAAACGATGTACTGAGCAGTAACATTTTATATATATATATATATATATATATCCAAAACAGAACCAGCGCCTCACCTCCTCGCACCAGAACACGACACAGCAGTCCAAGGTTGGTTTCTCCAAATTAGTTTATTGCAGATTAAGGGCTATGACGCGTTTCGGCAGGATCCCCTGCCTTGATCACATGTAGAGCCAAACTCCCAACATAAATATAAGTGCTTTCCTACCACCACGTGATACAAAATACATAGACAAAACACTATACAACATCGTTAACTTTCACTTTAAAGTTCATTGTTGCAATTCAATTTTTTAGTTTTTCAGTTTAATTAAGTTAAAACAAGCTGGAGTGTACTGATGCTTTATGTTGATAATACTGCATTTCAATGTCTGTTGTTTCAATTTTACTTCTGCTCATGTATTCTCTCTCCATGCTCATTTACTTATTTTTTATATATTCAATTCAATGAACTTTATTGTGCCTGAAAGCCAAGCCCTTCCTGAGTGTTTAACTAACGAGTATCTACATGATGCACACATAATGCATGATGGACCGGGTGTTAAAGTTTGAATAAGGTCCGTAGCCTCTTTCCCACTTCACGCTTGGGGACAGCGCGCGCCATGTATTATCAGTGCTAGATTGGAACTTAGCACCACATATTGTGACTGCGCAAAGGAATAGCAGCGGTTACTCTATCTGACCAAATTTGCCACTGTCCTGAAAGGGCAAAGTTCGATTTGCAGTTGCCAGGAAAGAGGGGAGGGGGGAGGGGGGGGGGGTTAAGGAAAAGGGTAAAGTGCTAGTGCTTTTTATACCCAAAGGTCTATATGTTGCTTAAGTGCAAATAGCAAATCTATTAAAATAATGTGCAGATTATGCAATGGCAGCTGTCAGTGAAAATAAAGTGCATGTGCACGGTTGAGTTTGTAGTTGTAACTGCAGTTGGAGATAAAGTGCAAGTGCTTTTTCCCTCAATCTAAAATCGCCTATGTGCAAAATCGCATTTGTTAGACCCTAGAGTCTATATGTTGTCACTATAGTGCAAATAGCAATTTGTTTGGGGATTGTGCAAATTTTGATAACAGCTGCCAATGAAGATAAAGTGCAAGTGCACAATTAAATTACAGTACTGGCTGCAGTTGTATATAAAGTGCAAGTGCTCTCTCCCTAACTCCATACTGCCTATGTACAAACTCACAAAGTTTCATTTATTCAAACACAATGTTGTACTTAATAATTCAATAAAATTATGCCTAACTGTACCCGGTTAAAACAATGGGGTGGATTTTTTCTCCGCGCTCTTGTATAATTAAACTTAAAAACACTTCAGGGCTTTCCATCCAACTCGTGATCACACCCATGTCTATATACAATTTACACACTATACAAAATTCATTACAAAAGTCATATAAAGGCGTTCTGCAGATTCACATTTCTAAGTTCGTGCTTGACTGGGGCTATTCGTTACAGCTACCAATGCCCTAACGGTATAAGGTCTAAGGAACTCGACTCAGTGCGCCCAATTATAATAGATGGACATGTAATCCTTCATCGGAATTCAGACCATTTGGACTTTTGCAGTCAAGCATTAAAATATAGCGCAACTCCAATTTTCTCAGCTCGACCTCCCGATTTCCTCCTCTTTACTTTTTGGGTACTGAGTCTATCACAAAATAAGTTAAATCCTCAACCCTGCCTCTGTGAACTTCATTTATGTGGCGGGCAACTGGATTGGATGGGTCCTTATTTTTAACCGCTCTCAGATGTTGAAGAATTCTTACGTGGGCCATATGGATGGTACTGCCCACGTAGACCATGGGGCACGTGCATTGCAGCACGTACACCACATGGTCACTCCTGCAATTAAGAAACCTAGGAATCCTCCATGGTTTGGTCATCAGAGGCAACTGTAATTCTTTTTTGTTAACCCCATGCTTACAGGCCTTACATTTGAGGCATTTGTTAAAACCCGGATTAGCCTTGAGCCAACTTTCAGTTTCAACCAGTTCTGGACTACTGTTTACTAACTGTTCTCGCATTGATCTAGCTCTTCTGTATGTAATGAGTGGTTTTCTGGGCACTGTACTTTTTAGGATGGGATCCCCTCTAACCAGGTACCAATGTCTATTCATGCAGGCTCTCACCCTGGCATGATAGGCATTGTACCCGGTTATCATCCTAATATCTTGTTTTTGATCATCATTCTTTCTTCTGGTCTTCTTACTTTCCCCAAAGAGTATTTCTTGCCTCGACACACTTTCTACTTTAGCTACTGCTTGATCAAGGACGGTCTGGCTATATCCTCTTTCCTTAAATCTCATTGTCAATTCCATCTGAGCTTGTACCAGGGAGCTTGCTTTGCTACAGTTTCTTTTCATGCGAAGCTGCTTTGCATAGGGAATACTCTGTTTTAGCTTTTGAGGGTGAAAACTTCTACAGTGCAACACAGAATTGCCTGCCATAGGCTTTCTAAAAGTGCGAGTGTGCAAACAGCCGTTATTTATGAACACCTCAAGGTCTAAAAAGTGTACACTGGAAGGGCTTATGTTATCAGTGAAATTCAAATTCAAAGTGTTTACATTCAGGGAAGCAACAAACATTTTGGCATTATCTGATGATCCCTTCCATATGATGAACAGGTCATCTATAAATCTGACCCACATCTTAATGTTACTCTCCCACTCATTTCTGTATGTAGTCCTGAGTACCTGCTCCTCCCACCAGCCCATGTGAAGATTCGCATAGCTGGGGGCGAAGCAGGTACCCATGGCCGTCCCCCTCAGTTGTTTAAAGGTGTCACTGCCATACTGAAACAGATTATTCTCCAAGCATAGTTCTGCCATTCTCAACAGCATTTCAGAATGTTGATATAGTTGCAAGGGCCTGCTCCCCAAAGAAGTGTCTCAACGCCCTTAGTCCATCCGTGTGAGCAATTCTCGTATAGAGCGAGGCGACATCAAAAGTGATTAGCAGATCCCCATCTTCCCACACAGTCTCATGTAATTTCCTGAGGAAGTCTCCTGTGTCTTGGATGTGTGATGGCAAAGCTCTGACAAAATCCTGTAGGAAATGATCTAAAAATCTTGACGTAGTTTCAAAAAGGCTGCTAATCGCCGAAATAATTGTCCTCCCAGGAGGTGTTATCATATCTTTATGGACTTTGGGCATCAGATACAGTATGGGGGTCACTGGATTGTCTACTTTCAAATATTGCAGTTCTGCATCAGAGATCAACCCCATACTTCTCCATCTTGTCAGTTCCTTATGGTACTTCGCTTTTACTTCCAAGACATTGCTTTGTGGGACTTTCTGGTAGCACTCTCTATCTTTCAGTTGGGATCTTGCTTCAGCATCATATTGACAAAGAGGCCATAAGACTACGTTGCGCCCTTTATCTGATTGTCTTACGACTATGTCTTTTCTTGTTTTTATTTTTTTCATGATCTTCTCATAATTTGTCTCTTCCTCTTTCATGTTTTTATTGAAGTTTTTACTTGATTCTTTTGCCAACTCCTTGAGGTCCGTGACAACCCGTTCTGCAAATAAAGCAATAGAATCTTTTGGCATGACTGGTGTAAAAGTTGATTTTTTCCGGAATTCCGTGGCACTAGTTCCATAAATATCAAGACCCAGTCTGTCGACAATGTTGACATTAAGTGATCCCTCCTCTGAGTTGTTGGCATCTCTCTCCAACTCATCCATATCTCTGAGCAAATTCAAGTCCTCCACCACTAGATTGCCTTTGATCTCATGTTCCAATCTACTCTGGTCTTGTTGTTTCCGTGGGGCTTGTTTGTTGAAGTATTTGTTCAATTTCAGTTTTCGTACAAACTTGAAAAAGTCATTACGTGTCTGCGCATAGTTGAAATTACTGCGACTACAAAAGGACAAGCCTAATGATAAAATGTTCAATTCCGCCTCCGATAATTCAAGCTCTGAGAGATTTATTACAGTGATGGACGTGCAATTCATTAATTCCGTTTGTTCTCCCTCTTCCTGGAGCCCGACCTTAATTCCATGCCTTCTCCGCCTTCTTTTTCTTTTTCGCTTAGGTTGTAACCCCTGCCTCTTCCTCCTCTCAATGGCCTTTGTCTGGCAGTTATATTGCGATCCATACCTAAAAAACGCAGCTCTTGAATAACGGTAGAGGGTTTGTTCTGGTTGCCTGTTGGATTTCCCACCTCTTCCAGGTCCGTGTCTGCCTCAGAGCTCCATTCTGAGCTCGTATCTGTGTTCTTTCCCTTTTCTTTATTTTTGCTGAAGGGAGCAGGGTTACCAGACAACTCTTGTCTGCGTAAAGTGTCGAACCTTTTGGCGAAGGTATAGATTTGTCCCCGTTGGTAATCCAGGCGGTCTCTTGTGAACTTAGTCGCATTTTCTCTCTTTCATCGTGTTTTAATACTTGCTTAGTTTGTTTGCCAAGGCTTTTTCAAATTTCTCAATTGCCTCAGGGGTTGATAACGTTGCAAGTTCTATTTGTAGTCTTTTAATCTCCTCTAATATCTTCTCTCTATCTTTCCTTGCATATTTGGTAAGGATCCTCATCATATTGTTGGAGGATTCCGCACTGTTTGTGGCCCACTCTTGCAACATATCAGGATCTAAATTTTCAAAAGTCGGTGCAATTAAAATTCTTAAGCCCCTTGGGACTCGTCCCACTTCAAGATATTTATCCAGTGATCTGATATCCCACCATTTGGATATTTCATTGCGCCGTAGTTTTTCCAATTGTCGCATAATGGCCTGAGCATCAATGCCCTTAGTACTGCTACCAGCTCCTGTCTCTTTATTATGGCCACTGGTTCCTGGTCTTTCTTCATAAAACACAGTTTCAACAGCTTCCTCTCTCAATCTGACCTAGTCCTCCATTGCCGACAAGCCTTCTCAGAATTGTGAATCTGTTGCTTTAAAAGACTGCTCCACACTACCCTACAGCGTTTCAGCTGTCGGGTAGAAAGCCCTCGTTGCTGCTGCTTAATATTTCTAACAGAGCCCTTGGATTTGCTACTTGGGACGCACTTCGCATCCATGGCACCTCTCCCCCTTCGTAACTTTTGCCTCGTGGCTGCCAATCCCAAACAGTTCGGCCGCTTACCTATTTCCAGGCGTCCTCCGGTGCTCTGTCCGTGGCAATACTTCCGTTCACGTCCGGGAGAGGCTTCCGTATCGGTCTACTTCAGGGGGGGCCCTTCACGTTGTGCACTGCACCGTTTACTGAACAGCCGAGTCTCCATGGGGCTCCAGATCGAGGGCGTGTCGTTAATGCCGCACTCAGCACAGCGGCTTGACATCCAAAACAGAACCAGCGCGTCACCTCCTCGCACCAGAACACGACACAGCAGTCCAAGGTTGGTTTCTCCAAATTAGTTTATTGCAGATTAAGGGCTATGACGCGTTTCGGCAGGATCCCCTGCCTTGATCACATGTAGAGCCAAACTCCCAACATGAATATAAGTGCTTTCCTACCAACACGTGATACAAAAGACATAGACAAAACACTATACAACATCGTTAACTTTCACTTTAAAGTTCATTGTTGCAATTCAATTTTTTAGTTTTTCCGTTTAATTAAGTTAAAACAAGCTGGAGTGTACTGATGCTTTATGTTGATAATACTGCATTTCAATGTCTGTTGTTTCAATTTTACTTCTGCTCATGTATTCTCTCTCCATGCTCATTTACTTATTTTTTATATATTCAATTCAATGAACTTTATTGTGCCTGAAAGACCAGCCCTTCCTGAGTGTTTAACTAACGAGTATCTACATGATGCACAGATAATGCATGATGGACCGGGTGTTAATGTTTGAATAAGGTCCGTAGCCTCTTTCCCACTTCACGCTTGGGGACATCGCGCGCCATGTATTATCAGTGCTAGATTGGAACTTAGCACCACATATTGTGACTGCGCAAAGGAATGGCAGCGGTTACTTTATCTGACCAAATTTGCCACTGTCCTGAAAGGGCAAGTTCGAATTGCAGTTGCCAGGAAAGAGGGAGGGGAGGGTAGGGGTGGGTTAAGGAAAAGGGTAAAGGGCTAGTGCTTTTTATACCCATAGGTCTATATGTTGCTTAAGTGCAAATAGCAAATCTTTTAAAACAATGCGCATATTAGGCGATGCAGCTGTCAGTGAAAATAAAGTGCGTGTGCACGGTTGAGTTTGTAGTTGTAACTGCAGTTGGAGATAAAGTGCAAGTGCTTTTTCCCTCAATCTAAAATCGCCTATGTGCAAAATCGCATTTGTTAGACCCTAGAGTCTATATGTCACTATAGTGCAAATAGCAATTTGTTTGGGGATTGTGCAAATTTTTATAACAGCTGCCAATGAAGATAAAGTGCAAGTGCACAATTAAATTACAGTACTGGCTGCAGTTGTATATAAAGTGCAAGTGCTCTCTCCCTAACTCCATACTGCCTATGTACAAACCCACAAAGTTTCATTTATTCAAACACAATGTTGTACTTAATAATTCAATAAAATTATGCCTAACTGTACCCGGTTAAAACAATGGGGTGGATTTTTTCTCCGCGCTCTTGTATAATTAAACTTAAAAACACTTCAGGGCTTTCCATCCAACTCGTGATCACACCCATGTCTATATACAATTTACACACTATACAAAATTCATTACAAAAGTCATATAAAGGCGTTCTGCAGATTCACATTTCTAAATTTGTGCTTGACTGTGGCTATTCGTTACAGCTACCAATGCCCTAACGGTATAAGGTCTAAGGAACTCGACTCAGTGCTCCCAATTATAATAGATGGACATGTAATCCTTCATCGGAATTCAGACCATTTGGATTTTTGCAGTCGAGCATTAAAATATAGCGCGACTCCAAAAACGATGTACTGAGCAGTAGCATTTTATATATATATATATATATATATACATATATATATATATATATATATATATATATATATATATATATTTTTTCTTTTCTTTTTCTTTTCAGAATGTGAAGTACTGTGGGAAGAACAGAATCTCCGCACGGCAGCAGAACATGTCAGTAAGTACAGGCAAAAACATATTGCAGCAATCATGGCTTTACCGCAGTGCACATTACTGCCATTGTTCAATGCAGCCTTCTGATACTTTAAAGTGTCTTTGTCTTTTCTTCCGTTGCAGGATTGAAGAAACCGGAGCCAGACCCGGTCGGGAACAAAAGAAGACGCCATGCAAGACAAAAAAAAAACGCTGAACAGAGACCTGCGAGGAACGTCGAACGCGACGTGAAGGTGCCCAGGAAGTGGAAAGATGAGTGAGCCGAAGGCGGAAGAGTGCTAGCATGAACACTAGAACGCGAAGCACTCTTCCGCCCTTGAAGGACGGCTTTATGCTAAAGGTGGTCCACCCCCGCTGCAAACCCGACCGGGAGTGGAGCAAGCGTGACAGTACACCCCCCCAACTGGTTTAGGTTTGTAAGGATAATGTCTGTAAAAGAGTTGCAGCAATCGAGGGGCATGTATGAGAACAGCAGGCTACCAATTATAATCCTCAGGCCCATACCCCTTCCAGTGCACCAGATATTGCAATCTCTGTCGTACCCTCCTGGAATCCAAAATCGCCTCCGCCTCATATTCTTGTTCGTCATCCACCAACACAGGTGGTGGTTTGACCGGACACTGAGTTCCAACAACCACAGGTTTCAACAAAGAAACGTGAAAGGCAGGATATATCTTCAGTATGGGGGGTAGCTCCAACTACATGGCAACAGGGTTGATTAACTTGATGATATTATAGGGACCAATAAAACGTGGCTTGAATTTCCAAGTGCCTTTCACGGCGATATTGTGTGTGGACAGCTACACTATATCCCCAATAGAATAAACAGGACAGGGGCAGCGATGAAGATCCGCATTCTTCTTGTACACAGTTTTGACTTGAGCTGTTTTCTATATGTCATGTATGTGATCAACTAGATCTTGAGCTGCCAGAATGGCAGAATTGACAGAATGGCGTAGAAGCAAAAGATGAGGATGAAAGCCAAAGTTGCAGTAAAAAAGAAAAAAAGTAGTGGAAGAATGCATGCCATTGTTAAAAGTAAATTCAGCTGCCCATAAAAATGTGTCCCAATCTAAGGAGGAGTGCAACAACTGACACCCCAAATATTGCTCAAGGCAGTGGTTCACCCTCTCAGTTTGACCATCCGTTTGTGGGTGATGGCTAGATTGTCGTGTAGTTCCTATAAGACCTACATAGGATCTGCGCGTTTAGACAACATATACTGCGGGACTGGTGTCCAGACTGATTCCAGACACCCCCACCGGGTATGTTGGCCTGTGTACCAGCTAGCTCGCAATGCCACTATAACCTCCTCTTGCCAAGGAGATAATAGTTCTTGGCAACTATCGAACATGACAACCCTGATCCCTCAGGACCGCGGAAACAGTAACTTACTTTTCGCTCAGTCACCCGTGCTCACTTGTTCTCAGAGAGTTATACAGAATAAACGGGTGGGACGTTTTCAATAAGTATTTATTAAACAGTTGTTATTCTAGTGTAAAATAAGTGCACTGAAATCACCAGTAGACAGTAGCATATATAAATGAGTAGCAGCACTAAGAAAGTAAACAGATGGTAGGTTTCTATCATTTTGCTAAAATCATAAATATAGGCGAGTATATAAAATACATGGCAATAAAATGCGTACTCCTACGATGCATCCTAACTAGATGTACCTAAGTGTACCTATCATGTGAGTAGGTGTAAAACCAAGAATCCCTCTAGGATAAAGCTAACTCTATTACCTGATGTTAGCCTGCGGGACCTCGCTCTGGTCTCGAGCTGAACACCCCATGAGGGATGACAGACCACTGTGAGCTGGAGTATCTGCATGCAGGAACCTCAGCATCTCGCGTCAGTGTGTCGGCATGGAAGTCGTGATCTCCTCTGACTATCTCAGCAAGATGTGATGTTTATATACCCTAAGGTATCCCCAGGGGTTCTACCTTGCTGTGCCAGTGTCGGACTTAGGATGACGTCGGGGATGAACTTTATATATAGTTATTATGCAGGAGTTGATGGTCCTGCTGTGATTCCAAGAAACTAAGAATCCTCATGCATAATTTATGAGGCCAGTGTTCAGGGCAAAACCCTGCGTACTGTGTGTAGTATTGTAACTAGGTGAAAGGTCAGTCCCTCAAATCCGTTATTTATGTAATATAGGAGAGAATGTAGGTGAAGGGTTATGATGTTACCTGGACCTATATCGGGGTACCTATATGAAATATAACACCCACTCCTCATCCGACTGGACGACATTACTAAATTCTAGCGTACTACCAAGGCGTCTAGAGGTGTGTACGCAATTAATACTAAGAAGTTAAAAAGCGTTAAAAAACCCTTTAAAAACATTTTCTTAAAAAAGAATCATTCAAGCATTGGCTCTAAAGTGTTCGTTTATATAGTCCGAACAACTACAAGCATCTGAAAGCCATGCAGGTCAAAAGGTTCCAATTTGGAATTTTGTTAAAAGGAAAAAAGCCAAATCTTCCCAGCGTGCGACGTGCCAAATGTTTATGTGTCCTTGCTGGTAGACGCAACATTGCTGCTGCCTGCATACGAACTTGACGATCCCTGTAACACCTTGCAAAGAATGTCAATTGAGCACAGATGATCTTCCGTACTGCCTGCAGCAGATGCCGGGGCAGCTTGTGCCATATCCGAGGCCTGAGTGTTGGAGGAGCCGGTGTCCATACCAACAGGAGCAGAAACTACCTGTGGTGGCTTTAAGAATGCTGCCAACAACATGGAAATGCGCTGAGGACACTGCAGAACATGGGCCGTTATCGGGTCCAGTAAAGCATCAACGTCTGGTGCCGCAACCGATGGAAGTGTCAGAAAGAGGTCCAACACGCATTCTTCTCCACAGAACAGGCATCGGAGAACAGGTAGGACACAGTCCAACCAGACTGGTCTAAATGACAGGAACCAAGAGGCGCTCAGTTCCCGTAGGCGAGGTGTGTCCAGATGTTGTACCTTGCGATCACGGTATTTGCGCTCCAGGAGAGCTGTTACTACTTCCTTGGTGGCTTGGACGTCCATTGCGCAGCAGAAAGGTAACAATCAGGATTTCTGCTATTAGAAACAGGATCAGCGGAAGCCCTCCAAAAATGCTTCCAAAGACGGAGTGTATAAAGTTTGGTATAACTCCGAGGACCGTCTGAAAGGTGCTTAAAATCCTGAACCTATGGTCTTAAATAGGTGCACAATACCCGTCGTATCAGACATGTTAAAGTTACGACTTACCATTTCTGTGAAATGGAAGGGGCAGTTTGTACATATAAGTGCCTGTATCTCAGCCGAGGACCTTGCGGTCTGGAGATCAAAAGTCTCCCGGGCGGAGGTTAAGGGCACGGTTTGCTGTAAAGCATGGCTTTCATTCTGCTCAGAATATCAAACCGTATAAAGGAAACATTTAGCGAAGGCCATAACGGCGCCTCCCTGACTGTATGTGTTGGTGGAAACAATACGTGCATACAGCAAGTAACCCTGGAGCTCACGGTGACTAGATATGCGATGCCCGGAAGCATCCCACAACAACCTTGATCATTCAGCATCAAGTAACTCCCATTCGAGAGAAGCCTGAATACCGGATTAATCACGGCTGCCAGGGTACCTTTCAAGTGACAGGACAGGTTTGCCACAGACCCATTACAAGCCCCGTGTAGCATAATATCCTGGCATATGAGAGATCCACTTAAAGCGTTCTCGCAGTTAGTACCGCTTAGAAGCACTTCCATATCCCCACTCCTGCATCGAAATCTGTATGGTAAATCCCAGGACTCCCTGATGAATTCCTTATCCATTTTTCATATCTGCCTGCCTGTTGTTGTTCTAGGCAATACTGAAACTGGAAAGTTGTGACCGTTAATGTTATATGGCCGTGGATTAACCATTCTGTGGACGGTGATTCTGCCACAGTAAAGGGTAACCTATCCAGTTTTTCAATACGCAGCATTGTATATTTTGCTCCCCTCTGTGCCGTTTTCATCTGTCTTTCTGTTAGATTGTATGCAGAAAGTAATGACGTACTGTTGATAAAATGCCAAGGCACATATCCGGCGCGCAATGACTGCAGCGTCCAGCTTAACAAAATAATAGAACATAATTGTGACTGTCCGTATTGCAATATGGACAAATCCTGTTCTATTACATCAATAGCAGAAGATGCAATGTTGCCCAGTGAATATATCCTGGATGTTAACGTAGTCATGCCATTGTCAACTATGGCTAACACATTTTCTAGGTTAACTCTATCTATTTCTCTTAATCTCTCTGCAGCTTCTTGTTGGGAGATTTTCCAGATTTCGTTATAGACAGCATACAAAAAACGCTTCTGACGTGGTTTTCTGAGATCTAATAAAAAATCCCGTAGGTCCACATCCTCTGTGAGTAAGGACAAGTGTTGTTTTACCTGGGGTAGTGTTGAGGTTTTTAGCCAATCAAGGCACAACTTCCCAACACTGTATGATGTCACTACCCCCGGATGTTCTCGTTGTACATAACGTGGGTCTGGTCTGTGGATACTAAACCCTTCGGTGGTACCCCTGAATCTTTCCTGACATCTGTTTGTGTCAGTAGGCCAAACCAACCATCCCTTCCAATTGGGGTCTGATCTATTGTATTGCAATATGTTATCCAACTTAGCCCCTCGTTCTGATGTAAAATTCCCCTCAGTGTTCAAAGGTGTTGGAATTTGAGGTGTGTTCAAGTCCTTGTTCTTGGCTATTCCAAGACAGGAAGTCTGTTGCCCAGTGTCATTCAGAAAAATCATCTGCTGTGGAATGAGGCATGCTCTAAACAGTGCTTCTGTCCCCTGGACTTGCCAGTCCCTAGAACCCCAGATCGATTTCAAGTCTACAGTGTCCATCCAAAAGACAAAACCCTGTTCAGACAGCTGGGTGACAAAGGAAGCAGAGTAAATCTG
This sequence comes from Calotriton arnoldi, assembly GCA_963921515.1. NCBI lineage: Eukaryota > Metazoa > Chordata > Amphibia > Caudata > Salamandridae > Calotriton > Calotriton arnoldi. The sequence goes on from CAWUFW010003295.1 coordinate 1,055,755, forward strand.
TTTGGGTTAGTTAACATATTTTTCTGTGCAGATATTGGTGCAACCTTATAGTAGTACAAGGTTGGGTCAGAAGTGTTAAACCCTGAAAAGTATGAGAATTTCTGTGCAAATGCTTTTGAACTACTTTTTGGTGGTGTAGGGCAATGTTCCCACTGGTGGTATGTGAAAACATTTCTGGGTTTGCTAGATTTATGCAAGAAATTATGACCATAATGTTAGTAACAATAAATGTTGTCAAAATCTGATCTACCCTCTAACATTTCAGAGCTAGAAAATGCGGCAGATTGTACTGAATCAGACAATAAGTTATTAACAGTTTCAAAATCCCAATCAGCAGAAAATGTACTGGAGGTAATGATATCGTTCAATGAAATTTTAAACAAATGTGGAATTTTTAAAAGCTCGGTCTGTCCAAATATATCAAAATTTACTTTGTCCCACACTATACCATCCGGTATAGGAACTGCTGAAATGTTCACGAAGGACAAGTCTCTTTGTTCACGATGAGATGAAATGAGGTTTTAAAATAAAGTTTACTTTTGACGTTGCAGAGCTCTGTTGAAGATAAGTTCCATTGATGAGCAAGTGAAAAGTAATTACTAATCCTAACCAGGAAAGAAAAAATAAAATATCGGTGATTATCCAAAGTTCTAGCCAAGGTGATACTAAATACGTTTTTCTAAGAAAGTTAAAAAAGTCTTTGATCCGTTGTTTGCGAGAAATTTGGGCTGGCGTCGTTTCAGGTTCACTTGGATCCAATGAAAAGGTATCAAAGTCGATGAAATAGCCAGATGCAGTCCGATCTATCTTTGGTAGCTCAGCAGGTTTTGTTTAACTTGTGGATTGCGCTTGTTGAGGCATGTTGATGTAGACATCCTTATTAGGTTGAATTGAATTTTGTCTTTCACTTTGATTTTGAGAGTTCGTGTCAAGGGGAACTAGTTCTATTGCATTGTTATTGATTCCGTTGCTTTGTAAAGGTGACTCTTCAAATGTTATGAGTCTTTCTGTTTGTACTTCCTGTATTGTAGTGAGAGGAGGACGTCGGCTACTCAGGAGCCCACGAGGCCTACTATTTAGTATCGGCCACATAGAGTGGTTTGATCAGATCGATTGAGACGAATCTCTTTTCTTTTCCGGCAAGAGGCGGTAGAAGTACAGTTCTTGATCCTTCAACGGCCAGGACAGGTACAGGCTTTCGATAGGATGGCCCAAATTTTTTCTTGTCCACTTTCTCTGACCAGATCCCCAACTTTAGGGATCCAGGCAGGTCTTGCTGTGGCTGACTTGACTTCCCCAGTGGCGCTTTTATTTGTCTCGACGTTACTTAAGGAGGCTCTGGAATCATTCAGATCCTGTAAAACAGTCAAACGTTTATTGATGTCAAACGATTTTTCATCCCCCACTGTGCCTTCACAATCGAGACCAGGTACCCACATTCTTGTCCCAAACAGGACCTCGTATGGAGTTGCACCTCCCAGAGAGCTTCTTAGCTGGTTAGTAAGGGCCCGCTGGACCCCATATAGGTGATTGACCCAACTACCACCCTAGCCTAATACCCTAGCTGTTAAAGATTGCTTTAAGTCCGGGTTTTTCCTCTCCACAATCGAATTTCCCTCGGGATGGTACTGAGAGGAGTACCGCAATGCTACACCCAAACTTCCCATGGCTTCCTTGTAAGCCCTAGAGCTGAACGCGGGGCCACGGTCAGAATGTAATGTGCCAACTGCATGTGCCCCAATGAAGACTCGCAAATCTTTTATAACAGTTCGGGCGTCAGCCGAGTGCTGAGGCCATACCCATAAGAATCTTGAACAGGAATCCACTGCAACCATGATATACTTGTAAGCCCCATCCGATTGTAAGGGGCTGCAGTGGTCCAGGTAAATGCACGCAAGCGGTCGGTCTGATATTAATAATGGTGTCTGCGCTGGACGTGCTACGGTGGACCCTTTTATCTGTTGACAGATATCGCACTTTAAGATGAAGTCTTTGGTCTGCTTTGTTAACCCTGGCCACCAATAGCGCTGTTTCAGTAAAGAAACTGTCGCCGTAACTCCTGCGTGCGCAGAACCCAGACCCTCGTGTGCAGCCTAGATTAAACCTAACCTGCGATCCATGTTTGGTATTACTCTGTCCCCCACTCCAGGAATCTGAGCAATTGGAACGTTGTTTGCATCTAACTTGTAGGAGTATTTGAGTGGAAAACCTTTAGGTAGTGCTTTGCTGTTATTGCGTGAAGCAATCACAGCTACCATTGTGCTACCGTCTACCCTCGTTTTTGAACGGGTGATTGCAGCTACGGATGCAGTGCGTACTGCCCCCTTTGCGGCTTTATCAGCCAATTAATTCCCTTCAACGTGACCGCCATCACGTTGATGACTCAGTGTGTGTATCACGTGAGCCCTTGGTAGTTCGTTTTTTAACTCTGCTACCTGTTCCCATAGTTTCCTATGTTTGATTGTGCCACCTTTTGAATCTCTGAACCCATTTTGTCCCCAATAGTGGAGATATTCGTTGTATGACTGGACACAGTAAAAGGACTTATACACTATCAGTGTGGGGAATTCTGGATCCGTATTTATCAGTGCCAGTAATAGTGCTTTTAATTCTGCCAACTGAGCCGTGCAGTCTCCGAGAGACTGTGTTTTGGTACAGTTTGGACGGAACTTGCCGTCCTGCATCCTACCTTTTACAATAGTGCATGCTGCACTGTATTGTTGCTTACTCCCTATGGCCGGTTGAGCAGATCCGTCAGTATAAATAATGTATTCATACCAATCTAGAGGCATTATTTCATTTGGTAGAGGATATTCTTGTTCATATTGCAGGAATGCTTGTGTTTTTAAACTAGGGTCATATCTGTATTCTACATCTGTTGCAGTGAGAGAATTAGCACATTGTATCCATCTTGGATGTAACGCTTTTGCATTTGGGACACTTGCCTTTGTGGCAGCCTCTGAGGCCGGTACCGGGGTCACGACAATTATTCGTTTCCCCTGAGCCAGTGCTCTTTCTCTCACTACAGCAGTCTGTACTGCTGTCAGAATTTTTTCTGTAGGAGCAAAACGCATTTCAGCGTTGGTGTACAAATGCGATTTATATGCAATTGGTACTGTTTCACCTTCATTAAATGTTAAGTAAGTGTAACCAGATTGACCTGCGACTACGCGGATCACCAGGTTGCGGACGTTTACGCGTGTCTGTAAGTGTTTTGATGATATCATATCAGCTTGTAGGGAACGAAGGATATTCGTGTGTTCATGTGTCCATTGTCTAACTGAAAGGTCAGGTCTTATTAGGTCGTAGAAAGGTTTTACTCTCTCTGCGTAATCCAAAATGTATGTTCTGCCAAAATTCAAAAATCCCAGTATGGACTGTACATTTTTAATGATTTTGGAGGTTGTAGCAGTGCACACTTTTCTAAAAGTGGGCTGCCAGGCTTTGCCTTCACTTGAAAGCTCATATCCCAAAAATAGGACATTAAGGTGGGCTATCTTTGATTTTTTAAAGTTAAATTTGTAGCCCTCAGAGGCGAAACCCAAAATAATGGTGTTCACCCTGGTCAAGTGTTCCTCTAAGTCATCATCCGTCAGATAAATATCATCTACATAGGATAATGCTTCTTCATCCAAATTCTGTAGTAACTCTGTTACCCTCCTTGAGAATAACCCCAGGCTATTCTTATACCCTTGGGGGAGTCGACAAAATTGACGCTGGAACCCTAGCGCTGAGAAGGCTGTCAAATATCTGCTTTCAGGCGCTATGTTTTGGCAGAAAAATACATTTGAGATATCTAATGTTGTTTTGTATGTTTTCCGCACAATGTTATTCATTAATGCGGCACTATGTGCATTCTGAACTGCAAATGTTTTTGTGCATGAGTTTAAGTGACTGTAGTCTAAGACTAGACGATATGAATTGTCGGATTTCATTACGGGAAACAAAGGATTATTCATTGATGAGGTGCTTGGTTCAATTACACCTTGGTATTCAAGTTGATCTAAGATCTCCCTGACCTGTTTTTTAGCTTCCTGTTTTATGGGATACTGTCTTTGTGGAGTTGGGTTTGTTTTTATTGGAATAACGTGGTGGGGTGACTCTTCATCCCACCCTACGTGGTTGCGGTATAATGCTGGAGCAAGGGCTACCGCCCACTCCTGCGCATATGTATGTCTTAGGTGTGCGGGGACTAGGTCGGAGACAGCTGGAAAAATTAAAGTTTCCACCTTTGGGCATTCCATAACAATAGTAGGCGGCCAATCTTTTTCCGCTAGTAGGATGTCATAGCCCGAAGTCAGGTTCTCCCAAAAGAGACCCTTAACTTGTCTCGGCTTGTCCCCCTCCATTTGGAGTGTTATTTCATGTAACATGTGTGGGACACTCACCCTAGTATCAGGTGTTTCCACCGTGATATACTCACTCAACTCCGCTGTCACCAGAAATTCCATCAGGTTCCGGCGAGCTATTGTTACCTCTGCCGCGCTGTCTAGCATCGTCAGAGCCCATCCCCCGTTCAGTAGCTGTCCTCAGAATTCTGGGCATGTCTAACTTTGAGACCTGCTACCTTCTTCTTTTTAAATTTAGGTTTTGATTTAGGTTTTTCTTCTTTCTTTGAGTTTTTTGATGAACCCTGAAAGGAACAAGAGGAACGAGTATCCGTATCCTGATACCTGTCAGGTTTTTTAATGTTATCTCTATTCCTAAGATTATTTCTCCTTTCTGGGGGCTCCTACTGAGGAGACCTTCCCCTGGAGTGAGATCTATTTTTTTGTTGTTTATTATTGTCCCATTTCTTCTTTGAAGAAACTGGTGTTTGCTTTGCCGGTTCTTTATCTGAACTCCCCATTAGTTGGGGTTTTACATGTCTAGCTCCCAGACTGTCGCTACCTAATTCTGCATAATCAGTTTCAATTATTTTAGGTAGTTCTGTCTCCTGTTGTAATGGAGTGAACTCTCTCAGGCGTTGGCGTATTGCCACTGATGCTGCTTCTCCTTTAATATCTGCCAATATTATTGCAGATACCTGGGCAAAGTTATTTAACAACTTCATCCCCAAGTTTAGAGCAGGCTCTGCTCCATACTCGTTCTGTATTTGTCTTAATACATCTGGTATTACCGCTAAAGAAGGGATACCATGAGTCCTGGTATATATTCCAGCGAAGACTGTGCCCCAAGAGGTACAATCCTCTATAGAGGGAGATATCCCCATTGGCAAGCAAATAGTAAGTGTTGGACTTGGCCCTGCTTGCAGGGTCATTGCGGAACTTTTTTTGCCTTCCTCCTAGCTTTTTCCCAACATGAAATTGGTGGTTTACAATAAAACACAATGAATATGTATGTTTGGTGTGGTTGTGCGGAAAATAATAAATGCTGCGCAATGGTGTACGCAGGTTTATTTACACTGCTTTAGAAAATGTCACTTTTAACACTCGCCATTTTGGTGTACTTTGTGCCTGCCTGCCTGAGGTGGGTTGCCGGTCTAGTGCTCGAAGTGACAGGGTGCTCTACACCTCCCCCACAAACCAGTTGGGACCGGTTTCCCCAGGGAGCCTTCCAGAAGCTTCTGGCCCTTTCTGGTAGGTGGGGTGAGGGGCGTATATATAGAGGAGCTGTGACTCCATGTGGGGAGTGCTGGGCTGTGTATGCTGACGTAGAGGGGACACTCTGCCAGGAGGAACCGCCACTGGACCCTGTGTGCTGGCCCCTGTGTCCACCTGTGCCCCTCTGCTTTTCTACAAGACCAGGAGAGACTCTGCTGGAGTGGAGACTGCTGCGCTGGGAGGATTGCCATCTTAATGGAGGTTGACTGTTTCCAGGAACTGCTGCTTCATTTTTGGTGAGCCGCCCTACTACCTGCTGATCTCGCTCTGCATAGACTGGGCTCTCCTGGCCCCTAGCGCCTCGGGGGCGCTGCAATTCTAGTCTGCTTGCTGTCTAGCGCCCGGGGAGCACTATATTCAGATGGACTGTGTTTCCCTGCCTGCAATCTAGCGCCTCGTGGGTCCTACTTTCTTGATTGCCAGAAGGGGAGCGCTATCCTTTCATCCCGGAAGCTTTTGGTGCTTCCTAGCGCCTGGTGAGCGCTATATTTCAATTCCCCCACATTGTGGGCGTTTTTGCAGCAGAGCGGGAGCCCACCCCACGTTATTGCCGTATTTTTGCATATTTAAACAGCGGGTGCCCACCCCGCGTTTCTGCCGCAGTTTGGTGCTTATTGAAAGCGGGTGCCCACCACGCATTTTCTGCCTTTACGCGGGAGCCTACCCCGCTTTATACTTTGAATTGGGCGGGAGCCCACCCCGCATTGGAGCCCACCCCGCATTGCAGCCACACTTTAAAAGTGCGAAAGAATCACCGCTGCGACCCAAGGTTCCGTTGAGGGCCGCCGCGCTGCCTGTGGCGACCCGGAAGGGGAAGGAGCGCCCCAGAAGCCAGGCGGACCAGAGGAAGGAAGGCCAGGCCCCCGTGTGCCGGTGGGAGCCCCGCGCGTCTGGCCAGTGAAGCCCCGGGTCCCAGGAGGGGGCCCGGGTGAAGTCCAGAACGGTGCTGCTGTGGGCGGGGCTCTCGTGAGGTGAAGAGAGCCCCGCGTGTGGCCGCGCCTGCAGCCCAGAGAAGAGGAAGCCGTACAGAGCCCGGAGCAGCGCGAAGAGTCCCGGTGAGTGGGGCTGAGCTGGAGGGCGAGATCGAGGCACAGGATCGGTGCCTGAATGCCTGAGTGGCCCCGCAGGAACAGCGACCCGCTCCAAAGTTGGGGACAAATGTGTATTTAGAGAACCCCAGAACCAGCGCCATTTCCCCCGGGGGCCACAACTGCGTATAGAGCCTTCATCTGGGGACCGGGGCCTCACCTTGGGCACAGTGGGGCCAGTACTCTTTCTGGGGGCATTTTTTCACTTCCCGAGGCCCCGAGTAGGGCCCCTACGACCCCGTGTTTTTGTGACTGCACAGCGGCGCCGCAGTTGCGGGCCGCTGCAACCGCTTTTGTGGGCAACATCATTTTTGGGTTCTAGAGACCCGGAGGGGCTCCCATGTGACAATACTGATTTTACTGTACTCAACTGCCCCACCGGACAGTGGGCAGTTGCGACGTTTGGGGGCATTGGTAATTTGAGAGTCCCAGCGTAGGGGCTCCCCAGGCGCAGGGGCGCCAGAAGCTAATCTGCAACTTTGGGGCAACTATTCCAGGTGTCACTATGTGGATGCACTGTTGCTGATGTACCTGTGCTGAGGACTTAGGCCCAAGGTGCCGCATGATGTGATTTATGCATGTGATAATGCCTAATGTCATGCACAATGTGCCTAATGATGCCTAATAGGATGTTTTAGGTCACGCCTGATCTCATATGTTCCTGCTTAATGCTTCATGCTACTGAGGATGCCTAATGCATATGTTGATGCGTCCCTGGATGGCCCCTAGGCACATTATTGGTGTTTGGTATAATGTGTCCCATGCCTAAGGTCGTGTTATGATGGTTTATGCCCCAGGATTATGATTCATGCCTAATGATATGGTACATTGCTACTGATGTTATGTGCAATGCAGCTACATCGCTGTTCTCTGCATAATGTGCTTATACCTGATAGGGGGGGTTAGGCCTAAGGATGATTTATGAAGTGATGCACCCGTGTTAATGAGGATGCCTCGATGTTCATCTGTTTATGCCTACTGTGATTTACGCTAAAAGGGACAGTGCTAAGTTCATGGACTTGCCAGTAGGTGCTGACTGTTACCCCTTTATGGTGGATGGTCTTACATTTATCCCCTGTACTTCATGATGGTTCTGGCAGCGGCCCGATTGGCCCTGCCCTGTATATAATCCCCCCCTGTAAATTGCTACCTGGTGACAGTTGGCACAGCGTTATATGTGCCTGTGATTATGACTCTAATGTGTTTTCCTAATACACAAGTTATTTTTACACAACCTGGTGTGGAGTCTCTTTTGTAGTGTGCCTAGTGTGTCGCCTGTGAGTGCGGTCTGCGCAGATGCTTTACACAGTGCCTCCGGAGTTTAGCCTACCCGCTCCGCGCCAAGCTACCCCATTTCTAACATTGGTGTTCAGCGGTGGGATAGGACTTGTGTTTGCGCAGTACCACAGCGACGGCTGGTTGCACTACAAACTCTGCACTTAGAGTAATCACAGATTTGGGGATTATTTTTTCTGATTATTGTTCCTCCTAAAAGTGCCATTTTTGAATTGTGTTCCCCTGTTTACTGTGGGCTGTGTATCTCGCCAAGATGGAGTTAGCCTATGATGAGGAGAACATTTGGGAGTACACTGAGGAGGAAGTAATTAATTTCTGCAGGAAAAGGGGGATACCCTTAGAAGGCAACTCCCGCAGAAAACTGTTCCTCTATGAAGCCTTTAAAAGGGGAGAACCCTTAGAGCTCTGTGGGGACCTTTCAGATTACCCCTCCACATATCTAAGTGGTGGATCAGGGGGAGACCCTGAGGAGGATCCCAGGTGTAGGGAGGACCCTGAGAGCGAGGGTTCCCAGTCCATAACCCTGGGGGGCGGTGGCTCTGAAGAGGAGGAAGATGACAGGGCGGAGACGCCAGTAGCTAGTGAGGACACCGTAGATAGGGAGTCCCGTGCTGGGTCAAGTCCCAGGGGCAGTGCCCCATCCCTTTCCCTGTCCCCAGAGGAGTGGGTAGATAGGAGGGAAGAAATTGAGCATCAGCTGGCGCTGGATAGGCTCAGAGTGGAGCTAGCGCAGCTGAGTTTGGAGGAGAAAAAGCTAGAGACCGAAAGGGTCCTAGCGCAGGAGAGGTTGGCGGAGGCAGAGAGGGCCTTCGCCAGGGAGAAACTAGCTCTAGAGGGTAGGTTGTCCCCTGAGAGTGGTTTCAGGAGTCTGGACTCACCAGGAAGGGTGGGGTCCAGTGGTGGCAGCAGAAGTGATTCCAGTGTGGGAAGTCCCACTCCCAGAGCCCAGAAGACAGTACCTAGTCCCCGGGAAGAGGGGTGCCGGTTGAAGTTCAGAGGCTGTAAAAAACGGTCTCGCCAGTCCTGGGGGGAGTTTGTGGATGCGTGTTGCAGTGCACTGGAGCATTGGGTGGTGTGTAGCACGGTGAACGATTGGGAAGGGCTGTTCCATCTACTTATCAGGGAACACGTGCTCAGTAATTGCTTTCCAAAGTTGCGCCAACACCTGTTGCAGTGTGGGTTCTCTGATCCCAGGGAGCTTGCACGGGAGGCAGACCTCTGGGTAAGTGCCAGAGTGTCTGAAGAGGCATTGGGGAGTGATCCTGAAGGGAGTGGTTCAAGGATTTTCCAACCCAGAGAGGTGGGAGAGGTTCAAAGTAGCCCAGCTAGGTCCCGGTGTAGTGGGAGGGTTGTAGGGCCTCACGTCCTGTCTACAAGGAGAAGGAGTGAGACGGGGAGGTGTCCCGAGGTGCCCCAACCGCAGTCTCAGGACCTGGAGAGTTCCATAAGGGAACCCCAGGTTGGGAGCCTAGGCTGTCCTGATGGGCCGTCCGTTGAGGGGGATCCCCTAGTGTCAGGAGACCCAGGGGCATCTGTAAACGGAGCTCCAGTGGTTCTGGGGTCTGCTCCGTCACAGGGTTTAGATCCTGGGCTGGGATGCCAGGTTCAGGTACTGCCTGACCTGGAGGGTGGGACACCTGTAATCAGGGTCCCTACCGGTTTGACTTCCAGGGGTACTTCTCCAGGTGGGAGGGTGCGGAACTCTGGAAGGGGGTGCAGAGGGAGGGAGGACTCGCCTCTGGCACCGGCTCAACCACAAGGTCGAGGTCCTGGGTTGGGAGGCCAGGTTCAGGTACTGCCTGATCGGGAGGGAGGGATGTCTGTCATCAGTGTCCCCCCCGGTTTGTCTTCCAGGGGTACTTCTCCAGGTGGGAGGGTGCGGAACTCTGGGAGGGGGTGCAGAGGGAGGGAGGACTCTCCTCTGGCACCGGTGCTACCTAAGGGTTTAGACCCTAGGGTGGTGGATCAGTTACCGGGTCAAGGTCCGCGAATGGTGGGAGAGTGGCGTTCTGAGGGTGCCCCACAGGGGAGGAGAGTGCGGAACCCCAGAAGGAGAGCCAGGGGGAGGAGAGCCTCGCCCCTGACTTCTGGTCAGCCTGAGGGGGCGGACCCCAGGTGGGAGGACCAGTGGCAGTTTGGAACTGCATGGAGGAGAGGTAGAGTGGCCAAAGGGTACTATGTGCCTGGGGCTACTGCCCCCCACTCGGTGAGGCGGCAAGGACCCGAGACATCTGGATGGCCTAGGGGCCGGTCCTGGCCGCAACCAACTAGAGAGTACTAGTGGGGTAGCTCGGGAGGTCCTGGGAGCTCTGACGGAGGGAACCACCGGGGTCCAGAATGGCGGAGAACCTGCGGGTGCCCCTGCATTTGCGGGCCCGCGTCCATGTTCTCTCGCCCCAAGCAGGGAAACCCATCAAGGCATTGATTGGTCTACCCCGGCTTTTGGCTGGGAGGGGGTGGTGTTGGACTTGGCCCTGCTTGCAGGGTCATCCCGGAACTTTTTTTGCCTTCCCCCTAGTTTTTTCCCAACATGAAATTGGTGGTTTACAATAAAACACAATGAATATGTATGTTTGGTGTGGTTGTGCGGAAAATAATAAATGCTGCGCAATGGTGTACGCAGGTTTATTTACACTGCTTTAGACAATGTCACTTTTAACAGTCGCCATTTTGGTGTACTTTGTGCCTGCCTGCCTGAGGTGGGTTGCCGGTCTAGTGCTCGAAGTGACAGGGTGCTCTACACCTCTCCCACAAACCAGTTGGGACCGGTTTCCCCAGGGAGCCTTCCAGAAGCTTCTGGCCCTTTCTGGTAGGTGGGGTGAGGGGCGTATATATAGAGGAGCTGTGACTCCATGTGGGGAGTGCTGGGCTGTGTATGCTGACGTAGAGGGGACACTCTGCCAGGAGGAACCGCCACTGGACCCTGTGTGCTGGCCCCTGTGCCCACCTGTGCCCCTCTGCTTTTCTACAAGACCAGGAGAGACTCTGCTGGAGTAGAGACTGCTGCGCTGGGAGGATTGCCAACTTAATGGAGGTTGACTGTTTCCAGGAACTGCTGCTTCATTTTTGGTGAGCCGCCCTACTACTTGCCGATCTCGCCCTGCATAGACTGGGCTCTCCTGGCCCCTAGCGCCTCGGGGGCGTTGCAATTCTAGTCTGCCTGCTGTCTAGCGCCCGGGGAGCGCTATATTCGGATGGACTGTGTTTCCCTGCCTGCACTCTAGCGCCTCGTGGGTCCTACTTTCTTGATTGCCAGAAGGGGAGCGCTATCCTTTCATCACGGAAGCTTTTGGTGCTTCCTAGCGCCTGGTGAGCGCTATATTTCGATTCCCCCGCATTGTGGGCGTTTTTGCAGCAGAGCGGGAGCCCACCCCGCGTTATTGCCGTATTTTTGCATATTTAAACAGCGGGTGCCCACCTCGCGTTTCTGCCACAGTTTGGTGCTTATTGAAAGCGGGTGCCCACCCCGCATTTTCTGCCTTTGCGCGGGAGCCTACCCCGCTTTATACTTTGAATTGGGCGGGAGCCCACCCGCATTGCAGCCCCACTTTAAAAGTGCGAAAGAATCACCGCTGCGACCCGAGGTTCCGTTGAGGGCCACCGCGCTGCCTGCGGCGACCTGGAAGGGGAAGGAGCGACCCAGAAGCCAGGCGGACCAGAGGAAGGAAGGTGGGGCCCCCGTGTGCCGGTGGGAGCCCCGCGCGTCTGGCCAGTGAAGCCCCGGGTCCCAGGAGGGGGCCCGGGTGAAGTCCGGAACGGTGCTGCTGTGGGCGGGGCTCTCGTGAGGTGAAGAGAGCCCCGCGTGTGGCCGCGCCTGCAGCCCGGAGAAGAGGAAGCCGTACAGAGCCCGGAGCAGCGCGAAGAGTCCCAGTGAGTGGGGCTGAGCTGGAGTGCGAGATCGAGGCACAGGATCAGTGCCTGAATGCCTGAGTGGCCCCGCAGGAACAGCGACCCGCTCCAACGTTGGGGACAAATGTGTATTTAGAGAGCCCCAGAGCCAGCGCCATTTCCCCCGGGGGCCACAATTGCGTATAGAGCCTTCATCTGGGGACCGGGGCTTCACCTTGGGCCCAGTGGGGCCAGTACTCTTTCTGAGGGCATTTCTTCACTTCCCGAGGCCCCGAGTAGGGCCCCTACAACCCTGTGTTTTTGTGACTGCACAGCGGCGCCGCAGTTGCGGGCCGCTGCACCGTTTTTGTGGGCAACATCATTTTTGGGTTCTAGAGACCCGGAGGGGGCTCCCATGTGACAATACTGATTTTACTGTACTCAACTGCCCCACCGGACAGTGGGCAGTTGCGACATTTGGGGGCATTGGTAATTTGAGAGTCCCAGCGTAGGGGCTCCCCAGGCGCAGGGGCGCCAGATGCTAATCTGCAACTTTGGGGCAACTATTCCAGGTGTCACTATGTGGATGCACTGTTGCTGATGTACCTGTGCTGAGGACTTAGGCCCAAGGTGCCGCATGATGTGATTTATGCATGTGATAATGCCTAATGTCATGCACAATGTGTCTGATGCCCCTAATGGTGCCTAATGATGCCTAATAGGATGTTTTAGGTCACGCCTGATCTCATATGTTCCTGCTTAATGCTTCATGCTACTGAGGATGCCTAATGCATATGTTGATGCGTCCCTGGATGGCCCCTAGGCACATTATTGGTGTTTGGTATAATGTGTCCCATGCCTAAGGTCGTGTTATGATGGTTTATGCCCCAGGATTATGATTCATGCCTAATGATATGGTACATTGCTACTGATGTTATGTGCAATGCAGCTACATCGCTGGTTCTCTGCATAATGTGCTTATACCTGATAGGGGGGGTTAGGCCTAAGGATGATTTATGAAGTGATGCACCTGTGTTAATGAGGATGCCTCGATGTTCATCTGTTTATGCCTACTGTGATTTACGCTAAAAGGGACAGTGCTAAGTTCATGGACTTGCCAGTAGGTGCTGACTGTTACCCCTTTATGGTGGATGGTCTTACATTTAGCCCCTGTACTTCATGATGGTTCTGGCAGCGGCCCGATTGGCCCTGCCCTGTATATAATCCCCCCCTGTAAATTGCTACCTGGTGACAGTTGGCACAGCGTTATATGTGCCTGTGATTATGACTCTAATGTGTTTTCCTAATACACAAGTTATTTTTACACAACCTGGTGTGGAGTCTCTTTTGTAGTGTGCCTAGTGTGTCGCCTGTGAGTGCGGTCTGCGCAGATGCTTTACACAGTGCCTCCGGAGTTTAGCCTACCCGCTCTGCGCCAAGCTACCCCGTTTCGAACAGTAAGTATTCTATGTTTTTCCTTAGGACCAGTGTGTGGAAACACCACCTCCAGTTGTGTAATTTTCTGAGCTATCCAGAAGGGCATTTGTTCACGTTTTGTGGGCATTTTACCCATTACTGTGTGCAGTGTCTGTGGTGTAATTTTTGTTGTAGGAGCTTGGACTGGTCCTGTTTGTGTAGCCGGTGTAGGCTGAAGTGTGATTGTTCTCAACACAAACTGTGTCATGTTTCTGTAAAGTCTTATTAATTCTTTAAGCTGTACAAGTAAGTCTCCTCCTGGCATTGTGTCAATGTCAGGATGTGGTGTGTATGCCGCTAAAACTGGCCATGTTGCTCCGTCTCTTCCGAGCGGACCGAGTCTTACTCTATTTCTTGTATGGGGGAGGGCACCTTTAAACCAGTAGAGGTGTTCTTCGTAAGTGAGTGGAATTTCAACGTCCTCATATGGACTATATTCATTTGGTATATCATCTTCTACATAGTAGTGAAATGTTTTGGTTTGTGCATTTGCCTGCGGAAATTTAATCCATGAATAGAATACATCTGTTCTATATGATTCGTGTGCCTCAATCACGAAAGTCACTTGTCCACCCCTAATTGTAACACCATATGCTACTAGTTTTAGGGTGACGGCATTTCTAACATTATCTGCAATGTATATTGCATCTGCATCGTCTTCTTCGGCTGAGAAGTTTAGTGCATTTCCTTCATCTACGTCTCTCTGTTCAGTCATTATTTTTAGAAAGGAGAGCGTTTCAAGGGAACTGAGATAAGGTGTTATGCACAATAGGAACACTGTATCCTTCAAGCTTGATTAAACCAACAGCCAATACATAGGAATTTTCCTACTCAGCTGTGGCGGATTTGTTCCCTCCCACTTTCTTTGGGGAAAATGTGAGTAGGGGTCTCTGAGAATAGCACGACTGAACTACTCAAATTTGACTGTTAAATAAGTGCCAATACCAACGTTGGTGGTGCCATGTCATGAGTTCCTAGAAGACCTATATAGGATCTGCGCGTTTACACAACATATACTGAGGGACTGGTGTCCAGACTGATTCCAGACACCCCCACCGGGTATGTTGGCCTGTGTACCAGCTAGCTCGCAATGCCACTATAACCTCCTCTTACCAAGGAGAGAATAGTTCTTGGCAACTATCGAACATGACAACCCTGATCCCTCAGGACCGTGGAAACAGTAACTTACTTTTCGCTCAGTCACTCGTGCTCACTTGTTCTCAGAGAGATATACAGAATAAACGGGTGGGACGTTTTCAATAAGTATTTATTGAACAGTCGTTATTCTAGCGTAAAATAAGTGCACTGAAATCACCAGTAGACAGTAGCATATATAAATGAGTAGCAGCACTAAGAAAGTAAACAGATGGTAGGTTTCTACCATTTTGCTAAAATCATAAATATAGGCGAGTATATAAAATACATGGCAATAAAATGCGTACTCCTACGATGCACCCTAACTAGATGTACCTAAGTGTACCTAGCATGTGAGTAGGTGTAAAGCCAAGAATCCCTCTAGGATAAAGCCAACCCCATTACCTGATGTTAGCCTGAAGGACTTCGCTCTGGTCTCAAGCTGAACACCCCGCGAGGGATGTCAGACCACTGCGAGCTGGAGTATCTGCATGCAGGAACCTCAGCGTCTCGCGTCAGTGTGTCGGCATGGAAGTCGTGATCTCCTCTGACTATCTCAGCAAGATGTGATGTTTATATACCCTAAGGTATCCCCAGGGGTCCTACCTTGCTGTGCCAGTGTCGGACTTAGGATGACGTCGGGGATGAACTTTATACATAGTTATTATGCAGGAGTTGATGGTCCTGCTGTTATTCCAAGAAACTAAGAATCCTCATGCATATTTTATGAGGCCAGTGTTCAGGGAAAAACCCTACGTACTGTGTGTAGTATTGTAACTAGTTGAAAGGCCAGTCCCTCAAATCCGTTATGTATGTAATATAGGAGAGAATGTAGGTGAAGGGTTATGATGTTACCTGGACCTATATCAGGGAACCTATATGAAATATAACAAGATGATAGCTGGATATCGATCTGTAACATGGCACCCAGCCCTTTCCAAAATGTAGACACAAAGTGGGGACCCCTGTCAGAGACTACAACAGATGGTAGACCATGTAGGTGCAAAATGTGCTGTAAGAACACTGTGGACAACTCTTTGGATGTAGGTAATTCCTTCATGGGAATGAAATGGGACATTTTAGTTAACATATCAATTACCACTAGTATAATGGTGAAGCTCTGTTTAGTTTTAGATAAGTCCACAATAAAGTCCATGAAAATTGAAAACCAAGGAGTAGGGGGAGTGGGCATTGGAGTTAGCAGGCCGACAGGTGCATGATGGGAACTCTTGCTTTATGCGCAGGTATGACATTTCTGTACATATTGTTTAGCATCGTTTGACAGTGTGGGCCATCAAAAATACCTTTTAAGAAGTTTGATAGTCTTTTGGTACCCTGGCTCACCAGTGTGTGAATGACACTAATCAAGAGATTGTTGCTGCAGAAGTACTATAGGGATAACTAACCCCGTTGTATGTATAAAAGATTCTGTACTCTCAGCCCGTTATGTGTTTGTTAAAAGACTTCCACGTCTTTGGATTGTTGAGCTGTTAATACTTCACTCATGAACTCTTCTTCAGAATATAGAGCACCTAAAATATTTTCCATGGCTATGATGGGTAGATGATCAATAGGGATTTCAATAGCGTCATAGCCCAACCGTGAAAGAGCATCAGCCTTCCCATGTTTCCTCTCGGCCTGGAACTTGATTACAAAATCAAATTCACTAAAGTATTGGATCCAGCGCAATTGTCTCATTGACAAAGCACAAGCTGATTTTAAAAACTGCAGATTTCTGTGGTCTGTCAGAACTGTGACTGTGTGTAATGCTCCGAACAGATATTGATGCCACTCTTCAAACACCCTTTTTATAGCAAGTAACTCTCTGTCTCCCACTGAAAAGTTTTGTTCTGTGAGACGTAGTTTATGGGAATATAAAGCAACAGGATGTAAACACCCAGATGTCTTGTTTCTTTGAGACAGTACCCTCCACCCCCCTATTGCCACTTGAGAAGCAACTGCCTCTATAACGAATGGTTGAGAGGGATCTGGGCGTTTCAATATGGGTGCATTGGTAAACACCCTTTTTAACTCTTGAAAGGCCTCTTCTGTTTCAGTATCCCATTGGAATTTTACTCCCTTACTCAGAAGTCTAGTGAGAGGAGAAGCAAAAGCTGGAAAGTCATCAATGAAGCACCTATAAAAAGGAGCAAACCCTAAAAAGCTTTGCACTTCTTTTACTGACTGAGGCGATTTCCATTGAGTAATGGCTGATACCTGTTGAGGGTCCATGGTCACCCCTTCTGGGGATAACACAAATCTCAAAAAGGTAACATTAGATGTGTTGAATTCACATTTGTTCAATTTTACATACAGTTTATTGTCCCTTAATTTCTCTAGAACAGCTCTAACATGTTTCGTATGCTCTTCCACAGATGATGAGTAAATTAAAATATCATCAATGTAACATCTAACAATTCTCTCAGAACTTCATTAGTAAAGAATTGGAAGGCAGCAGGTGCCTACAGAGGCCGAAGGGCATAATTAGGTATTCGTACAGGCCAAATTTGGTGCGAAAAGCAGTTTTTCATTCATCACCTTCCTATACTTGTATCAAATGATACGTCTTTCTAAGATCTAATTTGGTGAAGGTTTGTGCATTTTTGACTTGATCAAAAAGTGATTGAATTAATTGCAAAGGGTATCTATTTTTAATAGTAATGTCATTAAGGGATCTATAGTCCATGCAACAACGAAGACCGCCCTCCCTTTCTGGGATTAAAAAAAAGAGGAGAGGAAGCTGGTGAGCAAGAAGGTCTAATGAACCGAATTTGAAGCATTTCATCCAAATATTCTCGGAGGTATATGTTTTCTTTTTCTGTTAATGCATACATTCTACTGCATGGAATGTGTGCTTCAGTAATTAAGTGGATTCGACAATCATATGGTCGATGAGGAGGAAGAGAAGAGGCCTTTTTTGTCAAACACCTCTGCTAAGTCTTGGTAACACAAAGGCAATTCAGGTACAAGTGTTTCAGTAATCACAGCAATCTCCTTCATACTTTCCTTTCTCCGTGTACAATGCTTCACACAGAAATTGGAATGAAAAGAGAGAGTATGATTCCTCAAATTAATGTCTGGACTGTGCTTCATAAGTAGGGCTCCAAGTTTTCAGTTTTTACTGATTTTTACAGATAAATACAGACAGAAATCAATGTGTTTCCTGTCTGTATTTATTCTTTAACCCTTTTGCTGCGGGGGGCGTGGTTGAGCCGGCGACCAAGATGGCCGCCTGACTCTGAAGCTCCAGAGCCGCCCGCGATGCAACCAGCCGCCTACCGCACAAGCTGCCCCGATCCCACATAAAGGAACATCGGGTGGCAGGCTGCAGGCTTGTGGCTGTGCAGGGGACCCTTGATGACCGGGATTGACCCGGTAAGAGCAGCGCTGCAGTCTGTGCTGTCTTGGGCCTGACCCAGCCCTCGGAGGCCCCGGGACAATAGGGGTCCCGGGTGAGCCTGAGGGCGGGGCCCAAGGGACGCGAGGCTGCGGCGGCTGTGAGCCCTGAGGCCCAGCCCGATATGAGGAGGATGCCGGCCACGGGCAAAGCGACGTTGACATGCCGCTCATGACTAAGGGTGGGGATTGCAGCGGAGCCACAACCGTGAGTACACAGGGCGGGGAGACGGCCAGACATGAGCGCGCTGAACTGAGACCCAGGACCCTAGCGGAGCCATAACCTCATGGGGCAGATCTACAGAGCTGCCAACTCTCCTCCCCCTTGCTGTAAATCAATCAATCAATCAGGTGTTTGTTAAGCGTGACTACTCACCCGTAAGGGTCTCAAGGCGCTGGGGGGGGGGTGCAGGTTCCAGTCCATCAAGGAGGGGGTCTGTCGAAGAGCCAGGTTTTGAGGTTTGTCACGAAGATGGGGAGCAATGTTGTCTGTCTGAGGTGGAGCGGAAGGGCGTTCCAGGCTCTGGCCGCGAGGAAGGAGAAGGAGCGGCCTCCCGATCTGGTCTTTCTGGTGCGGGGGACCACAGCGTAGGAGAGCTGGGCTGATCGTAGGGTCCTTTGGGGTGCGTGGAATTTGAGTCGGCCGTTCAGGTATGCTGGTCCGGTGTCATGGAGGGCCTTGTGTGCATGGGTGCATGGGTGATTCTAGCCTCGATGGGGAGCCAGTGGAGTGTGTGCAGGTGCTGGGAGATGTGGCAGTGTCTTGGCAGGTTGAGGACCAGTCTTGCGGCGGTGTTCTGGATGTTTTGTAGCTTGTGGGTGAGGTTTTTGTTTATTCCGGTGTAGAGTGCGTTGCCGTAGTCGAGTCTGCTGGTGACGAGGGCGTGAGTGACGGTCTTTCTGTGCTCGAGGGGGATCCATTTGAAGGTCTTACGTAGGAGGCAGAGGGTGTGGAAGCAGGAGGATGCGACGGAGTTGATCTGGCGGTCCATTTTGAGCTCGGCGTCCAGGATGATTCCGAGGTTGCCTGCGTGGTACCTGGGGGTGGGTGGGCTTCTGAGGGCGGGGGGCCACCAGGTGTCGTTCCAGGCATCGGGGTTTGGGCCCATGATGAGTACTTCTGTTTTGTCTGTGTTGAGTTGTAGGCAGCTGCTTTTCATCCATTTGGCTACGGCTTCCATGCCTTCTTGAAAGTTGTGTCAGGCGGTTTTTGGTTCGTTGGATAAGGAGAGGATGAGTTGGGTGTCGTCTGCGTATGACACAATGTTGAGTCCGTAGGTTCAGACGATGGGGACGAGCGGAGCCATGTCGACGTTGAAGAGCGTGGGGCTGAGGGAGGACCCCTGGGGGACTCCGCAGGTGGTTGGTGTAGGGTCTGAGAGGAAAGGGGGGAGTCTGACCCGCTGCGTTCTGCCAGAGAGGAAGGAGTGGATCCAGTCGAGGGCCTTGTCCCGGATCCCTGCGTCGTGGAGCCTGCATATTAGGGTGCGGTGAGAGACTGTGTCGAACGCTGCTGAGAGGTCGAGGAGGATGAGGGCTACTGTTTCTCCTCTGTCCAGTAGGGAGCGGATGTCATCTGTTGCAGCGAGGAGGGCGGTTTCTGTGCTGCGTTTTTTTTTTAAGCCGGATTGGGAGGAGTCGAGGATGTTGTGCTCTTCGATGAAGGTGGCGAGTTGGCTGTTGATGGCTTTCTCAATGACTTTTGCTGGGAACGGGAGCAGGGAGATGGGTCTGTAGTTCTTGAGGTCGGTGGGGTCCGCCGAGGGCTTCTTCAGGAGGGGGTTGATCTCGGCTTGTTTCCAGTCGTCGGGGAATGAGGCGCTCGTCAGGGAGCGGTTGATGGTGTGGCGGAGCATGTGTGCGATGGTGTCGGTGGCTCTGTTGAAGATGTGGTGGGGGCAGGCGTCCGTGGGGGCCCCGGAGTGGATTGACTTCATAGTCTTCAGTGTGTCTTCGGTAGTGAGGGCTGTCCAGTTGTCAATCGTTGGCTTCAGGGTGTCGGGGGTGGCTGGTGAGGGTTCAGTGTGTTGGTTGTCTTCGTTGAAGTTGTCATAAATTTTCTTGATTTTGAGGTGGAAGAAGGTGCTGAGTTTGTTGCAGAGGTCTTGTGAGGGAGGGATGTCAGTAGATTCGCTGGTGGGTTGGGCGAACTCCTTGATGATGCTGAAGAGTTCTTTGCTGTTGTGCGCGTGTGTGGAGATTCTGTCTTCAATTGCTTTTTTTCTCGTTTTTCTGATGAGTTGGTGGTGGGCGTTGGTGGCGGCTCTGAAGTCGTTGTGGGCCTCTGTGGATTTGGAGTTCCTCCATGCCTTTTCGAGGCGGCGGCACGTGCGTCTGGACTCTCGAAGTTCGGTGGTAAAACATCTGGCTTTCTTGGCTTGAGTGTTGTTGTTTTTCTTGAGGGGGCTATGGTGTTGGCGCTGTCGGAGATCCATCTATGTAGAGTTCGGGCTGCGGTGTTGGAATCGTCGTCTTTCCGCGATGGGTGGGGTGGAGTTGCTGAGTGAGGAGGTGAGCTGGTCGTCGGTGATTTTGGTCCAGTTTCTTCGTGGGAGCAGGTGCTGGTGTCTGTGGATGGTGGGTGTTCTGAAGGTGAAGTGGACGCATCGGTGGTCTGTCCACGGGAGTTCGGTGGTGTGGCTGAAAGTGATGGAGTTTCCTGTTGTGAAGAGGAGGTCGAGGGTGTGTCCTGCTGAGTGCGTGGGTTCGGTCATGATCTGGCGGAGTCCAAAGTTGTGGAGGTTGTCCAGGAGGGATGTGGTGTTGGGGTCCAGTTGGTTGTCGAGGTGGAAGTTGAGGTCTCCCAGCAGGGTGTAGTTGGTGGATGCGATGGCATGCGGGGAAATGATGTCCGTGATGGAGTTGGCGAAGGGTCCGCAGGGTCCAGGGGGTCGGTAGATGAGGGTTCCCTGGAGGGTGGTGGTAGGGCTGGCCAGTATCTTGAAGTGAAGGTGTTCCATCAGGTCTGTGGGCTCGTCGGGGAGTGTGCTCAGGCGGAGGGTGGATTTGTGGACGATGGCGATTCCTGGAGATCTTGTATCCTTGGGGAATGGCGATGGCGATGTCCGGTCCTGAGGTGGTGTTGGTCCAGGTTTCGGTGAAGAATGCTACGTCCGGGGTGGTGCTGTCGAGGAGGTCCCAGATTTCGGTGGCGTGTTTGTGGAGTGATCTGACGTTGAGGAGGATGCATTGCAGGGTCTTCGGTTCCGGTGTGTTCTTGCGGGCGGGTTGTGCTGGGTCGGTGTTCCTGGTGGTGCTGCAGGTGTGCCGGCAGCGGTGACAGCTGAAGGGTCCATGGGTGTCGGCTGGTGATGCTAGCTTGCAGTTGTTGTTGCGGCTTGGGTTGAGTGCATTGAGTGTCGTAGCGTTGGCGGTGCGGAGGTCCAGGGTTCCTGGCGCTGGTCGGGTCGCGGACGGGCGCAGACGGGCTTGCCTTTGGTGCGCCTGTGGCGCGCCGGTGGCGCGCCCGCTGTGCGGGCGCGCAGCGGCCGCCATTAAGTAGGGGTCGGGGAGGGCTGGACAGCTGGGAGGCCGGAGGGGAGCTGGATTAGGCCGGTTGCGCTGGTCGTGCTGGGGCGGGAAGGGACACGGGGGCAGCAGCAGCGGGGAAAACGGGCAGGAAAGAGAAAGGAGGAATAAAGGAGGAATAAGGAGGATAAAAGGAAATAGAAGTGGAATAAAGCAGAAAAGCAGAGGAGTGCAGAAAAGAGATTAAAGTGAGGGTAAAAACGAGTGAAAATAGAGAGGAAAGCGGAGCGAGAGAAAGGAGACAGAGGTCCACTGGACCACCAGGGATGAGGCGCAGGTAAACCTGCGGGTGGAGGAGGGCCTCGAACACCAACACTCGAGAGTGCAGGGGCTCGGGGGAGGCCTCACTTAATGGTGGAGCTGCAAGGGTGGGAGAGCAATTTTACTGACAATAGTGGCTGGTGGCCGAGGGCGCCCAACTGCGACACCACGTTCTGTTATGCCACACACCGGTACATCTATGAGGTAGTGTTTGCCGCGGTACCATGGGGCCGAATTAAGGGATCCGCACCGCAATGGGATACTGAGCAGCTGCCGAGGACACTAACACAGTTTGAAGTCCCTGGGGCATACACGCAGAGCGGTCGAGTCTTACCCCCCCCCCCCTGCCAGGGAGACCCGATGTGAATTGGGGCCGGGCGCAGTCATGTGCAACTCCGCTTTCCCATGCCTTAAAGCACAGACGGTGCGCTTCTGAGATCACTTACACAGACGTGCCTACAACTTCATAGTGCTCAACTGGGCTGCCATATTTTTTGGGTTGGGCCCGCGCAGCCGGCACTATCTGCGTGATCTACATAGGGCTTTTATGTGCCAAGTGTGCTGTGGGTGACCATACCTCACGATGGGGTGGACAGACCCCAAGCAGCGCCAACTGTCCTTTGATGGTACAAAGACCCCACGCCGGGAAGAAACAGAGGGACTATCGGGCGCTGAAGCCCCCGCGCTAGAGGGTGCAGCCACATCATGGCAGAGCTATGCGCTGGTTCCAGAGCAATCGACAATCGCCTGGACACCCTCACTCACGCCTTGACGATCTACATGGACGACTCAAGTAACATAATACCCACATTGATGACGCAAAACAGTGGATCTCTAGAAGACGCGCAGCCTGCCACCAATAAGAGGCTAGAAAGAATGGAACGCTTACTGAAGACAGTGGCCTCCAAGGCCGAAGATTTGGAAGCCCACTCACGCCACAACAACGTACGGATTGCTGGGGTGGCCGAGTCCACAAATACTGGCCCCATGGCCAAGCTTGTTTAGACAGTATTGCTGGACATCTTTGGCAAAGAATCCTTTTCAGGGACTTTCGCAGTGGAGAGGGCACATCGAACATTGGGACCGCGACAGGCGCCAGCGGCACCTCCCAGGTTAATAATAGCATGACTCCTTAACTACCACGATCGTGATGTGGCCCTCCGGCTGGCCCGGGAACGGGGGACCATCACATACCAGGGCGCGGGGCTAGCATTCTTCCCAGACTTCACTCCAATTGTACAGGAGGTGCGTTGTAAATACGCAGACATTAAACGAACTTTGCAGAAGGCCAATGTGCGGTACACTATGCTATACCCAGCATGCCTCCGTGTTCAGATCGCTGGAAAGGCACATATTTTTGAGACCCATGACGAAGCTACAAAGTTCTGGAAGCAGCATCAACATATGCATAACACCCGGAAACAAGGAGAAGATGAAGCAGCGGGATCGGGGTGAAGGCTGGCAACTGTATGCTCGCTACCTAAACTGTGCTCCCCTTACACTTGGTCGCCTCCCAAGCTAGAGCTATGCATGGCCTGCAAGAGTGAGACGAGGCAGCATAGACAGCCCCTCAGGAGGCATGGCTATATGAAGCATACTGGATATCAACAAGCATAACTGCCTAAGAGATACATGCATGGCGGCACGAATCACCTACATTTATTGTTCTTTGAGTGGCGGCTCCACAGAGTGTTGCCTATCCCCCTTGGAAGTCTCTCCCTGTTGCTCAATTTGGGTTTTGTTTTTCGTTTTTGTAGATTTTAAGATGGGATTCACCGGGTACTGTTTTATAGATATCCGATGTGGGTGGGGGGATATGGGTGATGTTTTCTTACAACTAGTTGTTTTTTCACTGTTACGATACAGAGCACCATGTCACTGTCTATATAAGTATATGAGTACCACACATACACAATACGCTCCACGGTATAACACACTGTTTGCATGTCCCCGCCTAGAGTAAAGCATAATGGTTTGCGGCTAAAATGTTTATCCTGAAACATAAGAGGCCTCTCCAGCCCTGCAAGGGGCGCCAAGTGTTAGCATATATGAACAGCCAATCTGCTCAAATAGCATTCATTCAGGAGACACACTACGTACTGCTCCCAGCACATCGATTTGCTGCATCCTGGGGTAACAATTGCTTCTTCGCCAATTATAGTACATATTCCCGCGGTGTCTGAATACTCGTGCATAGGGCACTCCCCTTTCAGGCGCAGGAAGTAGTGGTGGATGTGGAGGGTAGGTACATATTAGTTGCGGGCATCCTGGGTAATGAACCGCTATTGCTAGTTAATGTCTATGCACCAAATTTGGATTCCACTGAGTTCTTTCCCAGGATAGCGGCACACATTACAAGATTAGACATCGATAACATATTAATGGGGGGGGGGGGTGACTTCAACCTGACTCTGGATCCCGTGATAGACACTACTGGAACAGGACATATCACTAAACCACATGAGATACGGACACTCACCTCCCTGCTGGACACCACGCTCCTTAAAGATCCGTGGAGGGCTAGCCACCCCACAGGTGGCAATTATTCATTTTACTCAGCCCCACACGACACATGGTCGAGAATTGACCACTGGTACCTCACGCCCCGACTTTTACTGACCGTCCAGACTATTGATTATATGCCACGTACATTATCGGATCAGTCACCCGTTCTCCTCACGCTGGAGATCCCCAATGTACAACATCCGCAGTCCGCCTGGAGATTTCCGGCTGATGCAGTGCTAGACTCGGTCTTTCATAGCGAGGTGGGAGAGGCCATCCGAGAGTACTTTCAACTAAATGAGGGCACAGTGGAGCGACAGTCCACGGAATGGGACACGTTTAAGGCTTACAATAGAGGGGTATGTATCGCTAAGCAAGCGGGTGTGTTACGGTCCATAAGTAGGGACCTAGAGCGGGTGGAGAAGAAACTCTGATATATGGATATAGCCACCCTGGCTCCTGGCCCCCCCCTCGCCTTCCTGCCCGAGCGACACTATTAACAGAATTTAATGAGCTAGCGGCGCGTGAGGTAAACTACTTGGGAAAACACGCTAGAGCACGAACATATGGCAAAGGCAACCGGCCAAGTAGGACACTTGCCAAGATGCTTCGTCCCCAATATCAGTCAATCTATATCACACAACTTGATTTGGATGATGGGGTAACACTAAGGATGGGAAGTGACATTACTGAGGCGTACTATTCCAAACTTTATTCCTCCCACAACCCCTGATTGGACAAGCTCTTTCAGATTACTTGGAAGAGATAGCCATGGTCTGGATAGACGATGGCCAGCGCGAATTTCTTGCTGCCCCCATTGACGATGACGAAATTAAGTCGGCAATCGAAGGTCTTGCTGGCAACCGAGCCCCTGACTCAGATGTCCTCAGGGGTGAGTTTTACAAAACCTACAAGACCTTGTTGGCCCCTCAATTGGCGGAGGTGGATGAGGAAGCCCTGCAGGAGGGCGTACTCCCCCCCCACTATGCGTGAAGCCATAATCACGCTTCTACTTAAGCTAGGTAAAACCACCATCAGTTGTGCATCATACAGGCCGCTGTCACTTCTTAATCAAGATTACAAAATATTAGCTAGGATCCTAGCCACCAGGCTCTCTCTATTAATCGACAAGATTATCTGCCCCTTCCAGGCTGGGTTCGTTCCAAATCGATCGACCACAGTAAATTTGCAAGCAAATCTTTGCTGTCATGAACCAGCTGGAGCCTACACTCCCAGAGGCGGCTATATTATTGGATGCCGAAAAGGCATTCGACTCTTTGAAATGGCCTTTTTTGTACATGGTATTGCAGAAATTGGGAATCCTGATCGGCTTCATCAGATTGATTCGACTGCTCTACTCTAGTCCTATGGCTCGCCTCAAACTAAAGGGCGAGATTACCTCTTAGTTCACACTAACACGTGGCACCAGGCAGGGTTGCCCACTCCCACCCCTGCTTTTCATTATGGCTATGGACCCTCTAATGAGGAAAATACAAGAGAAACATGTACACCGCGGCTTGAGATTCCACCGTGGGGCACTAGTGGCTTCATTCTACGACAACGATGTAATGTTGTTTGTAAGAGAGCCGAGTGTTAATCTCCCTCCGATACTGCGTGAAGTGGTGCGATTTGGAGTATTTTCTGAACTAATAATCAACTGGAATAAATCAGAAATTTTTCCATTGACCCTTGCCACTGTGCAGGTGGATGTAGATTTTCCACTGCAGTGGTGTACAGACCGCCCCCAGGTATCTTGGCATAGTTTTACATTGTAGTGCTTCTGAGGTGATTCGTCTAAACTATGGACTGGCAATCGATAAGCTCACAACGCAGATTGAGTGGTGGATCAAACTCCCTCTTTCGATTGCTGGTAGAATTGCCATTATGAAAATGGTGGTGCTCCCACGATTTTTATACCTTTTTTTAAAATATTCCGATCACGCTTACTGCAAAATTCTTTGAAATATTACGGGCCCTGCTCACTCGATTGATATGGGCAGGCAAACAGCTGCGTATTGGGTGGAACACACTAGTTATGCCATATCGGCTGGGAGTGTTTGGAGTCCCTGACTTTTATTTATATTATCTGAGCCCTCAAATTCATTTCACGTATTACTGGTAGCACATGGATGCCAGGCTGCAATATCTTAAGCCAGAGAGCTCTCAGGTCCACCCGAGCTCACTTTCAGTCATCCGCGGAATCCGGAGGAGATTCAGACATTGCCTACTGCATGTTGGGCTTGGTCCAAACTACAGAGATACTTACATGCCGAATTCTTGTATTCCCCTCATATACCATTAGCTAATAACCCTTGGATACTCCCAACAACTGAAGCAATTATCAGGCGCACTCTATCTCGATATGGATTACATACTGTGGGCGACTTCTTCAAGGACTATCAGTTACGTACGGTGGGTGATCTGACTTCGAATGGGTATGCGTCATATATGGATAGGTTTGTCCTACACAGGGTGTGTAGCTCTGTCACGAAGCATCCCTCCATGATCAGACGGAGGAGGAAGACGATGGACAGATGCCCCCTTACCTCTCTCCTGTGTTTTGTTTGCAGTCGCCATGGGAGACACCCGTACCAGGAACCTGCGGCCCCTTTAAGACCGATCATCACCTCGATGACATTTTCCCCCATGTGACGCCTCACGTGACTCCCTCGGGGTGACGTGTACATCTGGCCCGGGATTTGAATCGGAAGAGAGAGACCAGCAGGGTGTGTCTGTGCAGGAGTCCCCGACTGCCGACTACGGAGAAGGAGCAGACGAGACTCCGACCATCACGTCTCGTACACCGCTCCAAGGAGGAACACCAACACCGGAAGGCGATTCCAGGAACTGGAGGTACCGCCGTGAGAGGGAGACGGAGACAGACCGAAGAGACCTAGAGCACCGCCAAGAAGGGGAACTGGACCCGAACCGGTACTGCGAGAACGCCAGCCACGTACCTGGAGGTGCGTGGCTTCCTGAGGTACGTGCCCGATTCCGAGGGTGGTTCACAAAAAGGGCTGGTGCTACCTCACAGGAGGAGAAGTCCCCGGGCTAGCGGGAGGGTTCCGGTAGTCCCACACTCCCTTGACCTTGCACGCGTGATTCACTTGGTGACGGTCCGGGTGCTTACTCCTTCACTCCCTTTCCCTACCATACCGGTTACTCAGTAACCTCGTCCTGATACAGTTCTGTTCTTTTCTTCTTTGAACATTGGCGCTGAGGCTATGACCGTCGACTACGCAAAGGAAGGAAGAATCCTTCTCGACTCCTGCCGGGCCTCCTGATGTTAAGGAGCTAAAGGAACTTTGCTGCCTCTTCCATGTTCTCTACTTTGACCTAATAAAAATAACCCGTGAACTTGCCTTTCCCTGTCTGGCTCCCTCGTGTTTATCCACACGTGGTGTCAGAAGTGGGATCATTGTCCATTAGATTGCTAATAATGGAGAACCTTATCCAGCATGTTGTTTCGGGACAAGAAAAACTCGAGTGGGCCCTGGAAAGGCATATGTCATCGGCTCAGGCCGATAGGGAATTATTCAGCACCACAATGAACCAACAGATGGAGAACCTCTATAAAATGTCAGACAGACAGGACGAGTTCGCCAAAGCAATCCCAATAAGACAGGGGGCTTCCGCCGCCTTCCCTACCATCCCCCTACAGAAGTATCGTGAGGGGGAAGATCCTGACTCTTTCCTCCTCAATTTTGAGCGTGCGCTCGTGCCTCGGGTTGGCCCGAAGTTAAGTGGCCCTTCTTCTTAGCCCCGTTGTTAACTGGGGAAGCACAGGAGGCGTATCAAGCTGCCAATCCTGCGGGTGTTACCTCCTATACAGACATAAAGAGAATCGTCTTAGACCATCTGGGGCTGGATGCCGAAGCATACAGAACCCGCTTTAGAAGGGAAAAGGGGAAACCTGGAGACACGCCAAAAACCTTGCTTCATAAATTGAAGTCTGCGGCTGATAAGTGGTTACGGCCCCGTGACCACACCAAGGACGAAATAATGAACATGATTTATCTGGAACAGTTCCTGGAGGCATTACCCTATCCAACGCAAAGGTGGTTGAAACAACACACTGGTCTTACTCTGGACCAGACGATAGACATGGCGACCACCTATTCCCGAGCACAGCCAAGGGCACCCTTCTGGGAGGGAGAGAGCAAACAACGAACAGGTGTCGGGAAGCCAGAGAAGAAGACACCCCGAATCACTCCCGAGAATATGAAACCCCGACCCCCTAAAATCGAAGCAACACCCAGTAAGGGAGCGCAATGTTTTGAATGTGGTACCTGGGGCCACATAGCCCGATTTTGCCCCCTGAAAAAGCCCCCAGAAGAACCCATGGTCATAAATTATTTACCCCGACATGTCCTCTATACGTAGGAGTTCGGAAAAGGCTACTACGTAAGTTTGGTCTTAGGTGGGGTTTATGTGAAAGCACTCCTTGATTCGGGTTGTAGACAGTCCGTCATCCAAAGCACCCTTATAACGCCAAAAGACATCATTCCACATCGGTTGATACCCATTAAGTGCGTTCATGGGGATGTAAAGGCCTATCCAGCGGCTCAAGTGAAAGTGAGGCTGCCCGATGGGAGGGACCTACAGGCTATCGTAGGGGTATTGCCTACTCTGCCCGAAAAGATTATTCTACGGACGGATCATCCCGAATTCATGGACATACTGCACAGTAAAATCAAAAGGGCCCCAGACAGAACAGCCATTTTTCTCAGTCAGGCTCCCTGGCAAGAGGTCAGGAGTTTCCGATATGCTCAAAAAACGACCCCACCCTCCAAACCGCCTGGCAACAGGCCTCTCCGGCGGTTACTACCTATCCTGCCTTTATCATTGAAAAAGACCTTCTTTATAGGGTAGGGGGAGCCAACGCTGCCAAACAATTACTTGTACCCCAGGCTTTCAGGGAACAGGTCATGTTCTTCGCTCATAGTCATCTCTTAGCGGGTCACATGGGAGCACACAAGACCAGTCAAACGATCCTCGAACACTTCTATTGGCCGGGTATACACGCACACATTTCCAAGTACTGACAGGAATGCGAAGTATGTCAAAGGAAAAACCCATATCGCCCTCCGGCTGTCCCGTTACAACCCCTTCCAATCATTGGCAAACCGTTTGGTCGTGTTGGGATGGACCTTATCGGTCCCTTGCCTAAATCCCGAAAGGGTAATCAGTATGCGTTGGTCATTATAGATTACGCTACCCGCTACCCGGAAGCATTTCCCCTGCGAACCCCTAACACAATCTCTATCTGTGAGAAGTTGATGGAACTATTCTCCCGTGTCGGTTTCCCCATGAGATCCTACGGACCAAGGCACCCCGTTCGTCTCAAAACTGATGGCCCAAGTGTGTAAATCCTTAGATATCACCCAGATTAAGACGTCGGTATACCATCCACAGACAGACGGCTTATGTGAACGCTATAATGGCACCATTAAACTCACCTTGAAAAAGATGATGAGCGCGGAAGGCCCAAACTGGGATGCCTTGTTGCCGTTGGCATTATTCGTTATCCGTTGTCAGAAGCAAAGTAGCCTTGGTTGTTCTCCTTTCGAGCTCCTATACGGCAGACAACCGCGTACTCTCCTGGAGATGACAAGGGAGGCCTGGGAAAAAGAAACACCTGAAGAGACCCAAGCCCTCCTTGACTATTCAAAGGGATTGAGGTCACGGTTGTCTAAGTTACGGGAGTTCGCTCATAACAACCTCGAAAAGGCTCAGCAACGACAACAACTGTTTTATGACAAGGGGAAGAAGTGGAGACATCTGCAAGTACATGACTGGGCTTTGGTCCTTCTCCCATCGTCACTCCCCAAACATCGAGCGGAATGGAAAGGGCCTTACGAAATAACAGAGAAGGTTGGGTTAACCACCTACTGTCTCCGCCTTTCCAAAAATAAGACACAGTTATTTCACATAAACTTGCTAAAGAAATGGTTGGGTACTCCTCCTAGACATAATGTCCTTTTAACCTCCCACCCCGAAACACCCTTGACAACCATAGGGGCTCTGGACATAAACGAGTCTCTCCAGGAAAGCCAAAGGGAGACGTTACAAACCCTGCTATCTGTCTTCTCTTCTATTTTTTCTGATGTACCCGGACGGACACATTTGATGGAACACACCATACCCTCTGTACCGGGAAGACCATAAGGCAGCACCCCTATCGCATCCCTGCTGCACGTAGAGCAACCATAGCGGAGGAGATACAGAGCATGCTCTCCTCCGGCATCATAAGACCCTCCAAAAGTGATTGGTCCTCCCCAGTGGTCCTCGTGCCCAAACCCGATGGGTCTGTACGATTCTGTATAGATTTCAGAGCAGTGAATTCCATCACACAATTCGATTCCTACCCCCTTTCTAGAGTGGACGAACTTATAGAGCAGTTGGGAGAAGCCAAATACATAACCACTTTAGATTGGACCAAGGGTTATTGGCAAGTGCCGCTCTCTCCCCAAGACCAACACAACTGCGTTCTCCACTCCCTCTGGGCTTTACGAGTTCACAGTCCTCCCTTTTGGCTTGCACAGGGCCCCTGCTACGTTCCAGCGCCTAATGGACATAGTATTAAGACAACATCGGGGTTATTCGTCTGCCTATCTTGACGATATCATCATATACAGTCCAGATTGGGATCACCATCTACGACATTGTCGGGAGGTGTTCCGCGCCCTCCAAGACGCGGGATTACACATTAACTCCAAAAAGTCTAGGGTGGCCTACCAAAAAGTCCGCTACCTGGGTTATCTCCTGGGGGACGTAGTAATCGAGCCCCAGCACGAGAAGATTAAAGCGATAACCAATACACCGTTCCCTATGACAAAAAAAGGTGTTCGGGCGTTTCTAGGGTTGCTAGGGTACTATCGCCGCTTTATTCCTCATTATTCCCAAATTGCTACCCCACTGACCGATCTTCTCAGGAAAGGGGTAAAAGAGAAAGAACTCCTCACACCCTCCACGAGCACTCTCCAAGCTTTCCAGGACCTGAAACGTGCTATAACATCCAGCCCTGTGTTGATCAGTCCCGATTTCTCCCGTCCTTTCATCCTTCAAACAGACGCCTCGGACACAGGGTTGGGGGCGGTTTTGTACCAGGAGTCCGAAAGCGGAGTCGAGCAACCTGTGGCCTTTATTAGCCGTAAACTGTTTCCTCGAGAACGGAGCTATGCCATCATTGAGAAGGAATGCCTGGCGATTAAATGGGCGGTGGAAAAACTGCGGTACTATCTGGAGGGAGCCCCGTTCTTGCTTTATACCGACCATGCTCCTCTCCAATGGTTGGCACGCAATAAGGGTAATAATCCCAGGGTCCTCCGATGGTTCCTCTCCCTACAACCCTTCACTTTTGACATACGACACCAGAAGGGCATCTGTAATGCAAATGCTGATTTTTTGTCACGTGTCTCACAGTTACCCGACCGTGAACTGTCTAGGGGAGGGGTGTGTCACGAAGCGTCCCTCCGTGATCAGACGGAGGAGGAAGACGACGGACAGATGCCCCCTTACCTCTCTCCTGTGTTTTGTTTGCAGTCGCCATGGGAGACACCCGTACCAGGAACCTGCGGCCCCTTTAAGACCGATCATCACCTCGATGACATTTTCCCCCATGTGACCCCGTCACGTGACTCCCTCGGGGTGACGTGTACAGCTGGCCCGGGATTTGAATCGGAAGAGAGAGACCAGCAGGGTGTGTCTGTGCAGGAGTCCCCGACTGCCGACTACGGAGAAGGAGCAGACGAGACTCCGACCATCACGTCTCGTACACCGCTCTAAGGAGGAACACCAACACCAGAAGGCGATTCCAGGAACTGGAGGTACCGCCGGGAGAGGGAGACGGAGACAGACCGAAGAGACCTAGAGCACCGCCAAGAAGGGGAACCGGACCCGAACCGGTACCGCGAGAACGCCAGCCACGTACCTGGAGGTGCGTGGCTTCCTGAGGTACGTGCCCGATTCCGAGGGTGGTTCACAAAAAGGGCTGGTGCTACCTCACAGGAGGAGGAGTCCCCAGGCTAGCGCGAGGGTTCCGGTAGTTCCACACTCCCTTGACCTTGCACGCGTGATTCACTTGGTGACGGTCTGGGTGCTTACTCCTTCACTCCCTTTCCCTACCATACCGGTTACTCAGTAACCTCGTCCTGATACAGTTCTGTTCTTTTCTTTTCTTTTCTTCTTTGAACATTGGCGCTGAGGCTACGACCGTCGACTACGCAAAGGAAGGAAGAATCCTTCTCGACTCCTGCCGGGCCTCCTGATGTTAAGGAGCTAAAGGAACTTTGCTGCCTCTTCCATGTTCTCTACTTTGACCTAATAAAAATAACCCGTGAACTTGCCTTTCTCTGTCTGGCTCCCTCGTGTTTATCCACAAGCTCCCTTCGTGAAACACTCCCAAACACGACAACGGAACCGGCAGATTTCTTACCACTTACTCTGACTATAACTACATCAGACGGGGCACATTTGGTTTCGCGACTTTATCACACGGCCCTGGCCCTTCGCCCAGCGGTCGGTGGTAAAGTACGTCTAGCCTGGGAACAGGATCTGGGATTCCCACTGACAGATCAAATATGGTCATATTGTTGTGAACAAACGAGACACGTATCCAATAACCACTGGCATAAAGTACCACACTTTAAGTACTTGCACCGGGCATACATCACGCCGCGGCTGCTGCCCAAGATGGATCCCAGCATATCACACTTATGTCCCAGATGTGCTGCCGATCAGGTGGGGTTTGCTCACCTGGCTTGGAACTGCGGCCCCATATTAACATACTGGGGAGAGGTCTTTAGACTTTTGTCCCTGATGATGGGCAGCACCATACAGCCTACACCACTGATGGCCTTACTGGGTTATGTTAAACCTTTAAAGAAAGGAACGCGTTGATTCGCTGCCATAGCCCTGCTAGTGGCGAAGCATCAGATCTCATTGCACTGGGGTAGCGCCTGGGTCCAGACAACAAAGGCCTGGATACGAGACCTGATATACTGTGATACCACAAGTGACATATATGCCACATTGCAACCACCGGCCGCCCGCCCTAAAGATATCTGGCACCCATTAAGGACTTATCTACAGACATATCCAATGGAGATGACTTAATGACACTGGATGTGCCTTAGCCCTCAAAGCCCTCTTTTGTGGGGGCGGGGGATAAATTACCTGCTACCACCCGACAACATCGGAGTAACATACTCACTAGAAAAGAGGGGGATGGTTTCAGAATGGGGTGCGAACCGCATTGCCTTTCTCACTGAACTGTAAATGTTCTAAAGAATATATATAAGATGTATGATTGTTCAAGACTGATACTCATGGACATAATGTATAGCATGGCGAGTGGCCGTGATAATAGTTTCTCAAATTGAAGACGAGCTCTGTATCGTGTTTGATGTTTCATTTACGTAGATTCTTTGTTATCACCTTCTGAGATGTTTCAGATTATATCTTGACGAGTATTGATATGATACCTGTATGCAATACAAAAATCACAATTAGAAAGAAAAAAACCTTTCGCTGCTAGGCCTTTTCCCCCCTGTGCTAAGCCTTTTTTGGGCTATTTGGGGTAGTTCGCACTTAGGCCCCCGTAACTTCTTGTTCACATCAGGAATCCACGCCAAATTTGCGTCTTTTTCTTCCAGCATCATAGGGATTTTGAAGGTACCCAGGGTTTGTAGATTCTCCTGGAGGGGACCCAAAAATTAGCCAAAATACAGCTAAATTTAGTTTTTGGGGGGAAAAATGGTGAAAAAGTGCTGCAGAAGAAAGCGCCGGTTTTTCCCTGCAAATGGTATCAACAAAAGGTTTGTGGTGCTGAAATCATCATCTTCCAAGCTTTCAGGGACAAGCGGACTTTTGTCAGTAAGCCAACATTTCTTACACAGTTTTGGCATTTTATTGGGACATAGCCTATTTTTGCTACTTTTTGTGCTTTCAACCTCCTTCCAGTTAGTGGTAGAAATGGGTCTGAAAGAAATAATGGATCCCGAAAAGCAATGCATTTCTGAAAAGGAGACAAAATTCTGAATTCAGCAAAGGGTCATTTGTGTAGATCCTTCAGGTTTTTTTTATAGAAACTAAGAAACAAATTCTTTTTATTGATTTTCAAGAAGAGACAATGCGCAAAACCGCCACGCAGGACGGCATACCGTCAATGACAACAGAAAAACAACAAACCAATTGTGATTGATTCTTTTGTATAATCACATGCTAAAGATGAAATACCACCTATTACTTATACATCACAAGGCAATAAGTACACGTTACAGGAAAATACCATTTAGTCATCAGGTATGGAGTTACTTTGACTTCTCGCCAAGAGATATTGTCGTAATGGCTCCCAGATGTCTTTGGGCTTAGAGGAAGACAGGAGTTCTTCAGCATACAGTTCAAGAGTTTCCCTACAATATACCATGTCCTTCATCCAATGGTCAGCACGAGGGGCCAAGGAGCTCTCCCAGGTTAGCGCCACCCGTCGCTTTGCTAGTAACAAAGCAATCCTCAAGAATTTCCCCAGAGCGCCCTTGACTTGAGGTACAAAACATAGTAAACAGACAGCAGGTGCACATTGCAAGATTTGATTAGACATGACCTGCAAACAATTGATGACTTCTGCCCAGTATTGTGCGACAAGATTACAGTGCTATGCCAAATGCCAGAAATCTGCATCTGGTTGGCCACATCTTTTGCAATTACTTGTGCCCCGAAGGCCTATTTTGTACAGTCTAGACGGCGTGTGGTAGATCTGATGAATATATTTAAAATGAATTATCCTGAGATTTCCGTTGGGGGTTAGTCTGCCCGTTAGTGTGCATATGTGCTCCCACTCTGACGGGGTCAGCGGAGGATCTAATGTAATATTCCACCGAGCCATGCTTCGGTCCTCTCCTCTTACCATTTCAGCACGCACCGCCCTATATAATTTAGTTACCAGTTTTCGTTTGGAGGGTGCCACCAACAGTATCTGCAATGATTGTAATGTGGGTGGCTCCACAGGAAACGACTCATAATGTGTTTTGAGTGCAAGTTTCAAGCGATGAACAGTGAATTGAAATAACGGTGTCTGGTTGGTAATGTAGTGAAGATCCTCAGCAGTGAGAAAGTGGCCTTCTATAAAGAGATCATGCATATGTTGAATACCAACCGCTTGCATTGAGCGGATCGAGCCCATTTCCTGTGCAACTGAAAGTGAGGCATTGTGTGCAATCGGCAGAGCCGGGGCGTAGATTGGGAGTTTGGTCGCCAGTTTGCCAATAGTTTGCCAGGCGGCTATGGTGGTGTCTACTGTATTTATTTCCATCCGAGGCGTGCCTCTGCGTGTATGCGTGAGGATCCCAGTCAGTGGAACAGGGCGCGCATCCCCGTCCTCTACCTCAACGTGTGGTGTAAAGGCGTGCGGGTGGTACCAGTAATAGGCGTACTGCGCCTGCGCACAGAGGTAGTACAGGTATAGATCAGGTGCGCAGAACCCACCCTGAGCATAATCCAGGGTGAGTGTATGCCAGCCTATTCTAGCTTGCTTGCCATTCCAGATAAGCCTAAGTAGGTGGGTGCGAATTGTGCGAAAAAGCTGCTTTGGCAACCTAATTGGGATATTATTGAAAAGATAAAGAAATCGTGGTAATACGATCATTTTAATAATGGCGATGCGGTCGGCCAGGGAAAGTGGTAACGAGGACCATCTGTCAACTTGAAGTTCTAGGGCCGCACAAGCTTTACCATAGTTCTCCCTTACCACAGTCTCCGGATCGCGATGCACCCACACTCCCAGATATTTCACCGGATCTGTTGACCAGATCAACGGGTATTCCATCTGTGGGGGTGCAGTGATCGACGTTAAGGGGACAATCACCGATTTATCCCAATTTATCAGGAGCCCAGAAAACAAGCCAAAACGGATATATTCCCGCAAGACAGGGGACAGATATTTTTGTGGTTCGCGAATGAAAAGCACCATGTCATCCGCATATAAGGATATGCCATCGGGGCGATGATTGAAATTTAGCGCCGATTCCCTGTGGCGCTGACGGATCACACAAGCCAGTGGTTCGAGCATGAGGGCAAATAGAAGCGGCGAGAGAGGACAGCCCTGCCGGGTGCCCCGATTGATGGAGAGTGGCTCGGAGGTGAGACCCCCCACTCGGACCCTCGCCGACGGCTCAGTGTACAGAAGCTGCACCCATCTTAAATAAACGTTCGGGAACCCCATCCGCCTCAAGTTATAAAACATAGAGCGCCACTCGATAGAGTTGAACGATTTAGCTGCATCCAACATGACTGCAGCAGCCTGGAGATCTGGAGTTAAAATATGAAACATGGCAAAAAGAGTCCTTAAATTATGAGAAGTAGAGCGCTCCGGTATAAAGCCGGATTGATCAGGCAGCACTAAACAGGACATCAGCGGTTGGAGTTTAGTGGCTAGTATTTTGGCTAGTATTTTAGCATCTAGTTTGATGAGCGACAGAAGGCGATAAGAGTCGCAGTGAGAAGGGGATTTATCTTTTTTGAGCAATGTAATAATTAGAGCCTGTCGTAGAGATGGCGGTAATATGCCAGTTTCATGGGCTTCCGCGTACACCTCTAATAGGTAGGGCGTTAAAAGATCAGCGTACTCCTTATAAAATTCCGCTGTGAGTCCGTCCGGACCCGGGGCTTTTTTATTTGGCAGGGATCGGATCGCTGCCTTGATATCAGTCTCGTCAATTGGTTGGCTAAGGTACTCTCAATGGCCATCCGCCAGCCAGGCGCAAGCAATGTCAGAAAGATAACCCTCAAGGGCATCCTCATCCATGCTCCCGCGCGAGGTGTATACCTCCGAGTAACATGACCTGAACTGTTCCACTATCCCTTGGGGCGGGAAGTGTTCCTCCCCTTGTGAATCCACTATTTTTGTGATATGATGATGTTCAGATCTAAACTTGAGTCTGTTGGCCAGTTGACGACCGGGCCGGCCCCCCTCGCCATATGTTCGTGCAACATGACGACGTGATAGATAGCGGGTTTCAGTGTCCGCCATTGTGTTGTATTCCAGCACCTGTTCCTGAATACGTGCTAGTGTGGCGGTGCTTGGATTCCCTGTGTAGTCCTGTTCCAGGTCTGCCAGTGTAGTCTCTATTTTGGAGAGTTGACCCCGTATGTCCCGTAATATGCCTGCTGTTGTGCTGTTGCAGACCCCCCTCACTGTAACTTTAAAGGCCTCCCACAGAGAGGCGGCACTCTCAACGGAACCCACGTTTATTTAAAAATATTGTGTGATCGCCTTTCTTATGGTGTCATTATAAATAGGATCTAGCAATGCTTCAGCTCTAAAACGCCATGTGAACGGCCGGTGTACAGTGGTGGGAATACTGAGACACAATTTCACTGGGTTGTGATCTGACAGGGTGCGTGGAAGCGGAACAACATCTGTGACCCAACCATTGGGTTCTTCTCTCAAAAGCCAATAGTCCGGTCGGGACCAGCTATTATGTGCGGGTGTGACGTGTGTACCTCTCCTAATGTCATCATTGCGTACCCGCCAAGCATCCACCAACCCCAACTCCAACATAGCATTGCGTATACATTGAGAGACTTTTATGGTGCGTGCACCCTGTGGGTTCGACTTATCTCTAGCAGGGTCCAAATGTGTGTTGAAATCACCCCCCCATAAAATGGCAGCGTCTGGCCAGGTGCGCAGAATGCTAAGCATTCGAAGAAAAACCTGTGGGTCGTCAAGGATGGGGCCATAGATGTTAATGACCATGATCATTGACATCCCTAGTTTTCCATGGATCATAGCACAACGCCCTTCATCGTCAATGTAGGTTTTGAGTGGCGTAAACTGTAGTCCTCTTCTGAACAGAATAAGAACCCCCCTTGCGTATGAGGAGTATGAAGACGCCACCTTGTGACCAGCCCATTTAACAGCAATTCTAGCCTCCGAAGATTTGGTAAGATGCGTCTCCTGTAGGAGAGCTATCTGCACCGTGTGTCTGTCCAAATATGCCAGCACCTGACGGATTTTTTTGGGGGTATTGAGCCCTCTAACGTTCCATGTCATACAATTGTAACTATCGCACATTAGCAGAGATGACGATTTTAAGCTGAAGCGAGTACTGAATCAAAGCAGGTATGCCTGCAACAGTAGATATGCAACGTGGCCAGAGTATAGGTACAATCACAAAAAACAATTCCCCATTAAAAACACTGATACCCCCCACCCCCACCCACTTTAGCAGTCCCAATTTGCCAAAGCCATAGACCCAGAATACAACAAACCCCAACATAAAGAACGAATTCAAAACTGGTAGTGGGGTATACCCATTGGGGGACACTGTGGCACAACAACTCCCAGATGAACTAGGGAGGTGGCCGCCTATTATAATGACATATTCCCTGATATATCCATGAAGCGTCAGTAATGCCCCTTCACAGAGACAGCTGCATCCGAGCAACTGAGATCGCAGCTTGTATGCATTATCAGTAATAACTACGCACAGATAGAATAAAACAGGATATCAACTAAAGAGACAATAATATACTATCTTCGCAGTGTGAACTACCGACTCAACTAGTTAGCTAAAGAGGAGCCCAGGGACAGCAATTGTATAGCACAACCCCAGAACAATCATCAGCTATAAGAAACCCACAAAGAAGCATAACTGGCCCCAGCTTCAGTCCTCATTGTCGGATGTATCAGGAGGAACACACTTCTTGCGACAGAGAGATTTGGCGAACTCCATGGCCCGCTTGGGGCTGTTGAAGATCCGGGCCTTATCGTCTACACCTATACGCAGTCGAGCCGGATACAGCATAGCATATTGGATGTTTTCGTTCACCAGGAGCTTTTTCACCGTTTGGAATTCCTTCCGCGCTGCCTGAACAGTGGCTGTAAAGTCCGGATAAAAGGATATGGTATTGCCCTGGTAGGAGATGGATCCCTTTTGACGAGAGATGCGGAGAACTGCATCCCGGTCCCTGTAGTTCAGCAAGCGGGCAATAATTGGTCTGGGCGGAGTACCTGGCGGCGGGCGGGAGGCCAACGACCGATGGGCCCTTTCCACAACGAGCATGTTAGACAAATTGTCGGCGCCGCAGATTTCACGAAGCATTTGTTCTACATAGGTTTCCAACTTGCCCACGTTTGTAGATTCTGGCAGCCCTAAAATGCGCACATTGTTGCGCCGTGAGCGCGCTTCAAGGTCTTCATTTTTCGCTCGGATGACTGCCAGAACCTTTTCCATGTCCGAGACCTTCGTGGTGACCCGCTGTAGTCCATCCTCAGCGTTGGAGATACGTTGTTCGGCCATCGCCGATGCGAACGGCGTGTCTGTCTAATTTGGCGGATATAGTGTCCATTCGACCATTTAGGGCCTCGATTTTGCCATCTATAGATTGCAAACTAGCTTGTATGGCAGTCAGAGTCTTTTCCAGTGCAGTTGGTGGCACACTGGCGGTGTCCAGCTCCGAGTCTGATGCCGCAGTCTGCCCCTGCTTGCCAGACTTTTGCAGGTCAAAAGTGAGGCGCGGCTGACTTTTATCTGGTTTACCCATGGCGACGGAAATGCGATAACTCAGCACAGGTGTATCACAGTAGAGGCCCACCGCTCTCGCGAAGCTATAGAACCGGGTGATATATAGCGATTGATCCACAATAAGTCAGTTCTTTACCACTGATCACCCCTTCCTTGCGCATATAGTCTGAAGGTAACCCACATAGATCGCTGAGTCGTCGCCAGAGTGCGCATGTAACCACCAGTGCGCACCACGGTGTTGGTAATATAGGCCCCGCTCCCGGTCAGCCGCAACCGGCAGTCACAATAGTAGGCAGTCTAGACAGGGTCCAACTGAGGCCCAGCACGCGGCTCAAATACGCGAGCACACCGGATCAATCCTTAGCAGTTTTAAAATGCCTGCAGCACAATCCACATTCACACTGCCCGGGTACTCACGGCAGACGAAGCGAGTCCCATGGAGGTCCGGATGCACGCCTCCGCCGGCAGCCCGCACGGCCAGCGAGTCCGCAGGCACCCCAACCGATTTTCAGGAGTCGCGGCTTGAAGGCCCCGCCAGCCGGCAGGTGAGGCGTCTCAGCCCCGCAGCGCGCTCCCCATAGCAGCCGCCGCTCAGGCAGGACGGGCCGCAGTCCGTAGCACGATGTCCGGGAAGCTGCAGTCAGCACCACACGGCAGCAGTAGGCGCAGTCAGTCGCACAGTTCGCCAGCATCGGAGGGCCAGGACGTAATGTTTCCCCACTCGAGCAGGCCACCGGCAGAGTCAGCAAGCACCACGCTGTCCGGCACGCATCTCACCGTTCGTCGCCCACAGCAATGATCAGAAGGCGGCAGGCAGCAGAGCGCTCTCTCCACGGTAATCGTGCGGAGTCCGATGCAGGATATACGCCAAGCTGGGTCCACATCCAAGGCCCACTCCAGGTCTTCGTCACCTTCGCCGCCGATCACAGTGCCGCCATGTTGACCATGGGCCTGCATTCCGAGAACCAGCCGGACGGCCAGGAAAGGCTCGCAGGGACCGCCAAAGCAGGTAATCAGCGCTACACTGCTGCACAGGGTATCAGTCATGTTGCCTTGCGATATAGGGCTCGGATGGCGGCCAGGGATCAGGATAATGACAGGATAGTGAAGGCGGCCGGCGGAGCTGCACTACAGTGCGGCCATCTTGCCGTGTGCCCTCTAGCGCCCCCCTTTTTATAGAAACTAACAGTTGAAAATAAGAAAAATTGAAAATTAGTTTAAAAAAACAGCCATTTGTGCCAACATTTTCACCTGTAACTTCTTCTAAGTATGACAGCTTTTTGAAAGCAATATACCACCAAATCCGGTGGACCCTTCTGGTTGTGGGGATATATAGGACTTGCAGGTTCACCAGAACCCGAGGAACCCAGAGCCAATAACTGAGCAGCATCTTGTTTTTCATTGCGTACCGGGTATATAGCAATTTATTTGGCAAAATATAAAGAGTGAAAAATAGGTATCAAAGACACCTATATATTTCTGAAATGAGAACAAAATATAGAGTTTAGAAACAGTAGCTATTTGCACATCTCTGAAATTGTGGGTACCCATACTAGCATGTGAATTATAGGACATTTTTCAAAGTGACTTCTTTTTTCACATAGTCTTACATTTGGAAGGCAAAAAGCATAGAAAGTCAATAGGTAATAACTGTTGCTGTACAATTCTGTCTTCCCCTAAGTCTCCCAATAAAAACGGTACCTCACTTGTGTGGGTAGGCCTAGTGGCCGCAACAGGAAACGGCCCAAAACGCAACGTGGACACACCACATGTTTACAGTGAAAACTGACCCTTTTTTTCACAGTGCCTAGCTGTGGATTTTGAACCCTAGCTCTGCCGGCATCTAGGGAAACCTAGCAAACCTATACATTTTTTTTTTTGATAATCAATTTTATTGATTTTGATGCAAAACAGAGGTAAAACATAAGACCAGCAATAAACAGAGACATTGATTTACAGCAGATATATGGCGTCGTTGCAGCATCGAACAGTCCCCCCCGGAAAAGATACAGCGAAAGACAGGATAAAGTGAACCCTTAGAGTGAGATTACAGACGTAGAGGTGGAATGTCAATAGTCTAGCACCCCTACCCACTTGCCCCATATTTTGCGATACTTTGCTGGACATCCCCTGGCCTCATACAAGGGCTTTTCCTGTGCTGCGCACCAGTCCATTCCTCTGCGCCATCGTGCCATGGTGGGCACAACCGTGTTCAACCAGTTAGCCGCAATGTCTCTCTTGGCCACCATCATGGCTGTGTTCAAAAAGAGCTTGTCCGCAATGGACCCGTCCAACCCCTTGGTAACCCCCAGGAGCACATTCAATGGGTTGTGCGGGAACTCCCAGCCCAGGACCTCGGTGAGCTCCCCTACTATGGAATTCCAAAACCTTGCAATAACTGGGCAGAGCCATACCATGTGGAAGAAGTCAGATTGGTGTAGATTACAATGGGGGCACCGCGCGTCCAGTCTGAGCCCTGCGTGGTGGAGGGGCCTCGGTGTGAGGTAGGCTGCATGGAGATAGTATATTTGGACTAGGCGGAGTCTCGCGGAGGTTGTGATCGTTTTGGGTGTCATTAGTGCGTCCCTCCAGTCTTCGTCTTCCAGGGGTCCGAGCCAGCCCTCCCATTGGTCCCTGAGTCGGTGTAGTGGGGTGGGAGTGTTATTCGTTAAGGAACAATAGATACGTGAAATCCCCCCCTTCCCCAGGTCTCCCATCATGATTTGGGCTTCGTGCGGGCTGTACTCGGGCAGTGAGGTACCTTCTAAAAGGTGGGAGCGGAGGGCGTGGCGCAGCTGCAAATACCGGTAGAACTGCGGGGGGTGTAGGGAATACCGAGCTTGGAGGTCTTGGAAGGTACGTATGTGGTCACCTCCCCATATATCTCTGAGCTATGAGATGCCAATGAGATCCCACGCTCTAAATCCAGATAGGTTGGTAACCTCCTGGAGCCAGGTGCCCTGCCAAAGCGGGGTAGATTGAGTCAGCTTGCCCGACCATTGGGTATGGCGCAGAGAAGCATGCCAAGCCAGGAGCACCCCTCGCGTCACTGCGGGCAGGGTTCTGGGAATGGCTGCCCCATACAACATCCCCTGGATTTTAGACAAGCCCAGGGCATGTAGCTCCACTCTATACGCTGGGTCCGACCATCCACCGTTGAACCAATCGTGTATGGCGAGCAGTCGGGTTGCCAAATAGTAGAGGTACAGGTTAGTCATTCCCAGTCCTCCATCAAAGGGAGGGATCCGACATTGGGCAAGAGCCAGACGGGACCTCCGACCCCCCCAAAGGAATTTAATAGCCATACTGTCCATCTCCCTGAACCAGGTTCGCGAGAAGAGGAAAGGTGTGTTTTGAAGTACATATAAGAACCTTGGCAGAATCATCATTTTGAACAGGGCTATTCTGCCCATGGGGCTCAGCGGCAGCGCCTGCCACCTGTGGAGGTCAGCACGGGCTCTCTTCACTAGTGGGGTCACGTTAAGCAACCAGGCGAGGTCAGGGAGAAGGGCAATCCAGATCCCAAGGTATTTAAAAGACTGTCTCCGGATAGGGATCGTGGTCTGCCAGTCAAAGCAGTCTCTCGAGATATGAAGGGGGACCAGAACGGACTTAGTGGAGTTCAGGCTCAGGCCAGAGGCTTGCTCAAAGAGACTTACCGCCTGGAGGCATCGAGGTCCGGACAGGGCCGGCTCGGCCAGAAAGAGCAGAACGTCCTCCGCGTAGAGAGCAATTTTGTCCTTGCCCTGCCCAGGCCATTTCCATCTCATGATCTGCTTGTCAGATCGAACGAGGCAAGCCAAGGGCTCCATCGCTAAGGCGAATAGGAGTGGTGAGAAGGGGCATCCCTGCCTCGTACCTCTTCTGATAGGGAAGGGCTTCGACAATGCCCCATTGACCAGCACCCGAGCCTGCGGCCCGTTGTACAGAACCTTCACCAACTTGCGGAAGTGATGGCCCAGCCCCAATTCTTCCAACATCTCCCTGAAGTACCGCCAGTCTATGGAATCAAAGGCTTTCTCGAAGTCGACGAGAAGAAGCGCCAAGTACGGAGTCAACAACTGGCGGTTCGCGAGGGCTAGGTGGAGATGTCTGAGGCAGTGTCTGGTACCTCTGATCGGCATGAAGCCGCACTGGTCGGGATGGACCAATTTGGTCAGATGCGGCCGCAGGCAGTTGGCCAAGACGGACGCAAACACTTTGACCGCGGAGTTAATGAGGGAGATGGGTCGATAATCGGAGCAATGCGCCGACGGGAGTTGGGACTTAGGGATCACCACGATGGTGGCGGTATCGGTTTCTGACCGGAACGAGCCCTTGTCAGCCGCCCTGGCGTACACCTCCAGGAGGTGGGGGACTAATGTGTCTCGATAGGCTGCGTAAAACTCCTGCGGGAACCCGTCTGGACCCGGGGTCTATCCAGAAGCCAGGCGGGATATGGCATCATTGATCTCCTCCTGAGTGATGGGGAGGTCCAAGGCCGCCGCCTTAGCCGCAGTGAGCCGCAGGAGAGAGATCTGTTCCAGAAGAAGCAGCTCCAGGAGTGAAAGGCTGGGAGGCCGTGCATAGTAAAGCGTAGAGTAGTAGGTGGCAAAACATTGGGCAACTGCCACGGCCGAGCACTGAGTCTCGCCGTCTGGGGCTATAACTTCTGGGATTATGCGATTAGCCAGCGGGTATGTAGCCAGCCGGTGGAGGAGCTTCCCATTCTTGTCTCCCCAATCGTACACTCTAGCTACGGAGGACCTCCATAGCAGCTTGGCCTATACATTTTTTTAAACTAGACACCCAGGGAAATCCAAGATGGGGTGACTTGTGTGGCTCTCACCAGGTTCTGTTACACAGAATCTCTGGCAAACCTCAAACTTTGTCAAAAAAACACATTTTCCTAACATTTCTGTGATGGAAAGTACTGGAATCTGCGTGGATCCACAAAATTCCACCCACCCCATATTCACCAGTCTTCCGATAAAAATGGTACCTCACTTGTGTGGGTAGGCCTAG
The DNA here is from genome assembly GCA_963921515.1 of Calotriton arnoldi. NCBI lineage: Eukaryota > Metazoa > Chordata > Amphibia > Caudata > Salamandridae > Calotriton > Calotriton arnoldi. The sequence goes on from CAWUFW010003295.1 coordinate 1,100,398, forward strand.
GGCACACGACAGGAAACGGCCCAAAACGCAACGTGGACACACCACATTTTTACAGTGAAAACTGGCCCATTTTTGGCAAAGTGCATAGCTGTAGATTTTGAACCCTAGCTCTGCCTGCACCTAGGGAAACCTAGCAAACCTATACATTTTTAAAAACTAGACACTCAGGGGAATCCAGGAGTGGGCGATTTGTGTGGCTCCCACCAGGTTCTGTAACCCAAAATCCCTTGCAAACCTCAAACTTTGTCAAAAAAACACATTTTCCTCACATTTCTGTGATGGAAAGTTCTGGAATCTTTGTGGATTCCCAAAATTCCACCCACCCCGCATTCCCCAATGTGTCCTGATAAAAACGGTACCTCACTTGTGTGGGTAGGCCTAGTGCCAGCGACAGGAAACAGGCCAAAACGCAACGTGGACACACCACATTTTTACAGTGAAGACTGACCCTTTTTTTGCAAAGTGCCTAGCTGTGGATTTCGAACCCTAGCTCTGCCGGCACCTAGGGAAACCTAGCAAACCTATACATTTTTGAAAACTAGACACCGAGAGGAATCCAGGACGGGGTGACTTGTTTGGCTCTCACCAGGTTCTGTTACCCAGTATCCCTTGCAAACCAGAAACTTGGTCGAAAAAAACACATTTTCCCCACATTTCTATGATAGAAAGTCTTGGAATCTGCGTGGATCCACAAACTTCCACCCACCCCAAATTCACCAAAGTCTCCCAATAAAAATGGTAGCTCACTTGTGTGGGTAGGCCGAGTGCCCGCGGCAGAAAATGGGCCAAAATGCAACATGGACACACCACATTTTTACAGTGAAAACTGATCCTTTTTTTGCAAAGTGCCTAGCTGTGGATTTTGAACCCTAGCTCTGCCGGCACCTCGGGAAACCTAGCAAACCTATACATGTTTAAAAACTAGACACCCACGGGAATCCAGGAGTGGGTGACTTGTGTGGCTCCCACCAGGTTCTGTTACCCAGAATCCCCTGCAAACCTCAAAGTTTGTCAAAAAAACACATTTTCCTCACATTTCTGTGATGGAAAGTTCTGGAATCTGCGTGGATCCACAAATTTCTACTCACCCCGCATTCCCCAAAGTCTTCCAATAAAAATGGTACCTCACTTCTGTGGGTAGGCCTAGTGCCTACGATAGGAAACGGCCCAAAACACAACGTGAACACACCACATTTTTACAGTGAAAACGGACCCTTTTTTTGCAAAGTGCCTAGCTGTGGATTTTGAACCCTAGCTCTGCCAGCACCTAGGGAAACCTAGCAAACCTATACATTTTTGAAAACTAGACACCCAGGGGAATCCAGGATGGGGTGACTTGAGTGGCTCTCACCAGGTTCTGTTACCCAGAATCCTTTGCAAACCTCAAACTTTTGTAAAACAAAAACACATTTTCCTCACATTTCTGTGATGGAAAGATCTGGAATCTACGTGGCTCTACAAACTTCCACCCACCCCACATTTTCCAAAGTCCCCCGATAAAAATGGTTTCCACTCGTGTAAGTGGGCCAAGTGCCAGCGGCAGGGAAGGGCCCAAAAAGTACTGTGAAGACATCAAAATTACCTATCACAAAACGACCTGGTTTTGCAAGGGGGGTCACCTGGGTTTTTTGCCCCGGGCTCGGCAGCCAATTAGGGAAACCTACCAAACCCACACATTTCTGAAAGCTAGACATCGGGGGAGTCCAGAGAGGTATGGCTTGCGTGGCTCCCCCAATGTTTTCCTACCCAGAATCCCCTGCAAACCTCAAATTTAGCTAAAACAAATCACATTTTCCACATATTTTTGCGTGGGATCAGCATGCCTGCACAAATGTCCCACCACAGAGCGTTCCCCTCAGTCTTCCGAGTAAAATTATACCTCACTTATGGGGTGTCCAATGCAGAATCGTCTAAAAACGTATTTTTCAAAAAATGTAGCGCTTAGGATTTGCTGTGCTCTACCCTTAATGCCTATGTTTTTGGCCTTCCCAGGCCCTTGCCCCACCCACACAAGTGGGTGGGGCAAGGGCCTGGAAAGCTAGGCCAAGCAGGGCCGCACTGGGAACAGCAACCAGCCCTGGCAGATTGCTGCTCGACTGGCCCTGAGGGGGGGTGCTACTGGGGCCCGATGTTGCAGCACTGCTGCAAAACCAGTCCACCAGTGACAAAACCACCCCCCAGGGCCAGAAAACTGGCCCCCACCCCTCCGGCCCACAGGGGAAATGCCCGGTGCCGGCTGCGGCCAGTCCGGGTCTGCAGTTAAGCACCATCCATGCACACAGCCAGCCAAGCCCCAGTCCACGTACATCGCCAGCCAAGCGCCACTCCACGCACACCACCAGCCAAGCACCAATCTACATACACCGTCATCAAGCGCAAGTCCACCCACACCATTAGCCAAGTGCAGGTCCACACACACCGCCAGCAAAATGACAGCCAAAGGTCTGTACGTGCAGACCGTCAGCCAAACTCAAGTTTACACACACACAAACTCTCCCTGGTTTCTAGTGGTTTTCTGCCCCCGCTTGGGTGTAGATGAGAATAAAAATATCACGTAAACAGCCAAAATGTGTGCCTAAAAAAAAGGGAGTGACCCTTGCCTATGGGGCTTCTCACTGGCATGCCCATAAACATATCCCTGGTGCCTAGTGACTATTGCCCCCATCTGCCTCCCGGGGGAGGCAGAAAGGCTGGGGCAATTTTTTTTGGTGGGGGTGGAGGCATTGGCATGCCCATTTTGAGCAGCCCCCACCTCTACGTATATAAAAAAAAAACAATCCCTGTGGCCAGTGGGCTTGTGCTACCCCTGGGGGCAGATCTGGGGTTATTGCCCCATCTGCATCCTGGGGGGCAGAAAGACTGTGGGATTTTTGGGGGGGCATAGGCATGCCCATTTTGGGCAGCCCCCACGCCTAAAAACAATAAAAAAATAATCCCTGGCTACTGCCCCCATCTGCCTCCCAGGGGGGGCAGAAAGATTGTGGAATTTTGCGCGGGGTGTGGTGGCATTGGCATGCCCACCTCAAGCAGCCCCCACCCCTAAATCCAATTAAAGAAAATCCCTGCCATCTAGTGGGCTTTCTGCTCCCCCGGGGGGGCAGATGACCCCCAGGGGAGGCAGAAAGACTGTAATTTTGCGGGGGTGGGGGCATTAGCATGCCCATCTTGGGCAGCCCCCACCCCTAATTGCAATGAAAATCCTGGGTATCTAGTGGGCTTTCTGCTCCCTCGGGGGGGGGCAGAAAGACTGTAATTTTGCAGGGGTATTGGCATGCCCATCTTGGGCATCCCCCACCCCTAATTACAATTGGAAAAAATCCCTGGTATCCAGTGGGCTTTCTGATCCCCGGGGAGCAGAAAGACTGGTTAGTGCTTTTTGCAATGGGGGGAGCAAAGGCCCTTGCCCAAGGGGCCGCTCCCCCCTCCCTGGTGCCTAGTGGGTGGATCCCTGCTTGGGGATCGCCCTCCTGGGACGATCCCCAAGCAGGGATCCACTAGGGGTACCATTGGAAAGGGGAGATTCTCCCCTTTCCAACTATACCTCTCCTGACTTTCTACGTGCTCAGGGGGCTGAGATAGCCCCCTGAGCACATAGAAAGTGAAACTGAAATGAGCCTATTGGCTCATTTCAGTTTTGGTTTCACTTAAATGAAGTCAGCGTGACGTGCGCGCTGATCGTCATTTCAGGGAAACCATCTACACAGCCTGGGGAGCTGTGGAAGCTCTTCTCAAGCTCCTGAGGTTGTTGGGGGGAAAAAGAAACCCCCTCTGATGCCCGCACCAGAGGGATTTCAATTACCATGTGTGAGTACAGCCGGGAGCCGTCCTGCGCACACGCCCACTGTGGCTCAGGACAGCTCCCGGCCGTCCTGAGCACGGAAGGGGTTAAAATGGAAAAATACAGAAAATTTTGCTTCTGTTGAGTGCCTTTTCATACTGTTGTTCATTAATTCCAGGTGAACAGCTGAGCAGATAGATGTCATGGGGAGTTAAAAAATAGGATACGGTTTTGTTAAATAATAACATATGTCAACATCCATTTGTATTATTATGCCAATATTTATCTCTGGGTGTATTCTTATGTCAAATTTGGCTGCTTAATTTACTAAAGCACGACAGGCGTCAAAGTATGAGTGCCTATTCATTATTTAAATACATGTGAAAATATACCATATTACAACTTCATCTATTCACACAACCCCCAAAAAATATATAGATAAATACTGATAAGTTGGCCAAAAAATAAATATGGATAATTACAGACAGAAATGGTAAATAAATAAATACCATAAAACCCGGAGCCCTATTCATAAGCCACGATATACCAATTATTGCCTGGAACTGAGGTGATTGAATCAAGTCAAAACAGACACGTTCTCTATAGGATTCTTGCATGAAAAGACAGCGATCGCCAGTTTTGTGAGTTATTGGACCTGACTTTATGGTACTATAATCAATGGTTTTCACTTCGTTTGTTTGGCCCACTGTACGTCCATAAAGTTCCCTGTAGCACCTGAATCTATCATGATTAGTACTTCTGTGGAATGCTCACCCCATGTGAGCTGGGTGCTGACGAAGTACTGTTGATGAGGAGACAAGGTTGTGTCTTGTGCTAAGGTTAATGAGACAATAAGAGCAGAACTATCCGAAGCGCTTGTCTCAACAGGCTTCGGGCACTTTAGTTTCCTCTAGTCTCCTCTTCATTTAGGTTTCACAGGACAGTCACATAGACAATGTCCCTGTTTACCACAATATAAGCATAATTTCTTGTCTCTGCGTCTCTGACGCTTTTTATCACTTAAAGGCCCCCGAATACTACCAATTTACATATGTTCTGGTTCTTCAGATGTCTTATCAGGCTTCATTCTTTTCTCTTTGCATATCAGTACTCTGTTGTCAGGACGCCATTTCTCTCGACGTCTCTCACTTAATCTATGATCCAGTTCTACTACTAGGTCTATGAGCACACTACAAGATTCGGGAGGGTCTACAACTTGGGCTAACAAGTCTTTGAGGTCCTCTTTAAGTCCTCTATAAAACAAAGCACTGCATTTGGCTTCTGGCCAACCTGCTTCAGCAACAAGGCTGTTAAAACTCAAAATATAAGTCATAAGGTCTTAAGTGCCTTGCTTCAAGTTCAAAAACTCTGACTCCAAAGACTGCATAAAAGAATGCCGATCAAAAAGTCTCCTCAACTCATCTTTAAAGGCGGGGTAATCATATAACAAAGGATCATTGTGTTCAACTAGGAGAATAGACCACGTGGCTTCAGTTCCATCTAAATACGACAAGACAAAGACTACCTTAGCCTGTTCAGTGGGAAACACAAGGCCTTGCACATAAAGTGCACGTGGCACTGCTTAATAAACGTAGCAAATTTTATTGGACCCCCTGTAAACCACTCAGTAGGTGCCAAGGGAACAGCAGGAGGTGTAGTAACATGAATGACTGGAGTTGCTGTCCCTGAGGAAGAGGTCGGAGAAAACATGTTTCCAGCAGCCCCCTGACTTGTCCCAGGAGCCGGTTTAGAGATACTGCTCTGCTGTAGTGTATCTACTCTAAGTGTAAGGGCTTGAGTTTCCTTCTGTAAGTTCCCTATCATGTGAACTAAATCTGCCAGTGTAATTTTTTGTTCTTCCGTATTGCTCAGGAAGAAATTAGACGTGGTCTTCGCGGTCTGTCAATTCTCACCTGTATTTCCGCAGCAGCGATAAGAAGCTAGTGTAGCAAGATCCAAACTTCCTTCCACCACCAAGACTGCCCAACAAAGTCAAAGCTAGTCAGGGTGAAATGAAGAAGAGGGGAAGGGAAGAGGAATAACAGAGGTCCCATGGAGTCAGCGCAGGAAGGTGTGGGGTGCCTAGGGAGTTTCTCTGTGTTTCCTGTGTATAAGAAGAGAACAGGGACATCAATGTATGTGTCAATCCCTAAGTGTATTAAACATCGGTGCTATTCAAGTATATCTGTAAGTATAAAAGTACCTGTAACAATCCCCTCTTCCGTAACGTAAATAAGTGACTGCATACACAGGAGTGCTATACGATCTATGAAAGAGAAAGAGAGTATAAGTTGAGGAGCAAAACCGGTTATCATTACTATAGATATTAATGAATGTGAGTACAAGAATACCTAAAGGCTTTCTGTAGCAAGCAATAATATAAAGACTAGAAATACAGAAATTCCAAAGCTTGGGAGAGTATATACAATGTCAATGACTCCTTGTATATCAAATCCATGCAAAACAAAAAACGAACACAAAAATGTGTCACGTCTTTTTTGGTTGATTCAAGTACATGTATCTTATTAAGGCAGAAACTATGTACTTAGCAGTCACTTTCTTTATCATACATATATTTCAGAATGCAAAGTACTGTGAGAAGAATGGAATTTCCATACCCCAGCAGAACATGTCAGATAAGTACAGGCAAAAACATATTGCAGCAGTCATGGAATTATCGCAAAGCGCGTTACCACCATTGTTCAATGTCTTTTTCTTTTCTTTCTTTGCAGGAATGCAAGAAACCAGAGTCAGAGCAGGCCGGAACCAAAGGAAGACGCCAAGCAAGACGGAAAAACAACTAGAGAACAGGGACACGCGGGGAACGTCGAACGCAACGTGAAGGTGCCCCGAAAGCGGCAAGATGAGTGAGCAGAGGGCAGAATAGTGCAAGTGTGAACACTAAAACACAAAGCACTCTTCTGCCCGTAAAGGCCGGCTTTATGCTGAAGGTGCTCCACCCCCGCTGTAAACCCGACCGGGAGTGGAGTATTATTTTTAAAGTGGGGGCATGGCCATGACCATAATGGGCCACCCCCACCCCTATGCATATATATATTTTTAATTTCCATGGAGTCTAGTGGGCTTTCTGCCCCCTTTGGGGCAGATTGGGGGTAATCACCCCCATCCGCCCCCAGAGGTGGGCTGAAAGACTGTTGTTGCATTTTTTTGGGATGGGAGCATGGCCATTCCCATGATGAGCAGCCCCACATTTTCTTTTTTCAAATGGTCCCTGATGTCTGGTGGGCTTTATGCCCCCCTTGGGGGGGCATATTTGGGGTAATTACCCCCATATGGCTCGGGGGGCAAAAGACTGTCTGTATTGATTTCGGGGTGGGGGCCCGGACATTGCCCATGGTGATCAGCCCCCACCCCAACATTTTATTTTTTCAAATGATCCTTGGTGTCTCGTGGGCATTCTGCCCTCCCAGCGATAGGGGCAGATCGGGAGTAATAGCCCCCATTCACCCTCTGGGGGGCAGAAAGATTGTGATATTTTTGGGGTTGGGGGCTTGGCCATATCCATTGTGGGCAACCTGAATACTCCAATATTTTGTTTTTATAATTACTCCTGGTCCCTAGTGGGCTTTTTGCCCCCAGGGGCATATTAGGGGGTCATCACCCCATCCGCTCCCAGGGAGGACAGAAAGACTGTTGGCACATTTATTTGAGGTGGATCATGGCCATGCCCATGGTGGGCAGCCCCCAACCCTATATTCTTTAACAATTTTCCCTGGTATCTAGTGGGCTTTCTGCCCCCCTAGGGTGGGGCATATCGGTGGTAATTACCCCCATCTGCCCAGGGGGGTTGGTTAGAAAGACTGTCTGTATTGTTTTTGCGGTGGAGGCATGGCCATGCCTATGGTGGGCAGCCCTCACCCCTATATATTTTTTTTAAATGTCCATGGTATCTAGTTGACTTTTGCGTCCGGGTGGCAGATTGAGGGTAATCACCCCGATCTGCCCTCCGGGGGAAGGCAGAAAGACTGCTGCCATATTTCCATGGGGTGGAGGCATGGCCATGCCCATAGTGGGAGGACTCCCCCCACATTTAATTTTTTACAATTCTCGCTTGTGTCTAGTGGGCTTTCTGCCCGTCCTGGGGGGGAGAAGGGTTAGCAGATTGATGGTAATTACCCCATCTGCCCCTCAGGAGTGGGCATAAAGACTGTCTGTATTGTTTTTGGGTGTGGGGGCCTGGACATGCCTATGGTAGACAGCCTTTACCCCTGTATATATATTTTTTTAATTTCCTGGTGTTTAGTGGGCTTTCTGCTCTCCTCCACCCCACCGAGGAAGGGTCCAGATTGGGGTATTCCCCCCTAACCACACCCCAGGGGGACAGAAAGACGGTTTATATTGTTTTTGGTGTGGGGGCATGGCCATGCCTATGGCGGGAGTCCCCACCCCTACATTTTCTTTTTGACAATTTTTCCTGGTGTTTAGTGGGCTTTCTGCCCTCCTGTGGAGGGGGGAGAGATTGGGCTTATCACCCACATCAACCACACAGGGGCAGAAAGACTGTCTGTATTATTTTTAAGGTGGGGGACATGGCCATGACCAAGATGGGCAGCCCTCACCCCTATATATATTTTTTTTTTTAATTTCTCTTTTGTCTAGTGGGCTTTCTGCCCCCCCAGAGGCGGGCAAAAACACTGTTGTTGCATTTTTTGGGGTGGGAGCTTGGCTATTCCCATGATGGGCAGCTCTCACCCCTACATTTTCTTTTTTCAATTGGTCCCTGATGTCTAGTGGGCTTTGTGCTTCCCTGGGGGGCAGATTGGGGGTAATTACCACATATGGCCTGGGATGGGCAGAATACTGTCTGTATTGCTTTTGGGGTGGGGCCATCTAGGGACTCGGATCCTCCATGGATCCTTCTCAGATCCTCATCGGATTCGCGGCTCCATGCACCAACAGCAATGCTGTGATTGGCTGGCAGCAATCTGAGAGGAAAGTTGCAGCTACCATTTGGTTCATTGGGACTCGGTTCCTAGCAGGAAAAATAAAATTAAAAAGTGATAGAAGGGGTCAGGGTAGAAGTACGCTGACCCCACTCACACACCCATACAGCCACTCACAGACCTTCAAAACCACTCACACACCAACTCACAGATCAACACAGCTTTCACACAACCACTCACACACCCACTTACACACCTACACAACCACTCACACAACCACACAGCCACTCACACACCCAAAAAAACACTCACACAACCACACAGCCACTCACACACCCACACAGCCACTCACACACCCACTCACAGACCCATACAGCCAGTCACACATGTACTCACATACCCACCACACACTCACACACCCACACAACCACTCACACACCCACTCACACACACCCTCACATACACAGGTTACAAGGATGTTATAGTTAGGAAACAGCATTAAAAAACATAGAACTTCACTGAAAAAACAACGGTTACAGGGTTGTTACAGTTAGGAAATAAAATTTAAAAAACCTTAGAAACTCACTGAAAAAAATTAAGGTTACAGGGACGTTATATTTAGGTTCCGATTTTACACACACAAAACTCGTGCACTAAGGTAACTATAACTCACGCCCTCGCCATGCACTGGTAATTACCCCGCATATTACATCACTCATGACATCTTCCATGACATCATTGTAAATATCACTGCAACATTTGCAGCAAAATTATTGATGAGAAAATTGTATATTGCGGGGGCATGAGTTATAGTTACTTGAGATAATTATAACTGCTGATTTCTATAGTTTTGTGTGTGTAAAATCTGAACCTAACTATAACGTCCGTGTAACCTTTGTTTTTTTCAGTAAGTTTCTACGTTTTAAAATGTTTTATTTCCTAACTATAACGTCCCTGTAACCTCAACCAATGGGTGAGGGGTCGAGCCCGAGGGGTATTGGTACTGGGATGAGCCAGGACTGACTGCGTCGGGGCAGGTGGGACCTATGATCCTCTTCCCTGACTGGCAGCATGCTGCCCGGGGGGGAGGTCCAGCAGCCTCCTCAACTGGTGGATTGGTGTAGCCGAGCGAGGCGGCATGTGAGATGGCCGGCATCAGCGGGAGCACAACCCTCCTGGTGTGCGGTGGGGGAGGTGCAAATGCCTTACTTACGGGCTCTGGATAGTCTTGTAGGCTGGGGCCTCCTCGAAGATGGCCCACATTTCTAGTAGGGCCTCCCGCTTAGCCTTCTTATGTACCGTATACCTGGTCTGTATATGAGTCTTTATATGCTCGATGGCATTGTTGTCGAACGTTCCCCCCTCAGGCTAGGGAAATGCGTGGACTTTGGTATGGACGTACCACTCTCGGCAGTGTGTCTCTAGTTTCCTAGCCTGGGTGGGGAACCTCGCTTGCATGTGGCTTAGTGGAATCTCCATAATGGATCAGGGAACTTGTTTTAAGGATTTTGCAAATTTGGTTTGTCTTAAGATTCTTTAAATAGTTACAAATTCTACTCTAATTTTGGGAAACAGTGTACACGGGGTGGTATCGAAAACAGTCTACTGGTTATGAATTCTATAAAAATCGATCCATGGGGAAAAAGGACATTTAACACTAAACAAAGACAAATGCAATGAAATAGTAACAACCTGTAACAGAATGCAATTGTTAGTTTAGAGCAGTACGAGTTGATTTGTAGCAGTAAACTAGCAAACGTTAAATTCTTATCTGGAAAAAATGGTTATTATTTCATAAAGCATAGATTTACTAACATAATATAACATTTAGACATGCAGCATATTGCAAAATATAAAAGCACCACAACATCTAGAAGAGACTAAGAGAGAAACAGGTTGACAGAAAAAATGATTACTTTGTCCAAAACCTTAACCACCTCCTAGCACTTACAGCCCGAAGAGAAGGTATGCTCCGCGTGATACGCCGTGCTAAGTGAGCCTGATAGTCTGTCACTATTGGCTCGGCGGACAAAGATAGCAGTGCTTTGTGCAGAAAAAGGAATAACATAACAACCATCGGCCCTCTGTGGCCAGACACAAGCTACGCCTTATTTCACCAAAGTCTGACTTTTCCCTAACGTTCCAAATGACACCCTATATTACACCCAGGGGTAATGCGTACCAACTGCCTGACGCCCAGCGGTCCAAGCTCTAAATCCACCTTTTCAATTATTTTAGATCCTCCCAGAAGTCTCAAAGAAAAACTATTTGACTAAAAAACAAGATTGAGGTGGTGACCCTATATAACACACAAAGGATCGGGGTGTACTGTTGTCTCACATCCAACTGTTCAAGCTAAAAGTTACCCTATATAACACACCAAGGGTCAGGGGTGTACTATTGTGTCACGTCCAACTGTTCAAGCTAAAACTTATCCCTATATAACACAGCAAGGGTCAGGGGTGTACTGTTGTTTTAAGCCCAACTGTTCAAGCTAAAAGAAAAACTGTAGCTACCTTCACCTTTCTTTAGCTGACTAGGAAATAAATTATCTGCATGCTTGTCCTAGTTTGCCACACACCACATGCTGGGACTAGGAATCGGATGTAGTCTCTTACCCAGATGGACACCTGCCCACGGATTCAGCAGAACTTCTAATCAATTATAGGGTCTGCTCACCGATCTTGTTTGCACAGATGTGAATCCGTTTGGGCAGGGGTCTTTGTCCTTCAGCAGCAGTCAGGCTCGATAAACCAAACAAACCTGGCTGGCTAGCCAAAATGTTGCTCGGATATGAATTTACCTTAAAGAAATGAAAAGACAAGAGGCGTTTGGCAAAACAGGAACAAGTTGGTTTAATTAAACGCAGTGGCCAGGAGAGTTTCAACAGAATGCGTCTGAGGAAAGTCTTTCGGTGTACAGAGTTTTGGCTGACATTATATACCTCTCGTGAGGTACAAAAAAGTAATTTCTGCATTCCTGAAAAAGCATCTCAGTCATAAACTAACACGTTTGGGCATCTAATAAGGACTCAGATGGCTCTCGACCTAGGGGTGAGCTAGTGTGGGCCAGCGTGTATGTGTCCAGATGTCTGACATGAGGAGCATGTGATCACTATGTGTTGTGAATGTCGTGTTCTGATTGGCTTAGTGTTCCTATCTACATGTGTTATCTAGCTTTGTGATATGTTTGGGGAATGTAAACCTCTGTCCAAATGTGTTTTATTGGGGCCAATTTCCTCAGACCTGTTTGTGGTGCAACTATCTATCTGTGGGATAGATCAGGGTTTTCACTGGGTGCGTATTTGTCTTGGGTTAAGAGATACCCCACCTGAGAGAGACCTGTTTGTGGTGCAACTATCTATCTGTGGGATAGATCAGGGTTTTCACTGGGTGCGTATTTGTCTTGGGTTAAGAGAGACCCCACCTGTGACCTGTCATTCAATAGTGGAAGGTGTGGTCGCAGGACCTGTCTGACCACATATCTCTGACTCAGGGTTGATGGGGAGGTCAACCTTGGGTGAATCCGACAGCAATCATACGAGTTCATTGGAACTCCTGAAAATAATATGGCAGCCACTGCTATCATTTTTATCAACATTCTCAACATTGTGCGTACAGATGTCATAGGGTACATCGATATTGTCTTTACTGATATTGACATAGTTATGCGTGTCACACTTGCCAATCGCACGCACGCCCGTCGAACTACGAAAATGGCCGGTCCCTGCTTCGCGCATGCGTGGGTACCGGCAAGCAAGGTTAAAACCTCTCTAATCCCGAGTGGAGACGCTTCGCGTTCCAGCTTCGCGTTAGAGTGTTCTTCTTCTGGGTCACTTACCTGCACTTCCGGGCATTTCGTTTCTTCGGTCCCGATTCGGTCGTCCAGCGTTCGGCTTCCGTCCTCGAGGAGTCGTTGTCCTCGGGCCTCCTTATCCTCCTCCGTAGGCTCCTGGCATCCTTCCTTCAGTCATCAGATGCGGGCAGTAATCCTTAACTCCCGGTGACGACATTCTCTGCCCCCTGCAGAGAAAGAATGAGCAAGAAAGAAAAGCTGCATAATGTACCTACGGTAACAGCGCTCTTTGTGCTGTATTGATATTAACCTTTAGAACTTTGACAAATACTTATCTGATGCAAACTCTGTGTCTTTGGGGATCTGGTTTGTTCCATCTTCTGTTTCGTGCAAGAGTATTCCTACAAGTAAAGGACTCCCAATTAGGTCTGACTGAAGTCAAGGTGGATTTCACATAGTTTAATACAAAGCATCATATGTACTTTATGTTATAATTGGGTTAAGAGTTACATTTATTCCCAGTCATCATATGTATATAGGTGGGTTTCAGTATGGTTTGCTTCACATGTTTATCTGTTTATTGCTAATAGCTCTGAACTGTTTATTTTCATACTCTTCTTTTTACCCTTTTTAGACACGAACATCCCTTAACCCACACCAGTTACCAGAGTTCACGGAAGAAGGGAATTACTCAGGTAGTTTAGAAACATGCATATAAGTGCTTAGAACTTAGGATTAGCCTTTCCCTGTATTCTTACCTTTTTCTATCCTTTATTGACAGAGATTTCTCTTGGCTGACTGGTCCTGTTCCAGAGTGGGGTGCGTCGTGGGATCTTTTGTTTTCCTTCTTTGTTATTCCCTTCTTCCCCGGGTTACTGTTGGTACTTTGACTCAGTTGGGTACAATGGGTGACCAGGAGATGTTGAGGACCTTCCATCTTTTGCATGGCGTTCCTGCGGAAACGTGAGTAGACTTTGACAATGCGTGCCTAGATCATGGCATACATCAACATTGTTTTTACTGGTAACAACATTGTTATTCGTGCATGGATTATGGCATACATTGACATCGTTACTGTCGGTATCAACACTGTTGTGCGGGCATTGATTATGGCATACATTGACATTGTATTTATGGGTATTGACATTATTACGCGGGCACAGGTTATGGCATATGTTGACATTGTATTTATTGGTATTGCCGTTGTCAGGCCTGCACATATAATGGTATTCATTGACATTGTATTTACCCATTCCAACACTACCTCCCTGAGAAGCTTTGACGGCTCGCCCTGGCTACCCTTAAAGTCAAGTGTGAAAAGGGTGTGTTTAGCCCAGTTTGCAGGGCCTTAGTGAGATAGATCCCAGGACACCAGTGGAAAACCACCTGAACTACCATGGTTGGGTCCTAGTTGTCCCTCTATGCCCTTTGCATTCTCTCCCCTCCTGAACGAAGTCTGACATATACAACCCTACCCTTGGTCATCAGACCAAGGGATCAAGAGAAAATATTTGTTTGCTGATTAAATTAAGTGAAATAGTTCATAAGTCAAAGCTTCAAAGAGCATAACACTTTACTGGATCCCCTCTTTATTATTGTTATTTTATCTCCTACATATATTTCAATGCATTTTTTGTTGGGTGTAAAATGTTTGCTGCCCTTATGGCTAAGGGCCTTGTCATGAGTTTGGCTGTGCAGGAGCAGGACGCCTCGCTCCCGCACCGCCAAACCTGCGTTTGAACTGCCCACCAGATTAGGAGTTTTCTCTGGTCTGGCGGGCTGTTATTTGGCGTTCCCACGGCGGTGCCTATGAAATAGGCACCTCATTGGGAACGTCAAAATCAGTACCTGCACGGCATGGACTGCTGCAGTTCATGCTGTGTAGGTACTGGGGTGCATGCATACAGGGGGGCACAACATGTGCCCCCCTGCTTGCACACTGTGGTGCAGAGGCACAGGGCCCCCCTTTGTTTTCTCACCGCCACACTTTGTGGCAGTAAGGAAACTCGTAATATGCTTGGCGGGCCGCAGCAACACCACCAAGTATATTGCGGCCTCAAGACCACTGCGCCACTGCTAGGGATCTCTGATCACTGGCAGTTGCGGTGGTCCCAGGGCAGCCCGACTGCCCTGGTCATAATATGGCAGTCGGAAGACCGCCACTGTCACGCCCCAGCGAGACTTGTAATAAGGCCCTTAGCCAGCACTATGTACTTTCAATAAATAATTAAATAAACAAATTCCATTTTGACTCATAGATTATCTTGTGTATTTATATATTGGCAAACCAATACAGGCTGTTCTGCATGCTGTGGCTAGGTTACTAACTGGACCCAGGGAAAATGATTATATAACACAGGTATGGTAACTCCTCCACAGTATGGCAGTGGAGAACTTGGCTGCAGTCCAAGGTGGCATCTTAGGCATACAAAGAATTAATTTTCATCTGACCTGGTTCTTTCATAAAAAAGCTGATAGTTGTTGGTGTTGAGAGAAAAAGTGAGCCTTGGCTTAGAGCTTTACAAAGAGTCAAACCCAAGATTCTAAAAGATGCACACTCTATAACGGTCCTCTTCGTGCAGTGTCTCTTTTGACCAAGCAACATATTGCTGTGAACACTGTGGCTTTCTTCCTAGAGTTTCACTGATCCACTTTCTTTCTGACCCAACTGGGGGAGGTGATTGGCACTGAATTAAATCTAAGAGACAGTATCAAACACTGTAGCCAGCCACGTCACCCATAGGGTGACTTTGAGGGGACAGGAAACTAGAGTTGTAGCCCTTGCCAATCAGGGTGGGCCATTTTGTAAGTAGGACGACATGGGTACCGGTCTGGGGGACGTCTGCAGCAGCCAGATAAGGTAGGAAAAAAGGGCGATCGTCGATTCCTTGTGTATTGATCCACAACTGTTCCAAACGGAGATGTGTATTTAGTTAATCCTGGCAGACCTTTGTTTAGGAATCGTCAGAGCGGGAGAGAGAAAAATAAATGTGTTTTGTTGATTCTGGCAGACCTATGTTTAGGAATCGTCAGAGAAATAGATGTGTATTTAGTTAAACTTGGCAGACTGTTTTTTGCCCTTGTGGAATTATTAGAGAAATAGGAATTATATAAGACGTTTATCCTGACAGTTTGAATTAGGAAAATGTCGGAGAAAGAGGGAAAAGTTTGACATTTTGTATGAATATGTTATATGATTTGTTTTTAAAAAAAACTAAATATTTATATATATAATGTAGATTTGTGATTATTATAGCATGTGTAATAGATCATGAGTTCTCTTTTAGTGTTACCTCCATTAGGACAGGAGCCTTTAAAAATAGTAAGAGTTGGGTCTACTAGGATACCAGGTAGATTTATTCCGTGTAATATAGATCCATCTGATTTGATTGTAGGTGTGTTGTGTGAAACTCTTGTAAGTCTCCCACAACTTGCTTATTTAGGGATAACTGAAGACGAGGCTAAACAAAAGGGAGTAGTCTGTCTTATAGTCCACAAGTATTTTCCCCACGAACAGGAATAGTAAAAGTTTCTGGTAGATCAAAAGAAAAATTGTGAGGTCATGCCTTTGTTTAAGAAATCTTCCCAGGGAGGCAGGGAGAGAAAGGGACTCCTTTAGGCCACATGATTTCCACATTTCCAGGAGACTCTGACAGGATCAAAAGACATTGTCAGGAATGGGCAGAAGGTACAAAGACTTACCTGGTTCCATGGCCCCCAGATGGCTCTTTTGATAATTCAGTGACAGCCCATGTAATATCGTATATCTTAGGAGCATATAAAGGAGATAAAAGAACAAAAAGATTAGCGTCATGAGACATGTGGAAGATACTCAGTCAGGATTCCCATGTAGAATCCACAGTACCACCCCCAACATATTCTGAGATCATTAAAGGGCCCTTTTGCCATCAGGGCATGTATCCATCATTGTCAGTGGAAGATAAGGAATCCACTACCTCAACAGACTCAGTGGACACTGATGTTTCAGCTGTAGGCTACAAAGACCCAACATTAATACCCCTGACTGACGTAAACAAAATGACACCAAAGGTTGATGACTTGTTAAACATGGGGGAGGTTGATCTTGCTCAAACATTTAACAAAGATTCTCTTAAACCTGAAAAGGTATATGAGGGAACAGTGTCCCAAACAGGAGACATTTCAGTAAAATTAAGACAAGACAATAATGAAAAATTGATGGAACAAAAGTCAAAAGACATGTTAGAATGGGCTAGTAAGATACCTAAAAACTCAAGTGAAGGAAATGGATACTATACTAGCACCCCACAGGTGAAGTCTGATTTAGGGGCACAATCAAAGATATATCAGGAAGAGGATAAGGGTTATCGTGACATGACCACCAGTGTAAAGGGCATACAGAACACAATTGAGAGACTAAGCCATATTGCTGATGACTGTTCAAATATATGTAAATCTATATTATATAAGACAGATGAAAAGCCAGTTGTAAGGGATATAGGATATGATGTAGAAAGCAAGAATGTGACAGGAGAAGATGAGAAAGACGAGGAAGAGATGAACTCAGTGGGGAGGGAAATCAGAAGGGTTCTTGACCGTGAACGCATGGAATTGTGGCAAGAGCTGAGAACAGAAAGGAAAGGAAATAGTGACTTGACACCCAATGAAAAAGTAGTGAAGGGAGAAAACAGTTGGTATAATGTTGTCCCATTTACTAATAACCTTGCGGGATGGACAGAAGGTATGGTGCCGCAGATGAAAGTGTGGCAAAGAGCAGGATCCTTTGACCCTGAATTGATAAATATGGCTGATTTATGTATTTTTCAAGGTTATGGGGACCCCGAGTGGGTTTATGATTACATGCAACAAAGTCTGTGTGTGTTGAAGAAATATGCTATAAGGTCTGAGACACCTTACGAGGGACATGGTGGCAGGAATACCGCTGTAATGCAGATGCCACTGGTGTATAAGACACAGGGACAAACAGCCTTTCTATGTTCCATGGCAACACATGGATAAAGCAAATCTAAAAAAAAGGCCTGCCTCCATTACATGAAGGAGCAGGGAAATGGATAAAAAGCATTTGAAAATGCAACCTTTAGCTCTTGGAGATGAAGAGAGCCTGTTGAGCTCCATAGCAAGGGGATGAGGTGGACAGTATAATGAAAAGTGCAGGGATACTAAGAGTAACTATTACTAAAGGAAAACATGATGGGTCTGCTTTTGAAGTAGTGAGCTCTAGGATGTGGACTGAATTAAGGATTAGGTACCCAGACCGACCAGACATTGGGGCATTGATGGCACAAACCATGTCTCCAGGACAGTCCTGTGCAGACTACATAACAATGATGAAGAAAAAGTGGGAAGCAGATGTAGGACCTGTAGACATGGGAGGTAGTTGTAGATTATTCTACAATGTTTTAAAACAGGGGCTACCAGGAGACATACCAGACCATTTAGACCAGGTCGTGAAATACAAGCACATATACATTTTTGCAGAAAAAAGGAAGAAAAGGAGAGGAAAAATAAAGACCAAAGTGACAGAGCCCAAGCCAAACTGGTGACATAAAAAATACAGAAAAATGAGAAGGAAAAGACAGGAAAAGAAATGACTGTGCAGGTTCCTGTTGCAAACAGGGAGCAAGGAAGGTGTCAAAGAGAGAGGAGAAAGATGCAAGGAAGAAGACATTTTAAATGCCATTACTGCGGTAACATTGGACATTTTATTGATGAATGTCTCTTTAAGAAGAGTGATGAAGCTCAGGGAGTGATAGGACTAGGGAGAGGAAGGGGAAGACAAAATGTTAGCACGTCAGGGCTTGCACCTCAATATGGTCCTTATCAGTATGTCCCCCACCCTCAACAACAAACAACTCCACTACCACAGGGTTATATGCCACAACAGCAATTTGCTAATGTACCTGTTCAAGGGACACCACCACCTGTAATACAGACAGAAGGCCAGCCTCAGGTGCAGACTACTGCAGTGGTGAGCACATGGAGTCAAGGACAAGGGGAAGTGATTGTTCAAGGGGGAAACCCCTTTTATCATACCACTTGATGGGACGCACCAGGGAATCCCAATTGTTCTGTGGTAGCTAGGACTCTAGACCCAGGGGAAGAACCAATGGTAGAAATTATTATATTGGGAAGGAGGTATGCTTTCTTGTTTGATACAGGGGCAACAACATCTTGCCTCTGAGAAGGAAATGTTCCATTGTCCTCTCCCACCATGGATACACAGGGCTTCTCTGGTGAAGTACAGCGCATTCCATACACAACACATGTGCCCATAGAGGTGGCATTAGTGCGAACGCAGGAGCGTCTACTTTATTCTCCAAACTCACAAGCAAATTTATTAGGAAGGGATATCATGTCTAAATTAAACATGATAATAAGGTTTTCCTCTGATGGGTCCAGGTCAAGCGAAATGTGGGATACATCTGCTAAGAATACCAGAGAAAAATATGGTTGGAAGGGCAGAGCCAGTGCATTATAAATTGTTAGCAGATACAGTACTTAAGGTTCTGAAAACTGAGAAATACTTTTAGGGAGATGGATAGAATTGCCACCTAGACTAATTTTCAGGAGGCAAGTTGGTGGTGATGAACTGGGACAGGTGAATACCCTTTACCTTGAGTGCATGGAAATAACCAGTAGGTGGGGTGCCCAGGTGGCATCAGATAATGATGGAGTAATTTGGAAGGTCCTGATTTTTCTTATGCCTTGTCTGAGACCACAGGACATTTCTGACTCAGAACTCTTTTTAGATGATCCCACCAGGACTTTATACACACACTGCACCCTTGTTAATGCGTGTTTACTGTGCACAGACCACATTGCCAGTTGTGCCATCCCCCTCCCATGATATTGAAGCGCTTGCAGCAATCCCGCCATGTCTCTGGACATCAGCTCCAGACGAGGTAGGACTGATACTATCTGCAGAACCATTTAAAATAAAGTTGAAGCCAGGTGCACAATTGCCTTGTGTAAAACAGTATCCACTGTCCAAAGAAACAAAAGAAGGTATTAGAGGGACAATACAAAGACTGAAGAATCAGGGAGTCCTGTATTCCTGTCCATCACCTTGTAACACTGCAATTTATCCTGCAAAAAAATGCTACAGGTAATACTTGGAGAATGGTTCAGGATGTTTGCCCCCTTAATGCCATAGTATTACCAGAATACCCCTGATCCAGCGTCAATCAGGGACCAATAATCAATAATAACGAATCACTGGCCCATACTCATATACCCAATAGACAATCCCTATTGCGCTGTTCAAGTTTGAGTTAAATCAGTTATTCATAAATACAGGATCATATCTAACACACTAAATACATAACTGAACCTGTATATCAACTCTCTTTCCTCTGGTCGATGGACCTAAAGTTGAGAAGTTGATGGTAATAATTAGTACTAACTATCTATCTATACTACTAAATAAACCACAAACTCAGTGTAAGGTTAACTGTGTTTATCGCAAAATAATGTGAAGGTAAAATACTCATCATGTACAGGATTACAGAGCAAACAAAGATTCAATCACAGAGAGAGAACATTAATCAAAACAAACAGTGTCAAACTCATACCAAAATGAACAAAATGCAAATGAGGGAGTGGATAGATGAAGAGACAAAAGTTTCAGAGACAAAAATACATTTGCAAATGATTATGCAAAGTACGGATCATTTAGCTATACTACCCTAAATATTTCAGTGGAAAATCTACCCCCTGGCCATGGGAATAGATGGGGGGTTCCCCGAGAAGGTTCAGGGAACAAAGAGTAGGACAGGAACAAGAAATAGGTAGGCCTCAATCTGGATACAGCAAACCGGCGGACAGCGACGATCTCCCTCTCTCTAGCTTCTCCAAAGACGCGCCCCAGACCACCCCCCAGGCACCCCAGTTATACTCTAAAACCTACATGTCCAACCCATCATTGTAGCAACATTTTCAGAAACTCAGTCTCTCACTGGTCAGTTAGGGGGTGTTCTATCATACCACCATAGTCACGTCCATGTTTTCACAGGATTCTTTCTTTTATATTTTTCACATTACGTTAACCACATCTCATGAATACACATTTCCTCCAACAAGTAACATGTTGCAAGTCTCTTCACTTCCATTGTTCGCCTCTGCCGCTTTCCGCGGAAGAAGTTTGTACATTTGCACTTGATCCCACGGCCATCCTTCCGTTACTTGGCAGACACACAATAATCCTTGAAGGTTATCAGCCGTTGCCTTCTCCATTCTCTCTCAGAGCTCGATTTTCAGCTTATTTATTCGTATTTTATTTCTTTAACCCTCGACTGACATGCAAAGATGTAGGCCCATGCGTGCATCACTATGATGAACAAAAAACACAAACATTATTATTTTCATGAAATATATTTCTCACTGTTCACCACCCACCATTGCACTATCCCACGTAGTATTCCTAGCAAGAGCATTAATGTGCAAAAAGCGGCATTATTATTATTTTATTTTCAAGCAAAACGCAAATGCGGCCTAGTTTTCATGCATTAGTCCACGCATTAGTGCACACATGCGCAAAAGCATTTCCCCGTGTTTTCGCATGTTATTTTCACAGCACACTGTTAGTAAATGTTACTGAGGAGTTAATCCGAGCAGGTTTTATTTTCTCAAAACCCTGCTCCATCACCCCATAGTGCCAGACCCATCTGTGATATTGACTAATATACCAAGTGACAGCAAATGGTTTTCTGTGGATCTAAAGAATGCTTTTTTAGCATACCTTTACATCCTGACAGTCAGTATTTGACAGCCTTCAGTTTTGATGGTGAACAAAGTGTGTACTCTAGACTCCCACAAGGCTATTGTGAGTCTCCATCTGTGTTTAATAGAGTATTGAGAGATGATTTGTTAAATTTCCAGTCAGACAGTACAGTCTTGCAATATGTAGACGATTTACTAATCTGAATTTGTTTTGGACACTGTCAATCTCTTAACAGTACTTGCTACTAAGGGATACAAAGTGGACAGGGAAAAATTACAGTTTGTGCAACAGGAAGTGCTGTATTTGGGCCAAGTGTTGTCTGCAGAAGGCAAAAAGATAGCAGGTTCTAGAATACAAACTATACGTGATCAGCCGCAGCCCAAGACAGTAAAAGACATGCAAACATTTCTAGGCCTTTGTAATTTTGTACGTCAGTGGGTATTTGATGATGCTACCATCATACAACCACTATTATATGCAATGAAGCAAGATAAAACACACAGCAGGCACATACAGTGGACTGATGACAGTGTAAATGCATTTCAGACATTGAAAGAAGCAATTGCTTTAGCCCCAGTGCTAGCAAATCCAGACTAAACAAAGAGATTTTTTTCTGTTTTCCGCTGCCACAGTGGGTTCCATGATATCAGTCCTTACTCTAAAATATTCGATGGGTCACAAACCCATTGCCTATTTTAGTGGACTATTAGATCCAGTAATGAAAGGTCACTTTCCTTGTGAGCGAGCACTTGCAGCAGCAGCTTTTGCTGTAGAAAAGAGTAGTACTATTACAGGAGGATGCCTTGTAACACTGTATGTTGAGCATTCTCTATTTGCTGTGCTGCAGAAAAGTAAAAGTACACTGACCACTCAAAGAGCGACAGGTTATGAAGTAATACTGTCAAACCCTTCTATCTGCATTTTTAGTGCACCCACTAGAGCCCACTGATCATGATTGTAGTATAACATTGGAGGAGGACGATCACCTGGCACATGAGGACCCCTTGTCTGATGGCCGACAATTGTTTATTGATGGTTCTTCATGGATAGACCAGGAGACAGGCAAAAGGCACACAGGTGCAGCTGATGTTGAGGCTATTGGTACACCTACTGATTATATCTTATACACATTGCACCTCTTACGCTTGCCATCCCATGACTAAGCCCAAGTGGCTAAATTAAAAGCATTGATAACGGCCCTACAGGCTTTTCAGGGTCAGCCAGTAACAATATACACTGTTTCAGCATATTTACATTCCACAGTTCACTCAGGGCTGAAGAGATAGGAACGACGAGGATTTCTCAAATCTCATGGGACACCAGTAGCGCACCAACATCTCTTGGCTGACCTTATTGCTGCATTGCAAATACCATGTCAAGTAGCAGTGGTTAAGTGCCAGGCCCATACAAAAGGAACAGATTTGGTGTCTAGGGGGAATGAAGCTGCTGATACAGCAGTGAAGGAAGCTAGTTTGTATGCAATGAAAACATGCAGTATGCACACTTTATATGCAGATGATGAAGTTGAGATAAAACACTATGAGAATATTTCTACAGAGGCATTATTAGACATTCAAAATGCAGCACCACAACATGAGAAAGATCTCTGGAAATAAAGGGGGGTGGGGGGGAGTGACTGGATTTCCAGATCACCTTTATAGATCAGCAACTTCAGGTAAAGTTATAATGCCCCATTCCCTACTTCTAACAGCCCTTCGGCAACTTCATTTACCAACACACAATTCTGAAAGAGTAATGATGGATGAATTAAATAAAAGCTGGTTTATCCCTAATCTAGGACCATTCGTTGATGTATTCCTAGCTTCATGTCATGTGTGTTATCAGTAATCTAATAATAGATCACCAAAAATGCCTTCATCCTCCCTTCCAAGACCAATAGGTCCATTCATAGAGTTACACATAGACTTTGTAGATATGATACACAAATGTAACGGATATAGGTACTTGTTAGTAGTGGTGTGTCCATTTTCACGATGGATTGAAGCAGGATCCTGCTCCAGGTGTGATGCTGACCAGGCAGCCAAACTCCTGGTGAGAGAGGTCATACCAAGGTGGGGGGGGGTTCTAGTGGCAATACGCAGCGATAACGGCAAACACTTTACTAACACAGTATTACAGCAAATTACTAAACTTTTAGGAGTGGAACACCAGTTTACCTCAGTTTACCACCCAGAAAGTAATGGAATAGTCGAGAGAATGAACAGCTTATTCAAAAGCTAAGTGTCAAAAATGTGTGAGACACTGAAAAAGAATTGGCTTTACTGCCTTCACCTTGCTCTGTATGCATTGACCTCTCACCAAGTCGTAACAGGTAGGCATTCTAATTTTTCCTTTAAACAAAATCAAATGATTCGTTCTGATACTAAGTCTGCATCAGAAAGTGTTTGGCAAGAAATAAATGCATATATGTCTGCCTTAACAAAAGCTGTACAGGTTTATTCTAAACAGGTTCAGCTGCAACAGGCCGACAGTACTGCACCACCCCAGACTTTGTCTAGCATCGGTTCCTGGGTGTTCGTGCGCCACTTCGCGGGGACATGGAAAGACCCCAAGTTTCTAGGCCCCCACCAAGTAACTCAGCGCACACCAACAGCAGAAAAAGTGGAGGGGATGTGGAACTGGGTGTACGTAACAGACCTTATTCCATTTTTGGCCTCACTCTCGCAGAGAGGGGAGGAGGCAATGGTCCAAGAATAAATGACACAATGAAGAGACAGTTAAATGATATTTTTCGTATTATACTAATGAGTTCAGTGGTTATGATTATTACTCTGATAATTTGCTATTGTATTATGTGTTATGTAGATGCAAAAGACCCCACCCATAGGGAAGATATATTACGCTTTCGTAGAGCTGTTTTTAATTAAACAAATATACATCCTTTGCTTGATTCTTTACTTGATAATTTGTGGTATAAACGTTTGTATGATACAGGTACCAATACACAAAATGTTATTTGTTAGGTATGTTCTCTTATTTCCCATGCCATAGAAACACCACCTTTAGTGTATCCTAAAGAAGTGCCTGTTAATATAACAAACTGTTTATTGCATCTTTTCTGGTGTAGGATAAAAGCACAGTTACAGCCAACTCATGTTAGTCCTGTGACTGCCTGAGTTAATACAACCAGATTTGATACAACCCAGAAATTTTACAAATTATGACAGATAAAACAGAGATAATGAAAGAGATATCCAGAATGAAGGGAGCAGGCCAGAAATATAGTTATGTAATTTGGGAGGAAGAGGTATTGGAAAGAGGTATTCTAGGGAGATCTAATCCACCATCCACCTGTAATAATTATTCTGCCAAACCACTGCCCCCAGATCGTGCAGCCAGGCCAGTATTAAGTATTGAAGCATCAGTATTTGGTTTACTGGAGCTAGGTTCACATGTAGAGCCATATCGTTATGGAATGGCACAGAAAAAAAAAGTCCTTTGAGATTTGATGATATAAAAGGATCATGCCAGCAAGTATGGGATGAAAACATACAGACATACATGGACTGGAACTAAACGTCATCCTAAGCTGGCTGTGAAACTAATGAGATTTACTCTTTGCTTTCAGGGAAATGGGATTGTTAAAGTGGGAATCTCAATTGTAGCTCAACTATTTACAATGCCAATATGCAGTGCGGTACCTCCAGCCTTATGGATTTTTTCTGGCAGTGTGGGGCTCGAATATACACTCAACTACCCCCTGACTGGAGCGGAATCTGTTCATTGGTGATTTTGCATACCCCATCTATGGTAATACCAGCAACATTTGCATTCTATGAATAAAGCATCAACTTTGCTGCATCATCACAGAAGAAAAAGGGTGGCTGAGTACTTTGGAGCTTCAGTGTGGCAGGATGTGCCCAAAGAGAATACGTTGTTCATTGACGCCCAATATTTTTTTGGGAGTCCGTTACCTATATTTCAAGCAAAAGCAACTGCTTGCTGGGTCCAAATTACCCGGTAGGAGTTGATGAAAACAATAAATGCAACTGAAGATGGCTTTAATGCCATTAAAGAGGAGCTGCATTCAATCAGACTTATGGTAATGGAGCATCAGTATATTTTAGACTTGATGACAGCAATCGAAGGAGGGGTATGTAAAAAGATTAATTCTGTATACTGCACTTTCATACCAGCAAATGATGAAGATGAAGGAAATCTGACTCAGGCCATATTGTCTTTGCATAATTTGCATACACAGATGAAGAAAGAGGGGGATGCTCCAGATGAGTAGTTCACTGGCTGGTTCGACTGGGTGATGGCCTGGATGTCGGGGTTATCGAAGGCCTTGTTGCCTATAATAGTTCTGTTGCTATTGATGTGCCTAGTATTTCAGATTATCTTAGCATGTTGCAAGAGGGTTACAGCTAAAGTGGGAGGTATGTTTCCTGTAATAAGAAATAAAGAGATGCAAAATACAGAACTGGGAGAAATGTACATGGGTAGTGAAGAAGTAGTTGAAGAATCGACTAGAGAGGGGAATGAAAGTAAGTAAGTAAAAAACTTGTAGAGCGCACGAATGCCGAGGCATCTTGGCGCTGGGAGTAGCGAGGAAATGAGTGAAAAATTGGGTGAAAAAAGCTTCATTCCTGTAAGGGAAATAGCCAGGTCTTAAGCATTTTCCTGAACAGGGGTCTGGTAGGTTGTAGCCTAATGATGACCGGCAGTTAATTCCAGAGCTTGGATGCTCGATAGGAAAGGCTTCTACCTCCCCATCTGGCCATTCGGATTTTGGGGACCTGGACTAGACTTTTGTCGGCAAATCTAAGATTACGTCATGGGGCGTGCCAGCAAAAACGTTTCTGTAGGTCCGCCGACCCTCCACCATTCAACGCTTTATGCACCAGGCATAGAGCCTTGAATTCAATGTGCTGCTTGACTGGAAGCCAATGAAGCTCTCTAATGCTGCTCGAAATATGGTGGAATTTGGGAATATTGAGCAGCACTCGCGCTGCAGCATTTTGCAGGGATTGTAGTTTTAGCAGTGGCGTTTGTCTATGCCGAGGAAAAGTGTATTACAGTAGTCGATTCGTGAGAGAATTAATGCGACTACAACTGATTTTCTGAGGTCTAGGGGGATAAAAGGCACAATTTTGCTCAAGGTCTTTAGTAGAAAAAAACAAGAAGATGTCAAAAGGTTGATCTGTCCTGCAAAGTTTAGTTGGTCATCAAACAGGAATCCTAAGTTCCTAGCTTTTACTGAGGGGTTCGGGCAGTAGCCTGCTTTGGCCGGCCACCAAGATTGGTTCCAGAGTGGTGGCCCATTCCCAAACTCCATGACCTCCGTTTTGTCTGTGTTTAATTTGAGGTAGTTCTGATGCATCAACCCCATAATATGCTTCAAAGAGCTGTAAAATCTCCCAGCCACGGTTTCCACACTCGAAGAAATAGACATAACAATCTGAGTGTCTTCGGTATACGATACCAGCGAGAAACTGTGAGCCCTAGTCAGCTTGGCCAGAGGTGTAAAATAGATGTTAAATAAGTTTGGCGACAATGCTGAGCCTTGGGGAACTCCACAGGGGAGGGAGAACCTCTCTGATTGAAAAATTGTCCCAGCACACCCTCTGTTCCCTCGTAGTGAGATGGGTTAGGGCCGCCTCTTTAATTCCTATTGCCTTCAGCTGCTGCGTTAATACCAGATGAGTAACAGTATCAAACGCTGCTGACAGGTCAAGTAGGAATAGGACGGCTCTTCCTCCCCCGTCCAGCTGTCTGCGTATTTTCTCTGTGGCCATGATTAGAGCTGACTCTGTGGAGTGCCATGGTCTGAATCCATGTTGGGTGGGTTCTAGAAGGTCATTGGCGTCGAGATATCCAGTTAGGTCTTGGTTGATTGATTTTTCTAGAATTTTGGCTGTAAGCGGTAAGCAGGATATAGGCCGGTAGTTTTTCACCGCTGAAGGGTCAAGAAAAGGTTTCTTTAAAATGGGTCTAATGCAGGCTTTCTTCCAGGAGGCGGGGAAGGTTCCTGACCTGATGACATTATTCAGAAGTGAGGCTAATTGAGTACTAATCTTATCCGAGGCCAGATGTATTACAGCAGGAAGACAGGGGTCTATCGGTGACCCTGATTTTGTGGATAATAGCAGATCGTTTACTTTGTCCACTGTTAGAGATGTGAAACTAGTCAATTGGCAAGCAATGGTATCCAAGATAGAGTCCTCTGTCGGTGGTAAAAGGGGCATGATAGGGGCAGGGGCCTTCCCTGCAAGTTCGTCAAAGACCGTTTGAACTTTGGTCTAAAAGAAGTTGGCCACTTTATCACAGAGAGCTTGATCTGGTGCAAATTGATTCTCCTGTTGCAGTTTGGACAAAGCGGTGAGGTCTTAAAAAGCTCTCTCGAAGAGTTTTTAGTCACCTCGATTTTGCTAGTAAAGTAATTCATTTTAGAGCTTTTAATGGCTCCCTTGTATTCAGCTAGTGCTAATTTGTAGGTAAGTTTACCCTGCTCACTATAGTCTGCCCTCCATGCACGCTCTAAGCGTCTACACTTAGATTTTATAAGTTTAAGATCTGAGTTATACCAGGGGGCTGGAGCTTTATTTCTCCGTTGTTTATTTATTCTTTCTGAGGCCAGCCGATCTGTAGCTGATCTAATCCAGCCATCAAAGGAATCAAAATCCTAATTTAGATTTAGGCCCTAATCATTCTGTTCATTATTCTGTTTTACCTATCTCTTTACCAGAAACTGTGAAGCATTATTATTGTGTAAAGAAGGACATTTTGTATGAGGCTGTTTAAATGTGTGGTTAAAAGTGCATGTTTAAGTTGCACATTTTATCTGGTAATAATCTACAGCCTGCTTCAAAAAAAGGTCTAAATGAGGTCTGACTTAAGTGTTTTTTCCTCCTATTGTCTGTTTCTGGGAACCTTTGTGACTTGAATATGTTAAAGGAAATTCAGAGCAGCAGAGGTTGTTCCAAACATAGATCTGTATAGGTAGCGTGACTGTTAAAGTCACAAAAACAGGAAAAGGCTGCGCTTTAAGGAAATGTGTGCAGTCTGGGTGGGACATAACGGAAAAGCAGGAAGCTTTTTCTATTGTTAATATTGTATTGAAGTTATAGGTGTTTGCCGAATTTAGTATTATAAAGAAGTACGTGCAGCGTATGTAATTTGACACTGACTTGTGCTTCTCTTATGGTGAGGTCGCTCTCCCAGCTGTCTTATTCTGTGCATATGCAATAAACCTGTTTGTGCTCCCTTTGTTGCAGATGTGGTGATTAAAGGATTTTAGCTACTTAAAGGATTTTTTCACTGACAGGGGAGTGTGAGTGGTTGTTGCGATAATGGAGTTGATTGTTATTTAGACTATGTGCCTGAAATGGAGCAGTCCTCAGGTAATTCTGATTAGAGTAACAGGGAGATTTAAATACATGCAAAAAACTATCCACTTAAGGATAGTGGTAGTATTCATGGGTCAAGTCCCAAATATAGGCAACAATGTTGTGGAAGCCAACTTGACAACACTATCAGTGCAGTCTTTCACTATCAGAAAGTTCATAATTTCAGTTTAAGAGAACCAAAGCGCCAACTGTGCATTTAAAGCAGTTGGGTGGCCCCAGACTTTGTCCGGTTAAGCTTTTGCAGGCCTACATGGCATGCCGCCCCAAACTTCCAGGAAACCGCCTAAGTCACCAAAATGGGAAACCAGTATCTTAATTCCAATTCAGATGGGTCATTCACAAGGGAAATCTTTACATTTTGTATAGAAGCTGCCAAGGCTGCTTTAAAAAAATGGTTGCCAAAGGGTGCATAGGAGAGTTGTCATTGTATTGTCTGGCTGGAATTGGGTACTGCCCGCAATTTTATTTTGTTCCAATGACAACTATCGATTGCCCAAAGCTATGGTGTGCAGTGGCTTGTTACTGTGAATTGCATAGAAGGTACAGATTGAGCCAAGACTAAGTTGTATGTTAAGACCAGCTTCTCAAAAGAGCGTTGCCAGTGCATCCTCTGGTGGGGAATTGGATAATGCATTAAGTTCTGGATTTGTATTTTGTTTCCAAACGCAATTGTTATTGAATATCTCAAGGTGTTGTGCAAGGTTTAGTTGCCATGAATGACAAAGTGTATACAATTGCATCTGTTATAAATTGTATGTTCAAAACTAAATCTCAAGGGAATGTTGCTATCACATACTCAGCAGAATCTGGTAATGCCTAAATTACTGGGATTGCATTTTATTTACGACTATCATCTAATATGTAATACTGTGACTCTAAATGGGTTGAACAGCAGAGGACCACCATCATTGTTTTCCCAATTTTATGGTATGCAGAGTGAGACTGGTCCCCGAAAAAACACTGTGCATGACTCTGGGCAGGTTGTTGTTTCAAAACAAGGGTTTGGGGAAATAATCAGTGGTCATTCACTGGGTGGGGGTGGTGGGTGCTCAGTGAGAAACATTGCTGGCCGCTTTAGCCCTGCTGATGCTTTTGTTACAGGGGGCCGATATTGCAGCACTGCTGCAAAACTGGCCCCCAGTAACAAAACCAGGCCCCACAGCACGAAAACCGGCCCCCACCCTTACAGCCCACTGGGGAAAAGCCCGGTACCCCAGTCCGGCCCTGACTGTCAGATTGTTGTTATGGCTTACTCATACTGGGTCATGGATGTTGTTTGCTGACTGAGACACTGGTATTTATTCTGGGCAACTCGTGATGATTCAGGGCTGGCTTCAGGGGGGTGCAACCGGTGCTGACCTCCATGGGCGATGTGTTTAGAAATAACTTATGGGTGTAAAAGTGCCTACTGCAGAGTTCCTTGTGTGTCTAGCAGTTTTCAGGCAACAATAAAAATGTCAAGATAACTCTTGTTATTAATGTTCCTGCTGGAGAGAGATCAGAGTTTTGTCTAGTGGCATTTTTGACTCATCATAAGTTAGTGCAGAACAATAATATGTCTGCTGCAAAGAACGAGTACCATGCAGATCACAGAAGTGTATTTTATGTGGATAGCTCAGTGGCTTCTTGCTTTTGTATTGGAGATCCTTTTGTTACTTGCGGTTCATAGGTTACAATCCTAATATAGTACAGTGACCTATGAACTGTCATCAAAGAGATGCATGCAAACTAGGCGAATAGGTTAGAACGTTATTTTTCCCCCAGTCTTTCATTATCCAAAAGTTGATAAAAATGGTTCGCTTAGGTAGAAATGTATTCTTATTAGAAAAACCAAACCCAAATACTGTGGTACGTTTTAAATCCTGAGTATACACTTCTCTAGATCACTCTAGCTCTACCGTTTAAAGGCATGTGGGATCCAGGCCAAAGCATGGGATCTTCTAAAATCTTTCTTATCAGACAGAGGTCAAGTTGTATCTTTGGGTGAGTTCCAGTCAAAACCTTTTGCACTACCTTGTGGTGTCCCGCAAGGGTCTTCATTGAGCCCTACACTTTTTAACGTGTATGTCTCATCATTGGACCCCATCATCAGCGCATTTGGTTTTGGTCTCACCTCATACGCAGATGACACCCAAATTGTGGTGTCTCTGCTACCGGGCCAGGAGAAGGGAATGGATATACGCTTCCAAGATTGTATGGAATCGGTGGGGAGATGGATGTCAGACACTTGCCTAAACTTAATTCAGGCAAACCTGAAGTCATGCTGTTTGGAAAAAATACCAACTTTTGGACCCAAAACTGGTGGCCTGATGCTATAGGCACTCTCCCTATAACTTCAAAAAAGGTGAAAAACCTGGGAGTTATAATGGATGAAAAACTGACCTTCGGTGATCAGGTAAATGCAGTGGCTTCGACAACAGCGTATGTTCTTAGAACAGTTAAGAACGTATTGCCGTTCTTACCAGTTGGCAGCCGGCAAACAGTGGTCACAGCTTTGATCATGCAGAGGCTGGATTATTGCAACAGTCTTTATTTAAATATTCAGCAAAGATTCATGCATGAACTCCAGTTGCTACAAAATGCAGCCGCCAGATTACTCACTGGCACATCTAGGTTCTCCCCAATTTACAAAAAAATACAAAAATTGCACTGGCTACCGGTAATGAATCGAGTACTTTTTAAATCTCTCTGCTTGGTTTTTAAGGCGCTTAAAAGGTATAGGTCCTGACCATCTAAGACGCCAGTTCCATTGGTACACACCGAAAAGAACTCTTCGTTCTATGGGGGCCATGTTGGTCTCAGTGCCACCCACAAAAAAAGTATCGTGGGGTGGTAGAAGCTTTGCTTTCTGTGGGGCAAAAGCTTGGAATTATCTTCCGTTCCACTTGAGAAATGCCACCGATCTTCTAGCATTCAGGAAGGGATTAAAAACATGGCTTTTTGATGATTAATTCTCTTTCTTCCGTTTCTTTCCTAAAGGAGAAGTAACTACCGCCAGGACACCCTTGGGTAACCATTGCGCTCTATAGGTTTCCTCAACATAACATAACTCTTAAAATATACTGCCTTCTAGTATGGATGACATGTGATTCCTAGACCTTGCAATCCTTATTATCGTATTTAACATTTCCTATAGACTGATTTACATATGATTCATTGACTCTGTATAATGTGTGTGTGATGTAAAGTGCTCTGACACCTTACACTGGTATGAGTAGCACTATAAAACAGAAGAAATGCATGTGAGAGAGGGGCTATGGAGAGATGAGGAGCACTTTTAAACGGTTGTAGTGAGGCAAACCATGGAGAACGAAGTCATTGGGAGGGCGCCAAAAAGACTGATGCACCAGGGGCCTCGAAGCGTCAAACGTGGCCCTTTGTTGATTACTGCTATTTACTGCCTCGGCCCACTGATGCATATTGCCTCTTGGAGCTATTGATACTCATTGCTCCATATACTTTTAAATGCCATTGAGGTATATACCCTCTGGCACCATTACTGCTCTTACTACCTCAGAATTGTTT
The DNA here is from genome assembly GCA_963921515.1 of Calotriton arnoldi. Lineage (NCBI taxonomy): Eukaryota > Metazoa > Chordata > Amphibia > Caudata > Salamandridae > Calotriton > Calotriton arnoldi. The sequence continues at coordinate 1,132,489 of CAWUFW010003295.1, forward strand.
TTTGGCTATTGGGAAGTGATATCGTTTGCACATGTATCGTGGGCACCTTCCTATTTAACAATTAAAGCAACATTTTTGATGAAATATGTTTTTTAGAGAGGTAGTCGTGTTATTTCAATTTTACCATTTCTCTAATGCCATTGGAGTTGTCAAAATGCGTGACATCCCTGATATGAGCTCTGGCCTAAGCCAGAAAAAGAAAGGTTGACAGAGCCCTCGCCTAAAACTTCAGATATCGCATATTAACCTATTGTAGGTGCCAGTAATTAATCTATTCCTGTTTTTCACCTTAGAATTCTGGTGCTTTTAGTTATACTTTTCATGACATAAATGCAAATCTTCAGGTACACTAATACAGAGAGAAACAATGCTGGAGATGTTTGCATTTCACCATTTTTGGTTTTCAACTACTTGCAATAAACTGACAAAAAGGTGTCACATATGGGGCGTGTAAACGTCAGTTCCTATGTGATGTGTTAATCACTCGAAAGGTAAGAGTTTTAGAGGGGTTACAGGTAAAGAGGAGGATAGGGGGAATTCCTCCTGTCGGAACTAGGGCCCTCACACACCCAGCAAGCTAGGTGTCATGCTTCATCATTTGAGCCTGCTCCTCGTCGGGCCGTCGCTGCAATGCCCGACGGGCACCCTTAAAGGGGCTCTTTTTCGGAGATCTTCTGTTCCTCGCCGTATGGGTGCCGTGGGTGTATGGGGCCAGAATGAGTGTAGATGTGTAAAGTGATGATAAAACAGGTAAGGGAGTCCTCTGTGATAAATTTATTCAGCGAGGGACCCGACCTGATTAAAAGTAAATAGGGTGGGGTGACTCTTTTTGTTATAATGCGACAAAAAATGCACTCAACTCCCAAATGGTCGACATGTTTCTCGCTATTTGTTGTCAAGGAGTGATCGTTAGCGATTCTTCAGGACCGTGTGAAGAAAAATAAAACTATCTACACATAGGTGGCAAGGTGCAACGCTACCTACCACTTGTAGTCCCTCAGGGACAATTCCCTTGGGAAATGAGGTAACCTGTAGTACAAACAAGAGCACAATATTTTCTGTGAGAATCACATAAGTCGGTAATACTGTGGTGAATTCAAATTCATTAAAAATACAATGCTGGACATGCTTTTACAATTTTAAGCAGTGTGTGACTTCATAGGTAACCCCTTAAAAACATCTATGCACACGTGATGAAAACCGTGATGGTGAGTGTAATGTAGACTCACCTATTTAGGTATCGGATATTGCCTCATCAGTTGCAACGAAGTTAAAAAGACACAGTAAGTGGTGTCTCTAGAGTAGTGAAAAAATGACACATAAAAAGAAAGAAACGTCAGGTGTTAGTATCCTGATTTTCTGCACCATGTCTTTGCCAGGTAATGAGTAAAGGAAACAAGGGCACAGGATCCCGGTCAGTCCGGGTGTCGCCCGAGTGGAAGGCACCATGTCCAATTTTCCTTCTTTTAATCTGATGGTCAGATCTAGGAATGGAATTTCAGTACTTGAAATTGTGTGGGTAAATTTCAGGTATTGGTTCTTGGTATTGATCCATTCACAAAATTCAATACAAGTTTGTTCTTCACCTTTCCAGAAGATAAGTATATCGTCTATATATCTCTTCCACAGTCTCAGGTTAGCTACGAAGGGGTTGTTGGTATGCTGTATCACTTCTTTCTCAAATGCCGCCATGTACAGACATGCTACACTGGGTGCAAAGGTACTCCCCATCGAAGTACCCTGAGACTGGTGGATTGTCTGTGCTAGAATACACACTAACGTTGGGCATCAATTGCTTTTTGAATATATTTGATCCCATTGATTAACAACATTGATATCAATTCCCATGGGGTATTACAACCCGTGACAAATTTGAATGGCCATTAGAACTTCCATCCTACGAACCCACTCCAAGATGGCTGCCATATTTACGTGGTAGCACAAGCATGTGTAGTGATCACATGACCCTCGCAAACACCAGCTGGAACCGATCGGCTCTCCTGCGCTCTCGACTCCGTTCTCCAGGGAAGGTATTTAATGCTGCCGGTTACAGGAATGAACACCTTCCTGGATGCAGCGGAGCGGGGTAGGTCGGCCGTCTGGCTCCAAATGGGAGTAGGTAAATTGGCATGAATGATTGGAGGCCTCCCTGTCATATGCGACGTATTGAGGTGAGGGATACTAGCGCCAGTATCCTTATTGTACCTGCCGGTGGAATCCACCATGTTTTCTCACAATCTTCTTGGAGATGGCCCTGTACGCAACCGGGGCTTGGTGGGTTATATATGCGTGGCGACAATCACTTTGGCTGCCCACTTCTGCCAGTGTCTCGTCGCGCCTAGTGCGCCCCCCCTGATGCCCACGGATTGTGACTACGGTTTTTTCTATTAAACGAAGCGGGGAGAGGATATGGTGGCTTCCACTCGGGCGACACCCGGACTGACCGGGATCCTGTGCCCTTGTTTCCTTTACTCATTACCTGGCAAAGACATGATGCAGAAAATCAGGATACTAACACCTGACGTTTCTTTCTTTATATGTGTCATTTTTTCACTACTCTAGAGACACCACTTACTGTGTCTTTTTAACTTCGTTGCAACTGATGAGGCAATATCCGATACCTAAATAGGTGAGTCTACATTACACTCACCATCACGGTTTTCATCACGTGTGCATAGATGTTTTTAAGGGGTTATCTATAAAGTCACACACTGCTTAAAATTGTAAAAGCATGTCCAGCATTGTATTTTTAATGAATTTGAATTCACCACAGTATTACCGACTTATGTGATTCTCACAGAAAATATTGTGCTCTTGTTTGTACTACAGGTTACCTCATTTCCCAAGGGAAATGTCCCTGAGGGACTACTAGTGGTAGGTAGCGTTGCACCTTGCCACCTATGTGTAGATAGTTTTATTTTTCTTCACACGGTCCTGAAGAATCGCTAACGATCACTCCTTGACAACAAATAGCGAGAAACATGTCGACCATTTGGGAGTTGCGTGCATTTTTTGTCGCATTATAACAAAAAGAGTCACCCCTCCCTATTTACTTTTAATCAGGTCAGGTCCCTCGCTGAATAAATTTATCACAGAGGACTCCCTTACCTGTTTTATCATCACTTTACACATCTACACTCATTCTGGCCCCACACACCCACGGCACCCATATGGCGAGGAACAGAAGATCTCCGAAAAAGAGCCCCTTTAAGGGTGCCTGTCGGGCATTGCAGCGCCGGCCCGACGAGGAGCAGGCTCAAATGATGAAGCATAACACCTAGCTTGCTGGGTGTGTGAGGGCCCTAGTTCCGACAGGAGGAATTCCCCCTATCCTCCTCTTTACCTGTAACACCTCTAAAACTCTTACCTTTCGAGTGATTAACTCATCACATAGGAACTTCGAACTTCTTTTCTTGTGAACTGTATGTAGGGCATGTACGTTGGACCTCCTCAAGCCCTCTCTGTCCCTCTTATTTTGGTAGGGGCGTGTAAACGTCACACATAAACACACTACCAACACAGGCATACTGAAAACTTGGCAGCTCTGTTCCCAAATTTCAGCATATATGACTTGGGGCTAGCAAGCTGACAATTAAATGGATTGTGATAATTTGATTTGTGTGTGAGTTCCATTGTGTTTTAAAGCCAACACTGCGCACGTGTTTAGATTCACTCTGTATGGTACCTATATCTTCATACTTCCCTGCTGTGTTCTGGGATATTTCCCGCCACGTTTTCAGCGAGCTGCGTCTTCTCTTCGGGAAGTGTAGTTCACAGACTCTGGGCTGGGGGCTCACAGTGCCGGAACGTCACGCACAGGAACTACGACTCCCAATAGACCCTGCTGCCAATGTTCTTGACTCCGACCACACCCAGAAGGCGTCAAGACACGAGTAACTGAGAGAAAGAAACGCTAAGGCATTTCACGGGAGCGCAGAGGTGACTGTGAGTCAGGTGCGAGGGCAGCACCATGAAGGCGGGAGATGCCCACGAGGTTTCTGACTGCGACAGCGACAGGACCATAGTGGAGGGCTCTGTTGTCGACAGTGATTTCGAAGAGGACGAGTTAAACGTGAACAGGTGATGAGGAGGCACGCGGCATCTTTACCAAGTGTGACCTGAAAGGAGACCAGGAGGGATAATGTGGAGGGGGCGGGTTAGAGAGACGACAGTATGGTAATAGGCATACACACGGTGCTGGAAATGTGGGCGCCAGACCGAGGCGGATCTGGCACCTTTTTTTGGGGAGCCACATCTTGAGACTGGATTCGGCTGGCAACCGAGAAATAAATACTCAGACGTCCGGTGCAGTTTGCCGTCATCTGGATACGTTCAGTACGCCCTCGCTGTGTGATTCTATTCATAATGCGGGTTTTGGTCAGGGTATCCTCCTGTCTTTTAAAAAACACAAATACCGACAATCTTGCTATTTGGAACAACCAAAGAGCGGGCAGACGAGAAAGAATTTGTGTAAAATTGTCAGGCTTAATTTTTAAGTGGTAATTATTACTCCGTTTGCTCTAATAATCCACTTTGAGACAATTTAGAGGCCTCTCGTACTTTCTTAATGGTTTAGTTATGTGTTTAAGCTTTTAGGTTATTTCAGAAGGCTAAAAGTACCAGATTTCACTTCTTTTCTCCACATTTGCGCAGACCTTGACTTTAAAATGCAGGCCAGGCTGGTGAAAAAAATGGTCCGGTGGAACCCTGGTTGGGTTGAGGAAGAGCTTGTGTTTTCAGTACCAGCTGGGCTGAAGATTAATATGCCCTGTAAACAGCCATCAACAGTCCTTTTGTTCGCGTGTCATTTTTGTAATAATGAAAATATAAAGCCTCCAAGAGTTGTAAACTTTATTAACCTGGTATAGTCGACGGTCTATTCACAAGATCTAGATCATTGTTCTCCTCAGAGTCTAGTTGTCTCGCTCAACAATTCGTGAATCTCATCAGTCAGTTAAGTGCATAAGGGTAGAAATAGAATTGGGAAGGGAAAGAATAGATGGGAACCATATAAAACAACAAGTTAATTATAACACCTCTCTCTCCCTAAACAAAAAGAGCCTCAGCATTCCATGGCACATAACAATCAGTTAAGCGCATAGGGGGAGAAATAACATAGAAAATTAGTAAAGGAACTGCGATGTAAGGAAGCATTTTAAAATTACAAGTTAAAATATAGCGACTCTTCCTTCCCCACGCAGAGGGTGTGAAAGTAAATAATAAATATTAAAGATAATTAAAGTGCAATGAAGGACGTTTCAGTAACATCACAACAAACTTTTGATGCCATTTCCGAACTTCTTGGTCCCTTGGTACTTTGTCATCCTCACGAATATTCCCACTTGTAGCTGAGGTGCCATTTCTCATTTGGACCTCATGTGCGAGGGTTTGCTAAAGTATTCGATCACAACTCCAGGTCTGGCTAACTGCGGTGGCCGCTGGTGTAATTTAAAAATGGTTGGATGTAAATGCATGTCCCGTATTGAAAGCAAAGCACTCCAGCCCAGCTTTTTCAAGAGAGTACGGGGGTATTCTCTCTAAAGAAAAGATGGAAAATTAGAGGGCATAGAGGTGCATTTTACAACATAATCTGTACAAGAAAGAGCCGTCGGAGACTTTTCATCTCTCTACATGGCCTGCCATTGGTAGGTGACTGTCACATATTGGATCTAACATCGTAGTCACAAGCCCTTCTGGGTGGACCTCTCGGCATTTGCATATTGTGTTATCCAATCACTTGGTGTAGTCTGCAGTGAACAACCCCCAGCATCCAAGGGAAGTAGCCAGTGCTTAATTTGAGCCAGTGGTTGCAGGTGGACCCCACCGCCGCTCATTTTGACCCACAGCAAAAGCGAGAAAAACACACACCGGGGAAAGTAGGAAGAGAAAGATAGAAAAACATGTCTAAGAGAGAAAGCAGGAGCATGCAAGAGTGAGTTAAAGGTGCTTGGTGGTGAATTTAAGAGGCATGAGGCTGAATCAAGACTATGCAGCCTTGGTATTCAGCACATCAACATTCAGTAGTGCTGGTCACAGAATTCGGAGCAAAAGTTTAGGCTCTGGAACTTAGTTTTTTACAAATTCAATCAATCGGGGGATTTATAGAGCGCACTACTCACCCGTGAGGGTCTCAAGGTGGTGGTGGGAACTTCGGGCAGCTCCAGTCATCCGAAAAGCCAGGTCTTGAGGCTCTTCCTGAATGCTTGCAGTGTGGGGCATCGTCTGATGTTGAGGGGCAGTTCGTTCCAGGTCTTGGTCGCGATGTAGGAGAAGGATCTGTTTCCCGTTCTGGCTCTATTGATGCGGGGGATTTCGGCCAAGGCTGAGAGGAGGTTTCTCTTGGGGGCGTATAAGGAGATTCTTTCGTTGAGGTATTGGGGTCCGGTGTTGTGGAGGGCTTTGTAGGCGTGTGTGAGAAGCTTGAAGGTCACTCTTTTCGACTGGAAGCCAGTGGAGGTCTTGTAGGTGATGTGGTCTTGTCGTGGGATTCTGAGGACGAGTCTGGCTGCTGCGTTCTGGACAGTGTGGAGTTTGTGGAGTAGGGATTTGTTGATTACAGCGTAGAGGGCGTTACCATAGTCCAGCCTTTTGGTGATGAGTGCGTGGGTGACGGTCTTCCTAGATTCGGGCATTTGAAGGTCTTGCTGAGTATGCTGAGGGTGTTGAAGCATGTGGAGGATACAGTGTTGATCTGTCGGTTCATGGTGAGGGAGGAGTCGAGTATGATGCCGAGGTTGCGGGCGTGGTCCGTGGGGGTGGGAGGGTTGCCGAGGGTGGGGGGGCCACCAGGTGTCGTCCCACGTGGAGGGTGTGGATCCGAGGATGAGGACTTTGTTTTTTCCGAGTTGAGCTTCAGGCAGCTGCTGCTTATCCAGGTTGCGACATCCTTAATTCCTTCTGGAAGTTGTGCCTGGTGATGTTGGGTTCCTTGGTGAGGGAGAGGATGAGCTGGGTGTCATCGGCGTAGGATACTATGCTGAGTCCGTGCAGTGAGCACCGGAGGTAGCACTGCCCTGGCACACATTTTTGCAAATAGATCTTTGCCCTGGCAGATTGAAGGAATTTACAATAGTGTGTGCTCCCAGTAGAAGTTATGCAATTAGAGGTAAACATCACTTTGAATTTATGCTCATATCAAATGAATGCCTTAATGCATTAAGAAAATGAAAATGGCTATTTCTTTAAGTGGAATCAATCTGAAATTCTTTGACAGGTGAGAGTACGACTCAAATGACACGTGGTGGTAGCTTTAAAGAGAACTTTTTTGACTAAGTATACAAAGGTCCCTCTTAATTTCTTTCCCTCACACATCAGTTTTACTTTGCTGGTAAAAAAACCCTTGGTCTTTAGCAGCTTAGCTGACAAACCAAAACTTTCTAACAGTAACGCAGTTAATTTTACACTAGCTTCTCTTAGACTGTTTGCTAAATAAAACAAGCATTTGCAATGCAATAGGTCACGCACTTGCGAGAGTTTGAGCAATTGGCATTGTAATGACACAGTCCTTGCTTACAAGAAGCAAGGCTCGAAGTAAAAAAGGCGCAGTTACTGCCAGCCTTGTTTCTCGTAAGCAACAACTATTAGTACAAAGTGCATGTTTACACACCCCTTGCAGGTTTTCAAAACCTGCAAATAAAAGGCATTGTCATTTACAATGCCAATAGCTCAAACTTTGGCAAATGCAAGACCTATTACATTGCAAATGCTTGTTTTTACATTTTCTATTATATTATTTTAACAACTTCGATGGTGTTGTTTAATCGGCTCTAGAAATTGAAACTAGTGTTGGGAGAGCCACTGAAGTCTCGAACCAACTTTAAGCCAAATATGTGGCTCTGGCTCAGCTCGACATATTCTTGGAACCTCGGGCCAATCACAAACTGAACTGTGGCGTGGCTACTGCCGCCCTCCCAGTGGTTAATTTGTAAGAAAAGAAGTGGCGGGGCTCTTATCAGGCGGCAGCTTCGACCAGCACATTTCTCTTGTTAGCCTGCCTAACAGAGAGCACACAAACCCTACAAGTGGGAAGGGGATTTGGTGTAAAGGCCAGAACTGCCGACTTAGGAGCTGGGGAACCAGGTTTGAGTCTCGGCTTTCGCTCAATAGCCTGTGATTCTGGACAAATCACTTAATCTCCCTGTACCCACCAAAAATGAATGTGCGGTGCTTAACACCGGAAACCACCGGCACACATTCAGCACTGCATTCTCTCCCCATATCTAAATCACCATTGCACAATGTGAAGCCAGGTAACCTGGGTTCAGTCTCGGCTTCCCTGTTTAAACAAACTGCAAGAGCTTAGGCAATGATTTTATTTCAATGTGCCTTCACTTTCTTAATTATCGCTCTAGCAGGCACCTTAAAATGCACCTATTTAGGATAAGCGCTGGAAAAAAAATCCTTTTGTATGTTTTAATAGTCTTTAATATTGCTGCACCTGTAATAACAACTGTATAGTAGCACGCAGGGTACATATTACAACTGACTTGCCGCTTGCGTCACTAATGACATTGTAGTCGTGTCAGTGGGTGGTGTGGCATGAATGTTTCCAAGTTCATGTTTAGAAACTATTGATAAATGTCACTCAAAACGGTGATACAATCGAATGCACTAAAGTGAAATGCTTCCACATTTAGCAAAGTATACTTTTGGAATAGTTGTTATCACGTTTTACACAATGATCTACAAGTCAAATATGTCAACGGCTCAGCTCGTATTATAGTAACTTGCGCCAAGCCAGACTGTTGGCAAATTAATAGAACGGAGCCGAGCAGTTTCGCCGGCGTCCACCTAAAATGAAAAAACAAAACTGCAGATGCTCACTATTGCCGAGTGCATTTATCATGGAAATTGCCAGCACTTGCCTGCTGAAGGCATTGCCAGGATTCGTAGTCCTCTTCATACCAGCAATGTTTTAGAACAGGGACAAGGAGGACGTATATGGGGGGAATAGAAATGCCACGTTATATCTAGGGAATCCCCGTTCAAGAACTGAGCAGGACTGTAATTCAAAGCAGTACTAGAAAAAGAAATGGCACCCCCGGTTCTAGTGAATGAGGGAGCTTAGGACGCCTACAACCTGAAGGATGGTGGGCGGAAGGGGTGGATATAGGGCCTAGTTTAACATGTCTCTTGACCGTTTCTGTACTGCAGGGATTTAACCTATCTACTTAGATCTCACTACTGGGTGACAGTTTAGCATGCCTTTGCTCCAGATTTTGGTGAATGGGAGGAGCTACCAGTTCAGAGCTGGAGCTTCGCTTTCACTTGGCAGCTGACAGTCAGTCGGGCCGCTCAAAGAGAGTGCACCTATCTCCAGCAAAAACTGCACAGCTTTTTACTACTGGCTGCACTGTGCTGTCAGGATTTATAGTCGCTACCCTTCCCCAGCGGGGGGACGAGACAGCATGCAGTTCCTGTTTTTCGTCCGTGAGTTAACTGAGTATGTCTCCACCCGGCCATAACACACAGACAAGCGCCACCTGCTGCTACAATAATCGTGCAGGCAACTCCCCACACATCTGCCCAGCCTGCTGCACTCCATCGCACGTCCAATGAGCAGCAGAAACTGCACCTTCAGCGGTCTGCACAACCTACCAATGAGAGCAACGCAGACTATTGATAAGCCTAGAGCTATTTGCAAACACAAACAGCCAGAGGGACTGGGAAAGAGTCAGTCACGGACTGTTCGCCCAAGTGCAGAAGCTCTGGGCCTTCTGCAGATTCCCCAGCCCTCTCTTGGCTGCACAGCGTGCACTCACCCTGATGCTTGCTACTGGTTATAATTCACTGATTTTAGTAAGGCCTCTTATTATTGCACAGAGCTCTGTGAACTCCGATCACTAGCAGGAAAAAAGTAAGTAGTCCCTAAAGGAAGACATAACCAGCAACAGCGTAAGTAAACTGTAGTTGGTCGGTGCTGCTCGGCAAAAAATGGAAATGATGTATCAGGAGCACTAGCCAATAAGGAGCCAGGAAAGAAGAGTAGCAGAGGAGTGAACCATTGGCAAGCTGCAGGCGGGATTACACTCAGTACAGTGATTGCAGCAGGTCTTGCGACAGAGCATGCGCGTTGCTTACGCTCAATAAAAAAAATAAAAAAGGTGTATCCTTTTAAGTTGGAGAGATCATCTGAGTGAGTCTGTTTACAGACTCATGACATGTTGATTTAATTGGGCTGTGCACTCCTTTCGTTATTGTGTTTCTTTTAATGGCATTCAAATGACTGGCAAGGGAGTGAGGCAAGCAAGACTGGAGGACTGCTAAAGCTGAACCAGCATGCTTACTTTACTAGATCGAATGCATGGGCAGCTCGAATCTCACCATGCTATTGTATGAATTAATTATGAAATCACTTACAAAATGATCATGACTTCTGGAGCAATATTTACTTTTATCATAATCTTGTCCGTGAACGAAGCAATATGATTACTCCTTTTTTTTTTTTTCTTCTTTCTTTTGATTTTAAGATTAGCAATTTAGAATCCTTGCTACCCGGTGATCCAGCTCACCTATTTCTATTTTGATGAAAAATGAGTCCAGTTGCTCCAGGCCCCTTGGCTGCAGTGTTTGGACGAAGGGCACACACACGGCTCAGCTGTTAGCGCATGGACCTCTTAACCCCATATCTTCGTGCACACTGCCGGAAGGAAGAAAGCCCCAGCAGAAGATTATTTGGAAAAAAACTATTGTGCGCTTTAAAATAAAGCTACCACCATAATTGGCCATGTTGTATGCTCTTTCTTCCCTGTGCAGTCTGGCTCAACTGTGCTTGAGCTTTGGAGTTGAGTTGTGACTTGGAGCCTATCCGGACAAAGTTCATATGATGTTTATTATATTAAATAGCTTGAGAGCTGCGCTGGCATTGGATGGACAAGGCAACTCCGCGCCCCATTCAAGACTCTGAGGGTTGCATTTGCTACCCTCGAGGCAGAGTGGATTCTTTCTCAGAAGCCTGAAGTACGTATGTCAGGCTGGCCGATTTCAGAGACCGATTAGTCTGTCATGCACACTTTTAATTGCACAGTGCTGCTGGCACCACTTGACCTGGCAAAAGCCACGATCCTCCCTCCCTGTTGGCATGGCACAACAATGAAGGCAATTTTGGCAGCCCAGCCCATTCGATTTGAAGCTCTGCAAACAAATTTAAATATGCAATAGAAATCAGCATTTTCTAGGGTGGCTCAAAGTACGTGGGGCAGCAAATCAGAGTGATTACATTTTGTCCCTCACTCTTCACATGGTAAGATTTAGAAACATATCACTGGTATCACTTTTAAGTGCTCTGGGATTCTTGACTAATACCTGGTCTCCTGGTTTCACTTTGAAAACCATTCTGTCATGAGCTTTACCAATCCTCTGTTTATAGCGCATATAATTGTTCACATTTTTATCTTAAATTGATTCTGTATTCACATTGGGGCAGTTACCCCCAACAACTACATTGAAGCTATCTTGGTACTTGCTTCCCTAACCCTAAGCAATGCAAAGGAAGAAACTCATGTTATCCTATTAGGTGTGATCTGCATGACCAGAGAAGATATCAAGTGTGGCCCTGTCTACTGACTCCTCACTCCTGCATGCTCTCTACATACACTCCTTGATCACATGACTTGCTCTTTCAACTAGGCAATTTTCCCATGAACAGTATAACACAGTTTTGCAGTGCTGGATTGACAACTTACTCGGAAAGTTCTTTATCATTTCAGAAGTAAATAGATCCCCATTATCAGTAATGAGAATTTTAGGAACACTTTCATTAAGGAATACCTTATGCAGGAAATCTATGAGAATAGCAGTAGTGGCATCAAAGACAAATTTAGCATTGATCCACTAAAGTGATAGTCAGTTAATACCAGGACATATTTTTTCCAAAAGCCTTTTTATCTAGACATCCCATGATATCCACAGCTAAACATGACCATGGTTCTTCAGGAACATCAGCTGGTGGAAGGAATGCTCTCGGTCTCCTTAGTCTTGCCACTAGCAGCACAACTATAGCAAAAAATAAAAATTTGCTCCCAACCTTAGAATCCAGACCTGGTGATGAATAATTTAATCTGATTTTATTTTTGGTTAAACACCTACCTATATTAGACACAGTGGCTAATGTGCTTTCGGAACAGTTTTGACAAACTTGAATCCATTCTAAGTGAATGCCCTTTTTAAAAAGCGATTTCATAGGTTCAACTTTGTTAGAAAAGTTATGTACATATTTAGAGTAAAACTTTGCTAAGCCTAGGATGTATCTTAGCTCCTTCTTATTACAAGAAGCAGGTGCTTTCTATATGGCTTCAACAAGGCCTAACTTAGGTTTAACCCCATCCGCATCATCAGTGTTCCATTACTGCTAATATAAGGGCTTCAAGCGCTGTAAGCTCCATTAACAGGTAATCGTCAACTGTCCACTGCAAGATAAAGATCCTCTGTCTCCTCGGATGCCAACTGCCTCTCTAAACAATACATGGAACATATCAAACAGGTAAGTGCGTAGGGGGAGAAACAGGATAGTTAATTGGATAGGGAAATGGAAGCATCTAAAATAAGTTAATTATCACACACATCCTGACTGGGAGCTCATTGGAACCTAAACCTCTTGATGTCAGTGCCATCAAGTCACTCACCCTGTTTCACAAATGCTTAATCGCTAAACTGTGACTTGGGGGCAGGTTCTTAACATTTTCAAAATCAAGTCTGTAACTAGACTGCGCACAGAATGTTTTAGTAAGCACATTAACCACCAGCGTTACCTTAGTGCTATTGTATCCTGGATCTTCCTGGGTACCCAGACATGTGTCAGACTCATTAGCTCTGTAAGCTATTTTAACATGCAAATTGTTTGTGACCTCTTGAGTATGCCAAAACAGATTTATCACATTTGCCCTACCCACCAATTTCTTTGGGGCAGAGTTTTGTAACAAATCAATATGTTGACTGTCAGACTCTGCTCCTCATGACTCCACCCCTCATGAATCCATCCATCATGGACTCTAACCCTTAAATCATTTTTTTTCTCATGAAATCTCTTGAAAATATCACAAAGTTGTACCTTCATAGAGAAATGTGGTTTACTGGTATCTTACATAGCATTTTTCAAAACGCACCTAAAAAGTCTCTTGAAATAACAGCAGGAGACTGGTTATAGCAGAACATATCTCTTGGCAAGATCTTTTATGTGAGACTAGTCTCTCACTGGTATTTTGTGAGACTTTTTTTTTAAAAACAAGATGTGTACTTGGGTAAAAATTGTTACACAAAATCATGTAATGTTAAGTTATGAGAAATTGTGTGTAAGCCATAAATCGTGAATTTCACAAATGTAATTAAAATTTCATCCAGCCCTACCCATGATCTCTAATTTAATTGGGATCTCTGAGTAAAATACTTTAATTTCCATTTCGGCATACACCTATGCTAACAGTAGGGACCTAATCCAGTGGTTGGAGATTTTGTACTGGAGTAAGGGAGAGCTTCAGGTCACCTGGAGTGAAGAGTATGTTAGGGAGAAATACTTTAACATAGTTGAGAAATAATAATACTAAAAAGCTATCGATTTGCCTAAATATATATGTGTGTGTGTGTATATATATATATCTCTCTCTATATATGAGGTTGACCTGTTGGATATATTTGTCGCGGTGGCCAGCAACGCGAAACAAGGACCCGCCCTACAAAGTGTCCTGGATATAGTTGGCAATGGACTGTGTGTTTCGAGGGATCGAATTTTCCAGGACCGCCTCGACAAGGAACCAAGCCTGTGGCTGCTGCCTTGGCAGCCTGTGACTGCACGGGGAGGCGGGTGAGATTACTGCTTGCCTCACAGCCCGGTCCGTTTCCACGCTGGGGCGTTGGGGACCGGAGGGAGCTCTTAGCACCATTCAGCACGCAATCGCCAGTTCGCACACAGCCCCCGCCTTTTGCTTGGCACAACACCGCGCTTACAGAAGTTACATCGATCCAGCTGCTGCACATACCTTCGTGATGCATGCTGGGGGTAGTAGTCTCCCATTAGACTGCTATGTTCACAGTGCAGCTGGGTCAGCTGATCTCCCGCCAATGGGAGTGCCTGAGGAATTTCAAAAGGAGGGAGGAGGTGATTGCGAGCTACTAGCAGCACCTGAGGAAGGCGGGCAAGCCGAAATGCATTGTGCACTGCTGTACCGGTGAATAAAGAACTTCCAAAGTATTCCCCGCTGTGTCCTTGTGGTTTACTTTGAGAAGTGACCTGTTGGATATATTTGTCGCGGTGGCCAGCAACGCGAAACAAGGACCCGCCTTACAAAGTGTCCTGGATATAGTTGGCAATGGACTGTGTGTTTCGAGGGATCGAATTTTCCAGGACCGCCTCGACAAGGAACCAAGCCTGTGGCTGCTGCCTTGGCAGCCTGTGACTGCACGGGGAGGCGGGTGAGATTACTGCTTGCCTCACAGCCCGGTCTGTTTCCACGTTGGGGCTGGGGCGTTGGGGACCGGAGGGAGCTCTTAGCACCATTCAGCACGCAATCGCAAGTTGGCACAGAGCCCCCGCCTTTTGCTTGGCACAACACAGCGCTTACAGAAGTTACATCGATCCAGCTGCTGCACATACCTTCGTGATGCATGCTGGGGGTAGTAGTCTCCCATTAGACTGCTATGTTCACAGTGCAGCTGGGTCAGCTGATCTCCCGCCAATGGGAGTGCCTGAGGAATTTCAAAAGGAGGGAGGAGGTGATTGCGAGGTACTAATGCATTGTGCACTGCTGTACCGGTGAATAAAGTACTTCCAAAGTATTCCCCGCTGTGTCCTTGTGGTTTACTTTGAGGAGTGACCTGTTGGATATATATATATATATATATATATATATATATATATATATATATATATTCCACAAACAAAGAGAGTGTCCCCTCAAGGAAGCCACACACAAGGAGGTAAGTTTTCACGCTTTAATGGAAGAAAGCTACAGCCTGGAAAACACAACACTTCCCCTGATGATCATTGCGCCCGACGCGTTTCGTGCTTCCACGCACTTAATCTTGGGCAAAATCCATTTGGCAGTCGCACCACTTCAAGCACCTGATATAGTTCGTGAGACCCGCCCCAGTGGGCGTAGACAGTCGCACTGCCTGTTGGTCCCTGTAGTGCTGGGCAATCATCCTCATGTGAGTCGTGTGTGCGCTGCCACATCAACGATAAATAAAACCCCAGTGGGTTGGCAGAATGTCCCGTTTACTCAAGGCTGCACTGTAGAACTTTCACTGCGTCCTTCCTGTCCCTGAACAGCTGCACGCCGGCTGACGTCAGCATGGGTCCGCTGCAACGCGGCGGGGCTTCCTCACGGCAGGACTGGCCGTATCATATTCCACAAACAGAGTGTCCCAGGGGGGCGGGTCTCACGAACTATATCAGGTGCTTGAAGTGGTGCGACTGCCAAATGGATTTTGCCCAAGATTAAGTGCGTGGAAGCACGAAACGCGTCGGGCGCAATGATCATCCGGGGAAGTGTTCTGTTTTCCAGGCTGTAGCTTTCTTCCATTAAAGCGTGAAAACTTACCTCCTTGTGTGTGGCTTCCTTGAAGGGACACTCTCTTTGTTTGTGGAATATATATATATATATATATATATATATATATATATATATATAATATATTTTTTTTAAACAGTTCATCGCAGCTTGTTACAGCTGTGATGAAGTCTCTTACGAACACAGCTGTTGACACAGCATCAGTATGTATTTATATGGATGAATGTTGCATGGGGTGAAACAACTTTATTTCAGCTATTTGCCAAAAAAGGTACTATTTCATAAAATTGCTTATTACATTTTAGGGCTTTCATTCTTTGTTTTGAGGTTATGAATATGAAACTGTTTTATGTTACTGCGTATAGATGGTGTCTCCAACTTTTCCATAAAAAAAAAAAAAAAATAGGTGGCAATGGTAAAGAAAAGGGCTCTTCATTGGTGAGCTCAGCGGGTCAGGCTCGCTTTGCTTGGACCATCCACACTACGCATGGTGCTCGGGAATCTTGTGACTTGAATCAGGCCATTGCGAGCGATCTCCACTTACCAGAGAGCAATGGTAGAAGTGCCAGCTTAGTGATCTCTCCGGGTGGATTCCTCTCCTGCTTCTGGCTGCAGTTCTACTCTGGCTTGTTGGCCACAGCCGTTTTTGGCTCCTTTGTTGCTAAGGCGCCAGTTCATTAGTGCAGGTTGTGGTCATCTTCTGCCTGCAGTGCTGAGTTTTGTCTTTTGCCCTCCGTCATGTCAACGCGATATTCTCAGGCTGCTGCAGGGTCTAGGAGCGGAAACAAGAAGTGGCCATTATTGGGGAGCTTTTGTCTCTAGAAAGAAGGGTGGAGCCTAAACTTTCCCAGACTGGTGTGACAGTCTAATATCTTTTGTATTCAATTTGCCATTTCAATGCGACTGAATATGAATGTTTTCTTCCTGTGTGCATTTACTGTTTTTCTTCTAGATGAAGTACTGCAATGCTTCAATCACTGCTTCACAAAGCTGTCAGTCTGTATTGTGAAGTGGGTTACTCACCCACTACTTTAGTTGTTATCCCTTGTTTTCCCCCCCAGTTTTTTTAGAAGACTTCTGAACAATTCTTGCCTTGGAGAGGTTTTCGTTCCCCATATCCTGGTCCACTGCTTTTTGGACTGAGTCAGTCTGGTGCCATCTTCTGCTTCTTAAACAAGCGTCTTGGAAGCTTGCCACAAAGTTTTGCCATTCAACTTTTTCCTCCTTTGTGACCCATTTTCAGAGACATCAGTCAAGTTCCAACTGAGTTTCTTCATGTCTGAGGAGAGTGGCTGCGGGGTCGTAGTGGAAGTAGAACCACGTCATAAGGTGTTAACTCAGCATCCAGCTATTGTCAGGTTGCGATGCCAATGCCCTGAAATCTTGGGTCCCAACTCTCCAACAGTTGCAGGAACTTCAACATCTACAATTGGAGAATGCCATTTCAAGACAAATGGTGGCTACTTGGAGCTTTGGTCATCTTGCTCTTTGAATTTTTGGGTGATCAAACAAGTTGAAATAATATTTTTATTCTGTTACTGTACACTTGGCCTTCTAGGGCTTTCAGGAGCTGCTGTTACTTGGGCTGTGCCCCTGGTGGCATCTGCATATCCTAATATGAATAACTATTCCATCTTCTTGACTAATTTCAAGCAAATGTTTGAATGCCAGTACTTTGGTAGAGCATACCAAAATGACATTAATTAGAAGAGGTTTAAGGAAGAAACTGTCCAACTCCTAGGAGTGAATTGGTGGATATGGTGCTTATGATTGAACACAGACTTCAAGAGAGACTACAGGGGTTTTTTGGACCTCACTATCCTTTTCTACTTAGTAAGAAGAGTGAGAACACATGAACAGAATCCAGTTTGGTTTTGAAAGAACCACTGTAGAAATGAAATGCAGTAGGTCCTTTTAAAAGAAGTAGGAAAAAGTCAGAAGAACGTGATCTGGGTTGTGCCTGTATTATGCTGATTCAGGTCATCTAGACTGCCCATGTTACACCTCAAAGAACCCTAGGAAATGCCATTCCCTGTAAGGGAGAAGAGAATGTGCACACAATGGCTACCTTGCATATGCTTTATGGGTAATTTGGATGAGAGGCTGTTTGTATTACAAACTTTCTTCTAGTAAGAAGGTGGTTAGTCATTTCAGTTCCAGTTTTGCTGGATTGGGTAACTGTAGCTGTGTACATGGACTGTATCTGGGCCCAGAGAAACTGTGTGCGTCTGAGATAAAAAAACAAAACACCTCTACAAGTGCAGTCGATGGAACTCCTACGTTTTCCAGAACAATTGCAGAAATGTATGTGCCAATAACCATTGATATTGTCTCACACAGGGAAACCTTATCCTTTGTTGTGATCTCTTTGCCCAATTGTGTTGTGATTCTAGGCCTTCCTTGGCATGATCAACATAACCCATATATCAACTGGATAACTAATCCCTTTTCACTTTTCTAATTGTTCTATTAAGCCTATTGTTATGATTCAGCAGATTGTTGGGCACCAGTACAAACTTACAAAGAAAGCCAAAGTTGCATCTTTGGCTCTTGTTTCAGACACTCCAAGATTTAAGCTCTCCCTCCCACAGAGAATTCGATTGCATCTCGCTGATTGTTCAAGGTGCAGAATTTGTTTTGTTGTTGGTCAAATTCATATATTTTTGGGAAAAGGAGAAGGAAATGCATAGGAAAACTTGCAAAGTGGGCTAGTAACCAGATTCACCTCTCTTGCTGGAGCCTCTGTTTTATTGTGTCAAAATAAAATTCAAGAACTTTGACACTGCATTGATTATTGCAGGGTGAATAAGGTGACCATTGAAGACGGATCTCCTTTGCACCTCATAGAATACATTTTGGAATCCGTTTGGGGAACACAACCTTCATTAAACTAGAGTGTAGCTAGTGTGCTATCTTTTACGGATTAATGGATGTGACAAATAAAATACAACATTTCTGATTACATTTTTTGCATTTTAAATAGCGAGTATTTCGCTTTGGATTATGTAATTTCCCAGCAATCAGTCTTTCAAAGATTCGTTGATCGCATCTTTGCAGGCAATGTAAGCTCCTATCTAGTATTATATTTGGTGGATGCACTTATTTTCTCGAACGATCCAGATAAACATCACAGACCTGTTGCATCAGTTTTGGATCATTTGCAACTATGCCACCTTACTTGTAGATGTTAATTTAGAAAGAAAACAGTTGATTATTTGGGGTAGCAGATATTTGCCCAAAGAACATCTATGAACGAAAGAACATTGCTGCCATTTTAAAATGGCCTCAGCCCACAACTGCCAGAGACTGTCTTCTTGGGTTAGCCAATTTGTATCTGCATTTCATCAAGGACCTTGCTCATACATCTTCATCTAAAACACTCTGAAGAAAGAAAGCCTTTGGTCGGGGTTTCAGTGGACCGAACAAGCTGATAAGACCTAACAGTTAAAAGATGCTTCTACCCAGGTTAAAATTGGTAGACCTCTGGATCCTTCTGAAAGAACCATTGTAGAAAAAGATGCTCAGACAGAACAATATGGGTTGTTTTTATGAAGTTCAAGAATGCAGTAATACAAGGCATCCTGTATTATATCGGTCTCCTATCCTAACTTCCTGTGAGCATAACTGTTGAGTTCTGGAGAAGTAGCTTTTGGCTATGAGAGATGCCTGTGCTTAGTGGCTTTCTCTTGATTGGAACAGTTTCTAATAAGAACGTACCATCAAAATTTACAATTTCTATAGAAGTGTATGTTCCAAAACAATTAACTAGCTAGATGGGCCTACTTCTTTGCTTACTATGATTTTCGCTCAGCTTACACTCCAGATTCAAAAACATCTTGATGGACACCCTCTGCAGAAGGCATCCTGAGGAAGAGTACAACATCTACAATCCTCCAGTGGGTACAGCGTAATCATGGTTACTTTAGATACTGTCTCAAAGATGACACTTTGTTCACCTTTTAAGAGCATTTCTTCAACTCCTGATATGGCTCAGTGATTCATCATAGACCTATTTTGTCTTTATGGTGTACTACGCATCATAGTTTCTAAGAGGTAAGCGGTATGTGGCTCCTTTCATGTACTTCCTTTTGCCGGACATTTCAGTGCCAGTAGTGGACCACACAGATAAAGAACTCGGCCGTTATAGGTGGCGATATTTTGGAACAAGGAGTGGCAGTACCGTAAAGGGAAAAAGAAATAAAGGGGACATTGTGGGAGGACGTCCCCCCTAGCAATAAAAAATAAAGAGGTGGCCTGTGGAAGCCCATGTTCACTTCTGAGTTGCAGTCCACCAAAAACAACAAAAATGTCTGTGCTTCCAAAACAGAGTAGCAACAGCCAAAAAAAGTATACAAGTTTATGGTTAATGGGCAAGAGAACTAGAAAAACATAGTAAATATCGCAGCTGGACAAACACCAAGTTAGAGTGTGTGTGATTTTGTGTGCTGCAGTGAAATGCGTGCAAATTGGAATACACAGTATCTTTCAAGATTCAGGAAGGTAATTTGCAAGGCCTTAAGAATAAGTCAAGAGTTATCCTCTGTATATCATCCCCAGTCCAGTGGGCAGACTGAGAGGACATAAGAGTCTTGAACAATATTTGTGATGTTAAAGCAATATGCCCAGAGCAACTGGTCTTCCTATGTAGCCTGATGGAGCTTCCTACTGTTACTCACACTGCAACCATGATTTCACCATTCTATAGTATTTAAGGATTTCATCCACCAGTATTCAGATACCCGATGTCTGGATCCTTTGTTTTCGGCTGCAGTAGATTGTCTTGTCACTAGATATCTTTCTATATAATAGACTGAGAAATAAAGCAACCCAAAAGTATCCAGCTTTCCCGCACGAGCCAGTGGAGCAACAGTTACTCTCCTTGCTGATATATTTTTCCACCCAAATGTGCTTTGATATACATTTCTGTGGTGCAACACAGAATAAAATAAGCAACACAGAATAAAATACGCTAACAACATAACATCCCAAGGGAAAAATGGAAAGTGTACCTAAGATACACAAGCAACCAATGGCCATTCTCCTGCCTACAGACCATGAAAATATCCCTCAATGTCAGATACAGATTGACTCAGTTTAAATGTATACATAGATGTTCTTGGACCGCCACCAACCCAGGACTGTGCGTATTCACAGATTGAAGAGATACAAAACCTCAAATGCAGACTTTATACATTTAGCATGGGAATGTGCGAACAATAAGGAGTAGTGGAATGACAAGAGCTGACAAATGCTTGACTTTGAGGTTCAATAAACTACTCTAGAGACACTCTTGGCCTACTCGAAAGACACTTCAAAACCATATAGAAAACTTAAGGCACTGACCCTGCTGCATGCTAAAACAAGATGGGAAACTGGGCCCCGTATGAAAGTTCTAGATTGAATAAAGGATTTCCCCGTTTGCAATGATCAATCTAAAATCTATATTTCCTTTCTCCCCCTCACATCAAGACCAAAAGACATTTGGGGGTCTCTGAGTTCATATTTCACAGGCAGAGGAAATATTAGGCAGATAATCAAAAACACGATTATAGGTTAACTGTTAGAATAAATACTACGAATGGAATATCAATCAATATATAAATACCTCTGATAGATCACTGATAACTTCAAAATGTATGTTGAACATTTGTAATGTACACTGTTATTGAACATGGATAATAAAGTTTAAAAATAAAAAAGATGTAAGAACAAAGGCAGCCAAAAAGATAGTGAAAGCTTCAGCTGAGAAATGCAGGAGACCAAAGCCAGGTCTGCAAGATGGCCATGGAGTTTGGTTATCTTACTGATTTCTTTCAGTTCGACAGACCACATTAAAATTAAGACCACATTATTTTAGTCCCTTTGGTATTGTAAAGTAAAAAATCATATTGCCTTTCTATTTTTTCTGCCAACAACTTGGAGGATTGATCCAACTTTCCATGTGTTTCAGCTGAAGGCTGTCATCAAGGAGCCACTTCGAGAGCCTACATTTTCACTACTCTTAACGGTTAATGGACAGCCAGAATGTGAAGTAATTTGTGATTCCTGGTTTTCAGATTGTCTTCAGTTTCTGATTGACTGGAAGGGGTACTTCCCAGTGACTCATCCTGAGTTGATGCTTTTTTTGTTCATGCACAGACTCTCGTTCATCACTTTATTCTTTCATTTCTTAACAGCCTGGCACTACATGAAGGATATGCTGTTAGGCCTGCGGGTTGAGCTCGCACTGCCTGAAACAACTGTGCTACGAAGGCTGTTTAGGGTCTCACAGCTGGCATAAAGGCAGGAAGAGACGCATACACTTACCAGTCATGGCCATGGCTAGTCTCCCCAGGTGACTTGGGTCAACAGTTCCTCTCCAGCTTGTTGGCTGCGGCCTTGTTCATCCCCATTGATGGCTTTGCTCCCAGTTGCTTGGTGCACATAGTAGTCGTCTTCTACCTGCTGTTGAATGCTTGGTTTGCTGTCTCTTTCCCTCCAACATATGGAGGCAATGTCATCCGGCAAGTGCAGGGACCTACAGTGGAAGAAACTGTGGGCTATTTTTGGGGAGTTCTTGTCTCTGAAAGAAGAATGAGCTAAAGCTTTCCCAGACTGATTTGGCAATCTAATATATTTTTTCGATGTAATTTACCAGACCGATATGGCTGAATGTGAACTTCCTTCTTGTTCATTTCCCTTTTGTCTTCTATATAAAGGACTGGACCTCTTTTCAACCTATATTTTTTAGGCAGGTGTGTCGTCTGCTGCTTTAATTATTGTTCCATGTTATTTTTTTCTAGTTTTTTTGGAGGCCTATGTAATCTTCTTGGCTTGGCCAGAATCTTTCCTCCAGAACCTGGTGAGCTCTCTTTGGGCTAATTCAGCATTTTTAACGAATGTCTAGGAACATTGCCGCAAGTTTTGTTTGCTGTTCAGCTTTTTCTTTCTTTATGACCCCTTCATGGAGACGCCAGTCAAGTTCCAAGTGAGTTGCTTTGTGAATCATCAGTCTCTATGGAAGGGAATCAACCTTAGCTCAGACAAGCAAAACCTTCCTCTTGTTACTCAGCCTCTCTCTAGAC
Source organism: Calotriton arnoldi (assembly GCA_963921515.1). Taxonomy (NCBI): domain Eukaryota; kingdom Metazoa; phylum Chordata; class Amphibia; order Caudata; family Salamandridae; genus Calotriton; species Calotriton arnoldi. Next base: position 1,155,056 of record CAWUFW010003295.1, read on the forward strand.
AAGGCACAGTTAAAGAAGAACTTGCGTTGTAAACCTGTGTTTTAATTAACTCATAAATCATTTGTAAAAATAGTCCAAGATGTGATTATGGTAAGTAAGTACATGATTTCAATTTTGTTCATTTAACAATTATAACAGTGCATGTGTTCCATCAATTATATACAGAATTGCAAATATGTATGTATCTTTGTTGCTGTTCCATCCTAGAGTTTCTTTTGCTTGTCACAGAGCTCCCTTTCCCGCTCAGCTTTTTTTAAATACCGCTTTGCTCACTGCAACCTCTCTTCAGCAGTGTTTAAGTACTTTCCTGACCCCTTCTTCTGTTGTTCCCCAACCTTCATTTGCCTGCGTGTGTGTTTTTTTTATTTTTTATTAATTTCAGGGTTTTTTCAATTTTTTGAAAGGTCAAGCAGAGTACCTGCAGCAGCAGATATCAGTCCTATTCTTTCTGTAAACACACTTTGTAGGAAGCTGGCTCTGTATATACTATAACAAAGTAAGGTATAGTGTGCACAGAGTCCAGGGAGTCCCCAGAGGTATAACAGAGGCTAAATTAGGTAATTACTAACAGCTCTCTTTGTGGTAGTGTGGGCGAGCAGTTACGCTTATCCAGAGGTTCTGTTAAGCAGTAATTACTTTTCATTAATCTTGGATTACTTTTGGAATACCTTTAGTAATGGGGTGGTATGCCTAGATACCACACCTTAGGATCTCTACATGCAAGGTAAGTACGACTTTTTATACTTTGCAATAGAATTCTCATTTCTTCGTACAACACAGTTCAACACTTTTTTAAAGCCCAACATTTTTTCACATGGGTTCCTATGGGGAAAAAGTGTTAGCGGGTTTGAAGGTAAGTACACGACATACGAGGGTGAGTTTTGGGGGTTAGGACCAAGGTTCCCCAAGGTCTAGATGGGCACCAGAGTTGCACCCAGAATCAAAAAAGAGGGTCCCTGAGAAAACAGATTTATGGAGAAGAATCCAGGGAAGGATACTCTAACAAAAAGAAGGCGTAACCAACTTCTCCAATTGTTTACCAACAAAGCAGTGCAGCTTTAATACTACAAACACCATAAGTCAGGTCCGTTCATTTTGCGATTTATTCATCGTCCATAGAAAATGTTTTGTTTGATATATATAAAAATCTCATGACATTAATATGTACATTTATATACAAAGATTTTTGTGAGCTCCACAGTAAGACAAAACGAAAACAATAAGTTACATACATCAAAAACACAAAGACCCACAATGACATATGAAAAAGTAAACACTCGCACACAATCCTACTTCACACCAAGTGCAGATGAAAATACAACATAAACATGACAAATCGAAAAGAATCATATAATGCAATAGAGATTCGCAAAAATGTTTTTTCGAAACAAAAGTATTCTAATAAAGACAGTACAATATATATATAGACAGAGGTGTGCTGGCGCGCGTTTAGGTAGTCACAATGTGATAGAAGGGGTGAACCACAACCTTCATCGGGGCGCTGTTTATATTCAGAAGTCAATGACACCTGTCATAAATCTGGGTACATTCACAGAATAATGATTCAGGAAACGGGCTCACAGTAACATCCAAGAACTGATTTGAGGGGTTAAACTCGAACAGGCAAAACCCTGGTACTTAAATAATAGTCCCACATCCAAAGATGGTTTTGAAAGAGTGAATCAGATTCAAGAAAAAATGTAGGTCAAGACGAGGCGGTAACCAAGGAGTATAAAATACCTCATACACAATCCTTGGAAAGATAAGCAATAAAGCAACTCGTCTGGAGTGCCTTGCCAGTCGGGCCTCTTGGATCCGTTCCTGGATCCAGATCCGCTCCAGTTGTCAGACTGCGACCTTCCCCAGAGCCCGTTCCACTGACATTGTTCCCGGTGCCTCCAACACCCCATGGCAGTGCCGCCCTCCCCTCCTCCATTATTATTATTACCCACTCCGATACAAAGCCAGACCGGCATCGCCCGACGTAGACTGCAGGTGAATTCATCCTTCCCAGTCTGAGCCAGGGCCTGCTTTTTTCAATAGGCCCTTTAGGGATTACGAGTCGGAGGGATTTAAGGATTCTTATGACAACTCCACAGAAGAGCCCGAAAAAATTGCTATGAGGAACTGCCGGATGCCAGTAGTTTGGGCACCTCCCAGACACTAGCTTGAGTTATCCTCCTAGTATGGCTATGGAGGAAGGGGCTTTATTTGCCCTGGTGGTGAGGAGGGTGACTGAGGTCCTGGAGCACACGCTGCCCTTGGTGGCAGTCAAGACTAATGTCTAGACAGAGGTGCTTCAGCTGGGAGACAACCCCATACACCCTCTCCTCCCTTTTAACAAAGCCCTCACGAATTTACTGCTTGGGACATGAGCCAAGTCCTGCACATTGGTTCCTGTGCACAGGACAATTGCCTGCTGCCACTGCTCTGCTTCTGGGGACCCAGTTTTTCTCACCCAACACCACCACCCCTGATCCAACGTCAACCCTGGCGCATTCCCTACCACACAACTGGATAGGTAATCTAAGATGCTGGACACCAGTCTTGCACTGTGTTCCGTGAACACAATGTGACTTTTGGGCTGGTATTCCCACACAGTTTGTATTTGGTTTTGCAAGTGCTGCCCATGGTCTCGGAGGAGGGCTGAGCTATCCTGACCCACGTTATTGCCGATGGCAGATACACAGCAAAGTTCACCATATGCTGTGGACAGGATATGGCTGCCTTGCTATGCAGAACGATTGAATCGTCGATGGCACTGCAACACCACACCTGTCTGAAATCTACTGGCTTTTCAGGGGATGTCCAAGCATCTCTTATGCAAATGTCCATCGATGGTACCTGCCTCTTTGATGACAAGGCAGATTCGGTACTTTAAGGACAGCAGGGCCACTGCCCAGACATTGGGACACTCCACGGCCCCACTCCAGCCCCATTCTGCCTTTCGCCCGTTCCGTGGCTACCGTAGGGGCTACCAACCGCATCCATTCTCACCCAGCCACTAATGCAAATCGGCTTCCCAGAGCTTTTATGGCAACAGACGCTGCTCCCACTAGCCCTGTGGGACATAAGGCCAGAGGTTGCCCAATCCGCCTCCTCCGTCAGCTGCAACCTCCAAACCCCTCTAGTTTGCCCTCTTATCATCATGGGCAACCGGTGGCCAGCAGGATCAAGCACCACCTGCTCCACTGACAGTCCATAAGATCGGCCAAATGGATACTCTAAAATGTTCAGCTGAGTTACACCCTTCCGTTCACCGAAACCCTGCCACCCATGCCACCATTCTCATATCGGCTGGCAGAGGACTACTTCTCCCTGCTCTGTCAGGAAGTGCAGGCTCTTTTGGCCAAAGGAGCCAAGAGGGTGCCGGCATCAGAATTAGGTTAGGTTGTGGTTGCTTTTCCTAGTACTTTTGGGGCCCCACAAGGATGGAGGAATCCGCCCTACACTAGACCTTTCGTCCCCTCAACTTGTTTCTGAAGGAGAAATTCAAAATGCTCTTATTAGCGCAGGTCCTCTCAGCCCCTTACCCTGGAAAGTTGATGGTAGCGTTGGACTTACAGGATGCCTATTTAAACAGACCCATCATCCCTGCCCAGGCATAACCCGTGGTTCACAGTGGACCACGAGCACTTCCAGTTCGCTATGCTCCCTTTCGGCCTTACCAGCACCCCTCGGGTGATCACATAGTTAATGGCAGTGGTCGCAGCCATCTGTGTAGGTCAGGGGGAAGACTGGAACATGACAACTGATTGAAGGCGGGCTTGCCCCAGGCAGTAGTGTCCCACCTTCAAACTACGGCAGCCCTCGTGCATTCGCTGGGGTTTACTGTCAACGTGCTGAAGTCATACCTAACTCCCGGTCAAATGCTCCCTTTCCTTTGAGGTATTCTGGACACAGTGCAGTTTCAGGCCTATCCTCCGAAGCGGCAAGTCGGGATATTTGGGCTGTGATTCTGAGGTTTTAGCCTCTATCCTGGATTTCAGCGTGACTGACTGAGGCTGCAGGCTTCATAGCCTCCTGCATCAGCTGGTAACCAATGCCCACTATCGTATGCAAGCTCTGCAGTGGGACCTGAAGTCCTGGTGGGCGCAGCATCAGGGGAATCTCTCGGACCAGGCCCATTTATCGAAGGGAACTGCAAAAGATTTGCAGTGGTGGCTGACTAGCCACGATTGGGTCTCTTCCCTTCCCCACGCAGAGCGGACTGTGATGACAGATGCGTCACTCCTGGGTTGTGGCGGCCATCAGGGAGAGGTAGAGATCAGAGGACTGGGGTGTCCAGCAGAGTCTTGTCTACACATCAACCTGTTGGAGTTGAGTGATTTGCTTGGTACCTTTGTCTTTATATCAAGAGAAGGCTAGTTCATGTATTCACAGACAACACCACTGCCATGTGGTATTGCAATTAGCAGGGTGAGGTCGTGGACCTTGTGTCAAGAGGCCTTTCCTCTTTGGACATGGCTTGAACGTCCAGGCATTTCTGGTCATAGAACACCTGGTGGTATCTCTGAACACCAGGGCGGACAAACTCAGCCATTGATGCCTCGTGGATCACAAATAGTGCCTCCACCTGGAGGTGGTGCAAGGTCCGCGCTAAAGTTTCCAAGGTGGCTCTCGTTCAGAGACACATTTCATCTCAAGTGGACTTCGGGTCTCCTGTACACCTTTCCACCAATACCACTCCTGCCCAGAGTTCTCAAGATCAGGAAAGAGAGAACCCAAGTCATTCTTGTGGCTCCAAATTGAGCATTCAGAGTATAGTATCCCGAACACCTGAGCAAGAGCATCTGTCCTCCAATAAGGTTGCCCTTTTGGGAGGATCTCCTGTCACAGCAACAGGACGGGGTCCTGCACTCAAACCTGCACACACTTCGCCTTCATGCAGAGAGACTGAGCAGCAGCAACTGACAGTCTGTGACATCCCTTCCAAAACTCTGCAATGTCATTCTGGCAGCCAGGAGTTCTTCATCCATGACAGTATGTGCCTGCTGTTGGGACAAGTTGTGGCTTGGTTTACTTTAAAAAATTGTGATTCCCTCTCTTTGCACGAGGTGTTATTTGTTCCATTGTTAGCCGAGCAAGACTTTACTTTAAGCACAGTTGAAGGGTACCTTTTGCCCATATTTGCTTTCATGCAGTTGCTGTATCAGCCCTCCCTGTTCAACTCACTTGTTGTGATTTTGTTTTCAAATCGGCCTTTCCAGTGGCCATTACATCAGCCAGGAGGGTTGTGAGCTGCAAGCACTCTCTTTGCACCCTCCATATTCCAACTTTTTTCCAGACAAACTGCTAAGATCACATGCTTCATTCCTGCTGAAAGTGCTGACACCCTTCCACATTGAGAAAAGGGGGAAATAACTCTGCGCTTGAAGAAAAATAATAGCGAGGCGTGCTACAACCTACGGATTACGCCGAAGCACTTTTTGGTTAAATCTACAATGATAAAGGAAGTGATGTTAAAAAACGGAGTGGTGGTGGTTGTGCTGGAGTGTATCTTTAAAAATAGGTGTATCCTATTTATTTTGACCTCTAGTCAGTATGATTAAAATGGGGAAAGATAAGGAAATAAAGTTTGTGATCTACCTAATTTCCTAAAATGTTTCAAGACGTGCCTCTATTGGCTTTTAATCAGGACCTCCGGAACTAAACTCCTTGTTATTACTCCTATGGTATTACAATGGATGCATAATCATTGCATGCTAGTGGAAGGTTATATATACATTTACCACCTGTTTTGGAGATCATTATCTTGGTTTCTACAAAAATAAGAAGAAAGTTAGACTTAGCCTGTGGCTGTATACATGCTCCTTTGCGTTCAGGAGAAACAATTCTTGTAGTGAGCACCCCCAAGTGGGATAAGTGACTTTAAAAGCATTTTGTCAGTGGGCACTTCTAGTGTGGTTTAATGTAAAACAATTTGTGGTTGTGAGAAAATATTACCACGGTGTAGGAGGCTGGCTTAGTATATGGTGCACACTTATGTAAGTGGGCACCCTGCACTAATCCAGACACCCCTTATGGTGATTTTAGTGGTCTTAGAAAGCTCTCTAAGTGGTAGCTGTGGAAAGCAGCCTTCAGGCTTAGTCCAGAAGGCGTGTAAAGCAGCTTGTTTTACCAGAACATAATATTATAGGTTAGATTAAGTGAAAAAGAACCACACCGTGTATTTATAAAAATATGTATTTATTATAAGACACTCATTAACACATACAGATATCTCCTACCCGGAGATATACACAATGCACACAATACTTTGCAATGAAAACAGGTAAGTAGCACAATATACACAGTGGTCTTCAGTGGGGGGCCAAACCATATACTAAAATAGTAGGATGCAAACCACGACCCAAGTCAAGACTATACCCAGAAGACGTAGAAGTGCTGGAACCACCCGAGGTAAGTAACCAGGAACCCCACAGAGGCCGTATGCAGAGTGGGAACACAACTGCGTGCTCAATTCAAGTCAATGGGTAAGTCGCGGTTGCAATTTTACAGAAGAAGGTCCCTTCCCAATGGACCCTGAAGAAACCCTGTGGAAGACAAAAGGTTGGAGAGCCACCCCACCCGTGGATACCCTAGGAACAAGGATACCTATGCCAGGGAAGCCAGGTGCATAGGTGTGAAGTGGCATCGGAAACCGCCGTCTAACCCAATGGAGGACTTCAGGAAGATACAACTGATGAAGAAGTGGAAAGTGTCCGGTGGAACCCAAAGGTGGATTCAAGATGAGAAGTACCTGCAAGCAGAGGGGACAGTCTATGCCTCTCAGGAGTGACCAGGACACACGGAAGAGGAATGCCCACCGATGTCGGATGTTGCAGGAGATTTGACGTGACCTTGGAGCTTCAGCGGTGGGGACCAGGCAACGCTGCCGAAGACCAGGAGCCATTCACAAGCTGTCCCATGTCGGATGTCGAGAGTTGAGGGGTAGGTGTCCGTTGGGAGCACCAACAAGCCCTGGCAACTGCAAACAACATGGCAAGCGAAAAAGGTGCAGTGTCGGGACCAGCAAGGTCCAAGGGACTCACCACAAGCAGGGGAGTCGGAGTAGGCCCAGAGCAATCAGGGGAGCCCACTGAAGCAAAAGAAGGTCCTCGAGGACCCACATGCCGGAGGCACTGGAGTTGCAAGAGGACCTCGAGCAGCTCACCAAAGATGCAGGCCCACCGTGCAAGAGATGCGGTGAGGACGAAGATCTTGATCACAGGAGATGCTTGTGGTGGGGGCTATTTGGAGCCTGAAGATCTCTGAGGAAGAGAGCCAACAAGCCTTTGCAATGGCAAGTCGACGCGGTGCACAGGGGTTCGGTTCCGACAAGGGATACTGGCCTTAAACTCAGTGAGAAGACAATGCAGGCCTCGAGGGAGTTGAAGAATCATCACCTGTGTTGCTAAGCCTTTCGGAGTCCATCGGGGCACAGGATCAGAAGACCAGTCAGCTGCGTTGCGTTGCCTGCAGATGCAGGGAAGTGACTCATTCACTTCAAGGGAGATTCCTTCAGGTGTCTTGGATGTCCACAGGCCTTGGAAGGGTCCGGTATGGAGCACAGGCACAGACGGTGTAGGAGACTTGCAGGACGACGAGACCAGGAGCAGCAGGAGTCTTCCCAGTTGCGGTCGCGGTGCCCAGAGCGAAGTCCAGAGTGACCAGACAGTCGAAGATGAAGTGGTGTCTTGATATGAATCTTGTCCGATGACAAATCTAGGGACCCACCCACAGGTAAGCCCTTAAGTACCCTAAGGAGAGGGTTTGTACGATTCAGGGTTCCCTCCCAGAGGAGGGGCTGGACAGTGGGGCGGATACTCCCATGTCCTTTGTCCAGTTTCACGCCAGAGCGGGAGCCAATGGCTCCCTGAACTGGTTTGAACTGGAGTATGCAAGAAGAGCACCAAGTGTGCCCTTCCGGCAGTCTCAGTAGTGCTGGCAAGCGCCCCCACCCTGCCCCAACACACTTAACCCTGTCTGGGAGGTTGTCACACCTCCCTGTGACAGGATAAATATTGTTCTGCCTTCCCCTGCTCGAGGTTGGCTCTGCAGCAGGAGGGCAGAAACATGTCTCTGGTCGGCAGTAGCCCTAGCTTGCTGTACGGTTCTGGAAGACTGGTACCGGGAGCACTAAGGGCCTACCGAAGGAGCTTTTCAGTGCATGGAATCCTACCTCCCAAACCGTTTACCATGTGACTGTATGAATCCAACATGTTTGACACCAAACATGACTGGGTTTGTTACAGCCAGTTTAGAGATGGTCATCGTGTAATGATGCAAGCCAACCCTCTATATGTTATATTGCTGATGCACTTACAACCTGGGAGAATGGACTCCGTAGGTTGTAGGGGTGTCCCTCTCATGCAGGGGCACCCTCACACTTAGAACTGAGCACCCTGCCTTCAGGATTGAAAGGCCTACCTTAGGGGTGACTTATAGGTTTTAAGTGCAGTGACCTCAAATATAGGGCAACCTGTATCTATCGTAAGTGGTGCTAGCACCAGCTTACACAGGCTGCAATGGCAGGCCTTTAGTCAGTTTGAGCGATCTCCTATGGGTGGCATAATATATGCTTCAGCCCATGGGGGACCCCTAGTGTACCTATGTCCTGGGTACCTCAGTACTGTGTACTAGGGACTTATAAGGGTACACCAGTAGCCAATCTGGGATGTACCCAAGTACTCGCCATAACCAATTTAGGGGAGAAAGCAAAGAGACTGGGGTCCTGATTAGCAGGATCTCAGTTGGGGTAACCATGAAGGCAGATCCTACTTTCCTACACACGGGTATATATATATATATATATATATATATGTGTGTGTGTGTGTATGTATGTATGTGTGTATATGTATATATATATAATCTCCATTCCCAAACACGGTTTTTGGTGCCACATCACGCTCCAAAAAGAAATCCACACTCCTCACGTTTTCAAATGAGGTTTTTTTGAAAACACTACGATGAGACCTTTGGATTTCTTTTTGGAGCGTGATGTGGCACCAAAAACCATGTTTGGATTAATTTTTTGCATCACATGCCGAACCACAGGTTACCTGCTAAAGCGGCCGAGAGAGAGTTTGAAAACGGCGAGAGGGATATGGATATATATATATATATATATATATATATATATATATATAGCACAAAAATCACCGCCGCCGCTTCCACTCGCCCTGGGTGCCTCCTTCTCGCGGTGGTGAATATATATATATTCACTAACCAAAGGTTACTGGGATGTTATAGTTATGATCAGATTTTACTCATACAAAACCAGAGAAATTCAGCAGTTATAGTTAGCTGAGTTAACTATAACTCGCGCCCCTGCAATGCACTGCTTATGCCCTCACATTACATCACTCATGACCTGGTCAGTGACATCAGTGATGACCTCATCCAGTGACTGTGAGTGTTTTTAAAATGAGTGTTAAATATATATATATATAGCAAGGTGTATTGGTGAATCAGTGGGTGTATGAGTGACTGTATGGATGATTCTGGGTGCGTGACTGACTGTATAAGTGAGTGATTAGGTATCTGTGAATGTATGGTTGAGTGACTGGTTGTGTGAATGTGTATCTATCAGTGGATGTCTAAGTGGGTGTATGCGTGTGTTGGCTACGTGAATGGCTATATGGGTGATTGATTGCTTGACTACCTCTATGGGTGTCTGTGGGTGAGGAGGTGTGTGACTCCCTGTATGGACGAGTGAGTCAGTGGCTGTATGGGGTACTGTTGTGTGTGTCAGAAGTTGTATGGGTAAATGAGTATGGCTATGTCAGTGATTGAGTGCATGTGTCAGTATGGGTGAGGAACTGAGTATGTGAATGGCAGTATACGTGAGTGACTGGGTATATGAGTGACTGTATGCTTGGGTGAGTGAATGTGAGTGGCTATATGGATGAGTGCATGCTTCTGTCAGTGACTGTATAGCTGAGTGAGTATGTGTTGCTATTTGTATGAGTAAGTGGGTGGGTGAGTAAGTGGCTGTGTGACTGTATGGGTGAGTGTCTAGGTGTATGAGTAGTTCTATGAGTGACTCACTCAGTGTGTGAGTGCCTGTATAGGTGGATATGTCAATGGCTGTATTAGTGAGCGAGTGGGTCTATGAGTGGCAGTATGGGTGAGCGAGTGGATGTGTGTGTAGATCAATGAATCAGTGAGTGGGTGTCTTAAGTACTGGTATGGCTCTGTGAATAGGTTTGTGAATAGATGTGTGGGAGTGGCAGTGGGTGTATGAAAGATTCTTTAGGGGTAGGGTGAGTCAGATATGCTGTGAATGATGTCATTTGAGATGTCATCAGTGATGTCACTGACCATGTCATCAGTGATGTAATATGTGAGGTCATAAGCAGTGCATTGCAGGGGCGCGAGTTATAGTTAACTCGGCTAACTATAACGGCTGAATTTCTCTGGTTTTGTATGAGTAAAATCTGACCCGAATGATAAAGTCCCTGTAACGTTTGTTTTTTTTAAGTGAATTTCTAAGGTTTTTTAAATTCTATTTGCTAACTATAACAACCCTGTAACCTTTGTTTTTTTTTTGTGAATTTCTAAGGTTTTTTGACTAGCAGTCACGTTTGCAGAGTGGTGGAGAAAGGGGGCTGGGCCTCCGACCAGCTCTCAGGAATTCCGTTGCGTAGAACTTACAGGAGGTACCAGGAGGGCTTCTTGGCCCCCAAAGTCCCTCTGAGGTAAAGTGGACTTCATCCCCCAACCAGTAGTGCGCCAGGAGGCGTGTTTGTAGAGGGGCGGAGAAAGAGGGGCATGGCCTCCAAAGACCTCCCAGCAATCCCAATGTATGAGACTTACTGGAGGTAACAGGAGGGGTAGTTGGTTGGTAGTAGACCGGCAGACACCCCAATGGCAATATGCGATCCCCGGTGGCAGTACAGAGTAGGCGGCCACGCAAAGGAGAGAACTTGAAGCGGTAAGCGCGGCACATGCTGCAGTCGCTATTACTCACTAATGTTTCTGAAACCGACATCACATACGCTGCCGTGAACTCGCCATAGAATAATCTAAACTACACTAAAAGCGGATAGAATACGGAGTCTCCGTCTCCATTTTTTCATTTTTCCCATGAATGTATCCTCAAAACCGCTACGGCGGTAAGCCTCATAACTATAAGCTATGCAGGATCAGACAAAGCGAGATGTATATACATTTGCATACTAAGGCAACAGCGATACAATCTAGACTAATAAAACAGCATTCCTCTCCTCCTACTACTGTTCTCTCCCAGCAGTGCGTGACTACAGTTTTCCCTCTTCCCCGGAGGAACCATGATGCGAAATCAAAACATTATACATGTATGTGATGTGTAGCTCATTATGATTTACTCTTTATTATTTATTATATATATGTGTATGTATATATCCGCATATGCACGGCGTGCATCCTAAGCATCGGGGCGGGGGGGGAGGGGGTGCCGAACATATGCCCGGGCGTGTAGAAATCCCGCACTTCCAACCCACAGTACAACAAAGCTCAAAATATTGAGCTTTGTTGGAATAAATACTCAAGTATATTTCAGCTCCTAGGAGTGCCGTTCCTTCCTTTTTGTACTGTGGGTTGGAAGTGCGGGATATTTTCTGCACAAAGGACGCAGCACTCCGGAGCTCATATTTCAACAGCTTTAATCCAACAACACACACCAACGCGTTTCAGCCTCAGATCGGCCTTGATCACGGCCGATCTGAGGCTGAAACGCGTTGGTGGTGTGTTGTTGGATTAAAGTTGTTGAAATCCGAGCTCCGGAGTGCTGCGTCCTTTGTGCAGAAAATTGAAATTAGGGCCTGAATCCGGCCCCTACGCGAGGCACCCGCTGTTGTGCGCACCGAACGATCTTAGGATTCCTTTGCACGATATATATATATATATATGTACCACAAAGTCCGATAAACATAGAGGCTGTCAAGCAGGGCGGTCCTCGCTCAGGGTATTGGAAACCCTGCAATATGCAAACAGTTTTTCGGACGTTTCCAGAAAAAATGCAAGGACACCTTGAGAGTTGCAGTGTAGGAACTTTACTGACTGCACCAGCAACGCGTTTCAGCTTACGCCTTGATCACGCTAGAGGGCTAAACAGTACCACCACATTATAAATCATATGTGAAGACATAGTGAAAGGACAATTCATTACACCATATGTGATAAACATAGTAAAAGGACAATTCATTATAACATAACGAACAAATAACGACACATGGTGGCCATCTTAACACAGTTCATTATGATGTATAAAATATACAAAAATGACTTGGATTCGCATGAAATTCATTAGTCCCACTGTATAATCAATGAAATTCAATAAATCTCAAAATATGGATATAAGCGCAGCAAAATCAAAAATATAGAAAAATCTAATATATAGAAAAACCATCTGAATGACTAATATACGTCCATGGATGAATATACATAATATAACCAAATGTAATAGTCATAGTCAGTAATCTTGCTGCCTGATGTAGCCAATTACCAATTCTGCCCAAGTGGGCAAAGGATTACATCCAATGAGCAAAGCTGCCCCCATAGATGAAAAATTCCATACATGATATATGTGTAAGCGGCCAAAATTAAACGAGTGTACATCACCTAAAAAAATTTGAAAAATAACAAGTTAAAATCAACACTAAGTTTCATAATTCTAAACATATTAAAATTGTTACACAACAAATTTAGCAGCATAATTTCTATTTACAATAACATATATAAATGTTTTAGAGCTTAATGATGCAGGTGTACTGCTAATTCTTCACTTGAATTTAACCCAGAAGGGGTCATGGTTTCTAGGTCAATGATATATCTTGACTCTAGTTGACGTAATGCTAATTGTCTATTGCCACCACGTATATTAACAGGAACAGCATCAATCACCACCATTTTTAGAAGTTTTTCATCCTGCAGATGTTGATCAAAGAAATGTCGGGCAACAGGATACTGCCTGTTGTTATGGCGTATAGCCCTGACATGTTCTAATACACGTTTCTTAGCACAGTGGATTGTGCTCCCTATGTAAGCTTTGTTACAAGGACAGACCAGTGCATAAATGCAATATGTCGTATTACAAGTGAGAGCCTTTTTGATGATATGTTCCCTCTTACTGCTTGAAATGGCTAATGTTGTACAATCATTGCTGTTCCTACAGGCTTTACACTTCTTACAACAACGAAACCCCGGGCAGCTCTTATTCATTACCTCTAATTTACGGGTCACATCATTGGGACTTAATACATCTCTAAGTGACCGGCTTTGTTGGAAAGTAATTTGGGGGCAACTATTCAGATGTTTACAAAGGTTAGAGTCAGTTAACAAGACATGCCAGTGTTTTTTGAGTATATGGCGAACGTCTTGTGCTTGACCTGAGTAGGTGGTAATAAATCTCAACTTGTCACTGTTCGTGTCACGATTGATAGGATGTAACAGCTGTGTACGGGTAACCGACTCAACTCTAGTGCATGCTTCAGAAATAGTTCTAAGGCTATACCCTCTATCTTTGAAACGTTGGAACATCACTTCCTTTTCTTTCAAATAGCCACTCTCAGAACTACAATTGCGCTTAGCGCGTAGCAACTCACCATACGGGATACTGTATACCAGTTTCCGAGGATGGGCACTTAAGGCACTCAGAATGCTATTCCCTGCAGTTGTTTTACGGAACAGCTGTGTCTGTATGGTGTTATCTATGACTTCTACCAAAACATCTAAAAACTCGATTTTGGTTTTACTTATATGTTCCACCAAGACCAAATTAAAAGGATTGTCATTAAGATTCCGGACAAAACCCCTAACTGAATCGATGTCACCATTCCAAATGATAAAAATGTCATCTATAGCGCAGCCACAGGACACAGCGATCATAATCCACCATTTGTGAGACCACCCGCTCCTCCCACCAGCCCATCACCAGATTGGCGTAGCTGGGGGCGAAGCAGGTTCCCATTGCAGTGCCCTGTGACTGGCAATAGACGGTATCATCAAAAAGAAAAAGTTATTGGATAGACAAAATTCTATCATAGCCAAAATCATTTCAGAATGTGACCATAAGGAGATAGAACGAGTTTTCAAGTAGTGTCTGATAGCATGCAGGCCAATATCATGCTGGATATATAAGCTACACACATCTAAGGTAACCAGAGTATAACTAGGTTCCCAGTAAATCCCATCAATGATGGTTAAAAAGTGTGTTGTATCCCTCAAATACGCTGGCAAACTGACCACAAATGGACGTAAATAATGGTCAATAAACTGTGAGGTGTTCTCTAACAATGACCCAATAGAGGAAACAATTGGCCTCCCCGGGGGATTAACTGAATCTTTGTGTAATTTGGGTAGTAGATAGAGAATTGGGATGCGTGGATGGGGGCATTTAAGATAATTATATTCCTCCCCCTCCAACAATCCACGCTCTCTCCAATCCACCAACAGTTCACCACACCTAGGATTAGAATTCAAGATGGCATTCCTGTCTGAGACACCATAACAAGTAACATCGGATAATTGCCTGAGACCTTCTATCAAATAGGCCTGCTTGTCTAATACCACGACGTTCCCGCCTTTGTCAGACTGTCGAATTACAATAGTCTGATCGGCTTTAAGATTCTCTAGTGCCCTCATCTATTCTACACTAAGATTCTTATTCCCAAAGGGAGTTTTTTGTATCGGATTTTTTTAAAATCCGCCAGTACCCTCTCTCAAACACCTCAATGGCATCACATTCAATCTGAGGTAAAAATACCGACTTGGGTTTAAACCCACTTCCTGGATTCACATTTACATCAATGTCAAACTCATGTGCATTCGAAATCATGTCTTCATTAGTTGCCAATTCCTCATTGTGAGAAGCTAAAATATTAAGTATCTCCAAATCATCAACAATCAAATTACTAAGGGGAGCTCTCCCTGCTGTCGTACAGCCTGTCTTACATTTAGTATCAAACCATTTCTTCAATTTTAATTTACGAGAAAAATAAAACAAATCTATCCTAGTCTGGGCAAAATTCATATTATTAGTAGGACAAAAGGACAAACCCAATTCTAGGAGCTGTGTTTCTTCTACAGAGAGAGTTCGCTGAGAGAGGTTAACAACAGTCATTTTTGTGCTTGTTTGCCCCTTGTCAGCATTCCCACTGGGGTTAATACATCTTGTTTTACTCCTCTGTTTGGCTTTTTTGTTCCTCTGGTTTTTCCTCTCCCTCTCTGAGCACCTTGCTCGTTGTGCTGTTCTGTCCTTCCCTGGTTCATCATCTGGAACTGGACTAAAAAACTACTTGATTTTTTCTGTTGAACTTGATTAATTGCTGATGTCGATGCATCTGAAAGACTTCCATCAGAAACATCGCTCTCTGAGATTTCAGCATTCATAGGCGGTACGATGGAATTAGTCGCCAACTTGCCCTCTTTGTCAAAGAGATAATCGTATTTTTATGAAATGTTAAGGTGCGACCAGCCTGATAATCCTTGTAATCTCTGAGAAATTTACGCTGTTTTTTGGCAGTGATCTCATCTTCTAATTTTTCCATTTTAGTAGGCAAATTATTCATAAAGGTATCAATAATTTCCTTTGATGATACTTTCTCTAATTCAGCAACTAACACATCTATTTCTGCCAGTAACTTGCTGCGATCTTTAAGAGCATATTTTACAAGTATCCGTAGCATAATAATTGAGCAAGAGTTAGAGTTGTTGGACCACTCCTCCAACATCTCAGGATCGGGATCCTCATAAGTAGGTATGGTGAAGATGCGTAAGCCCCTAGGTACACGTCCCACATCTATGTACCGTTGTAACGACTCTGCTTCCCACCATTTGGCGAGTTCTTTCTTATGAAGTTTTTCCAGTTGGTTAAATAGTGCCTGTGTTTTAATTTCTTCCGTAATTGATATGGGTGCAAGTAGTGCATTACCATGTACACCTGCTGCTGTAAAAATAATTTATCTATCTATCTACTACCCAAATTACACAAAGATTCAGTTAATCCCGGGAGGCCAATTGTTTCCTCTATTGGGTCATTGTTGGAGAACACCTCACAGTTTATTGACCATTATTTACGTCCATTTGTGGTCAGTTTGCCAGCGTATTTGAGGGATACAACACACTTTTTAACCATCATTGATGGGATTTACTGGGAACCTAGTTATACTCTGGTTACCTTAGATGTGTGTAGCTTATATACTTGTATCCAGCATGATATTGGCCTGCATGCTATCAGACACTACTTGAAAACTCGTTCTATCTCCTTATGGTCACATTCTGAAATGATTTTGGCTATGATAGAATTTTGTCTATCCAATAACTTTTTTCTTTTTGATGATACCGTCTATTGCCAGTCACAGGGCACTGCAATGGGAACCTGCTTCGCCCCCAGCTACGCCAATCTGGTGATGGGCTGGTGGGAGGAGCGGGTGGTCTCACAAATGGTGGATTATGATCGCTGTGTCCTGTGGCTGCGCTATATAGATGACATTTTTATCATTTGGAATGGCATTTGGAATGGTGACATCGATTCAGTTAGGGGTTTTGTCCGGAATCTTAATGACAATCCTTTTAATTTGGTCTTGGTGGAACATATAAGTAAAACCAAAATCGAGTTTTTAGATGTTTTGGTAGAAGTCATAGATAACACCATACAGACACAGCTGTTCCGTAAAACAACTGCAGGGAATAACATTCTGAGTGCCTTAAGTGCCCATCCTCGGAAACTGGTATACAGTATCCCGTATGGTGAGTTGCTACGCGCTAAGCGCAATTGTAGTTCTGAGAGTGGCTATTTGAAAGAAAAGGAAGTGATGTTCCAACGTTTCAAAGATAGAGGGTATAGCCTTAGAACTATTTCTGAAGCATGCACTAGAGTTGAGTCGGTTACCCGTACACAGCTGTTACATCCTATCAATCGTGATACGAACAGTGACAAGTTGAGATTTATTACCACCTACTCAGGTCAAGCACAAGACGTTCGCCATATACTTAAAAAACACTGGCATGTCTTGTTAACTGACTCTAACCTTTGTAAACATCTGAATAGTTGCCCCCAAATTACTTTCCAACGAAGCCGGTCACTTAGAGATGTATTAAGTCCCAATCATGTGACCCGTAAATTAGAGGTAATGAATAAGAGCTGCCCGGGGTTTCGTTGTTGTAAGAAGTGTAAAGCCTGTAGGAACAGCAATGATTGTACAACATTAGCCATTTCAAGCAGTAAGAGGGAACATATCATCAAAAAGCTCTCACTTGTAATACGACATATTGCATTTATGCACTGGTCTGTCCTTGTAACAAAGCTTACATAGGGAGCACAATCCACTGTGCTAAGAAACGTGTATTAGAACATGTCAGGGCTATACGCCATAACAACAGGCAGTATCCTGTTGCCCGACATTTCTTTGATCAACATCTGCAGGATGAAAAACTTCTAAAAATGGTGGTGATTGATGCTGTTCCTGTTAATATACGTGGTGGCAATAGACAATTAGCATTACGTTAACTAGAGTCAAGATATATCATTGACCTAGAAACCATGACGCCTTCTGGGTTAAATTCAAGTGAAGAATTAGCAGTACACCTGCACCATTAAGCTCTAAAACATTTATATATGTTATTGTAAATAGAAATTATGCTGCTAAATTTGTTGTGTAACAATTTTAATATGTTTAGAATTATGAAACTTAGTGTTGATTTTAACTTAAGTTATTGTACACTCGTTTAATTTTGGCCGCTTACACATATATCATGTATGGAATTCTTCATCTATGGGGGCAGCTTTGCTCATTGGATGTAATCCTTTGCCCACTTGGGCAGAATTGGTAATTGGCTACATCAGGCAGCAAGATTACTGACTATGACTATTACATTTGGTTATATTATGTATATTCATCCATGGACGTATATTAGTTAGTCATTCAGATGGTTTTTCTATATATTAGATTTTTCTATATATTTGATTTTGCTGCAGCTTATATCCATATTTTGAGATTTATTGAATTTCATTGATTATACAGTGGGACTAATGAATTTCATGCGAATCCAAGTCATTTTTTGTATATTTTATACATCATAATGAACTGTGTTAAGATGGCCACCATGTGTCGTTATTTGTTCGTTATGTTATAATGAATTGTCCTTTTACTATGTTTATCACATATGGTGTAATGAATTGTCCTTTCACTATGTCTTCACATATGATTTATAATGTGGTGGTACTGTTTAGCCCTCTAGCGTGATCAAGGAGTAAGCTGAAACGCGTTGTTGGTGCAGTCAGTAAAGTTCCTACACTGCAACTCTCAAGGTGTCCTTGCATTTTTTCTGGAAACGTCCGAAAAACTTATTTGTATATATATATATATATATATATATATATATATATATATATATTTTCTGTGGTAATATTTTTTCACAACCACAAATTGTTTTACATTAAGCTACACTAGAAGTGCCCACTGACAAAATGCTTTTAAAGTCACTTATCTTCCCACTTGGGGTGCTCACTATAAGAATTGTTAGTCCTGAACACAAAGGAGCATGTATACAGCCACAGGGCTGTTAAGTCTAACTCTCTTCTTTTTTTTGTAGAAGCCACGACCATGCTCTCCAAAACAGGTGGTAAATGTATATATACCCTTCCAGTAGTATGCAATGATTATGTGTCCATTGTAATACTAGAGGAGTGATACCAAGGAGTTTAGTTCCTTAGGTCCTGATGAAAAGCCAATAGGGCTCACCCTTGTGGAGAGGAGGAGAGACTTCATTGCCTGGACCCAAAAAGATTCTTATCGTTCTAAATAGATCGAGCCAAAGAACACTGGGCGGACAATTGGCTCCTCCTTGGATTTGCCGGAACAAAGAAAGGAAAGTTGTGCAGAAACAGACCATCTCCAGATGAATTGTACTACGCATTAAGATCTGCTACGCACTTGCCAAAAAAGAAATCCACTGAGGGCTTGCAGGCTCATTCCACCAGAGCAAAGGCTGCAACCACTGCGTTAGTTGGCCACTTTGACTTGATGAAGGCTTTTGCGCCGAAACATGTTATTGTCTGAAATAAACCTTTCTTAGTATAAAGCCACTTTGGAGTGCTGGTTCATTACATAGTGAGAAAGGGAGTGGATATTTGACACTGGTGCTGCACCCGTGTACTGGCACCAACGCTTTTAGTGGACGCGACCGGTCTTTGCAGCAAGAAGGTGTGGATATATATAAAAATGTTTAAAGCCAGTGGCAGTCACCACTGGATAGTTGTAGTTGGGACCATGCTTCCATGTGAAATTGATTTTTTGTTTGCTAATAACTTTGCTGCCCTTTGAGGAATCTTAACAAAAATATCCAAGAAAACCGTCTCATCTACCTAGTCTCCTTCCTGGAAACGTTTGGGGTGATCCGTCAACCTGGGGCCAAGAAAAAGGGGCAGGTCTCAAAACATGTTTTCCCCATGAAGTTTTCCATATAAAAGTTGAACAGCAATAACGCAAAAACAGTTGAATGGAATTACACCAAATTTGGCAGAAAGCTAAACCTTTGTCCAGAAAGTGTCCTTTTTGTGATCTGGTGTAAATCCACTCAGTAGTTTTTGGGAAATAAAAGTTCAAAATGTATGTATAGATCATGCTTCGAATCCGCTGCGGATCCACCATGAATCTTTTGCTGTAGATTCATGAGCTCAACCATGCGTTCAGATTGGCGGGTCACAGCCTGAACAATAAGTTGCAGCTGCCATCATAGGACTCGGTCCCAGTGTCCTCAAAAACTAAAATAAAAATAATATAAGGGGAAGAGTAGAGGTTCCCTTACCACCTGGATGGGTTGGGGTAGGGTCACAACCGAGGTGATACTGGATTTAGAAAGTTGTTTTTTGGCAGTTCTACAGATCCATCGCTGCTCTAAGCGTGGCCCTCTCTAGATTTACAATGGATCTGCGGTCTAGGGCATCATTTAAAATAAAAAATAAACACTCATTCTCTTGCTCACACACACCAACATACATTCTCACCCACACACAATCCGATGCATTTAGTCATGCACACACACCTCCCCACACATTCTCTCACACACAACTACATCAACACACAGCCCCACATATTCAGTCACACATACACTGCCCCATACAGATCCTCACATTGTCATACACACCCACTCACACAACTACACCCACACACACTTGCCTGAACATCTACTCATGTCTACATTCACTTGCACACAGATACTACACCCACACACTCGCACACTGTCTAACACACAGAAGTATACCCATACCTACAGACACCCTCATTGTCACACACATCCATTCCCTTGTACACATATACAACTACACCCACAGACCTCCATATTCTGTCTCACACAGACACTGACACACAAGTATACCTACACACACAGAAACCCCCACACATTCAGTAACACCTCCACATTCACACCTCCACATGCATTATCTTGCACACCTACATACACAACTATACCCACCCAGTCTCGCACACCTAGACAATTGCAGTTCAAAAGTGTAGAGAGAAAGGTTACAAAACAAATCATTTGCATTCTTACCACAGCTTTACAAAGCAATGTTATCCAAATAAAGCCTTCCATATAACCAATTAATTGCACATTGCATAGTGCAATCAATAGGCTCTCGTAAATAAATAGTAGCGATTTCGTTAGCACACAGAACAAAACAAACAAACATAATCTACAATTATAATTCCATAAATGTGGTGAGAGGTACAGAATAAATCAATCATGTTCTGTCCTACACTCGACTACAATGTGCTACCGTCAAGATTTGTATTCCACATAATAAACCAATTAATCCATACATCATTGCACTTTTATCAAAAGTGCACGGTCCAGTCCTTTTTCCTTTTTTCATGCCTAAGTGGGCTATTTGTCATTTAAACGTCAATACTTCATTTTGATATCCATGGCCAAAGAGCAAAAGTGATAAGTGCTTATACAATAGAACATGCTTAATTATAGCAGTACTTTTAATTCATCAAATAACCACCAAGCATGGAGGTTCATTGCTTCCTCAGAGCTCCACGATCACCCTTATTAGATAAATGCCCCAATAGGCAAAGAACAATATGAAATGACTACAGCCCTATTTTTATGATGAGATATCAACAAAAAAGGCTCACTTCCTGTGGTGGGAGAGGAGACAAGGGTAAAGAGCTTCTCATAAGCGAGTAAATATTACAAGAGATAAAAATACAAAGAAAATATACTAATCAAAGTCGATCAAACAGAAGTAGTATCAGGCAATTGAAATAGCAGGAATTCATGCAGCATATCAATGGATTTCAAAAGGCAACAAATCACCAAATTTCCATGCATCATGGTTACAAAATGACGAGCAAAATTAGTAGGTCATATTGATATAATTTCTTCCGATATTGCAAGTGATACCTAAGACTGCATTATAGAAAAAATGAAAGTTCCTCATTTACATTGTGGCCATTCGGATACTCCGCATCCAGATCCAAAATGTATTTGTAATCTAACTGCCTACCCTTTCATTTTGCAGGACCCTGTCAATTCCCAAAAAATGCAAAAGGCCAGAGTTCTGAGTATGTTCTTTATCAAAATGCCTCACTACAGGATATGCATTGTTAAAGCCTGCGTGTGTTCCAAAATGCATTTACGTATAGGAAAGATTGTGCTTCCTACAAATATACATTTACCTGGACATTTAATCACATATACACAGTAGTCACTAGCGCATGTAATTTGTTGCTGTATCTCTTTTTGCTTCCCAGTGGGTAATTGAAAGGTTTTGCTGTTCTTACTGACCTTGCAGGCCTTTAAGCTGTTACATTTAGCGAACCAGTTCCTAGGAGTTAGCCAACTAGTGTCAGTCCTAGGTTGCAGATAACTAGATGTTTTTTCCGTAGGTTATCCTGGGGTGACTTGCTAATTCCTCATCTCATATGTGATCTGCTTTGACCAAGTTTCAGTGCTTCCTCATGATTTTGCTGATCTTTCCTTGCCTTGCTATATGTGCAAATGAAGCGCATAGTGCATGTTCTGCGTTCTCGGTAAAACAGACGTTCCCTTGTAACAGTGGCTACGTTTAGTTCTGCATGGCACTACACTTTCTCATGATAATCCCTTTGTCTGAACCAGCCTTTCATCAGGGATAATTAATTTGAAATCCTCCTTCAGTATTGCAAATACCCTTCGCCCTAAGGAATTCCCATTAGGGGATACCCCACGTCAGGTTATCGAGGTGATGGCTTGTACCATGAAGGACACTATTGCCTGCTGTCTTTTTTTTTTGTTGTTTTTTTTTGTTTTTTTTGTTTTGCCCTCTGAAACTGAAATTTGAATATTCAGAAATTCCACTTGCTTGTCACGAATATGGGATGTAAAGTTAAAATTGTTATTCTGCAGCTCATTTATAAATTCCTCATCCTCCGTCCTATTCCCATCCCGAAGGAGAAAAAGATCATCTATATAGAGGATCCATGGATATCTTTAGGATCCGGTTCTCCAATTTTTAGTTGACCTGCTCCTTCCACCAGGCCATGAAGAAGTTAGCGTAGCTGAGGGTGAACCAGACCCCCATAGCTGTCCCAGATAGCTGTCTATATAGCTGTCCCTCAAATAAAAACACATTGTTAGTAAGACAAAACACAATCATGCTCAACAACATCTCAGTATGATCTAGGAAATGCAGTGGCCTAGATTTCAAGATGTCTGCATGCTTCCAATCCTAATTTGTGATCAATGCAGGTATAAAGTGAAAAGACTATAATAATCATAAAATATGTTTTCTCCCAGTGAATTTCATGAATTTGATGCTGAAAATCAGTGGTCCCCTTACAATATTATGCTATGCTTCTCACTGTCTGAGATAAAATTGATCTAAATAGATGGCAGATTTTTCACGGGGACTGGAATATAAAATTTCCTTGCTATTGTGAAGGAAAGTTTCCATTCAATTATGGACGTGGAGGCGAGGATTATGCAATAACTGTCTCCATTTTATTGATCAGCAGCCAAAACCAACATCATATCAACACAATAAAAAGGCTACAAATTGCATAAGTCTTTATTTTTTTAAACAGATCTAACAGTCCAACCATAGAGTCCACCATATATAACATCCATCAAGGAAAAGCACTTCCTCTTTCTTTGTGCGATAGAGATCCTTCCATCTTTTAAGTTCAGGCATTATGCTTATGATCCATTCCTACCCCAAAAAAAAGAATATATCAACACCAAGGACTCAAACTGTAGTCCAAACTTTCTTCTGTGAAAACACTTTAAACACATTACCCTCCACAGGCTTACAGTATAATATCATGATACCATATTTGACATCAATAGAAGATACTCATCCTCACATCCGTAGATCTATGAATGCAAAGGAGGGTTGCTGAGTACAGATGAATACCTGGTAGGGAAAATAGAATTGAAACTTTCCTTCACGATAGCTAGGAAATATATATATCTTTGTAAGGACCGGAGGCTTTAGATTATGCAAGTTTAAAGTTGGTTGTTCACCAGTGAGGCCATTCCAGGTATCGTCTTAAAGTAGAAGGTCTTAAATGTAGAGTCTGAAGACCAATCCGCCTCCCTCAGGATATCTTCCAATCGTCCGCCTAAAGAAAAAGCTTACGAGGCGATAGCCGAATGTGCACCAAAAGGAGGTGTCAATGCCAGCCTTCTGTAAAATCCACTTCACACATCTGGCGGTAGTAGTAGCTGAAACTGGCTTTAATGGTTTCTTCAGGGCTATACATAATTGCTTCGTCCCCAGAGGACGTTTCTCTTCAGTCATGGCCTCATAGGCCTGAAGACATGGGACCACACACAATTTGAGGTGAGAAGGAAAGGCTGGATAATGCACCACTCTGGAGTTCGTTTTGGTTCTCTTACATATTGAAAATGAAACTCCGTCCGGTGTGAAAATGCGCGCCATGACATCTAATGCTTGTACATCTGACAATCGTCTACTGGAAATCTGACAGAAATGGATAGCTCTCTGTGAGATATTCATTATCTTGCCACGATAACGGCAAATTTAGCACCACATTAACTTCCCATAACAAATAGTAGCGTGGTTCTGGGAGGAATAGACCACTAAATGCCTCTCAGTAACCTGCACACCAGGGGATGTTCCTCAGCCGGTACCTCCTGGAACAGCAAGTGACCTGCTGAGAGAGCAGTTCTACAAGCATTAATAGTGCGATACGCTAACCCGTCGCTCGGCAATTCTTACAAGAAATTGTCCGCCAGAAGATGAGTATGGTAAGTGGGATTGGAAAATCCATAGAAAGTTCCAGAAGAACTGGATACCAAACTTAAAACTTCCACAGCGATGTCACCAGGATCACCTCCGCTTCTTGACACCTGACCAGCACCGTGAGTCTGGCAAACATTGAGAATAGCGGGAACGCATACCCCTGAACGGGTTCCCAGTCCTGAAGGAAGGCAGCTGCTGCTTGCGCTAACGGATCTGGATGCCAGCTCAAGAACCGAGGCAGTTGAGCCAGGAGGCAAAGCGGTCTACTTGACATGGCCCCCAGTTGAGCATAATTGCCTGGAAAAGAGCAGTTTCCAGCTTCCAAGTACTGGAGTCTCTCAGATGATGAGAGTTCCAATCCGCCATCTGGTTCAGGCGACCCGAAGATACGCTGTCGTAATCGAGATCTTGTTTGTCATACAGTGGTCCCAAAAATCCCTGGCCAAATCCGCCAGCGCCTTGTAGCAAGTGCCCCCCAGGCAATTTATGTACCGAACTGCTGATACTTTGTCCATCTTCAAGAGGATGGAACAAGAGACCCTGTTGGCCGCCAGGCTCCGAATCGAAAATGACCCTGCCAGAAGTTCTAGACAGTTGATGTGTGGAGCCCCTTCGTCGTTTGACCACTGTCCTCCGGTTGTAACCTCTCCGCACCACTCACCCCATTCGTGACAGCTTGCATCAAATTCTCTGATCAGGTCCGAAAATGGCCCTGCCGTTCAAGGCCTGCATGTGTTCGAGCCACTAGTGGATCTGCATCCGCATTTCTGTCAAATGTTTGACCTCCTGGGCATAGGACAAGCCCCTCCTGAGATGCAGGGCTTTGAGGCGCTGGAGCGCTCTGTAGTATAGTGGTCCTGGAAAAATTGCCTGTATAGATGACGAGAGAAGTCAGTCAAGCCTGGCTAGATGTCGAAGATAAATGCGTTCTTTATAGAACGTTCTGTGCAGTTCTCTGCGGATGACTCATTTTCTTGTGGGGCAGTCTGAGAAAATGAGCCACTGTGTATATCTCAAAGCCCAGAAATATAAATTGTTTTGTGTAGGAGTAAACAATTGATGGACCCTAGCTTCTGAAATGGAGATATCGTCAGTTGTAACTGTGCTTCTAATTTTACTTGATCCTGATATATTAGCAGGATGTTGTCCGAATAGACAATGAGTCTGACTCCTCTCGCACAAAGCCATGTCATGGCCAGATGTAACACCTTGGTGAAGCACCATGGTTCGGAGGAGAGACCAAAAGAAAGATGCATGAACTCGAAGACCTGTTCCCTCCACACGAACTGTGGGAAACATCGGTGTGGGGGAAAGATGGGGATAGTGAGGTACACCTCTTTCAAGTCTAATCCAGTCGTTCAGGAGGAGAATATCCCAAAGGAGGTGAATCCCTTCTATTTTGAAATGGTGGTATACCACCCACCTGTTGAATTCTCGCAGATTGATAACTGGTCTGAAACCCTTGTCTTTCTTTTCCACCAGGAGTATGTTGCTGAGAGTCCCTGGGGTGGCGAGTTGTGGGTGCGATCGCTCCTTTGTGTATCAAATCTTGTACCTCTCGGTCCACTACCTGCATGGCCTCCTGTGAGAATAGGGGTCGTGGGTCCTGTCCCTGCCTGGGAGTGCCATAGAACTCTATGTGGAAGCCCTCCACTGTTTGTAGTACCAATGCATACCCTGTGAGCGAAGCCCACGACTGGTGGAACCATCGTAACCTGCCACCCTCCTCTGGTAGGGAAAAAGGGGTATCGCTTACCGTTTGGGCCCCCAGGAGCGTGGTTTGCTCCTCTGTAGGATTCTCTGCCATCACGGCCTCGACCGTTTCCCCTGGTGGGGTAGAAACCTTTGTATGTCTTGCGGTCTTGCCAATGCATGGATCTTCTGGTTTGAAATTTGTGGGGGTTAGTGTTGTACTCATGGCTGGAGGAGCGCGCCCTACCTCTTCTGGCCCCACCAAAAACCTTCTGGTTAAACACCTTCCGGATTGATTGGTGGGCCTTATCCAGCGACAGAAAGGTAGTCACGAATTTCGTGAGCTCCTTAATGAAAGGGTCTCCAAATAGACCCCCACATGCCATTGCCCCTACCTCTGTGGTGGCCAATTCTCCTAACTTGGGGTTGATTTTAATCAACAAAGAGTGACGCCGCTCCATCGACCATGCACAATTTGCATTCCGCAGGAAGTATATTGCTCGCTGTGCCCAGCCAGAGAGAATGACTGGATCAATCAGCTCGCCTGATTCACGAGCCGCCCTGCCATGTCGACTATTTTACTGAGTGGCCCCAAGACATCCAGGACCTTGTCCTGGCATGACCTCCAGGATTGGTCGAGACCCTTATTCAAATCTTTAATAAACTTAGGTTGTCGTCTATTTCTGGCATACGGGCCATTTTGCCAGCCAGGGACGGTCTTCGGCACTCTGTGAGGCAATTCGCTAAGGTGTATGTGCCTTGAACTGTGTCCTTGGTCAGAATCCGACTACCCCTGATTAAAAAAACTCCTGAAAACTGAACTATTCAGCCATGCTTTTTAACAGCAGACCCTGTTTAAGGGTCACCAGCAATGAATTAAACCAACTTTAAATGAGCAACACTGTTGCGTCTGATAAAAATGAACAGGCAGGTAAGTAATGGTAAATTTCCTAACCAAAAAGACCAGAGTGCGTCTGCTCAAAGAGCGCTGCCATCCACAATTGAATAAAATGCCACCAAGCTCTGTTGAACTGAATGTTCTAATGGAATGCGTTAAGGAAAGCAAGGTTGGGGAGGGGGTGAATGGAAAAAGGCTCGACAATAGAAGAAGACTCTACCACACTTTCATCCCCTTCAGTAATTAACAGGAATGGAAGAACAGACAAGTCAGTATAACATTACTCCTGGAGAATTCTCCATGATTTAGTTCTTACTCTAGCAATTTGACACATTAAGCAATCGCATCATCAGAGGAATTATCAACATTATGATCCAAATCTGATACATATTCTTTGGAAGTAATTACCAGATCCTTTATGGTTTGTCTGAAGGAAAAATTATCTACTCTGATTTTGAATTCCCAAGGTCGTCACAAAAGAAATGTTTGTTTTTATATCATCTACCATATTCTCGTGATTCTCTAGACAATTTCCATACCGGGCGCACTTGACTCAACGCCTGACACTCCAAATTTTCCATTTTGGATGATCACTCTTCCTTTGATAATTTTGAATGGGTTACAATATTTAGAACATCCTTTGTGCAATTTTATTCCCAAAAAATTTCCACACATGAAAATCATTGGGTTTGGCTTAATGCAACATGTCATAACGTAAACAGGACGTATATTGTCAGGATTTTATTCTGCTTCTGGTTTCACAGGAATCTATCTTGTTTCTCCCTTCCTTGATAGATGGAAACCTGTTTTCAAACCACCTTGGGCATAGGTCTGAGGCAGAATATCTTTCTTGTTAAGTAATATTAAACGACTCACTTCGGTCTCATTTGGGTGAAATACGGTAAGAGCACAGCCTTTCCCTCAAGGTGGAAATTACAGGTTTATGTGTGGATATGTTAGGATGTACAGTCTCCTTAATGTAGTGGACATATCTGTTACATTGAGCATCATATATGGCAGTGGTTATGTAAGTGATGTTAAAAAAAATTGTCATTTTACGTGACTAGCTTCACTCATTATCGGTGGCTAGTTTCTCTGGGCATCCTTCTTTGCTAAAAACATCCATAAGAAACTCCGTGATTATAGAAGTTGTAATGATGTTAACGAATTTAACTTCCTGCCATTTGAAATGGTAGTCGGAACCATTGAAGTTTGCAATTAATTTTTTTAATGGACACACCCTATCTAACCCCTGCATTTGCCAAGCATGTTTGGCATGAGACAGACTGTAAAGGAGAAATTGAGCATTAAAAACATTTCTCACAACTGGCACAGTCATCACAATTCCTGACCAAATGTTCCGCCTCCAAATCAATCCCAGGCCACCAAAAGTGGGTTTTCACAAGATTTTATAGAACACATTCCCATGTGTCCTTGGTGACCAACACTGAGAATACAACCACATGTACCTTCTGGGGGATCGCATTTGTTGCTACAAAAAACGAAATCATTAATACTCCATGAATCTGAAACTTGACTAAAGTAATGCTGAGACCCCTTCAAGTATTTAAGTGCTGGCCAACACTTCTGAATGTATAGTTGGATTTTTTCTACAACCAAATCTTTAGAGTCTTCAATCTCCAATTCTTTTTCAGTCAGAGAAAATCCAGGCAATGTACACACTTCATCAACTCAAGCAACAACCTCCATCTCCTTAATAATCAAATCGCCCTTCCCATTTCTGCATGGTTAACGTCCTGGGCAATCTGCTGTAGGATTTTTCTTTCCTGGGACATAAAAAGTATCTAAACAGTATTCCTACATTTTTTTAAATCACTGCACAGTCCGTGCAGTAGCTGACAATCTCGCCAACTCGCCCTCTGCCAGGGATACTATGCAAACAAGGGGCTTATAATCAGTTTGCAATAAAAACCTATTTTCCCAAATAAAATGTCTCAAGCAAGCAATTCTCTTTCAATTACAGCATAGTGTCTTTTTGTATCACTAAGGGTCCTTCAAGTATAGCCCATAATCCAATCACTTTTGTTCCCATTCCTTTGTGTCAGAATGGCTCCGAATCCATAGTCTCTTGGGTCCACATAATGACACGCTATTTTCCTATAGAGAATGGCCATAATGTGGAGATGAAGCTATCTGTTCTTCAGCGTTTTCAAATGCAGCCTGTTCTTGGTTCTATGCAAAGTTCTCACCCTTGTTCAGTCACTTTCTTAGTGGCACCATAAGCGCAGGACAATTCTGTACAAACTTTTAAAATAATACTCTGCCCCATAAAGGACGAATGTTTCTCCTTGTCATTAGGTGGCGCTGCCTCTCTGATAGCTCTCAAATGATTCTTTAGGGACCAACCCAGTGGCCGAGGTGGTGTGATCCAAATAGTCAACTTGTAATTTGAATAACATGTGTCTTTTGGGTGCTAGAACCAGTCTTCTTTGGGTGCTAGAACCAGACCTTTTGTTTCTATAAAATTGCATCCTTCCCTTAAAATGTCTTGATGTTCCGCCTTACTCTTTCTCATGATTAAAATATCATCTTGGAAACATTTTACTTTGTTTTCTAAGTCTTTGAATGTATGGAACCTAGCTTGCTGGAAAAGCACAGCAGTGGATAAGACTGAATAGCACCCATTTATATCTGAAAAACCAAAAAGGCGTTATAAAGGTATTTAGATGTCTCAAATCTTCTGCTAGTTCTACTTGATGTCATGCTTGGCGGAGGGCAAGGGTTGAAAAAATGATTGCCCCAAACAGGAGCAGGATCTTCTTGTTTATCTTTGGTAGGTTGTGTGCGTCCGTAATTGATGGATGCGTTCAAAGCCCTTGAGTCAATACACCAGCGTAATTTCCAGTTGCTCTTTGTAGCCAGAACTACGGGGAGACTCAGTATGGAGGACTTTGTCGCATCAATGATGTCATTACATTGTAGGGTGTACATGAGCTCCTAGAGTTCCTTGTAAGGGCACCCCGCCATCCACAGTTTTTGGTTTACCAGTGTGACATTCTCCTTAGGTTTGATGCAGTGAAATCTTTAAGTTTTCCTAAGCCACTGTTAAACACTTTTGGCAGCATTCAGTTTCTTTAGAGCCAAGGCCAGATCAGGCATGGATGGGTTCAAATTGATTTTTAAGAGTCTCTGGTCACTCCATCATCCACTTCAGCATCTCCGGCACCCACACCACCATCCCCAAGATGCCGATCGCCCCCACCCCCCCATCCCAACGGTGGTGGAACAAAATCTCAGAGTTCACCTGGACGGACGCCCTCAACACCTCCAACCCCGCTACCACCACCAAACTCGAACAGGGAGTGAAGACCTGGGTCACCAATTGCGCCGACCGCATCGTCCCCATCAAGAGCAACATCCAGAGAAAATCTCCAAGAAGGCCAGCTGGTACACCCTAGAACGTGGAACAGCAAAATGAAACAGCTGGAGAGGAGAGGGCACGCCAGCAAGGACTCCTCCGACAGGGCAGCTTTATGACCTCCCTCAACCTCTACCACCGCCTGCTGAGGCCAACAAAAAAGACCACGTTAGCCGCACGCATCGAAACCAGAGCCAACACAACCACTGAACTTTTCAACATCATTAAGAAATTCTCCAACCCGGCTGCCAGCGAAAACATCACACCCTCACAGGGACTGTGCGACAACCTAACTGACTTCTTTCACAACAAGATCGCAACCATATACAGAAACTTCGAACCCGACCCACACCTACGGACTTCCTCGAAAGATACGCCACTACCACAACTGACACGTACCACAGACTGACCACCTGGAGCCTCCTTTCCACCCAGGACACCACCTCCACCATGAAATCCATCCACTCTGGAGCTCCCACAGACCCATGCCCGCACCACATCTTTAACCTCTGAAACCAAAGGATTGGCCAGGAACTCATCACCCAGCTCCACACCTATCACCACTGCAACAATTCCTGACGCCTGAAAACCCCCCGAAGTCAGACCACTACTCAAAAAAAACCTCCACTGACCCCAGCGAACTCAAAAACTACCGGCCAATCTCCCTCCTTCATTATTCTCAGCAAAAGTACTGAAAAAGCTACTCAACGCCTCCTAATCCGGCTTCTGCAGTAATCGCAGCACTGAAACCGCACGTATCGCAGCCACTGACGACATCCAAACCCTCTTCGACCGAGGAAAAACAGCAGCTCTGATCCTCCTCGACCTCTTGGCAACCTTCGACAGCGTATCCCACCACCCGCTGATCGAAAGACTCCGTCAGCATCCAATGGGGATGTGCTCAGATGGATCAACTCCTCACCTCCTTCCTCACCGGAAGAACCCAGAGGATCCACCTCCCATCTTTCACCTCCGAACACAAGGAGATCACCTGTGGGCTCCCCAGGGCTCATCCCTCAGCCCCATGCTCTTCAACGCATATATGACCCCCGCTGGCCAACATTGTCAGATTCCACGGTCTCAACAAAATTTCCTATGCAATTGACACCCAACTCATCTTCTCACTCACAGACAGCCATGACCCCACCACCACCAGAACGATCTTCCACAAATACATGACAAGCTGAAGAACTGCCTGCAGCTGAACGAAGAGAAGACAGGAGTACGGATCTTTGGCAACAGCAGCAACACATGGAACGACTCCTGGTGGCTATCAGACTCCTGGTGGCTATCAGACCTAAGCCCCGCACCCACTCCCTCCGACCACGCCAGAAACCTTGGAATCATCATTGACCACATGCTCACCAAGAAATCACAGATCAACTCAGTCTCCTTCGCCTGGCTATCCATAACACTTGAGACGCACCGTGATACAGGCCCTCGTCACCAGCCAACTGGACTACGGTAACACACTCTATGTAGGAATCTCCTCACGCCCCCTACAGAGACCTCAGACCATACAGAACGCCACAGCCAGACTCATCCTCTGCCTTCCCTGATGAACCCACATCACACCCCACCTCGGGCAGCTCCACTGGCTCCCCGTACAGAAGAAATACCAATTCAAGCTATTGACCCACGTATACAAGGCTCTACACAACCAATGACCCGCCTACATTAACCACCTCCTGAACTTCAACTGTCAAACGCTATGCTCTGCCTCCCTCTCACTTACCCATAGTCCCCGCATCCACAGAAGTGGAGGACATTCCTCCTGGAACAGCCTTCCCCCTCAACTTCGGACCATCCCCTTACTTCCGGAATTCCAAATGGCCATCAAGACCTGGCTGTTCGAATAAGCCTCCGAGACCTGTAACCACCTGGATACCCAATCGGGTGATTAGCTGCCCTTTATAAATACTGATTGATTAATTGATCTGGTCCCTCCAACCAAGTACACACACAACCTTGCTGGTCATACATAGCTGCCAAGGTTTCAGATTGCTTATGTGTGACGTTTTCATGATTTCAGTGTAAGGAGTGACATTCAGGGACTATGAGTGACCCTTCTTGCGATTTTAAACCAAGCAATGCATAGCTGCCAAGTTTTCTGATTCCTTAAGTATGACTATTCTGTGTTTTCATTGTGTTTATGTGTGACATTTGATTGCCTTATGTGGGACACACTGAGTAATATTTGATGGTGAGTGTAATCGAGCGGTTTTGTCCATTTAATTAGTACATGTCTCTAGCACAACCCTGTACACACACTGAAAATAAGTGCAATTCAGCTAAGTTGTGTTAAAATGCCTTTGATAGGCCAAAATGTATTGCCTGTACTGTGAGATATACCAGCTCCTGCACATGAATGCAGTTCTCAAGACTATTTTAAAACATGTTCATATTCTTTGACACTAATAAGGCATGTGATCTCATGCAGTGACTACTTTATAAACCAGCATTTAATGTAGCCAACTGACACAGATAATAGGTAATCAATTGGACTGCAAAGTCAGAACTGGCAGAAAGTGTAGATCACATAAGAGAAGGCCACTTGGTAACCACTGCCTCACCTGCAAAAGACCATCCTTGCAAAAATATAAATAGTGTTTCTCGTTCAATGGCATTTCCCACCTGCAGGCGGAGGAATTTGAGATATGTACATCTTTTTAAGGTACTATATTTGGGCCTGCAAACATCAATGTATTGGATTTATTTTGCCACGCACTCACTACAGTCAGCAAGTGTTAAGCCATCCATCTACTCGGCCCCAATACTCTTACCAGCAGCTTCAGCATAGTTCTGGAACACTCTCCGGCCTGGTTGGGTAAGAGCGCCTCTTAGGTGCTTATGTAAGCTTGCCCGTGTGTCAGCAGAGCTCTTACAGCTGTTTTGACCAACGGAGCTGGCTGCCACTAGGTGTCACTGTCTGATAGCTAATTAAAAAGAGTAGAGCCATCAACAACAAGGCAGGGAATGAGAGCTATCCCGCTTAGCTGACTCTTCATCTTGTTTGCCTGATAAATTACTGCTTATGCGGTAATTTAACTTAAATTGCATTACCCTAACGCAACATGCATGGCACTTGGCAGGACTGTTTCTATAGATATTTATTTCTGCTGATCTGGGCTTGAAGCTTCCTGGGGTGGTGAAGTATCCCATAGTAAGCCTACTATCAAATTTCACTGCTTCAGTATCTGGTTCAGTCAATTTACACACCAATGAGGCGAACAACCTTTCAAATTCTTTTTTCGTTAGGATGGTGCAAGGAGAGCCTGAGTCTACCATCACAATAAGTTTTATAATCGTCACTTCCAACATGCACATATGGGGTTTGTTCAACTTGGCATCATCGGAATCACCTATGTCATTGACCCTGTTGCTTGAGTTAAGCTTGTGTTCATCCTACAAGGCATGTTCCTTTCTTCAGAGACTTTTGCAACTCTTGAATTCGAGAGTCATTTGTTTTCCGTACATACTCTTGAGGTGACCCAATTTGCCACACATTACAGTTCTTGTTTATGGCAGGCTATCATTTGAGCCATGCAATATGGAAGTTGCTTCTGCTGGGATAATGGCTGATCTTCATTCCAACTTTTTTGCGTTAATTTTTATTGGTTTTCTTATGGGCCAAACTTCAGTAGTGTTTTTCTCATGCCTATCTTCTGATACCTCCTTCACACAGGAAACAGATTGTTCTATGGCTTTTGCTTACTTACTTCATAGAGATTTGATTTACCCGTAACTCATAGTTTTTCTTGCATGCGTTTATTGCACTTGCAGCCCATCAGTTGGTCCCATATCATTTCGTTGGTGGCTGATCCAAGATCACAAGTCATTGAAAGACCCAACGTGCAATCTAAACAAAGAGTTTGAGGCAACAGACAATCGCACCTAACACCTTAGTAGGTAACAGTTAAAATATAATAAATTGGGGGTAGTGCACGAATCAGGAAGACCAGTCCTCTTAGTCTCTCACACAGGAGATACTCCATAAACACTTAAAAAATTAAATGACTCTGCACTACTACTTTTTCTGATTGTAAAGATGTACACATCAGTGCGACACCGTTATTTGACTAAATGCACAGACTCCATTGTGTTTGTTCTTAAAATGAGACTTCTTTATTCATAGTCTTCATTTCTCTTAAAAAACCATCTTCTTTATTTTGAATGTTGCCAACGCGTTTCATTCAAACAGACTTCTTCAGGGCTACAAGACACATAAAAATACAATTTTAAAAATATACAGAAAACTTATTTACACAATACAAGATAGAGGGAGAAAAATTTTAGAAGACCCGTGCATGAAAGGCCAGTACTTTATATAAAGCTTGCATCATAAATCATTCAGTATTCCACATGTGTGATAAGAGAAATAAATACATGCCCATACAATTAGATAGTCAAAAACAGGTGCATCTACTTTAAAACCATTTCACTGTGCATGGCAAAATTTCATTGTATCTTTTCATATGTAACATAGGCTTCTTCATGTTCATCGTGAGGCTGTTATCTTAAGACATTATTTCCAACAAATTAAAAAAAATTCTTTCACTTAAATATTCTACCGTTTCTATTCATTTGACATTGGTATATCTGGTTAATCCTTAGCAATTCTATGAATCTTAATCGTACTGTACGTTTCATTGTACCTTCATGAATTTTCCTTTAAGTGAGAAAAGGAACATGCTTTAATAAATTGGCACTGTTTGTATAATTCGCGCACAATCTGACTTGAACGCACTATCGTGTTCTTCACCAGATTCATTGAGACCGCTTCTAACTTATGGCTGAAACTGGAGAACTATTGGGTTGCTTCAAACGGTATTATTGGTTAAGGACGTCCTAATTCCAGGATATATGAAGTGGGATGTCCGTTTGTGGACAATTTTTCTGATGAGGTGTGTGTATATATATATTGTTTTCCTTCACTATTTCTGATTGGTCATCAAAATGATCTGAGCACCCATTTTGTCACTAGGTCTTCTCACTCTGAAGATGGCATACCTGTCCCACATTTTTTCCAGGAGCTGAGACAATTTCTTACCATTGAAGAACCATCTCAGTATTTATATCATTACAATGCATGCTCTTTTTCTCACTTAGAGGAAACAATTCATGAAGGTGCAATGAAAAGTACAGTATGATTATGATTTACTAGAATTGTTAAGAATTAACGAGACAAATTAATAACGGTAAAATATTTAAGTGAAAGAAATTTTTGTAATTAGTTGGAAATAATGTCCATAGATAAGAGCCTCCCGATGAACGTAAGAAGCTTGTGTTACATAAGAAAAGATGCAATGAAATTTTGCCATGCACAGTGAAATGGTTTTAAAGTAGTCAAATAACAGATGTATCTATCTAATTGTGTGATCATGTAATTACTTCCCTATCACATGTGGAATACTGAATGAGGATTTATAATGTAAGCTTTCTATGAAGTATTGGCCTTTCATCTCCCTTCTTTCATGCATGTGTCTTTTCAACCTTATCTCTTTCTATCTTGTATTGTTTAAAAATATTACAATTGTATTCTGAAGGCGTCTTGTAGCCCGGACGAAACGCGTTGGCTACATTCAAATTAAAGAAATGAAAAATAGGAATAAAGAAGTCTCATTTTAAGAACAAACACAGTGGAGTCTGTGCATTATGTGAAATAACTTGCATTGATGTGTACATCTTTACGAACATAAAAAGTATTAGTGCTGAGGCATTTCATTTTTCATTGAAAGACCAATCCACACTGTCAAAAATTCATCTAATGATTCTCTTCCTCTTTGCCTATGGGTGTAATGGTGGTACCTTTCCAGCGTGATACAAATGGTGGGTATGAAGTAGTTCCTTAACTGGAAAAGGGCTTTCTTCATCATACTCCTTGTCTCCCTCAGTCTGATCTGCCTTGGGAAGATTTCTAACTATTTCTTGTCTCTCCGACCCCAAACAGTAAAGGAGAATTCCTTTGCACTGTTCTTCAGGCATTTTTGTTACATCTGTTGCGATGTGTGGCAAGAAGGAAAAATATCTATATTGATTCAATGTGCGCAACAAGGAATGAAACGACTGGATAAATAATGGTGACTAGCTAATTATAAGTACAAAAATTCTCATATAAATTAGTGTAATATAGCTTTCGCAGCCAGTATTGGGTGAAGTTTGACCATACAATGGTCTGAGGATGAATATATTGCATTTACAGTGGAACGCAGTGCTGACAGTACAAGAAGAAGGAAATTCAAAATGGCAGTCTACTGAGATTTTTGCTAAGTGAGTGCTCAACTGAGAGCCCACCCAACAGCCTTGTCTACCCACCTTAATCCTTCCAGCCGTGTGGTGGGGGTGGGGGGTGGGGCGCAGCAAGTTGTAAAAGGCAATCTTGTTATAGATGTGGAAATGGGAAGGAAAGTGTCACTGGTCAAGGCACAGGTATTGGTGATTGTGGTCGCGACCACTTCCCTGCTGCACTCTGCCCAGATTTCTCAAGCGAGAGGCAGTTCCGCACTTCGTCGCCAAGAAGAATATTGTGTTGGATAAAAACAAAGAAGCAGGTAGGTGGTGGTAGATTTATTCAGCAAAAAGACAAGAGCGAGTCTACATGAAGAGAGCCGCTTGTCACAACTGAATAAACGGTCACCGAGCGCCGGGAACTGAACGTTCTAAAGGAATGCACCAAAGGACAGGCTGGAGGGAGATGGAAGTTAAGAGGGTTTCCAGTAGAAGAGGAAAATACAACTCAACAGGATTGTACAGCAAATGCCCTTCCCTCATGTTTCTTGTGCCTGGATGTAGTCAGTGTTCAGCATTTTGAAGAACGAACTTGGAGTGCTATGCAAAACTCACAATAAATATATACATAATGTATTGTTTGTCGTTGGCCAGGCCTAATGCGGAATCAGATGTCCCTAGATGCCTGTAACCCAAACATCTCTCACAGACTGTCAATACCAGTGTCCACGATCACGTGAAAAAACTCCCCTAATATTAAGGTAATCTACGACTCTGTCTTTTCCAGCAGTAAGGAGTCTATCATTTCTCCAAGACCTGCGCTGCATTCTTTGGGTTATACTGACCAAGACAGTAATGCTTTTATTTCCATCTCAGGTCAGTGAAATAGCCTTTGTCTGCACATATTCTATACATGACAAATGGGGCCTCTTTTCTCTGCAGAATTGCCACCATTCGTGAGTCTGTTGTGTGGCATGCATTAGTCTGTTTTGTATAGTCTTCCCTTCCTATGAAGTGGCAACCTTTGGCAGTCAGATCTGTCTCTGTATCCTAACACCCACGCCTTCCATAGTCCACCTGCAAAACCTTATGATTCCAAGATGATTGGTTGCTGTGTCATTAATTAATTTCTAATCTTGGGAAAATATTACGCATGTGTTCAGGCCAGTGGTCACAGTTCTCATGGTCATGAACTTTACCCTCAACTCCCATACCGCTACTACTTAGTTCTTCTGTATGGTTGATTCAGAAGTACACGCTTCCCCCCCCAATTTCAATTTTTGGTGATGAATCCTTGTTTGCCTCCCCCACCAACTACCAGAGTTTCAGGCAAAGAAGATGGCTCCACCGCTTAGCAAGCGGGCCATGTAGTCCAGTGCATTCATTTATCTCTTGAATGTATGACTGGAGTTAGTCCAACAGGAGCCCTTATTTGAGTATGAGTGGGGCATACCGTGTCCCTCTTATTACTCGCCGGAAGCATTTCGCTCTGCATCTTTAATAGATACTGCTACATTCTCCTATACACGAGTGGGCAAATAAATGGTACTAATGAACTATTGGGGTTCCTCCACCAGGTTATGAGTTTACTGCATGCCTCATCTGCTATTTGATTGATTTCTATGTCTGACCCTCTTAAAGCCCTCCATTGATCCACAACTGATGCACCCCTTGATCCCAGTGGCAATCAGACATTCTGTTGTCTCCACAGGCTTGCCATAAACTTTTGCCTCTGCTCTTATCAGGTTCCTGGTGCGCAGATCAGCTGAAAGCCCCTGCCATCCTTTAAATCCTCACAGGTGTGGAAAGATAACAGCACACCTACTATAAGAATGGTGTAAAAAAATAGGGCAAGAGTGAGCAAGAAACACCAGACTGTAATTAGTTCTCAATGGCAGAGAAATGACAAGTCAACGCATCGGCTTTTAGGTAAGTAGGAGACCACATATAAATCCAAATTACAGATTGAATTGGGACAGTGTTTTGCAATATTTTATTAGATTCCAACAGCAGATGGGAGTCCCAAGATGTTGCCGCCACAAACTAACTGGACTGGAGCTGAGTAAGTAAGCGGAAGGTAGGATACCCTACAGAATTGGGCACAACAGTGAGCACAGCAATTGAGGAACCCTAAAAGGGGTAAAAACAACAGACATGCGTTACAAAGAAAAGCGTGTACACTAGTACAGAGCCCTGAGCCACAACTAATGACACTTTGCCAGGTGTCAGTCTCATGATTGAATGACCTACTGTAGTGGCTCTCCCACCATCCCCCAGAAGGGCACCAATACCCAATAAGTTAGTGAGCAAGAGCAGAAGTTCAAGCAGTCTAATGTTCAAGTACTTTCAGTCTTCAATGTCCCATTCTCCAAAGTTTTTGTTCCCTACAAGGCCTACACCGGATACTGTTTGTGTTAATCCTGAATCCTGACAGCTTCCACTCTGCTCCACATCGGGGGTTCTCATTCTCCTCTGGGCTCTGGAGTTGCTGTCTTTACTCACTGAAACAGTTTTTCACCTCCAACAGACTAAGGTAGTCCCATTACTTTTCATCTACTTGAAACAGTTTACCTGGAAGAACATTATTTTTCAGTTCTAGCTCTCTTAACTGCTTCTTGACCTCGATGCCCTTCTTTTGTCTCAGCATTTATTGGCTAAAATATGTAAAGATT
The DNA here is from genome assembly GCA_963921515.1 of Calotriton arnoldi. Lineage (NCBI taxonomy): Eukaryota > Metazoa > Chordata > Amphibia > Caudata > Salamandridae > Calotriton > Calotriton arnoldi. The sequence continues at coordinate 1,194,142 of CAWUFW010003295.1, forward strand.
GAACCCTTGGTAGATCCAGGGACTTTCCACTCTCTCAGCCTCAAATATGGCATCCCAGCCTTGATATTTAAGCAATCTAGCAATTGCAGCTCCGGGGCATGAGATGGGTTGACTGAGACATTGTGTTTTGCCTAAAGCTTCAGAATAGATATTGCCAGTTTTTAATAAACAGTTCTATACTTGGGCCTTCTTCCTTTTCTGGTATCTGTATACAGCCTACTTCTGATAGACACTTCTAATTACAGATTCCTCATCTTGTGAATATCTCCAGGCACCACCAGACTAGATCTGGAAATTTTAATAGCAATTGCCTTGCGTATCCGCAGATAGTGTTGTGTGGCTCCACTTCTGATCCGTTGGTGCCGGATGTGACATTGGGTCCACTGTAAGTCTGCCACATCTACACGCTGGCATCGTTTCTTTCTTTCCACGACTTCCGATTCAGATCCTAAACCATCAGGGCGATCTGAGTCCGTAATAAGGCCAAGCTTGCTGTTGCTTGGATTTGGCAAAACTCCAGGTACATTTAGGCCTCGGAGTGCGCTAAATCACTGCCACTCAATCTCTTTCCGCCTCAGCGGACAGCCACAGTGGATGAAATAAGACGTCGGAAAGAGATCACAGCCTCCATTTTTGGTACCTCACCTAATCCCACTGGAGTGCCTTTAGGCTCTACAGATTCGAGGTGGCAGTCTGTTGGAAGCCCATCAGCGGATCTGTTTCCGATGCCGACCGCTCCACTCTACCTCCACCAGAGGTTGGCCCCATCTCTGAACACTGTGCCACAGGCACCTGTCTCATTACAACATCTGAAGCCATTTTCTCTGCTGAGACCGACTCCACAGGTGCAAGCCCCAATGACAATTCTGACGTCACCAATGCTGGATTCGGATCCCATAATTGTATCAGTATCAGATTCCGAAGTTCAAGTGCTACAACATTTTAACTCAAAGTTCCATGAATATCATCCGGATGACGGTAACGATAGGAGTGCTTTTTCTGAAGAGGGATACATTTTCGATTTTCAGGATGCCAGTTGGATTGACACTACCCATTCCCCCTCCACACTGGCGTCTCATCTTCTAATCCTATTGCCACAGAAGAATCTGCCTCATTTGCATCTGTGTTGCTTGCCTTAACACTACTTATGCAGTAAATAAAGACCAACATTCTGACTGAGGTTCTAATTTCTTTAGTAACCAACCAGGAACCTCTCTTACCCTTAACCGAGACTCTAACGGATATACTAGTGGGCACCTGGGCTAAACAGGATCTTGCACACCAGTGAGCAGACAAGTGGCAAGACGGTGCAGGCCCTTTCCCAGGGATTTCAACTTTTTACTCCATCAGCCTACTTCGGAACGCTAGATGGTACAGGCATCATCCAGCCGCCTGAACCCCAATTATTTTCCCAACACTCCACCCGAGAAGGAATCACAAAGGATGGAAAGTTTTGCATAACATTTTTTCCAGGGAGCAATAGAGAGGAGGGTGCTGCCATCAGATCAGGACTGGTTGTTACTCCTGTTTTTTTCTTGGTGCTGAAAAAGGACAGAGGCCTTCACTTCCTACTCTGTCTTTCTTCACTGTTTGAACTATTTCCTCTAGAATGATAAGTTCAAGATGCTTACCTTGGCCCAAATTCTGTCTGCCCTGGATCCAAGAGACTGGATGGTATGATTTGACTTGCATGATGCATATTTTCATATCCCTGTTCTGCAGTCCTACCGGCTTTGCCTGCAGTTCCAGGTAAGCTAAATCGCATTCAGTTCTCCGTGCTCGCCTTTGGCCTTACTAGTGCACCTTGGCTGTTGACTAAGGTGATGGTAGTGGTCACAGATGAAATAAAAAAGGTGTCCTCTCAGACCTGTATTATTTCTACCAAGGCTAAAGATAGCTCATGGCTGGTCTTAATGAAAAAGCATCATCCTTGTGGGATTCTCATGTTAATCTTAGTTTATTATTTTCATATTATTTTTTTTTATTTCATAATTTCTTTCTACATATTATTTTTCATAATCAGGATAAACATACAACAATAAATACATACATGCCATATATAAAGTGCTGTTCAATGTATTCCTGTGATTATTCAATAAACAAAACATAAATATACACTATATATCTATATGTGTATGTATATGTATGTATGTATATATATATATATGTATGTATATGTGTATATATATATATATATATATATATGTATGTATATGTATATATATACATACATACACAATTTAAACCAAAACCTTTCAGTTGCTATTTTGTATTTTCCCATTTGAAGATAAACCTACAAAGAAAAATACTTCTAAGGCCTCAAGGCAACTGATGTCGTTGAACAGTAATTCTACTGAATAAATATATCCAATTTATTTTCATAACCCCATTCATAGAACACCACACACCACACACACACACACACACACACCACCCCCCCTCATACACTCATAACTATTACTCATACCTTGACCAACCTAGAATTACAATCACTGTCCGAACAAAACGAGAAAAGCACTATCTCTTTCAGCTGTGCTGTGTTGTAGGGTTGGGTATTGTTCCGGTCTACATACATTTCGGTGGAAAGAATGTTAAAAGTCCACCTTCTTCAGGACCACCAAAAATAACCATTAAAAACTGGTGGAACATCAAGGGGGTATCTGGGAGTTAGACAAAATTTATACTGGGCTTCGCATGGAGATCTCGTGTCAGTAGGCAGGAAGTTTTTTTTTTTTTTTCTTTTTGATTGGAAAGAACTGGATTATGGGATGGCATCTACTTTTTCTCTCATCCAGGGCCAATGATTCTTTGTTGAAAATTCTTCAAATATGGTAACTGGTATAACTCTGCTTTTTCAAGGGTCCACTATGTCCCTATAGGACAGTGGTTCCCAAACTTATTCGACCCGTGGCTCCCTTGACCCATTGGCCATTGCCCATGGCTCCCCACTTTTTTTTGGGAGGGTGGGGTGGATGTAAGTCCGGCCTCGGGAGTACTTGCATTTTTCTCCCTGAAAATAATTGGGATGAAGCAGATGAAGGTATTATAATCATTTACGCAGGGTGTTTTGTATTACTAAGGCAGCGCCTCTAATCAAATGTTCCTAGTTACACTTCTTTGCCCTTGCCATTTTTAGAGTACCCTCTCACACTTTTTCATCCCACTTACAGTGCTAGATAACACCCCTATGCATGTACGCCCCATTTCCAAAGTGTTTGTGTGCTTGAAGAATATTTTCATGCACTTCCATTTCTACCCATGTCATACGTGCCTACACACCTGTCTCAACAGGGTGACTCACGATTTATTAAACCACATACAGCTTTATTTTTGCTGTCTCCTCCCTAAAATTGCCTCCAAATCAATGTAAGTAAAATACATTTTTTTTTTCTCTTCTTTTTCAAACGTCCCTTTCTTGCTTCCAAATATTGGCATTTGGCCATATATGGTGTTTTACTGCCCTGTGCTCAAGGAGAGAGCAGGCCTGTCTGGACAAATGTGTGTCCTGAAAGAAATGTGTACAGGAAGTACCTAGGATTCAAGTACAAATGTCAATACTTAATAATACTTAATAGACAGGACAACTGTACTTTCCTGATAACTTGCATTGGTGTAAAATGCATTTGGAAAAGACCTAACTATTAACGAGTCTAACAAAATAAATCAGGCTTCTTACCCCTTACTTTGGGAGTGTTGGAACGTGGGGATGCAGTGAAATATGGAGGTCATCTCCCTCGACATGCCATCAACTAAGCACTACATTTACAGCTTTAGGCGTGTCACTTACAAATCATCGACATCATGCGTTTAAGTCTAATTAGTTTAACTGAAGCCAACAGACCCTTCAGCATTAAATGCATTAAAGTGCTTGGTGCGCGGCTCCTCTGGCTAGGTTTGACGGCTCCCCAGGGAGCCACGGCGCACAGTTTGGGAACCACTGCTGTAGGCCCACAATGTTTCAACTATAATTGTTATCAACATTATATGCCGATTTAACTTTCGTAAACTCTTCCCCCTCCCCTCCGTGTCCTGGTGTCGAGGTCAGTCTAATCCTGTTTCCTCTAGGGGTTGTCAATTATTCCTTTAGTGGCCTTGTCATACTGTGGACCATCACCCTGTACTACGTAAATTCTGGAGTTACACTTGACTCCTCCTTCTTCAACGTTTCGGTCATCTTAGGTGTCAGGGGGGCCCCTCAGGTCTGATATCATAGTCTTCCATGCCCTGATGTCATCATCAAGCTTCTCATCTCTCCAGACCTGTTTCATGCGGACCCTCACCGCTGTTGCCCATTCACACACCTCTTTCGTCCACACCTCAACACTAGGGGGTGTGGGGCTTAGCCATGCTATAGCAAGTCGTCGCTTTGCAAATACTAGTCCCAGCGGTACAAACTTCCTACTTAATTTCTCGTCTTTGGGGGTGACAGGAAGCCTAGTAATACTGTACGGTCCACCCTGGTCACCTCCCATCCTGTAGCGTCATTTATTTTCGATATCGCTGCCTCCCAGTATGCAGTTATATCTGGACACGTCCATACCATATGTATGAAATCTGCCTCCGTTTCTTTACATTGGGGACACTCGCTGGAGCGGTCTGCATAGATTTTGCTGAGAGTTTTGGGGGTGAGGTAAGTCTGATGTACATAATTAAATTGGGTCAGTTTAAATCGCTCATTTGAGCTTACTTTCTTAACCCCTTTGTGAATTCTTATCCAATCCTGCTCTGGCAGGGGATCTCCCAACATGTCCTCCCACCTTACCTGTACAGGGAGGACTTCACGCGGGCGGTCGTCTCTGATCGCCCAGTATATGTGAGAGATAAATCGCCTGCGCTGGGCCATGTCTAACATTGCTTGCAGTACCTTACTGGTTGGGGGTTTGTCTGGAAAGAATGGCCATACCTCCCGCGTCACCTGGGCAATCTTTTCATATTGTAAGAATTGCCCTCTACCCAGTTCAAAGATGACTTATGCGGTTTCCCGGGTTATAAATTGACCATTGGCATATAGGTCCCCCATTGTTACGCAGCCCCCTGCCCTCCATCTTTGTACCGACATAGACTCTGTGATTTTACAAAAGGTCTGTACAGCCAATAGTGACCTGGCCGGGGCGTAAGGAGCGCGCTGCACCACCTTACTACTGTGGTCTCCCAAATTGCCACCACACGCGTATTATATATGGGTAAGTGGAGGGGACTCTTGCACCCAGCATTAACAGTCCTGTTTAAGATTTTTCCTCGTGTGTGCCTGCCAGAAGCTGTTTTTTACCAGTTATGTTCATCTAACCAATGAATTGCGTGCTGAAGCTGAGCGGCCATATAATAGTACTCCAGACATGGTACCTCGAGGCCCCCATGTTTCCACTCTCTGCATCGTTGCTAATCTAACCCGTTTACGTTTAGTGCCCCAGAGGAGATCAATCTGAAAGCCGTTCAGGATTTGGAAGTAACGACTGGGAATTTTGTACATTGAGTGTTGTAGCGTGTATAGGCATTGTGGTAGGATAATCATTTTTGTAATAGCAAACCTGCCCATAAGGGACAGAGGCAATTCCCTCCAGAATCGCACAGACCCACGGATCCCCTCCACCACCCTCCCTATATTGAGTTCCGTGTTTAAGGCGGGTGTATGTGCCAGCCTAATCCCCAAATATTTAAGGTCCGTGGTCGCCCATGGGAGTTCCACCTCTGGGAGTTTATCTCTTGGATACTTTGTTAATCTGCCCACCAGAACTAGTTTGGATTTCCCAGGATTCGTTTTGAGGCCGGATAGCTCTCCAAACTTTTGTAGTATCTTGAGCAAAATGGGGATTGACTGTTCTGGTTGCCGAGCATAGACTAAGGTATCGTCAGCATAAA